>CM060685.1:12717064-13339564 GCA_030686995.1 Artemisia argyi
ATTCAAACCTAAATACCACTAATTAACCTAGAACATCTATTATATATTGGTGACGTGTCTGATGGGAGTAAAAAGCCACAAGTACCTCTTATGAGCTCTAAAGAGAACCACTACTCCACGTTTAGCATTAAACTTGTAAATAAACTCTATCGTTTCTCGTTCTCTGCAAATTTAAGACCTCAACTAATGAGATTAGCAGATGCTTAGCCAATAATCAGCCACACATACATAAAGTCAAAAACGGGAACTTTGCAAACTCTTAAAAAGAATTCGCGTTTTTTAGCTCCTAGTGTAAGTGACTAGCGAAAGCTTTTCAAGTCGTGCATGTATAAAGCCAAGTACGAGAGCCGACAAAAGAGTAGCTCCTAGTGTACAAGACTAGCACAAACTTTTATGATTATCATTGGTTAAGGGAACAAGCTAGGGCTCAACACGCCCGGTCAAGTCAAAATATTTATTCCTACTCTCGCCAGCAAGAAAGTCAACAAGGTGTCAAATCACTTATTCATACTTTTTTTATATTTTTGCACAACTTTTCCAACTTTTTCTCATTTTTTTGTGCTTTTTCATGACTTTTTCAAAAAAAAATTTTTGAAATTTTCAATTTTTTCAATTTTTTATTTTTTTTAGTGGAAAAACGGAGTTACGAGAGTACATGACATGGTGAAAACTGCAAGGTCAAAATCGAATCGAAGATTCACCCCCCCCCCCCCCCCCCGGACTAGAATGAAACATTGTCCTCAATGTTTTACGGGCAAAGGTAATCCTAACAAATATCTAGGGCCGTTTATTAAGTATGCCAAAGAAAAGGTTAGTCGATAAGATTTACAGATATTGGATTTCCAAAAGCATCGATGAATGAGACTCGAGTGGAGAGAAAGACAAAACCACGAGCACGAGAGTCATCATAAATCGGGGACAATCCTGGACAATCATCACAAACAACCACGAAACACGAGATTGGAAGAGGTACCCCCTCTTCACGTTATTTATTAGAAATTAGAAATTTAAGAAGATGAAATGGATAAGCATGGGTTGCCTCCCACGAAGCGCTTTGTTTTTGATTACCGAGTCACGTAGCTTGACTCGATCCCCGAATTCATTCATCCTTGGGGAAAGTTTGGAGATCCGGGACTACCATGGTTGGTACATCCCCTCCAAAATAGTGTTTCAAACGGTGACCATTCACCTTAAAGTTGGGACCATCGAGTTAAGCCAACTCAATCGTACCATAAGGGAATACTTGTGTTATGGTGAATGGTCCAGACCAACGGGTTTTAAGCTTTCCCGAGAAAATCTTCAAACGAGAGTTAAAAAGAAGCACTTGATCACCAACGTTAAAAACGCGGTCTTTGATATTGGCATCATGAAGTCTTTTTGTTTTCTCTTTATAAATCAAAGAATTCTCGTAAGCTTGATCACGGAGTTCGACTAACTCGTTCAACTGAACTTTTCGGTGATCACCCGCGGTTTTTAACTCAAAATTTGCATGTTTTAAGGCCCAGTAGGCCTTGTGCTCAAGTTCGATGGGCAAATGACAAGCTTTCCCGTAAACCAACTTATATGGAGTACACCCAAATGGGGTTTTGTAAGCGGTCCGGAAAGCCCATAAAGCATCGTCTAGCTTATCGGCCCATGAGGCACGGTGTTCACCTACGGTCCTTTCTAATATCCTTTTTAAGCCACGATTGGACACCTCCACTTGACCACTCGTTTGTGGATGATAAGCCGTGGAAAGACGATGTGTGACACCATATTTAAGCTTAACTTTAGCGAATTGGTCATTGCAAAAATGGTCGCTTATGATGGATCGAGGTGTACCAAATCGGGCAAAGAGACTTTTTAAGAATTTCACAACTACTCGGGCGTCATTGGTGGGGAGCGCCTTCGCTTCAACCCATTTGGACAAATAATCGACGGCCACGAGAATATACTTATTACCCCTAGACGACGGGAATGGCCCCATGAAATCGATGCCCCAAACGTCAAAAATCTCACAAACTTGAATCGCATTTTGCGGCATTTCATCTTTTTGAGAAATTTTCCCTTGACGTTGGCAAGAATCACATGATTTCACCAATTCATGGGCATCCCGATATATCGTCGGCCAATAGAAGCCGGAATTGAACACTTTCTTTGCGGTGAAGTTGGCACCATGATGTCCCCCCGTGGGTCCACTATGGCATGCCTTAAGAATTTCAACGGCTTCCGTACCGTGAACACACCGCCGGATCACTTGATCTGCACAGACTTTGAACAAATAGGGATCGTCCCAAAAATAATGTTGGACATCTTTAAAGAATTTCTTCTTTTGTTGGGACGACATTCCTTGTTTAATGAAGTTCCCTGCATGGTAATTCGCAAAATCGGCGAACCATGGGGTACTTTCGTCAAGTTTAGTCACACTCCCAAGTGTCTCGAGAGGAAAAGCATCGTTAATTTCCTTGTTCTCAAGAACACTTTGATGGGGGTTCTCAAGTCGTGAAAGGTGATCTGCAGCAAGGTTCTCAGCTCCCTTTTTGTCTCGTATTTTGACATTAAATTCTTGGAGCAAAAGAACCCACCGCATTAAGCGTGGCTTAGCATCTTGCTTTGCCATTAGGTATTTCAAGGCTGAATGGTCCGTATACACTATGCATTTCTTAAGGAGCAAATAAGTTCTGAATTTCTCAAAAGCATAGACAACCGCTAACATCTCTTTTTCGGTAGTTGTGTAGTGATGTTGGGCGTCATTCATGGTCTTACTTGCATAGTGTATAGGTTGAAAGTACTTATTCTTACGTTGCCCCAGAACTGCACCAATGGCATAATCGCTAGCATCGCACATTAGCTCAAAAGGTAAGTCCCAATCGGGGGCAACTAAGATTGGTGCCTCCGTTAACTTCAGTTTTAAAACATTAAATGCATCGACGCATTCATTTGTGAAGTTAAACGGAGCATCCTTTTCTAGAAGGTAGGTCAGAGGCCGGGCAATTTTCGAGAAGTCTTGTATAAAACGTCGGTAAAAGCCAGCATGATCAAGGAAACTTCGGATTCCTTTGACGGTCTTAGGATGAGGTAGCTTAGCAATAACATCAACTTTTGCACGATCTACCTCAATCCCAGATTTTGAGATCTTATGGCTGAGGACTATGCCCTCTTTAACCATGAAGTGGATCTTCTCCCAATTTAGAACCAAGTTGGTGTTTTCACACCGTTTCAGCATATTCTCTAAATGGGAGAGGCAAGTGTCGAAGGAACTTCCATAGACAGAGAAATCGCCCATGAATACTTCCATGGTTTTTCCAATCATATCGGAGAAAATGGCCATCATGCACCGCTGAAACGTGCCTGGAGCATTACAAAGGCCAAAGGGCATTTTACGATAGGCAAACGTTCCATACGGGCAAGTAAAAGTGGTCTTTTCTTGATCCTGGGGATTAATGGGAATCTGAAAGTACCTAGAAAAGCCATCCAAGATACAATAGAACTCATTTCCCGCTAACCGTTCAAGCATTTGGTCCATAAAAGGAAGCGGGAAATGGTCTTTACGAGTTGCATCATTGATGAGTGTCTAAATACTCATCATTTTATACTAATCTGAACTGCCAAAACATACAAAAACACTCAAATATGTATCAAAATACTTAAAATATCTTAGAGGTGTGTTTTATATGTTTCCAATGCAAAATATGCAAAAACAGATGAAAAACGTACAAAGTTTGCATAATTGGCAGTTTCAGTCCCTTAAGTTTCATAAATTGACAAAACTAGTCCCTGGTTATTCTAAAAAAATGAAAAAGTCACCAAAGGTCCTTTTTAATCATTAAGTTACATATTTAGTCCTTTGGTGCAAAGTTTCACAAAATTACAAGTTTAGTCCCTCAACTTTGGAATTTGACATAAATGGTCCCTGGGATGTTAAAAACTTTGAGAAATTCAATTTTAGTCCTTGTACTTATAATCTTTTGCAGGAATGGCCCTTGGTGTGAAGTTTGGTGGAATTACATAATCAGTCCCTGAAGTTTGGTGAATTGGCAAAAATAGTCCCCGGGTATTTCAAAAATGAAATATATTAAAAATACCCTTGTACTATTCATATGTGACTAATTAGGTCCCTATGAGAACTTTGGTTAACTTACAAAACCAGTCCCTCAACTTTGCTTAAATTACAAAATTGGTCCTTGTAATTTCTAAAAAACCAAACGGACTCCTTATATTATTAAAACCCAAAACTAAACTAAACCTAAACACCTACCCAAGCCCACCCTACTTCTCTGGCCCAACACAACTCCTAGCCCACACCCTTCTTAAATAAAACCAGGTCTTTGACCTGTGTTGACCCCGCCAAACCACCCTTACTATTCACCCTTCCCCTCCAATACCACCCTCACCACACAGACCACCAAAACCACTCACCCTCCCACAGTTTTCACTTCCACAACTTGCTCCCCTCTCCTCTCCACCTCACACAACCCTCCAAAACCCCTAGAAACTTCTCCACGCATAACACTGACACCCTTGGACTTTTGGCACGAAAAAACATTTTAAACGGCTAGGATCAAACAGACCAATCCAATGGCTGGGGATTGGTGGGAAATGACCCAGTGGGTCCCACAAACTCAGAAAAGGGCTACAAAAGGGAAAAGAAGCAGAAGAGATGAAGTATTAGATTAGAGTAGTGTAATTTAGTGTCGAATATTGTAATTCAATAATCTTAGTGTAATTTTAAGCCTTTGAGTACTAAATTAAGTTGTATCAGTATACTTTACAACCTTTTCAATCATCAATTTACATTTTCAGTTACTATCTCAGTTTATGCAAGTTACTCTTATTTCAAAAATCACCAAAAGCTTATTTGTTGTTTCTAGTTGTCATTTTGGGTTTATAAAGCTAAATTAAGCCTTGACAAAGCTTAATTAAGCTTTTATACACCTCAGTTGTTTGTTCAGTTCGTAAAAGAAAAATATTTAAAAAAATAGAATTAAATAGTTGAAAAATAAAAAATAAAGTTACAAGCTGATTTGTGCAATGGAATGGTGAATTTTGGATTGATTCTGGTTTAAGTACCTTTTGGGAGGTGTTAGGATTGGTTATTTGTCCTTGGTTCATTGTGTCTCAGTAAATGCCAATTGTAAGTTTTTGAATCTATTTTACCATTTCACTGTTCTAGTAATTTAGTTGTTTCAATCTTTATGTTTTCATGTTTAATTAGTGTTGTTAAGTGATAATATTAATTTAAATTAGTGTTGTGTTCATTAGATTAATTTGGAGTTAAAAATCAATATATCACTGTGTTAAAAACAAACTTGACAAATCTGTTTTTATTGCATGTGGAATTGAAGTTTTATGTTTAATTGAGTTTATAATAGACTAATTATCAGTTAGAAACCAATAGTTGGATTAAATTAGTGTTTTGTGGTATAAAACATGAAACAGACATAGATATAGGGGTGTTTGGCTCAGCTTGATACTGAGTATTGTTGGTGTCATTAGTTATCTAGGATAGTTTACTCATATTACTTTAGGTCATACTAGGTTGTAGCAATCTTAAAACTCAGGCTTTAAACCACAAAAAGTCAAAATCACAATTGATCACCCCTCACAGTTAACTGTGAGGGATTTGTGATCCACAAATCCTCATATGACTTTATTAGTTGTAGCTTAAGCTCAAAATAGGTTCTATATAGCTTATATTAACTTATTTAATCTGTAGTGATCATTAGAAGTTCATAAAAGTCAAACTAGCAAGTTTCACTAAAAAGTCAATTTGCTCAGCTCAGTTTTTTCCCAAAACTCCCAGATTTGTTTAGAATTTAGGAGTAGGTTTGAGGTCTTGAAATTTGTTTCCATTGTTGTATACCAGCTCTAGTTTAAGTTCCCACTCAGCTTATATTTTTGTGAATTTTCTGCTGGGCCTCACTGGTGCTCAAACACAACTGCAGGGAGAACATCTCCCCTGCACACCATATACACAGCCATCACCACCACTTTGGTGGTGATTTGTGGCCAACTCATTGGGCCCCACACCTTCTAATTAGTTTCTCCCAACCCCCCTCCTACCAGGGAGTAAGGATTAACCTTTTGTTTGACCTGAATCTCAGTGGACTCCACCTAGAAATACCCATAAACTTTGTCCCCATTCTGTGTTCAAACTAAGTTTTGGAATTGCTTATTTTGGCTTATCAGCTTATCTACTGAGCTTATTTGGCTAATTTAAGCTTTGACAAGTCCAATTAACTTATTAGAACCAGAAAATACCATAGTGGGTCCCACATAAGCTCATTTGAGCTTATTTCCTTGCTCAATCAACAAAAGTCAACTGTGGTAGCATTAAGCTTCCACAGTGCTTAATTCTAGCTTATAAAATTATTTTTTTTATTAAAGTTGCTTGTTTTTAAGTATAATTAAGTTTTGTAAAAGAAAAATCCAGAAAAAATAATATAAAAATAAGTGATAGTTTCTATTTAATTCAATTTAATTTTAATTTTAATTTTTATATTTTTATTAAGTAATTTGTAATTTTATATTTTTATTAATTCCCTCTTATATTAAAGTAATTTTAATAATTTTCTCAGATTTTTATTTTGTAATTTAGTATTTATTAGAATTAAAAATAGTTTTATTAGTAATTAATCAATAATTAAGTTTTAAATAGCATAATTAATTTTTATAAAGTAATACCTAATTTTTATATTTTTCCTAGCTTTTATAAGTTATAAAATAGTTTTATAAATTTTTTCATAATTTTATAAGTTGATTTAGTATTATTTGTAATTTAAAATAGTTTAATTAGTATAATTAATATAAATAGTTTTTAATTAATAGAAAATTCATAAAAAGACAAAAATATTTATTTTTATTTTTTATACTTTCTTCAAGTTCATTTTTAAGTTTAGAAATTATTTTTGTAAGTTTTTAAGTTTAATTTGTAGTGTTTATTATTTTTAGTTTGATTTAAATTAGTTTTAATTAAACAGTTAAATAGTTTTTAATTAAATAATTAATAATAAAATAATCTAAAAAATAGTTTTCTTTTTAATTTAATTTTATTTTAAGTTTAAGTTTACAGAATTTTCATTTTTAACCCTTGTAGTTTATTTTTCTTAAAACTCACCTTTTTCTCAGTACGCAATCGCGTCTGATTTTAATTTGGTGTACGTTTTAGATATTTAGGTTTACGTAACAACTCTTATAGTTTATTTAAGTCATTTTATTTTATAAAACCCTAGTTAAAAACACACACACACTTTTATACCTTTCCTGTTCACATTCACTAATCACATATTCGTTTTTAATACCATCACAACCTCGTTGGAACATTACGACCCGGGGAAACACTGTATTCCACGGAAGCATTTGCCTCAGGTGTTTGACTATTATAATTGACCATTCACAAGTGGTTGACCAATAATTATCTGACCGTTTGAGGCGAATCAATCATTTAACTTGCGGTAGTCGATACAAACTCTCCATCCGGTCACAAGTCTAGTCGGTATAAGCTCATTATCATCATTCTTCACAACAGTTATTCCGCCCTTCTTTGGAACACAATGAATCGGGCTAGCCCATGAACTATCCGAGATTGGATAAATCATTCCAGCGTCAAGGAGTTTTATAACTTCCTTTTTGATCACTTCGTGGATTTGTGGGTTCACCCGTCGTTGTTGTTGGACGGACACTTTGTGATTATCTTCAAGTAGAATCTTATGAGTGCAAAATCGAGGGTCGATTCCCTTAATGTCGGATATTTGCCAAGCAATCGCACCTTTATGCTTTCGAAGCACATCTAAGAGTCGGGTCTTCTCCTCATCTTTTAAATCTTTTGAAATTATTACGGGCAATTTATTATTAATTTCCAAGTATGTGTATTCGAGATGAGGAGGTAAATCCTTGAGCTCGAGCTCCGGAGGATTCTCAGTAGACGACTTAACTTCTTTTACGTCTGCCATTTTTAAGTCTACCGGAGGGGAAGAAACAATTGGTTTTTCATTTAACAACTTTTCAATTAATAAAATATCCCCCTCCGGATCAAAGTTATTATTATCAATTTCCGGTGAAAATGATTCATTTGAAAGACAAGCATTGATTTCTTCCCAAGCGAGATCACTTACCTCAAACGGAGTGAGGGAAGGGGAAGAATCGGAGACGATCGGTTCAAAAGAAGGAGTGGGATTGCCACTCGAAGCATCGGCGGTAAAACCAAGAAGTTCTTGAGAGTACTCCTCCGTAGCTTCGTCAATAACATCGATTCGATTGACGGAAGAAACATCGTAGTCGGACGAGTATCTCGCGGTTTGATCGAGGTTAAAAGTGACGGCTTCGTTTCTAACACGTAAAGTAATCTCCTCGTCGTAAACATCAATTAAGGCACGACCGGTCCGTAGGAATCCTCTCCCAAGAATGAGAGGAACCCGTGGATCGGCATCGAAATCAACAACCACAAAATCCACAGGGAAATGGAATTTCCCAACATTGACAAAAATATCCTCGGCTATGCCAATTGGACGAGACGTAGATCGGTCGGCAAGCTCGAGGGTCATAAGCGTCGGTGTCAAGTTAGGAAGAGACAACTTTTTCCAAATCGACAATGGCATTAGGTTAATGCTAGCACCAAGATCGGCCAAGGCGAAGCATTGAACCATACCCGGAAAATTGCACGGTATAAGAAACTTGCCAGGGTCTTCAAGCTTTTCGGGAAGCTTCTTAAGAAGAACCGCTGAGCAATTCTCGTTCATTTGGGTTCTCGACATTTCAAAAAGCTTTTCCTTATTATTCAAAAGTCCTTTAAGCATTGAGGCAAATTTGGGCATCAAAAGTATAGCATCCGCGAGAGTTATATCAAAGTGTAATTCTTGAAAAATCTGATAAAACTTTTCCATTTGGTTTTTATCTTTCTCGCGATGCTTTTGTTCGTTTTAACGTGACGGATATGGCAACTTTGTTTTAACGGGTGTTTCATTTTCATTATCATAAACAACCTTTTCCTTTCCTTTAGACGTCGGGACCACTTGAGGTTGGATGTCTTCGGTCCTTCCATTATTAATAGGAATTTCCGTATCCGTTGTCGCCTCGGGTTCACGGGCGACTACCTTGGGAGGTAGAGAAGAAGAGGTAGTCGGAGCCGTCGGTCCATCATAAGTAACACCACTCCTTGTGATGATCGCTTTAGCATCGCCCCTCGGGTTAGCGATCATGTTGCTCGACAACGTTCCAGAGCCCGAGGGTCGATCATTTAAACGCTTGTTAAGATCATTGATTTGTATTGCAAATAACCTCGTTGTTTCCTCATTTTTAGCAATTAACGCTTGTTGACTTTGAATCAATTGTTTAATCAACTCATCCGTGGGCGACGGATTTTGAACCACATTTTGATTTTGATTACTGAAATTCTGCCCACGGTTTTGAAAATTCTGATTATTTTGATTCCCTTGATTGAAGTATCCATGATTATTATTCTGAAAATTCCCATTAATTTGAAAATTATTCCCTTGAGGAGGGCCTTGGTTGTAATTTCCCCGGTTTTGATTTTGATGAAAATTTTGATTTTGTCCTTGAAAACCATTATTTCCTCGGTTTTGATTTTGATGGAACTGATGATTACGGTTTTGCGCATTATTGTTTTGATTCACTTGATTAGGTTGATTAAACCCGGGTGGTCCATGAAAATGGCTCAAACGGTAGCTGAGAAGATTTCGATCTCCTTGAAGAGGTGGGTAGCCGGTGCCACCCATGTTTGCAGCATACACGTTCTCTTGAGCATAAGAGCCGGTCGACGGACACTCATAATACGGGTGTGGACCACCACAAGTCTCACAGCCATGACTCACCATTTTGACTTGATGGTTCGGTTTCTCAATAGACATAGCATCGACTTTCTTTGTTAAAGCCAATATCACATTTTTCATTTCATCATTATTTTTCTCATTATTAGACACTTGATGTTTGTTCCTAGACATTCTCACACGAGCCTTGTTCTCGATTATCATGAAGGCATCATTTGTATTTCTCGCCAACAAGTTCCCACCCGCAGCAGAGTTGAGTGAGTCTTGGTCAACATGACTCAACCCATTATAGAAAGTGTCAATCTGCTGAAGGGGTGTGAACCCATGGTTCGGACATTTTTCCATCAAATCTTTGAATCGGTCCCAAGCTTCACTAAACGACTCATCAAAAGCTTGTTGGAACCGAAAGATTTGGGAACGTAGATTAGAAGTTTTAGAGGGAGGATAGAAATGATTCACAAACTTGGAAGCAAGGTCATTCCAAGTGTGAATTGAGTTAGGCGGTTCCTTTTCCAGCCAAGTCCGGGCTGCTCCTTTTAAGGAGAAAGGAAACAACTTCAATTTTACCACATCGTGAGGGACTTGATTCATCCTAATAGTCTCAGCGATGTCGGCGAAATTTCGGATGTGTGCATAGGGGTCTTCGTTATCGAACCCGTGAAAGGATATACCCGTTATTAAGTTGAGTAATCCGTTATTGATTTCAAAGTTGGCATTGATGTCCGGAATCACAATAGCTCTCCTCACACCGTTAAATGGGGATTGGAGTTGTTCTTCCATCGGACGCGGATCAAATGCCGGTTGTTGTCCCATCGGCGGGACAACATTGTGCTGCGGACCACCCATCGGCGGGGGCCCGTTGTGTTGTTCATCATGGTTCATCTCCTCGTCGTCGAGGAAATGAACACGATTCATATGTCGTAAAACCCGTTCGGGGTTAGAGAACGGAGACGTAAGATTCTCAGAAGAAGAACGGGTGTGCATACACCAAAAGCAAAATCAAAAAGAGAATGAAAAAGAAAAGAAGAAGATTTTTTTTTTTTTTTTTTTTTTTTTTTTTTTGATTTTCTTTAAAACGTCACGTTAATTGAAAACCGTTTCCTTCAAACCACTCGCGACGGGACGGGAGAGAAGAATGGATCTCTCTTCAGCTTGCAATTTAATGTCAAAGCTATCCGTATTTCCCGCTTATTCGGTTGTAGTATGAATTAGTCCGACAAACAACTAATTTAACGTTTTTGTTATATTGTTATGCTTATTTTGATTTTTCAATATTTATATATATACGAAAATAGAAGAAGGCTTAACAAAACACGATATTCTCAAAACAATGATTCAAAAATTCACTTCAAGCCTTCCCCGGCAGCGGCGCCAAAAATTGATTCGTCGTGAAAACCAATTATATAATAGTAGTATAGTATCGAAATGATCCGCAAGAAATACGGGTCACCCGAGTCGTTTCCCAGTGAACGTGAATGGAATCAAGAATATTGATTCGTGTAATCGTGATTTGAAAAGTGATGAAAAAGGCAAATAGTGATCAAATAATTCAATTATCAACTAACAATTATTAAACATGCAAAGAGTACAAGCTAGTAATGCACCAAGGTCTAAAACGCAAAAACGGGAATGCATGCGCGATTATTAACGTAACGCGCGAAATAAAACGCGAGTTTTAAGCTACACTAATCCTACGGACTTCAAAATAATTTTAAAAAGTTAAATATGATAAAAGAAAATTTTAAGAAAAAGAAAAATATTTTTTTTAGACTTTTTAATAATTTTTTATGAATTAAAAACTAATTAAACTATTTAATAATTAAAAGAAAATGTAAATAAGGTGAGAAAAATGCAAATTTAATTTCTAAAATTCTAATATAACTAAAAACTATTTTCTAACATTTTTTTGGATTTTTCTTGGCTTTTTTAGATTTTTTTTGTATTTTCTAGTAATTAAAAAGTAATTAAAAATGATTAAAAAATGAAAATTAAATAAGAAAAATAGCAGATAAGCTCAGAAAAATATGAAAATTTCAGGGAAAATCTAAAATAATATTTTAAATTTAGGAAAAATAGAAAAGGTGAAAAATAAGCACTAGAAGTGTTTATTAGATTAAAAGCAGCTTATTTAAGTGCTTATTTATAAGCACAGTTGACCAAACTTGACCAAAACTTTCACAAAATGCTTTTATGACTCAGAAGAGCTTATAAGAACAAGAATCAGGCCATATGATGCTTAGAAACACAAGCAGTGATAAAAAAGAGGCACAATAAGCACTTATAACTAGCAATAAGCCAAGAAGAATAAGCAGATTCCAGAAATCACTTGAAACAGATGCTATATGCTATAACCAGAGATTCGGGGTTCGATACCCGGCAGCGGCGCCAAAAATTGATTCGTCGTGAAAACCAATTATATAATAGTAGTATAGTATTGAAATGATCCGCAAGAAATACGGGTCAGCCGAGTCGTTTCCTAGTGAAGGTGAATGGAATCAAGAATATTGATTCGTGTAATCGTGATTTGAAAAGTGGTGAAAAAGGTAAATAGTGATCAAATAATTCAATTATCAACTAACAATTATTAAACATGCAAAGAGTACAAGCTAGTAATGCACGAAGGTCTAAAACGCAAAAACGGGAATGCATGCGCGATTATTAACGTAACGCGCGAAATAAAACGCGAGTTTTAAGCTACACTAATCCTACGGACTTCAAAATAATTTTAAAAAGTTAAAAATGATAAAAGAAAATTTTAAGAAAAAGAAAAATATATTTTTTAGACTCTTTAATAATTTTTTATGAATTAAAAACTAATTAAACTATTTAATAATTAAAAGAAAATGTAAATAAGGTGAGAAAAATGTAAATTTAATTTCTAAAATTCTAAAATAACTAAAAACTATTTTCTAATATTTTTTTGGATTTTTCTTGGCTTTTTTAGATTTTTTTGTATTTTCTAGTAATTAAAAAGTAATTAAAAATGATTAAAAAATGAAAATTAAATAAGAAAAATAGCAAATAAGCTCAGAAAAATATGAAAATTTCAGGGAAAATCTAAAATAATATTTTAAATTTAGGAAAAATAGAAAAGGTGAAAAATAAGCACTGGAAGTGCTTATTAGCTTAAAAACAGCTTATTTAAGTGCTTATTTATAAGCACAGTTGACCAAACTTGACCAAAACTTTCACAAAATGCTTTTATGACTCAGAAGAGCTTATAAGAACAAGAATCAGGGCATATGATGCTCAGAAACACAATCAGTGATAAAAAAGAGGCACAATAAGCACTTATAACTAGCAATAAGCCAAGAAGAATAAGCAGATGCCAGAAATCACTTGAAACAGATGCTATATGCTATATTAAGCCCAGAACAATCAATATTTCCAACTTAAGATCACTAATAAGCTTTTGCAGCCCAATAAGCCAAACAGAAATAGGTAGATTTACTCACAAAGATGAGCCAAATAAGCAGTGAAGATAAGCTCTTAAGTACAAACTTTTGTGAGGAACTTGTTCACTACCAACCCAAGAACACAAATACACCTTAAACTCAGATCTTAGTATCAATTTGTTAACCTAGAAATGCCCAAGAACTTGGGCTCAGAATTGTGGTGCAGGGCATGTAATGTCTCAATCAACCAGTTTCAAAAGCTTTTTCAAATAAGCAAATGGGATCCAAACTTTGATTTTTCTTTTGAAATGTTAAATTTAGGTACTGATCTTTCCAAAAAAAAAACTACAATGATTTCCATCAAGTACTGAAGGCTACACAAGCTCATAACTTTTGACCAAATTCTGAGTTTGAAATACTTTTTGACTTTTTTGACAAAACAGAAAGTTGACTAATTCGATTTTTGATTACACTTAACTGATTACTAAGATGAATATAAGCTATATTGTGGTTATAATAAGCTACTACTAACTATTTGGCAACTACCTATGAGATTAAGTAACCTGAAAACCTACTTATACTAACTGTATGGAGATTTGAGAGTGATGTTGACTTTTAGCTAATAACCTACTAGTTTTTATGTTATAACAACTCTAAATATATCCTAAGTGAACTATTTAAACCACTAATAGCCTCTGAACTAGGCCGTATATCAGCAAAACACAGCCAACCAAACACCCATTTTTGGACTGTCACACTATTGAAATCAAACACAGAGCTCACAAATCAAGTTCAAAATAGATCCAATCTACTCAGTATACTTCAACAGCATGAACATACTCAGAAACATGGATCATAAACATCTTTTATCACTGAATCAAAGAGATCACAGAGCTTTGCTTATGAATCAGTATGGAAGTGAATCACACCACAGATGTTCCAAAGTAACAAACAAGCAATCAAAAAGCACTATTAAGCTAGTCTAATCAATATTGAATAGTAATAAGCTAGTATTATTAGATCTAAACTAAAGTATTAATAAGCTACTAAGATTAAAATGAAACAGTGAAAACTTACAATCCAAATCCCCCTCAGCTCAAACAGAGGGGGCTCACTAAGCTAGCCTGTCTCTAGATAGGCCAAGGGTCTCCTTTTGGCTGTCTTTTACCACCAAAACACTTAGTTTATTCAATAAGCTGAGTGGTTGACTTTCATTGACTTTTTGGAAAAATTTTGGTTTTTGAGAAACAAGAAAACAACAGGCTTACTAAAAGATATAAGAAGTTAAATAAGCTTGATCAAACAACAATTAAGCATTAAAAACCATTAAGAAAAGATGACAGAAAATATTTTTGGATTTTGCAAATTTTTAGATTTTTTTGGCTTTTCTTTAAATAATAGACAACAACAAAAAGAAGTATTAAAACAGAAGATTAGGACTAGGATAGTAACAAAAGAAACTTGCTTTAAACAGAAATAAGGAAGAATTAAGCTATATTAAGCAATAAGCTGAAAAACAAGAAGTAAATAAGCTGTAGTGAAAATGAAATAAGACAACCAAATTAAGCTTTCATTAATAAAACTTGAGTTACAAAACTGGCAGAGTAACACTAGAAATTACTCTACACCTACAAACGTATGAATGAAGGGGTATAAATAGGGGAGCAGGAGTGGAGAGGTGCTAGGGTTTTGGAAGATACTAGAACTTCAATTAAGGCCACATATCATCAATCCAGCTCATATCCTTGTCATCCCACCAATTCTATCCTTGTCATATCCTTGATTCAAGCTTAAACCTAGAGAGAGAAAGTAAGTAGAGAGAGAGAGAGTAGAAGGGAACTCCTAGTGTGTGTAAATGAAAGACAATGTTATTACCTAAGAGAACCAACCTGAAAATGAGGCCTTACATGTGTATTTATACTTGTAGTCTAGGGCTTCACATATCTTTGACCATATTACATAACTAGCCCTTAGACTTTATACAAGCATGAATAATACACATAAACTTAATAAACTAGCATTTACTAACTATTACATGAATATATTTAACTAACTATTTGACTCAATAATGATCACCACTTCTAATGCTAACAATCTCCCCCTAAGGGTGATCATTGAGATCTCTCTTTTGTGACTTTGATCTTTGATCTTTGAAGCTTGTTTTCTTGAACTTTGAGTCCTTGTGTAATAGTTTTTCTAGTTTCTTTGTTCCAATCATGCTTTGTGATCTTTCTTGCCTTTGATCAACATCTTTACTATGTTGTCTTTACGTCTTTTCCAACATGCTCATACTTTGTTTGACTTTGAATCTTTGTGAAGTTCTCTTCTCTTTGACTTTAATCTTTGTTTCTTTAGTTTGAAGATTCTTTGACTTTGACTTAGAAACGTTCTGAACTTTGCTTTGCTTTGATCTTTGAAGAGAGCTTTGCAGGGTATGAGCATGTGGATCTTTGAGTGATGGTAACGGTCTTTCTCCAAGGAACATTCATGAGTACCTGCATAAAACAGTTAGCAATAAAGTATCCGGTACTTACAGGTTCAGAATTAGAGATCGTCAACAGCATAGTGTGAAGACTCCTTCTAACCCTTACCAAGGCCGTTCCTGAATCAGATACCCCAGAAAGGGCTTACTAGATCCACCGAAGTACATCAATGATTCAGGTGAGTTGCTGGAGATCACCCCACAACTGTAGACCGTTTTGGACATAGTAACCATCATGATAGATAAGGCAAGATCCGTAGATCTCATAAAGACTCTTACAACTTGTGTCCTTTTTGGCGAACACAAGTGTATTCATAGGAAGTGTATCCTAAGAGATCTTTTTAATGAATCTCATGGCTCTAGACTCGATAAGTGCACATTTGGTTTTCCTATGCGGAGACTAGGGAGGGGTCTCCTGCTTCAATATCAACCATCTCTAAGAGATAAGTCGATAGATTACACCGGTTCCCCGTGAGAATGAAACAAGCTCTTTTGAGAGAACTTGAGTGGCTAGAAGGTTAAGTGCAGTGCGTCACTGGGTCCATGACGTCTTTATCTTCAATACCAGTGTCACCTTAGTAACAACCAGTAGCATATGAGTTGAACCCGGTGTCTGCCCTAAGGTTGAACATATGGAGGGCTATTTCTTTTCACCCTTTCATTTGCTTTTCTTTTTAATTCTTCAACCCCTTCTTTCTCCTTTCATTCTTTTTTCCTTTTTTTTTTCAAATCATTCCTAAGGACTTCTAATTCTAATCTATTGGAATTGTCCTTGGGTAGATCCCTCCGGCTCTGGCGGATCATAGGACGGTTTTTCCTAACCTTAGTCACCTTATACCTTCATGACTACCCTATTGTTACCATCAAACCATTTGTGAAAATCTCTCAAAATGTTATGATAATAAAACATACTTTGTTAACACTTCGAGAGTTTTACATTTCATGAAGGACTCCCCCTTCACATGTGCTCATGGATTGTTAAGAAATTTGCACATGCGTGAGGAGTTTGCACTTTTAGAATTAATCCACTTTCAATGAACATGACCGATTCGAGACACGCTTACATCACTAGTTAGACTAGCTTGAAGTTATTACCCGGCCTGGTCATATCCACAGAAAGTTTCTCGAAACGGTACATTTCTACTAAGACAAATCCTTTTCGAGACACGCTTACGTGGCTAGTTAAAGAGTTCCATTGTCAGCTTTTAGGTGACAACTAGCTCTAGTAACTAACTTGATGTTATTACCCGTCGAGGATAAGTCTTTTCAATTACTAATTTTTGTTGTTTCGTCAATTCTTGGGTCATTTCTGAGTCGAGCTCTTTTGAGATTCAAGACGATCACATTTTAATCACGTCTTCTCCCCCTCAAAAATAGCATATCCATGGTATTTTTGATACCAATTGATTAAAACCTTTGCTTTTTGGATAGCTTATGGGAGAAACGGATGTTTGTTAATTCCGTATTTGTTTCCTTTAAGCATGATCTTTTTGGAACAACTTTATATTACTCCCCCTCAAAATAGAACATTTTGATTAAATAAAAGCTTTTACGGATTTGAGGGAGTAATATCTTGAGCTAAAAAGTTTCGATAACCTTTTGAAATATTTTGAAAAATTTTGCTCAGAAAATTAAGAAGACTTTGATAAGCTTTTTGGTGAGAAGTCTTCTTATCTTTTAGGATTGTTTCCTTTCTTTGAAAATCGCGGGTTATACACTGTTATGTGTGCATAAGCCATTATGTTTTTAGGATAAGTGCTCGAAAAATATTTAAAACCTTTGTTTAAACTTGAGCACTTTCCTTTCTTTGAAGAACGAGTCCTTAGCTGAAATACTAAGAAGTCATTATTTTGAAGTCCGGGTTTCGTACTGAAGTGTACGAAAGCCATTATGATTTTGGATTAGACAACAACTTTTGGAACCCATTTAAGCATGGTGCCAATGGGTTTACCATATTTTGAAATCCATTTGAAAGTTGTGTCAATCCGAGACAAAGAAGTTGAATTCCAACGAGGACTGAAAACCGGTGTTTCATTTTGAAATAAAGCTCGTGGAATCAACGGTGATTTAAAACTGTTTTGCTTTTGAAAGTTGTTTGAGAAACTCGGTGTCTCTCTTGGTGTTTTAAAACTTGAAGAAGAAGTTTTCCATTCATTGTTGAAACTCGGTGTTTCATTTCGAAAATTCATTTTTGAGATGAATGGAAACCTTCCAGAATTGGGATGTTTCAAAGCATAGCCATTCCTTTGTTGTAGCGGAAGCATTTCAGAGTACGAATATTTCAAATGTTTTGAACGGCTTTGCTTTGGTTTCCACACTGGCTTTACCGGAGTAAAACGAGAGTACGGAGTTTGAAAACCTTGATTCTTTTCTGTATGAGCACTTGCATTTGAAACCTTTTGAGGAGTAAATGTTTCAGAAAAATTAGGTTTCTTTGAAAATTTCCTTCCTTTTTGCAAAGAATAGGTTGTAAACTGAGAAACCTTTTTCGAAAACGGTTTGGAAGATTCACCCGTGTAAACCTTCTCCGAAACACTTACTTGTGGTTTAGACTCGTTTGAAACTTGAGATTTTCCTTCTGACCGGTTAAGAACATCAAACTTCGCTTTTAAGGCATTGTATGACGTTCTCAAATCATTGTATTCTTTTTGAAGAGAAAGATGATCTGATGATGCCATTTGTTCTTGCAAAGAAGCATTTTGATTTTCAAGATGTGCAAAATATTTTTCATATTTTTCTGTTTCGATTGAAAAATCATTTTTGGCATCACCAAAATCCTTGGTTTGTTGTGCAATCGTTTTTTCCAATTCAACAATTTTCTTTTGAAGCACAGATTTTTCTTTTTCAAAAAGATGATTTTGTGTGATCTGAGAGTCAGATTTGTTTGAAGTTTGATTTTGAACTCTTGACCGCTTAATTGAATCAAACAAGTTTTTGTAAGTCTGTTTCAAATGCTCATTTTCTTTTTGTAATGATGCCACAACATTTTCCAATTCAAGATTTTTTGTATCAAAATCGTCAAAATCAAACTTGATATTGGTATCATCACAATTTTCTTCAAAAATCTTTTCTTTTTCTTTAAGCACTGATGTCAAAGAGTTTTCAGAAGACATTTTCTCATTCTTCCCTTGCAGTTTAAGTTGGAAAGAGATACTTTGTGCTTCGAGTATTGCAAGATGTTTCTCAAAGTGAGCAGTTCTTTTTGAAAATTCTGCTTTGACATCAGTTGCTTCTTGTGAAAGCTCGGTGATTTTCTTTTTGAGACAAAGATTTTCAGATTTCAAAGAAGATGTTTGTTCAAAATTCTCATTCACTTTCTCATGGCAAACAGATTTTGATTTGAAAGACTCTATTTGATTTGTGAAAAATTCCTTTTGAATGTCAAGTATTAAGCATTTTTCATCAAATTCGTCTTCAAGAGAATGAACGTACTTTAAATCTTCTCTCATTTCAGTGACAAGATGTTTTTCAAAGTACTCAAAACTTAAGTTGAGATTTTTCACATGAGGTTCAATCTCATTTTTCAAAATCTTTTGGACTTCAATCTTTAGGCGTACATCTGATGAAAGAGGATTGGAGAAAACGCTGGTATCGATGTCTACTTGCTTAAACCAAATGGCCTTTAACGTATGCTCAACGTGATGTTTAAGATTACAAAATTGTTTCCTTGCTTTGTTTTGCCATAACGTAGCATCATAAGTAGCAATTTGAGCTTCTTTGAAAAAAAAATTCATATTTGTGTCTTTTCTTTTGAAAGGTTCTTTTGGTATATCAGTCAATTGTAGACCACCATACACAAAGCCGTGATACGAGAGTGGGTTTTTTGTTTGTTTTACTTTCAAACGTTTTTCCTCTTCAGATATTAAAATATCTTGAGACTTAAACAAAAGCTCATCTGACAATTCTTTTCCCATATCATTAGCGTTATACAAAATAGGTGTCAACTTTTGCACTTTGTTTAAAAAACAAGGTTTTTCATTTTCCACATTAGCATTATTCACAAAACCAATCCCAGATGTTTGTTTCTCAACCTCCTCATCTTTAGTAGGCAGCATGTTGATTGTCTAAGAAGTCTGTCCCAATTTTCGAAGTTTGTTTTCAAGATCGTTTGTTCATTTCAAAAACTCTTTGTTTTCATTCTCAAGTTTTGTGTTTACAATCTCAAAATTTGATGTGGTTTTCTGAAGCTTTGAATTTTCACTTTTTAAATCATTGTTCTCTTTTAAAAGCACTTGAACATTTCTGTTGTTCACAACCATTTGAGTATCCAAATTTTGAATGGAACGTTTTTCACGAAGAATAGCTTCTCTATAACCAACTTCAAGTTCTTCATTTCTTTTTAGAAGTGGTTTGATAGACTCTCCATACATTTCAAACTTTTGAGCTTGAGATTTAAGGTTTGAGTTTTCAAATTCGAGTTCAGTTTTTCTTATTTTTACATTTTGAAAACCTTTTTCCATTTCTTTAAATCTCTCAAGCTCTTTTGTCAATAAGACATTCGTTTGCTTAGCTTTACGATTGTCCTCTTTGCATTTTTCAAGTTCATGTTTGAAATTATTGATTAATGAAGCAAATAAGGCACGATCTTGTTCATAAGAAGATCCATCCTGGGCAGGCTCACCTCTATTAGGATTCATATCTAGAGTATCAAAATTGATATTACTATCATTTTGTTCCACCACATAAGTGTCACTAATAGACTCAGGATGCTCAGGATGTGTCTGATCATGAACAAACATATTCTCAAATATATCAACATTATCATGAGCATGTGAATGTTGTACCGTAGCCAATATCTCTGTGTCTGATATGATCATCTTCGGTGTCCCAAACAGCTTCATTCCTTTGTGTACCATCAGTATCTGAATCATAGCTAGGACTGTTGCTTTCAACCTACTGTTCTGAAGATGAATCACTGCCCGTGAAAATCAAACTATCATTTGATGCATCACCCTCATTGATCGTTTCCTTTTTTGCTTGAAAATCTTTCTCTGTCTCTTTTTCAATCACCTCTGTTTCCTTTAACTGCATCTCTCTTGCAATTTGCTCTCTTTCCCGTTTCAGCTTCTCAATCTCATTCCCTGAAGTGCTTCTTTCTTTTTCATTAGAATCCCTCTTCTTTTTCTGCATCTCCATCAGATGAAGCGATCTTGCATTAAGCACCATTTCCAGTATGTACATATGATTAAGCAATTGATTTCTAAAGACTTCAACTTCTATGCTAGTGAAGTATTTTTTCCATAAACTGCTTGATGATGCATAATCCCAAGAATTCTTAAACGCTCTAAAATCCATGGTCATGAACCCTTTTAACTGTGTCTTGAGTTTTCTAAATCCTACCATGCAATCACTTCCCTGTTCAATTTGCTTTTCGGGTTGAACTATGTTGTTTTGAAGATTCCTTTTGAAGGTAACAAAGTCGATTTCAGTTCCGAAGAGTGTCTCAAAAGTTCTAAGAAATGATAAACCAATTAATGGTTGACGTGCTTCTGAGAGGGCAACACATTGAAGCTTAACTGATTCAAAATGTATTAAACAATTTTCTTTGGAGTGCATTGCGGGTTTTATCCTTACTTGCGTCTCTCTTTCCTTCTGCTCTTGCATTTCCATTGTTTAACGATATGTGATAAAGTTGATCTTAGGATCTTTTAAGATAACAAAGGTTGTTGTTGAAGATTAGATGTTTTTGGCGAATTTTGAAAAGCTCGTTCTCGGTTGATCTGATTGATTTCGTAATTTCCCGCCAAAAATTGAGTATGAAAATTTTCTTTCTCAAAATTTGAAAATCACTATACAATCCAATTCTAAGGTTACTAGAAAAATTTGAGTTTTAAAAATTTTGACGCCAAATTTTACCGAAAAAATTTGAATTTTGGCCTAAAAATTTGAATTTCGGGCCAAAATTTTCAACCTTATACCAAAATTTGAATCTCGCGTAAAAATTGAATGTTAAGTCTCGTGTGAAAAGTAATTTTTTTTTTCTTTTTTTTTTTTAATTTTGTGCCTAAGTCGATAACTTTGTGTTTCTAACTCGATAAGTTCATGTAGGTTTCTAACTCGATAAGTTCATTAAGGTTTCTAACTCGATAAGTCCATTAAGGTTTCTAACTCGATACATTAGGTATGTTCCTAACTAGATAGGTGCTTTGGGTTTCAAACTCGATACATTAGGTATGGTTCCTAACTCGATAGGTAGTCTTGATTTGGGCAGAGTATCCCCTTAGTTAGAGTCACAATGATCCTAACTCGATAAACGATTAGGTAAACAAGGCTAACTCGCCAAAATCCAAAATCCAAACTCGATAACACTCTTAAGAAACCTAACTCGATAAACATGTACCTAACTCGATAACTAGAAACATTTCTAACTCGATAAGTATGCTCCAAACTCGATGAGACCTTTCCTAACTCGATAGACAAACACTTAACTCGATAAAACATAAACCCTAACTCGATAACTTTTTGCACCTAACTCGAAAAAAAAAATTTCTAACTCGAAATCAAACTGATGAACAGTAACCTCGAATCAAAAATCACTTTTAAACCAAGTTTTTCAACCAAATCAAACCTAAAACAACCTATATTATCCCGAGGCGATTGATACCACTTGTAGGACCGTAGAACAACCTATTTCACATATGATTCAAACTTAAACCTAGAGAGAGAAAGTAAGTAGAGAGAGAGAGTGGAAGGGAACTCCTAGTGTGTGTAAATGAAAGACAATGTTATTACCTAAGAGAACCAACCTCAAAATGAGGCCTTACATGTGTATTTATACTTGTAGTCTAGGGCTTCACATATCTTTGACCATATTACATAACTAGCCCTTAGACTTTATACAAGCATGAATAATACACATAAACTTAATAAACTAGCATTTACTAACTATTACATGAATATATTTAACTAACTATTTGACTCAATAATGATCGTCACTTTTAATCCTAACACCTTATCTTGAATCCACGTATCTTAGACCAATCAGGGGGTTCAATTGAGCCACAGTGAAGGGTTATGACACCATCTGACAACGTGTCAGATGGTTCTAGAAAGATTCTAGTACGAGGTGAGGATTTAAGGATTGGTGCGGGGTAATTAATGAGGTACGAGGTAATTCTTTGGGGGAGATGCACAGTAAAAGGGCGCTGGGGTATTTTTTTATTGTTGTTTGATTGTGTTGGGTCGGGTTTAGGGGTTGGTTCGGACCGGGTATTAAATAAAGGTGGGCTTGGGCTTGTTTTGGTGTTGTGGACCTTGGGCTGAGATTATGTTTGTATTATTTTGGATTTAAGGGATCCGGTTGGTAGTAGTATATCAAACCAAGGGATCATTTTTGTACAATCTGAAAATATGAGGACCCAACTGCCAATCTTCATAAAAATAATTCCAAGGGTTCATTGTGGCTTTTCTTGGATATTTGGAGGGCCTGAGTTGTTATTCTCCCAAAGTATCTTCACAAGGACCAAAAGTGACAACTTCTGAAAGTTGAGGGACCATTAATGTACTTTCTTCAAACTTATGACCAAGGGTCATTCTTGTGATTCTTGAAACTTTGAGGATTCCATTTGACCATATGAACTTCTTTGATCACTAGCTTCCCCGGCTCCGGCTTTATTCACACTTTTCCAATTCTCGTGCCCGTTTTGTCATTTTCTCGTGATTTTTCGTCTTTTCTTAAATATCCGTTCCTGCACATTCACAAACACAAAAACACACTTTCTTTGGCATTATTGGTTAGTTTTTGGTTTATTTGGTCCAATTTAGGCTAAGAAAAGGTGAGTGAATAAGCACTCACCACAGGTCAAACATTTGCCGACATACTCTGCAATGTCAGCCTTCATGTTTGGCCACCAATACAACTTCTTAAGATCGTGATACATTTTGTCCGAGCAGGGGTGAATGGAATATTTAGACTTATGAGACTCATGCATGATGAGGTCCCGTATTCCTCCATACAATGGAATCCAACTTCTTTCCTTGAAACACGACCTTCCACCTGGTTTCTTGACAAATCCATTCGTGCTTTCTGGCATCCCATAAATCTTCTCGTGTGGTCTATTCTCTTCTTTAAGGGCCTCAACTTGAACTTCAAGAATTTGAGACGGAAGTGGTGATCTGATTGTCATTCCCAATGATCTAACTCTGAGGGTCTAAGTCGTTCCTTTCGACTCAAGGCATCTGCTACAACGATTGCCTTCCCCGGGTGATAACAAATTTCGCAATCATAGTCAGTTAATAACTCTAGCCCTCGGCGTTGTCTCATGTTCAACTCCTTCTGATCTAAAATGTGCTGGAGACTTTTGTGATCGGTGAAGACCGTACACTTGGTTCCATATAGGTAGTGTCTCCATATCTTAAGAGCGAATACTACCGCTCCTAGTTCTAGATCATGAGTTGTATAGTTCTCTTCGTGTGGTTTAAGTTGTCTAGAAGCGTAAGCGATTACTTTAAATCTTTGCATCATACCACGAAGTCCTCATTTCCTTCGGGTAATGCCTATATTGGTGCTTCATGATAAGGCGAAAAATGATCCGTTTTTAGGGGGTCATTTAAGCCCGGAATTGAATTTATTTGATCAAATATTGCCCTAAATCGTTCCTTTTGTGATTTTAGGTACTTTTGGAGTGAATTCTAGAAAAGGAAGCATTTTGGACGTTTTTGGAGCATAAAAGTGAAGAAAATGGCAAAGTCTTAATTTTCCTTGCTAGGAACAGTACCTGACGGCGTCACCAATTTCTACATGACGGCGTCAAGAGGAAAAACAAGAGGTGAAAAGGATGGAATCCATTATGGTCCAGAATGTTTTTACACTAGGGCATGACGGCGTCACGCTAGGCCGTCATGGTCCCTTTATACGTGACGACCCAGAGGAAAACTACTCTTGACGGCGTCAGATCTGGATCTAAGGAATCCGATTTTATTATGGGCGGCGGGTTGACGGCGTCAGAATTTTCTTCTCGACCTTGGAAAATCTATATATAGTTTTGTAGTTTTCATTCATAAAAATAGGACAATTTTAGGGATACCTTGGAGAAACCCTAGCACGATTTTATCAGTAATTTCAAGGTTTTTCACCCCTTGAAACCTCTTATGTTCAATTAAGATAAGTATCCTTTCAATTAATTCAATATGTCTATATGTTATTTGAATATATGTTACGCTTGTCTTAATTTTAACACGCTAGGCTAGATCTCTTGTGTGTTTGCATAGATGTAGTGAAACCTAGATGTTGATTATGGATTGTGTGGAAAACTAGAAGGGGGGTTGAATAGTTTTCCCTTCTTTTTGATTTTATAAAAACTTAGTTTCAAAATGTTGATTCAAATTTATTCAATTGTTTGTTTGGAAAACTTCAATTAGAGTTTAGTATGAAAACAACATATAATCAATATGATCAATTATATATGTAAGCTTTTGGAGAAACTTAGTTTTATGAATGGAGCTTTGGTTGATCTTTATGTGAATAAGTTTTCCTTTTAAAATCTTAAAACGTTTTGTATCAAATTATCTATCAAGTTAAACTTAATATGAGAAGTGTGAATAATAATCAATTTGACCATATCATGCAATTATACACACAATCACAATATTAACTACTATGTTCAACACAATCAATCATGACAACTATATAAGCAACAACTAAGACATGTAGGCAAGCATAGAAGTAAAGCGAGAAATGCAAGAACAAATGATAAGAGATAATAGAAAGGAAATGCAAACCGGACACGATGATTTATAGTGGTTCGGCTACAAGGACACCTTCCTTGTTCCTACTCCACTCCCCGAGTCACCTACTCGAGAGTTTTCTTCACTACTCAACAAGCTCCCTTTTGGCGGAGAAAACGGTACACAACTTTTGCTTACACCATTTAACGACACTAAGCTAAATGTCGAGTTCTAATAGTAGCTAGAACCAATCTCACAACACAACTTCGATCACTACACAACTTCTACACAACTTCACGACTTCATCACAACTTCTTCTAAACTTCTTCACGACTTCATAACTTTATCACAACTTCTTCTAAACTTCTTCACGGCTTCACAACTTCTTCACGTCTTCACGACTTCACAACTTCATCACAACTTCTTCTAAACTCCACTACTTAATCACACACCTACATCTTCACAACTGCATGTTTTCTCCACACTACTACTTCCTCCCACTACTTCTTACTCACTCATTGAATCACTACTAAGTAAGATCATCTTGATCTACTTATTACATATACATAACTCATAACTTCACATAAGCACTAACTAGATCCTAATACATCTTTGGCTTTATAATAGGGACAATTATTCTCTTGCACTTTGAGTGATGAGAAATTGGATCACTTGAAACAAATATTAATAATCTTATGATCAAAGGGTTTTAGAAGGATGTTTAGAGAGAATTGGATCTGAAAATTTTTGTGCAAAAGGTGAGAAAAATTCCAGGTTTGAGGTGGTATTTATAGGGAAAAATTTCTGACCAAATCTGACAAGGGAGCGTGGCTGGTCCCCTTAATTGTGTGCCGGTCCACTTAAAATTAAGGGGGCCGCCCTTTATAATTAAGGGGGCCGCCCTACTGAAACGGCCAAATTTTATGTCTTTTGGTGGGGAAAATTTATTTGGTGAAAAACTAACTAATTTTGGTTAAAAGTTTGAAATCATATATTTAGTATGATTAAAACATTTTTCTTTATTACCAAAAGTGTTTTTCAAAAATATGTTTATATAATTAAATAAACTTTGTATTAGTTAATTAAATACCCCTTTGATCATGAGATGTATTAAACACTTGTTTATCCATACCTTAAGTGATTGTTGAAGGATACTTGAGACGTTGAGATGTCGAGGCTTGTTGACGTAAGAATGCATAGAAGAATTGTGATCACAAGTAACTTAAGCACTTTACCTTATATGTTGTAACTTACATCTTTGTCATCATCAAAACATGAAGAGGATGTTTAGATTAAATATCGTAATATTCATGCCAACAATCTCCCCCTTTTTGATGATGACAAACTATGTAAACTATAACTTATAGTAAAATGTATAAGTTACTTGTTTACACTTCTTCTCCCCCTTTTGTCGAAGCAAAAAGGTGGACTCTAAGACGACACTTCTACTATGCTTGAACTCTTGAGATAGAATCTAAAAGGCGAGCTTGCATCATCGTAAGTGAAGCCTTGATCCTAGCAACCTCAATGCTCCCCCTTGGTGTATGCTCAAAACTTGTTTTGGCTACCAAAGAATCGAGCGGTGAAGTAATCCTTCAAAACAAAGTTAGTAGACAAGTACACGTATATATAATGATGATAATAGATATATGCATGAAACTAATAGGGGAACAATATATGGACATATTAGGTATATGCACTAAAAGTATGACACATGCAATTATTGTTTTAAAAACAATAACCTAAATCCAAAAAAAAATTAGAACCTAATGCAAAGATTAGAACCTAGGAAAATGTAGGAGAATGAGGAGGGATGATTGTGAATGTAAAGGGAAGGTGATGACAAAGGGTTGACAATTATGGTTTAGATTAATATATCGTTCGACAAGGGTGGATGATAGGGAATCATGGGATTTTTAGGTGTTTTGTTGATGGTGGTGGAGGTGTTGTGTTTGTTGTTGGTGGTAGAGGATGCAACAAGTTTTCAATGTAAGAAAACATGTATTGTATCTCATCTCTTAGTCCAAACACAATTGTTCGGTTGTAGATGCAACAAAGGCAAGTGTCTCCATGAGCTTCAAGTAAGATCCATGGGACGGGGTTATAGGTTGGTGGATTGATACGAGATTAGGAGAAGTGTGCATCAAGAGGTGTTAATGGTGATAACTTTTGGTGGTGGAGACAATTGTGAGTTGATATATTCTTTGATGGATGGAGTGGTGTCGTCTTCATTAGTAAGGTCAATGAAGAGTTGTTTTGATGGTATGATGACAAGTTTTTGTTGGAGATGGTGGTTCTTGGTGGAGGTAGGTTGTTGATCCAAATTGCGTTGAATAAGATGCAACGCAAAAAGAGCATTAAGCTCATGAGCTTCTTTGAGCTCTTCATAGAACTTTTCATGTTCGGAGGAAGGTGATGGTGGTGGAGTTGGATTGTGATTAGGGATTGAGATTTGGTCATGAAACTTATGATTCATGTTTGGATGAGATTGATGGTTGTTGTTTTGATATTGAGTATGATCCTCAAATGGGTCATTTGGTAGAATTGAGTGAGATGAATGTGGAAGTTTATTAGTGAGGGTGATAGTAAGGTTGTCTTGTTGAGCTAAAAGAGTGGTTTCATTTGGGTGATCATGAAAGCATAATGAAGGTATGGATGAAAGTGATTCTTCATGTGTGGATGGTAGTTTGGATGTTGTATGTGGGGTGATAACAATGATGTTAGGTTTGTTGGGAAAGGTATTTATAGTGTGATGATTATGTGTTTATGGAAGGATAATAGGTGTTGGATTGGCTAGACAAAACGTGTTGGTCTAGGAGGTGTTTATGAGGAGTGATTTAGGAGGTATGATATTGATTCTTGGTTTCTTTGAGGACATGGAAATGGTGGACGACTCGAGATTGGTAGTACAAAGGATGACTCGGTTTTGGGTGTGAGGTAGAAGGATATATGTGAGTGAGTGTGATTTCCCTTCCCATTAAATTCATGCTCATCTGGATATATTATAAAACTAATATGACCTATCGGAAAATGACACTAAGGTTCTCATGAAATGAGGGTGTAGGATATAAAGGTAAGAAAAATATACCTAGATGAATGATACATGTAGTGTAAACCATGTAAAGGCATACAATCAAATCACATAGGAGCAAATAATCATCTAGAAATAACATATATGCGATATGCCATAAATCTAGGAATGAATGCATCTAATGAGAAGCAAAGTTCATAAAAGTAAACTAGCATTAGGTATATTTAGGAAGAGAAATTTAATCAAGTTGGAGAATGAGTATGAGACTAATACTAGTGGTGCTCAATTTAGGCTAAACACGACCATTTTTACGGGTTACACACACCCAACTTCTAACATAGAAGCAATTCAACCGTTAGGTTAAATTGAATTTCTAGTCAATAGATTCTCCAGTAGTCATTCTCTTTTTAGAAGAAATTGAGTTCCTAAATTTACCTATCGAAGAGTACCAAATATGAAGTTTACTTGATTCACTAATACTTGACTTAATGTGACTCAAACATCATGTTTTTATGAAGGTAAGTCTATATGAAGATTAAAACTTTGCGTTTACTCTTATCTAAACATTTAACTTATTACTTCTTGATAGTTATAAGTTTTGTTTATGTGAAAGACTCTTCATTGTTACTTATAATGAACACACTTAGATTTTGAAAATACTTTTTCTTTTATATTACTACTAATGTTTTACAAAGATTCAATTTCTCTTATTAAACCAATTAAGGTAAAACAAGGTAATTTGTTGAAAATGTTTAAGTGTGTTGTTAAGAATAGATTAAATTGTTTGAAATATTTAGGTGATTAGATTTAACTCATTTACAAGATGTTTGAGTAACATTAAGCCATCTATACCTATATGCAATGCAAGCATAATATTGCAATCCTAACGCAAGAAATCTAGCATAAGATCTAGTTAAGAACAAGCCAGAAAACTAGCTATAAACTAATAGAGTACAAAGCACATATGCTAGGATATTCAAATAGCTAAATTACAAATAGCAACGATTAACAAAGTAAAATCACAAATGAGTTCACATAGCAAATAAAACACTTGTCGTCATTTTGTGTATTATATATACCAATGTTTACTTAGCTCGAATTTATTTGAAAATAAAATAGTTTCCTATCCATTTTAAAATTAAATTAAGATAAATATTTTGAAAACATAAATACTTAATTTTTCAAAGATATATCGACTAGGAATGCCCGACTCGAAGGAAAAGGTAAAATACAAGTTTTACGTTAAAACAAGAGTCAAATTTTTGACCTTCGTGTAGTATTTTAACTTTCTGACTTATTTAAGTTTGTGATGGTTAGTTTTAAGTATTTTTAAATGAAAGTAGATTCAATTACCTTTAAAACACCGGGTGGCGCGACTTCTACGGAGTTACGGTTAATTTTATATGATTTTTCAAAGTTTCTGAAAAATTGTCGAACAGACAGGCGGACCCCTTAAATTTAAGGGGGCCGCCCAGACAATTAAAGGGGCCGCCCATCTGATACTCAAAAATGCAATTTTTTTAAAAAATTGTTTTCTGACTTTGTGGAAAGGTGTGTAACTTTCTGATTTTAAGAATGAACATATAACACTTGTTTTAAGCATAATTCTTATCTCGAGCTAGTATAATTAGTGTATATAATATCAAAACTAATACAAATTAATCAACAAAACACTTTTCATATTAAATCCTCCTTAATGGGTAATTTGATACATGGATCGTACTCAATTTTTAAAACAATTTGTTTTGAAAATTTGAGCGACGTGGCTCTGGTACCAATTGTGGAAAACTAGAAGGGGGGTTGAATAGTTTTCCCTTCTTTTTAATTTTATAAAAACTTTGTTTCAAAATGTTGATTCAAATTTATTCAATTGTTTGTTTGGAAAACTTCAATTAGAGTTTAGTATAAAGACAACATATAATCAATATGATCAATTAAATATGTAAGCTTTTGGAGAAACTTAGTTTTATGAATGGAGCTTTGGTCGATCTTTATGTGAATACGTTTTCCTTTTAAAATCTTAAAACGTTTTGTATAAAATTATCTATCAAGTTAAACTTAATATGAGAAGTGTGAATAATAATCTTTTTGACCATATCATGCAATTATACACACAATAACAATATTAACTACTATGTTCAACATAATCAATCATCACAACTATATAAGCAACAACTAAGACATGTAGGCAAGCATAGAAGTAAAGCGAGAAATGCAAGAACAATTGATAAGAGATAAGAGAAAGGAAATGCAAACCGGACACGATGATTTATAGTGGTTCGGCTACAAGGACATCTTCCTTGTTCCTACTCCACTCCCCGAGTCACCTACTCGAGAGTTTTCTTCACTACTCAACAAGCTCCCTTTTGGTGGAGAAAACCGTACACAACTTTTGCTTACACCATTTAACGACACTAAGCTAAATGTCGAGTTCTAATAGTAGCTAGAACCAATCTCACAACATAACTTCGATCACTACACAACTTCTACACAACTTCACGACTTCACGACTTCATCACAACTTCTTCTAAACTTCTTCACGACTTCACAACTTCTTAACGTCTTCACGACTTCATAACTTCATCACAACTTCTAATCGAAGCAAAGGAACGCATAGCTCACACCAAGATTTTAGGAGGCAATGGTAGCAACAAGAGAAAGTGGGTCGGTACTCTGGATGCTAATGCTTCTCAACAACCGTTTAAGATACAACAAGTGGTGGACACCTGTGCTGCTGGGTCAAGCCAGAAGAAAAGGTATGTTCGTAAATTACCCGAGTGTAACAAGTGTCAGTTTCATCACAAAGGATCTTGCCCCTCTCAATGTAAGAACTGCCAAAAGCTTGGACATGAAACCAAGGATTGCAAGGCTCCCACCCTTGCAAAGCATCAGAAACTCTCGGTAACCTGCCGCGAGTGTGGAGTAGTGGGACACTTCAGGAGTGAATGCCCGGAGTTGGGAAACCAGAATTGGAAGAAGAAGTTTATGTTTTAATTATATATAAACCTTAGTTTGAGCCCTCTAGGGTTGTACTTTCTTTTGGTACTTTCCATAAGTACGTTGATGTAACCTAGTAGTATTAAGCACTTTCCTATCTAATGTAATGACTATCTTTTGATATCTATGTGATAATCGTAACCTTCGTTTATTCTATCTCCTATTGCAATTATGCAATTTGCAATCGTTACGTAACATTATACCATTGTCTTGTTTAGGGAATAGGCCGATTTCGTATTTGACGGATTAGTAGATTATTACCATTCCATAGTAATTAACCATGTATCCAATAAACCATTCAACGAGTTTTATTTCAAACTAATTTACTACCTTATGGGGGAATCGTTTTACCGAATTTCTAAAATAAACCGTTTTTGTTACCGTACTATAAACTGATTTTTCCGATATTACGCCAAATATTTACTACTACTACGCGAATCAATTTTTATATTGCTTTGAAAGGAAATATCAGGATACCATTTTTAATAAGAATGCGTTGAACACCATCTAAAACTTTTGAGAAAAGTAATATTATTCTGACTAAATCAAGCATAGCATCATTAGTCCTCAACTATACATAGCCTGATCACCTATGTATACTTCAGGAAGGATTATGCCATGAAGGAAATAGTTACTTTTTAAAGTATTGCTAATAACAATCTTCATCCAAAAGCGTTTTAGACAAATAAACACTTTTATAAGTGTCTTTTTCTGACAAACTCTCCCTGGATACTTACCCCACCTGTCACCCACTTAGCCATTAAGTTGGATTGTTCCATTTACTTCTTTAGGAGAGACTTACCATATCAAGTACTAGGAGGATTCCTTGATACAAGAAAAGCAATGAAAGGATTACAGAACTACTAACCTAGACTAGAAGTATACACCAAGACAATTTATAGCTCAACAACAGTTCTAAGATGCCACGAGACCATCCGAACCACCATCTCTGACCGGGTTGTCCAATTTTATTATTTAAAGGTACTAGCTAGACTGAGCTACAAGATCGAATACATTGAGAGAGTACGCTAAGCAAAACCATAGGAATAAACCAAGCCTCCTAACCGATACTGTAAAGTGATTTGTTTAAACATGGCCTTATCTAAATGCAAACTTCCCTGCGGTGAGTTTTACGCCAAGAATGATTGATTCGAATTATGAATATCGATATAGATTCCCTCAAGGAATTGTGTTCTCAAGGAATTCTAGATAACCTCACCTATACATCAAGAGAGGCATCAGGCCTAAGCACAATAGGCAAAGGAAAACACACGTCTTAGCAATTCGTTAGACCAAAATACAAGGAATCAAAGAAATTGTACCCATATTCTGTCCCCTTCAGATAACTCCGAGTTCGAAAGACAACACGTTGTGGAATTAGTCACAAGATTTATTGTACCTATTTCAATTGTTCCTGATAAAGGTGATCGAATCACCTCAGACTTCTAACAAACATTTTAACACTTCCTTCGGAACCTCATTAAGATATAAACACCGCCTGTCATCCTCAGACCGATGGTCACTACGAGAGAACGATTCAAACATAGGAAAATTATGCTCAGAGAGTGAGCAATTGACTCTAGAAATGGTTGGACTAACCATTTACCATAAATCGGATTCTTTTACAACCATAGTTATCGCGCGAGCATAGAGACTACATCAATTGAGGCACTTTATGATCAAAGTACCAATTACCCATTTACAGACCGAAATCGGAAAGTTAAATGCACTGGTCTAGAACTAAACTATGGAACAACAAAGGAAATTTCACAAGTCAAGAACCAGTTACAAGTAACGAGAGACTGGTAGAAGTTAGGTTGGTGCATGACGCACATCATGCGGATTGAGTATCCCTGAACAACAAACCATCTAGATTCAAGTGGGAGAACGAACTAAGTTGAAAACTTTGCCTTGGAGAGGCATGATACAATTTTGGTAACGCGAGAGATTGAACCTCAAGTATTTTGGACCATTTAAGATTCATTTTAGAATCGACCAGCTGACATATAAGATTTGGGTTCTGACATAGTTCAGCAACGTATATTACCCATATTACATTATAAACCAGAAGAAGCACTGATCATCTATTGACGAACCAAACTCGGAAAAAGCAAAATTCACTATTCCAATAAGCATTCATGATATAACCAGAAATTTCCTACAAGTCAAGAATCAATTACAAATTCTATAAGTGGTAAACCCTTAGAATTTCAAGGTAATGACAGGATCATGTTCAAAGTTCTGCCTAGGAAAGGCATGATATTATTCGGAAAAATTTGGAAAGTTAAACCTGATATACACTGGACCACGTAATATTTCAGACAAAAGTAGACCTAGTGGTCATCTGACTTGAGCCTTGTTAGAGAACAGCCGGATTACACAACTATGTTTCACCTATTCAAATCCCAGGAAATGACTTTCAGATTAGTCACTCATAATCCCATTTGGAAAGAATTCCAACCCAAAGACAAACGTAAACCTGGTAAGAGGATCAATAGAAATCATGGACTGTTAGATCGAACGATTGAAGCAAAGTCGAATTCCTATCGTGAAAGTTCGCTGGAATTCTCGAAGAGGACCCGAATTTACTTGGGAACGGGAAGACCAAATGCAACTCAAGTATCCACGTCTTTTTACCAAATATACTTCAGAGACCAACCAAAACTGAACTTCGGGACGAAGTTCCTGTTAGTGGGGAAGACTGTCACAACTCGTAATTTCCGGTCATTTTCCAAACCTCGACAATTTACTATTCACAAGTTACTATTCATCATTTACTATTCATCGATCACTATTCATCGTTTTTGAGGTCAATTTGACTTTCCGAGACATATTCAGAAATTTTACTATTCACTTGACACTATTCATTTCAGAGAGAAAACCACTATTCACGTGCATTGCTCATGTCATCGTAAATTTAGTTTACGAGTATTTAAATTCGCGTAACCGTATTGGTTCAGGAGCGAATTCATGCTTTACCATTTGGGACATTTCATACGGACTAGAAATAGTCGACATATCATCATTAGGGCACTTGCATACTATTCCACTCGTAGGATAAATAAATTTATACTTTTGGTACAATTAACGATTTACGTATGTTTATTTTGAATAAACGCTAATACGCGAACTATAAATGTGACTAACACGTCCAACACTCCCGACTATGTTCCCAATATATTTTTATATTCATTTTTATAATATAAAAATTGTAATATTAATTTACCCGGTATTTTGGATATTTATTTTAATTATTAACTTAAGTTTACTAAAACTTCGACGGTTTTCGTAGAAATTAAACTATAATTATCTAAACACCCAATAATTTTATCCAACCTATTTTTATAATTTTTATAACTTTATTATGACCCGGTTAACTCCGTTAAAATTTATTTTTAGTTAACCCGGTACCCGGTACATTTTAAAACTACACAAAACACTTAATAATGCATTTTTTTACACCAAAGTCATACACCCATGCCCCCCCCCCCCCCTTGACTTAGCCGCCCCCCCATACCCTTTTTATTACTAACTCACTTACACCTCCATGCTTCATTAATTTTCCATACTAACCATTTTATAAAATAATACTCATAACAAATACTACTTATATTCTTACAAGACTTTTATCTCATTTTTTCACCTAGCAAGAAAAGTTCTTCCTCTCTTTTCTCCCTTTGATACCCACGGCCACAAGAGGAAGAAACAAGCAAGACCAAAGTTTTTCAAAGATCTAAGTGTTAATCTTGTTCTTTTAGCATCCTTGTTTGGGTTTTGAAATAAAAACTCAAGGATTATTAGGTTTTAATCATCTTAACTTCACTAATCTTACAAGTAAGTTTACTAAACTCATTTCATAATTTTTACAAAGTTATTACTATGTTTATACATGTTTCTTGCAAGATCTCATACATGCATTAACTTATACCACTTTATTTTTGTAAACTTTTGATCATACAAGCCCTAGAAGTGATTTTTGGTTAGATCCTTGTTAGATCTACTTGGTTTTGGTGATTAGGAACCCATGACACCCTAAGAAGGTGTATGGTAGGATTAGAATAGTTTTGTGGTGTTTGAAAGTGGTTTGATGGAAGATGGAACTAGTTTGGAGACTTGAAAATGGTTTTTGAAACTTTTGAAATACCTACTGTCCCTATTTTAATTTCGTGGGAAAATCAGTAGATGGTGGCTAATTTTTGACCAAAGATTTAGAAAATACATTCAAAAACGAAACTTTAGGCGAAAGAACGGATTAAAACGAGTTTATAACGAAGGAGATATGATTTTTGCAAATTTAACGACGAAAACTATTTCTTAGAAAACTGCTTGCTGTTTGGCAGAATACGACGGGTAATTAGAGGCATTAAACGTAACCTAGAGGAGCCGAGTTATCAAAAATATACTAGTATACTCAAAGACGAATCCGTGGACATAAAGAACAAGGAAAACGAGCCTAAAACGACCGAGTTATACCCGTTTTAACATTGTCAAAACTATATATATATATATATATATATATATATATATATATATATATATAGTCACAAATAAAAATAATAACGTACGTACTAAATGGTATATTTTCTAACAACGTTACTAATGACTATTTTCTTAACAAATGAATACGTACGACCCGAGGGAATATTTATACGACATGACGACGTCATTCTAAGGTTTTGATACAAGGATTATAACGCTAACTTTTTCGTACGAGTTAATATGACAAGTTATATACTCCTATATATGGATATATTTTCCTAAGTATGGAAACTATTTTACTATGACGATAACTAGTATTTCCAAATTACGAGTGGTATGAGTATCATGTGCATGTGCATTCATTTCATTTCGACTTGATCTAAGTTAGATCACATTCATTCATTTAGGTTGCGGCTAGTGTTCGCGCCTTGTTGTCCCGATCATTCCATCACTTTGTACTATCATTTAGAGGTGAGTCATAGCCCCACTTTTACTTGTTTAAATTCTTTATAAACCCTTTGGGGGAGATACATGCTTAAATACTTGTTTTATACTTTTATATGATTAGAATTACTTTTGAAGGAAAAATACGCTGCTTTTATTAGTTTTGTACAATGCCAAAGTATTAAATTCCTTACATTGCTTAAGTTTCCTTATTACCACGTCTTGACAAGTCCCCTTTATTATCATGGATCGTTAATTAAGTTCCAAGCAAGAGTGAGTGAATAGATCTATTGAGGGTGACTCCTCCATCTGTGTTTGGGTTGCTCCAACAGTATTACAGATGCATTTCATGTCTTTATTATTAGGGTGTCTGGTAAACACTCATTTGGGGCCAAGTAACGTCTAGCTTCGGTTTCATGAGCTTAAGAGACAATGTAGTTTTATGACTGAAAAACTTATTTCTTTATACTTGGGCTATGGTACATAAGATTAAAGTTAAATACTGATGGTTTTTATAAATCCTATTCCGGATTTCTTATGTCTGATTTCTTATTTCGGATTTCTAAATTCTGAGTTCTTATTCCGGATTTCTTATGTCTGATTTCTTATTTCGGATTTCTAAATTTTGAGTTCTTATTCCGGATTTCTTATGTCTGATTTCTTATTTCGGATTTCTAAATTCTGAGTTCTTATTTCGGAGTTCTTATTACTGATTTATGATGTCTTTGTATCCGCTTTAATACTGACTTACGATGATTTTAATGGGAAATTCTTCTCTTCAAATATTTTACCATATCTATTTGTTATCTAAATCTATGAACTCACCAACCTCGTGTTGACACTTTAGCATGTATTTTCAGGTTATTAAAGTAGCTCATGTTGCATGCATTTGGACCTTCATGGAGTCGTGGAGACGACGCGTCTGACTATATTTTTCTACACCTATGAACGTTTGATCTTGTTGAACCTATCTTAACTAAAATGGCAATATCTTTTGGGACCTATGTTTTGTAAACTCTGAATGTTTTAATGATCAAACGTTGTATTTTCTAAACGACACTTTAGGTCGTTCAATATAACTGTAACTATGGTGCTATGACAGTCACCCCCAGGTATTCCATTCCGCTGCCATTCAGGTATTTTGGGGGTGTGACATGGTACTTGTCACTATACTATACTACAACGATCAAGTACACTGCCTGGTGGGGGTTGTAAGCTTCTCGAGATCCCTCGAGAGGTAAAGCCTGGTGCAATTCCCACGTACCAAGTTTTTGGCGCCGCTGCTGGGGAATAGTTATTGTCTAGGTTAGGATTTCTTTTTATTAGGTCTACTTGCTAGATTCCTTTCTAGTAAGATTTTATTTTTATTTTTAGGCTTTCTTTAGTCTATCTTGTTTCTTCGTACCTTTGTTCGTAATCTCCACCATTCACCATCATGGCAAATGACGAATTATCTAACCTTAGAGTCACTAGGAGTCGTAGTTCCGCTAGAGACCTTGTTTTGCTCAATGCAAAACCTGATAGGGAAATGCGTAGGCTAAGACGATCTCTCTCAACACCTGAACCATCCAGCATAGCCACCAATTTTGATGCAGCCCTTTCTGAAGAAAATTCAGAAAATCACCTTACAACCTGTAACCTCTCGTAAATTTCCCTTACGATTAGTAAATGCATACGATGTTACGATAAAATAACACCATTTTACGGGTAACATTGTAACAATTCGCAATTTCAGGTTAACTTTTATTCGCGAAAATTTTACTATTCACTTTTTACTATTCACTTTTTACTATTCACTTTTACTATTCACATCCAAAATTTTTATTTCATATTCTCCTAAGTTAAACTATTTTAATGATAATCCGAGAATTTCACACTCGTCGGATCATTTCTGCAAAAATCACAAAGCCGTGTCCGAGATTTACTTTTAGGTTTAAACGTCATTCCAGCATCCCGATATGTCCATAAAACATTATAAACAATAGAAATATGATTTTCTCTCATTTTAGGACAATTCCAAAAGTTTCGGAATTTTACGTTTTCCAGTTCAGCGTTGTACGCGAATTACGCGTTTTAAACCCGCGTTTCCAGTTTTAGCAGCGTTTAAGCAACCCGATAGAACTTGCCACTCATTAAATATACTAAGATAGGTTATATTAATAAGTTCTAACATATTTATAAGTTTCATATTTTTAGGATACCCGATTTTAAGTTTCATGACTTAACGACTTACCGTTAGCGATTACCGGGACCAAAACTCACTCCGTAACTTAGATAAGACCATGACTACTCATCTAGTCACCCTTATATCATTATGGCCGACTTAGGAGGGGGGGGGGGAGTCACCTAGCATGTGTCTTGATCTTATACTTGAAGTCTTGGATTCATTACATGTGTTAAACTTGGCCATTAAGCTTCCTAAATATCCTAAAATCCTAACCTCCTCATTTTTAGTATAAAAGAGAGCATTCTCTTCCTTTCTCCTTCAATACCAACGACCAAAACAGCCCTTATACACCATTTTTTTGATGGTTCTTGCTAGTTTAATCCATCATAAGTTATACTCTTGTATTCCTTGTTGATTACTAGTTCCATTCCATCCATAAAACACTAAAATTCACCACAAAAACTCATCTCATTTCCAAGTGTTCTTAGTAAAGATTTTTACTAAAGGTTGTTTTTATGTTAGATTAGTGTTTATCAAGGGATTATAAGATAGGGTTTTTGATATGGAAGCATGGCTATGGTTGGAAAGGTTTTGGAAGATTAAGTAGTGGTTTTGATCTTGGTTCTAGTTAGTTTCTTCACAAGTTGTAAGCAAACCCTAACATACTCCTTGCTTAATTATCATTTTCATGCTCTTTGTGTTCCTTTCATGCTATATATGTTCTTGTTATTGTGTTCATGATGTTTAAAAATGGATAAAACAAGTATTGGTATACATATGTTAACTTATGACAAGTAAACAAGCAAACTAGTGACTTTTATGGAGAACCATGACCAAAATAGTATAACTATGATAGTTGACACTTACTTACTGTTATAAAGGACTTCAAAAGGAAAACATAGCAATTTGAATCACCCAAAACGAGTACCCGAGTCAAAAGTTATGGCCATAAGAAGTTAGCGAAACCAAAACGGCAAAACTGCCTAAATAGCATTCTGATCAGATTTTGATTTTGAAAGTCACCCTTCTCGTCCGATTCATCAAAAAGTTAAAACACGAAAGTTGTCTGGAACGACGTTTTCGTTCAGGATAAAAGAAGCTCGAGCCCTGAAAACACTTTCCGAGTGATAATTTCTTCAAATTCTTAACAACCCATTTTTAGACCAAAGTAACTATATAATGGTTATAATTAGATGAGACCAAGAGGTCTAATGACCTAAAGCTAAGACTACAACCATGGCTAAAGCCAAGGTTGAGTCTCAAGACCATGGTAACAATGACCAAGGTAACGGCAAAGCCACGGCTAAAGACCATATAACTTTTAAAGATCAAAACTTATATATATGTTATCAAATACTACAATAGTAGGGAGCCTCATGTGAGGAGTTCATTAAGTAAGCCGTCGAGATGAGTTGTGGATTTATGAATTAAAGTGTCCTGGCTCCTCGAACGTTTACTCCATGACTTCTGAATTATGTCGGCCCGAACGGTAGCAAGAGATATACAACTTATACATGTTTCATAAACCATTTATATTCAACGACTTACGCTATATACTAAGTACTACATCATGAACATTATGCAAGATATATATAGGCAATTCTTCGTATTCTTAGACGTTACTCCAAACCTAAGTCGCAACGTTCTATTATAGGCTGTTCTTAGAGACTTTCGCGATTCGACTACTACTTTCATTTCTCATTACTTAAGCTTAAGGTGAGTCATAGCCCCTACTTTTTCATACTTGTTTTAACTCTTTGGGGGGGATACATGCACAACTACTTGCTTACTTGTACAAATACTCAAAACATTTATACTTGATTGCTTTATACTTGATTGTGTTATACTTGATTTCATTATACTTGATTGCATTATACTTGATTGCGTTATACATACTTGTTACACTATACTTGCTTAATTTAAATACAAGATTTGTATTTACGTGCATACACAATACTCTATGCTGTCAAAGGAGAGGTATTAATAGTACTAGTATGGGCCTACACCCCCCACCCAAGTCCAAGATTCGAGACGTTGGGTGACATGTACTATTTGGGATGGTGGTTCCCCGCCTATGGGTCCAAAATGACGTGACCATGGGTGAATATAATCCTGAGAAACTATATATTAGCAGTGGGTTGTGAACACACAGGTTACCAGTCTCTTATGGCGGGACTTGTAACTGAGTGGATTCACGATGCCTTTGCTGTGCGAATATTCTTTAAAGACTTTTTCAACTGTTTTAAGACAAACTCTATGAACTCACCAACCATTGTATTGACACTTTAGCATGTTTATCTCAGGTTAGTAAGGCGATAGCTAGTGCGTGGAACTTAGAGTCAAGCTGCATATTCTGAAGACTTACGCTTTTATCATTTACCATTCAAAACACTTTGTATACATTTATGTATCATACTTTGGAATCTCATGTTTGTAACTTTGAATTCATTAATCGAATGGTAACTTTTCAAAAACGTCTCATTTAGAGTTCGTTTTCTATAACTTGTACTTTGTATTATGAAGTAGCACCCCTATGACACAGTCTTCCGCTGCGGTATTTTGGGGGTGTTACAAACATTTTTTTTGATATGGCTTGATATTGAACCACTACGATAATTGTGATTGACCGTTTACCCAGGAATGACGCTTACACACGACCTAGATAACCTATGATTATTGCGAACGATAAATATATAACACATTTATATTTTATAACAATACGTTTCGTCTAAATAATGTATATTATTTTTATATTCCCCGAACCTACGAAACTTCCCGAGAACGCTCACTAATATTTTTGAACTTCGACACGATAATTGAGACACACCATGTGGGCCCCCAACACTCATTGGGCCACGTATCCAATTACAAACCAAACGGACTAGTACTATTTTTTCTTTCTTTTGTTTTTGGGCCGACACAACCAGCAGCCCACCAGGCCAAGCCCAAAGCGCACCCTTATATTTTTTTTGTTTTCTTTTCTTTGTTCCCAGCCGCGACACACCCAAAACGTACCTTATTTCATACGATTTTTATACACAACCCTTATATATTTTTGCTCGCCTCGTCTCACCTAGTACCCAAGTAAGAGAAACGATATATGTTACATTCTTTCTTGCTTGTTTACTACCCCAGAAACAACCCAAGCAAACCACCAAACTCACCCTTGATAGATAAGGCCAAAACGTGGCACCTTTGTTCTTCCAGCCTCCCATGCTTCCCAATGACAATGAAAGAAACACTAAACACAATGTGATTGTCAGGAATGAACAGGGAACAATCACACAAGATTTTGGCCATGTAAACTTTCGAATGGTTAAAGTTTGTGGCCTTACTATTCGCCTAACATGCTACCCTCCTCCTTGTGAACTTATATTGTTCTTATGTACCCAAAAACTCACTATATAACCATTACATGCAACCATAGATGTTACATGCACTTAAATGCACCACTTACACAAAAATTAGTAACGAGAAGGAGTTGTAAGGGACGAACGGATTCTCAAGTGTACCACGACTTGAAGTGAACCTAGGAAGCAAGGATTGAAACTTCTTGAACCTTGGTGGAACGTGAAGTGAACCACGGAGCTATTGAACCATTCCACGAACCATACGCCTCGTTTTACACCACCTTTTGTAGGTGAGGTGAGACCATGAACTTTTCTTTCTATTTATATATATACGTATGGTTATATTGTGCACACTCACTTGGAGCTTATAAATCGTAAATCTTACAAACAACATATACGTTTTATGTGTAATACTATTTCTTAGTTATGACATTAATGAGTACCTATAATAACATTGAACTTATATTAACGAGCACACAACAAAAATCACACGTTTCTAAGTCACTTGGACCTATACGACATATACTAAAAACACTTAGTTTATTTTCAAGTTTTATAAAGTTTTACGTATTAAGTTGTTGGCTACACTTTGGCCTCGCCATTTCTAAATTTGACACGCGACCCATCATTATTATTGTACGACCTATTTGTTTACTTGGAACACTAATGAAAACGATAAATAATACGACTTAACAACTTCGTTTGACCACTTGATCGAGCCTAAAGCTAAACGAGTTTACTTAAGGATTTTCAGAAATTAAAAACCTTATGTGGGCCAAAAAGCCGAAAAAGCTAATTCTAGCTTATCACAATAAGCTAAGCGTATAAGCTCTTTTGAAATGTTATTGTAACTTAAAAAGATGGATTTCGAAAAACCCAATGTCCCCCCAAACCCTTTGGATCATAAAACCTTAACGGGCCCTTAATATGAATCGTTAAGCCCAATTTGAGAAATAAGAAGAGATTAAGCTAATAAGCTGTGAAAATAAGCTGTTTAAGACTTTATGAGCTTATTGAAATAATAAAAATGATATGTTTTAAATTTGGTAATGTTTGGACTAACTTTGCAAATATTCGAGAGATAGGGACTAAAAGTGTCAAGTTTGTAAACTTTGGGTAAAAAGTGTTAAAACAGTTTTTCTAAGGGTATAAACTGTAAATATTGAAACTTAGGGATAATAAATGTAAATATTTGATATTTTGGATCTAAAATGTAATAATATATAAATTTGGACTAACGATGAAAATATAATCCGTTAAGGGTAAAAAGTGTAAAATTGAGAAACATAAAGGATTGAATAGTAATATTGATTTTTAGTAATAATTTTATACTTATATATATATATATATATATATATATATATATATATATATATATATATATATATATATATATATATATATATATATATATATATATATATATATAATATGTATAAAATTTATAGAACGATAACTAAATTTAGACGAATAAAATGATACGTAACCATTATCCATTTTTTTACGACGTAACACATCACCTATACACTTTATGGATTATTTTTAATAAATAATAAACGTTCGCAATAAAACGAGACTTAAGAACTAAAACGTGCCATATTTTATAGGTTGTGTGTGAAGCCGTTGCCTTGCATCGTTGAGATTACATTTGTTCTACTATCTTACTAAGGTGAGTTCATAGCCCACATTTAACTTATTTTTGTGGGGGTGGATACATGCTCAAAAACCAAACACAAGTCTTTTCCTGATCTTATTATTGCTTAAGTAGCTATTGCCAAAAGTCCCTCGATCATGAACCTTAATCACTTGAAGGGTGAACGTAAATAATTGTGAATAGATCTATTAGGGATTGACAATCCCCATTTGGTTGCTAGAGGAAAGTTACCAAATGCACTCTATTTAAATATCATAGGTTACTGGCAAATACCTATCTTGGGGGCTATATATATTTTACATCATTATTACGGAAAATATTGATGTCTGTTGAATCGTTGAGTGTCATGAGCTTAAGACAATAATGAATGCGATTTTTCTAACTTGTTTATTTGTATTTATATACAATAATCACCTATCTCTTGTGTTCAAACTCTTAACTATAAACCTATGAATTTCACTCAACTTTTTGTTGATTTTTAGCATGTTTATCTCAGGTAACTAAATGGAATGGATGGCAACGGCACGAAGTGGGCAAATAAAGAAATATTTATTTCTCTTTGAATAAAAACTTGTTGTTGAATAATGAATTCTCTTGGAATTATGAATATTTGGTATTTGAAATAAAACTTAAAACGATCACTTGAATCGTTTTCTATAATTGTGACAAAGATCCACGATATAATACCCCAAAAGTCTTTCGCTGACATTTTAAGTCTTCCGTTGTATTGATCGATTTTAGGGGTGTTATAGATTGGCATAAGAGCTACGGTTATAGTGAACCAAGTGTTTTTGGAACATTGGACTATAACTACACTTTAAACGGGACAAATTTTTTATAAAATACCATCCTACGCCCTTCGTGCCTACGCATTCCAATAATTGGTAAAAAGTATTATTTACCTTATAGCATTTTAAATTGATTATAATTATGCTTACATCTACTAATCGGGAAATTTATTACAGTGTCATGTCTTCGAACACCCACCCTATCAGCTTGTCCTCAAACTCTGGAACTTAAGATGTTACATCAGTCTATGCTACCTCACCTATGCCTATGTCTCCTGCTACCGACAGATACATGCAAAGCCAACAATTTCTGCCAGCATCTGACACAGAGGCTTCTCCTATGGCAACATCTGGTCCGGTTCGCCGATCTAGGCAAATTAGACAACTTCAACCGTATGAAGCAAGTACTGCTGTATCAGCACCAACTCTTGTCATACCACCTGAATCAGTTGTGCCATCACCACCTGCACCACCAGTGATACCACCACTACCAACTATCTTCTACAACCAAACTACTACTGTGCCACTAACACCATCACCCATAGCATCACCTCCACTAGCATCACCACCTGCACCTTACTGAAGTGTCCCAATATCACCTCACCAAAGGACATACCCAATCCGCCCAACCACCTCAGAATCTTGTGTTCAACGCAGACGCCGAAGGACCCACAAGCGAGTAGATGCTCGTAGATGGTCTTTCTTGTTGCCCATTATGCGATATTGGAGATCTTAAGAAGGAACACCAACAACAAGGGAACTTGGGGAAAGTTCTTACTCTACCTCCCGAATTCTGCCAGTCACTGGGGAACCCATACATCATACCGTACCATTGTTAGCTGTAAGAATGGTTCGCCACGAATACCGAATTGATTCCATTGCTAGTATACTCAAAAAGATTCCACATGAACTTCTAGAAACCTTTGAAGATGATATGAACAGTCTCATAATTGGTCATCTTGCAATAGAAGATAAGGTTGAAAAGTTGGATTCTCTATTTTGGGAATCAATGGAATTCATAGGAGCACTATGTGGGGCTAACACTTCAACAAAAATAACATTGGGAACTTTAGACCGAGAAATTGAGAGGATCAACACTGAAAACCTACGCGTTAGGCAAGCCCTGCTGGAATCTCAAGAAAGGGAAAGGACTCGAGATCAAACCATGGAAACCATGTCCACTGCCATTCAAGAACTCCAAAACCGCCTAGACAAAGCCTTAGGAAAACCATGAGACCATCACCTTGTTAAGTAAAATCAATGTTCTACAAATAAGAGTATCTTTTCATGTTTTGTAAACATTTGCACAAGTATCAATAAGTATTGTAACACCTTGACATTGATTTATGGAAGTTTATTTTATCTTTATTTACGTTGAAAACTTTATACATTATATCGTAATATATTAGTTCATGCAGGTCAAGCTTATTCGTAATGTGTGACATCCCAACATATGATAATTTACGATTTAAACCTTTTCAATGATCGAATCATTGTAACTACGACCTATATTTAACTATTTGTTACTCGATATGTATTTTCGACGTGATAAGATTATTATAAATGTTCTAATAATATACCTTCTTTTATAGCAACATGGCTAGAACTAGGAGAACAACCACGAATGCCGCACCAGAAAACCCTGAAGTTATGACCCCGGCAGCTATCCAACAAGCAATTGCTGATGGCGTTAATGCCGTTTTAGCCGGACAAGCCCGTAATAGAGATGGAAATGCACCGGCACCCCACTACTGCACTTACAAGGACTTCATAGCATGTCAACCAACGTATTTCAAAGGAACTGAAGGAGTGTCGGAATTAGCTCAATGGTTTGAAAGAAGTGAAACTGTTTTCCAAAGAAGTGGATGCTCGGAACACAACAAGGTAAGCTTCGCAACGGGAACACTAATGCAAGACGCTCTATCCTAGTGGAACTCTACTGTTCAAACACTATGAGCAGAGGCAACACATCAGCTTACTTGGATTGAATTCAAGGCTAAAATACTAAAGAAGTATTGTCCCCGTTCCGAACTGCGAAAACTCGAGGATGAGTTCCATGCCTTAATAGTAAAAGCAGTTGACTTGAGAAGTTACAACCGAAGATTCCAAGAACTGAGGATACTATGCCCTACCATGGTACCCGATCATGAGAAGACATTAGAGAAATATGTCGAAGGACTCCCTAGGAGTATTGAAGGAAATGTCACCTCAACAAACCCGCCAACCTTGGAAGCAGCAATGGAACTTGCTCAGAAACTTCTAGACCGAGAAGTGAAATGCAATGAGCTTAAAAGGAAATTGGACGATAAGAGAACCACCCACCATCACAACAACAACCAACGAAGCTACGACAGTCATCACCGCAACAACAACCAACGTAACAATAATCGGAACCACCAACAATATCACAACACTCGAAGCACTCAACAGCAGATTCAAAGACAAGAAAAACCCCGAGTCTGCGTCGCCACGGAAGGTGTAGGGTACAACGGACAGAAACCCCAATGCCAGCGATGCAAACTTCATCACGAGGGTCGTTGTACCGTCCGATGTGACAAATGTCGTAAGATCGGTCATCAAACCAGAAACTGTAGGATTCCGGCTACAGGAAGCAACACACAGGTTATATCACCCACTTGTTACGGATGCGGAGAAGTAGGACACATCCGGACGAACTGCCAAAAAGGAAATGAACCAGTCAACGCCCAAGCTAGGGTATACCTACTCGGAGATGGAAACGGACCCGATGTAGTCACCACTACGTTTCTACTAAACCATCATAATGCTAGAGTATTGTTTGATTCGGGCGCTGATAAGAGTTTTATATCAGATATGTTTGCCCCTTTACTTAATGTTACCCCCTCTAAGCTAAACACCACCTACGAAGTCGAAATGGCTGACGGGAATTTAATAGATACCAATACTATCATGAAAGATTGCACCCTAACCTTATCTGAAAAACCTTTTGCCATTGATCTTATGCCGGTTCAACTTGGTAGTTTCGACGCTATCGTCGGCATGGATTGGCTATCCCACCATCGTGCTAGGATTCACTATGACGAAAAGGCCGTCCATATACCATTCAAGGATGAAACACTCATTGTCCAGGGCCACAAAAGCAAACCTCGATATGGAATTATCTCATGTATGCGAGTGATAAAATACATGAAGGAAGGATGTCAAGTATTCATGGCTCAAGTTATGGAAATTAAGACATCCGAGAAGCAGCTTGATGACGTTCCTATCGTTGGGATTTTCCTAAAGTATTCCCTGAAGAGTTACCTGGTATTCCACCCATACGTCAAGTAGAATTTCAGATTGAACTAGTGCCTGGAGCGGCACCAGTGGCTAAAGCACCTTATAGGCTAGCACCATCTGAAATGGAAGAGTTGTCAGAACAACTAAAGGAATTGTCGGACAAAGGATTTATTCGACCAAGCTCATCACCTTGGGGAGCTCCAATTTTATTTGTTAAGAAGAAGGATGGATCCTTTCGAATGTGCATCGATTACTGGGAGTTGAATAAACTTACGGTAAAGAATCGATACCCATTGCCTCGAATTGATGATCTGTTTGATCAATTACAAGGATCGAGTGTGTACTCAAAAATTGATCTGAGATCAGGATATCATCAGCTAAGAGTTCGAGAAGAGGATATCCCGAAAACTGCATTCAGAACGCGCTATGGTCACTACGAAATTCAAGTAATGCCGTTCGGTCTAACCAATGCACCAGTAGTTTTCCTGGATTTAATGAATCGAGTATGCAAACCTTACTTGGATAAGTTTGTAATAGTATTCATCGACGATATTTTGATCTACTCTTGCAACGAAGAAGAACACGCAGAACATTTACGAATCATTCTAGAACTGCTCAAGAAAGAAGAACTGTACGCTAAGTTCTCCAAATGCGACTTTTGGATTCGCACCGTACAATTTTTAGGAAACATCATCGATAGTCAAGGCATTCACGTAGACCCTGCAAAGATTGTGGCTGTAAAAGGTTGGTCATCTCCTACAAACCCCATGGAGATACGCCAATTTTTAGGTCTCGCAGGTTACTACCGAAGATTTATAGAAGGATTCTCCAAGATTGCAAAACCTTTGACTAAGCTAACCCAAAAGAACGAGAAGTACATCTGGGAAGAAAAGGAAGAAGCAGCCTTCCAGTTATTAAAACGAAAGCTTTGTGAAGCTCCAATATTAGCCCTCCCAGAAGGAAATAAGGACTTTATAGTATATTGCGACGTATCTTATCATGGACTAGGAGCAGTTTTGATGCAAAGAAGCAAGGTAATAGCTTATGCATCCCGAAAACTGAAGAAACATGAGGAAAACTACACGACTCATGACTTGGAGTTAGGAGCTATAGTGTTTGCGCTCAAATTATGGAGGCACTACTTATATGGCACCAAATGTACCGTGTACACCGACCACAAGAGTCTTCAACATATTTTGGATTAGAAGGATTTGAATATGAGGCAACATTGCTGGCTAGAGCTGCTCAGCGATTATGATTGTGAGATCCGTTACCACCCAGGAAAGGCTAATGTAGTAGCAGATGCGTTAAGCCGAAAAGAACTATTGAAACCCCTTCGAGTTAGATCACTACGGATGACTATCCACTCACCCCTACCATCTCAAATCCTTACCGCACAGAACGAAGCGCTTAAAGAAGAAAACCGACCCAAGGAAAAGATTTAAGGTATGCCCAAGAATAAGAATTGTTTCGGGAAGAAATCCGATGGAGCACTGTGTTTCAAGGATAGAAGTTGGATCCTTATGGTTGGAGGTATTCGTGAGCTCATCATGTACGAGTCCCACAAGTCAAAATACTCTATTCAGCCAGGTTCCGACAAGATGTATCAGGATTTAAAGAAACTATATTGGTGGCCAAACATGAAGACTGACATCGCAGAATATGTCGGTAAATGTTTGACATGTTCAAGGGTAAAGGCAGAATATCAGAAACCTTCAGGCTTACTTGTACAACCAGAACTTCCTATGTGGAAATGGGAACAAATCACTATGGACTTCATCACCAAACTCCTAAGAACCTCATCCGGATACGACACAATATGGGTTATTGTGGATCGCCTCACAAAATCCGCTCATTTTTTACCCATCAAAGAAACCGATGAGATGAATACACCAGCTCAGCTGTCTGTGAAGGAAATTGTCACTCGACATGGAGTACCAATTTCAATTATCTCGGATCGAGATAGTCATTTCACCTCTCACTTTTGGAAATCGTTACAGAAAGCCTTAGGAACTAAACTAGATATGAGCACCGCATACCACCCTCATACTGATGGTCAAAGTGAAAGAACTATCCAAACCTTGGAAGATATGATCCGAGCATGTGTTATTGATTTTGGAAAAGGTTGGGATAAGCACTTACCATTAGCAGAGTTTTCATACAACAATAGTTACCACGCCATCATAAAAGCAACACCATTCGAAGCACTGTACGGTAGAAAGTGCAGATCGCCCGTTTGTTGGGCAGAAGTCGGAGAAAGACAACTTATAGGACCTGACCTTGTTCGGGAAACAACCGAGAAAATCGTTAAGATTAAGCAACGCCTACAAGCAGCCCGAGACCGACAGAAAAGCTACGCAGACCTAAAAAGGAAACCCATGGAATTTCAAATAGTAGACAGAGTCTTATTGAAAGTATCTCCCTGGAAGGGAATGGTACGATTTGGGAAGCATGGAAAGTTGAACCCCAGATACACCGGTCCATTCAAAATCCTGGAAAGGATAGGACCCGTGGCTTATAAACTAGAACTACCCGGAGAACTTAGTCGGATCCACGACACCTTTCATGTGTCAAACCTTAAGAAGTGTTTATCCGATGAATCTCTCAAGATTCCATTGAAAGAGATTCGACTAGATGATAACCTTGTCTTTACCGAGGAACCCATAGAAATCATGGATAGAGAAGTCAAACAACTCAAACAAAACTGTATCCCTATTGTCAAAGTTCGTTGGGACTCCAAGCGAGGACCGGAATATACTTGGGCGCGCGAGGATCAGATTCGCTCCAAGTACCCACATCTCTTCACCTAAGACACCCTTGGCAACTATCTTAGACTAGAATTCCGGGACGGAATTCCCTGTAAGAGGTAGGTAATGTAACCTCTCGTAAATTTCCCTTACGATTAGTAAATGCATACGATGTTACGATAAAATAACACCATTTTACGGGTAACAATTTTTTTTTTGATATGGTTTGATATTTAACCACTACGATAACTGTGATTGATCGTTTACCCAGGAATGGTGCTTACACATGACCTAGATAACCTATGATTATTACGAACGATAAATATATAACACGTTTATATTTTATAACAATACGTTTCGTCTAAATAACGTATATTATTTTTATATTCCCCGAACCTACGAAACTTCTCGAGAATGCTCACTAATATTTTTGAACTTCGACACGATAATTGAGACACACCATGTGGGCACCCAACACTCATTGGGCCACGGATCCAATTACAAACCAAACGGACTAGTACTATTTTTTCTTTCTTTTGTTTTTGGGCCGACACAACCAGCAGCCCACCAGGCCAAGCCCAAGACGCACCCTTATATTTTTTTTGTTTTCTTTTCTTTGTTCCCAGCCGCGACACACCCAAAACGTACCCTATTTCATACGATTTTTATACACAACCCTTATATATTTTTGCTCGCCTCGTCTCACCTAGTACCCAAGAAACAGAAAACGATATATGTTACACTTTTTCTTGCTCGTTTACTACCCCATAAACAACCCAAGCAAACCACCAAACTCACCCTTGATAGATAAGGCCAAAACGTGGCACCTTAGTTCTTCCAGCCTCCCACGCTTCCCAATGACAATGAAACAAACTCTAAACACAATGTGATTGTCAGGAATGAACAACGAACAATCACACAAGATCTTGGCTATGTAAACTTTCTATTGGTTAAAGTTTGTGGCATTACTATTCGCCTAACATGCTACCCTCCTCCTTGTGAACTTATCTTGTTCTTATGTACCCAAAAACTCACTATATAACCATTACATGCAACCATAGATGTTACATGCACTTAAACACACCACTTACACAAAAATTAGTAACGAGAAGGAGTTGTAAGGGACGAACGGATTCTCAAGTGTACCACGACTTGAAGTGAACCTAGGAAGCAAGGATTGGAACCTTTTGAACCTTGGTGGAACGTAAAGTGAACCACGGAGCTTTTGAACCATTCCACGAACCATACGCCTCGTTTTACACCACCTTTTGTAGGTGAGGTGAGACCACGAACTTTTCTTTCTATTTATATATATATACGTATGGTTATATTATGCACACTCACTTGGAGCTTATAAATCATAAATCTTGCAAACAACGTATACGTTTTATGTGTAATATTATTTCTTAGTTATGACATTAATGAGTACCTATAATAACATTGAACTTATATTAACGAGCACGCAACAAAAATCACACGTTTCTAAGTCACTTGGACCTTTACGACATATACTAAAAACACTTAGTTCATTTTCAAGTTTTATAAAGTTTTACGTATTAAGTTGTTGGCTACACTTTGGCCTCGCCATTTCTAAATTTGACACGCGACCCATCATTATTATGGTACGACCTATTTGTTTACTTGGAACACTAACGAAAATGATAAATAATACGACTTTACAACTTCGTTTGACCACTTGATCGAGCCTAAAGATAAACGAGTTCACTTAAGGATTTGCAGAAATTAAAAACTTTACGTGGGCCAAAAAGCCGAAAAAGCTAATTCTAGCTTATCACAATAAGCTAAGCGTATAAGCTCTTGTGAAATGTTATTGTAACTTAAAAAGATGGATTTCGATAAACCCAATGCCCCCCCCCCCCAAACCCTTTGGATCATAAAACCTTAACGGGCCCTTAATATGAATCGTTAAGCCCAATTTGAGAAATAAGAAGAGATTAAGCTAATAAGTTGTGAAAAAAGTTGTTTAAGACTTTATGAGCTTATTGAAATAATAAAAATGATAAGTTTTAAATTTGGTAATGTTTGGACTAAATTTGCAAATATTCGAGAGATAGGGACTAAAAGTGTCAAGTTTGTAAAGTTTAGGTAAAAAGTGTTAAAACAGTTTTTCTAAGGGTATAAACTGTAAATATTGAAACTTAGGGATAACAAATGTAAATATTTGATATTTTGGATCTAAAATGTAATAATATACAAATTTGGACTAATGATGAAAATATAATCCGTTAAGGGTAAAAAGTGTAAAATTGAGAAACATAAAAGATTGAATAGTAATATTGATTTTTAATAATAATTTTATATTTATATATACATATATATTTGAATATATATTAAAACGATAAATAATAAACGTAACTTATTATTATTATTATTATATATATATATATATATATATATATATATATATATATATATATATATATAATATGTATAAAATTTATATAACGATAACTAAATTTAGACGAATAAAACGATACGTAACCATTATCTATTTTTTTACGACGTGACACATCACCTATACACTTTATGGATTATTTGTAACAAATAATAAAGGTTCGCAATAAAACGAGACTTAAGAACTAAAACGTGCCATATTTTATAGATTGTGTGTGAAGCCGTTGCGTTGCATCGTTGAGATTACATTTGTTCTACTATCCTACTAAGGTGAGTTCATAGCCCACATTTAAGTTATTTTTGTGGGGGGGATACATGCTCAAAAACCGAACACAAGTCTTTTCTTGATCTTATAATTGTTTAAGTAGCTATTGCCAAAAGTCCCTCGATCATGAACCTTAATCACTTGAAGGGTGAACATAAATAATTTTGAATAGATCTATTAGGGATTGACAATCCCCATTTGGTTGCTAGAGGAAAGTTACCAAATGCACTTTATTTAAATATCATAGGTTACTGGCAAATACCTATCTTGGGGGCTATATATATTTTACATCATTATTACGGAAAATATTGATGTCTGTTATACAACCCCTATTCCTAAGCTCCTTAAGGACTACTCCTCCCCAAATCCTCGTGGCTTCTCGAACGCCATCGTCTTCCCAAACGAACACACCAATGAGGTCTTGCATGCGACCGATGTTTGGCTTGTCCAAAGTGTGTGCAAGTTTTGTGGACTAGATGATGATGACCTGATTCAACACATCAAGGACTTCTTGATAATAGTAGACACCCTCCATACGAATGGGGCTACTAGAAACACGTACCGATTATGATTCTTCCCTTTCACCCTTTATGAAAAAGCCAAAGAGTGGTATGATAAACTTCCCTCTGAATCTATTTTCACATGGGAGCAACTCATATCCAAATTTTATGAGAAGTTCTTTCCAGCAGTGAAAACCTTAGCATTTAGGGATAGGATCCTCCGCTTCCAAAAAGGGAAGGACAAACCCTTCCATAAATCGTGGATTAGATTCATGGAATTAATAAGACAAGTTCCCCATCATGGCATCGAACTCTGGCTTCTGGTCCAAATCTTCTACGACAATGTCTCCTCAAATGACCGGAACGGAATTAACAATTCTTGAAAAGGGAAATTAGCCAATCTTAGTGCCGAGGAAGGGTGGAATAGGATTGAGGAATATGCTCAAGACCAGGATGACACTTGGGATGAACCCAAGTCAACTGCTGGCATGTCTGAAATCATATCAACACCTTCAGATTGGCTAAGAAAAATTTACAAAAGAATGGAATACCTAGCTAGGTCGCAATTAACTAAACAACTTTCAAATCCTTACTTAATCTGCGACTACTGTGAGGGTCCGCACGAGGTAGAGGAATGCGGAGGAGAACCCACGACCGAACATGCGTGCTTGTCAGGGCATGACATCTACGCTGACCCCTACCTTTTGCCTTTTTACCAAAATGATGATTACACCATTTGGGGAAATCTGGTGAAGAGAAAAGAAGGAGAGGAAGGCCCTGAATATAAAATCAGGAGCACTTTCAAAGATGACCTTGGTCACTTCACTTAAGAGAAAGGCTTACAATTAAAAGGTCTGAATGAGCTCGTCGATGAGCAACAAAATGCAATAGAAGAATGGTTCAAAAAGCTTAACTCCACCCTTGATAACCAAGACAGGCCATCAGTAAGCCAAAAAAACCCCATGCTCGCAATAACCACTCGAGCTGGAACAACAGACAAGGACCCCCTTATCCGAGCTCACATCCTATCACCCTTGATCCAACCAAGCCCCGCGAGGAGGAAGGTGATGTGAGTAGCGAAGCTCCCGAACAACCTCCCTTGGTGACCCCATCCTCATCGACTCCACCTAACCAACCTGTGAGAATCCCATTCCCATCCCGACTAAAAAACCAGAAAACTGAGAACGATAATAAGAGATTCTTGTCATATCTAAAAGACTCGGTGATCACCATACCTCTCCTTGATGCTTGCTATCACATGCCAAAGTATAACTCATACTTTAAAAAATTACTCGCCAACCGAAAGAAACTTGAGGGTCTTGTGACTCTGGGGGAAGAATGTTCGGTGGTGACCCATCGAGGGCTACCAAAAAAGGTAGACGATCCAGGCAGCTTCACCTTGCCCTGTTTCATAGGATCTCTATCAATAAAGAATGCTCTTGCCGATTTAGGGGCGAGTATAAACCTCATGCCTCACTCCATGTTCCTTAAACTAGGATACTCCGGATTAAAGCCTACCCGCATGAACATCCAACTAGCCGATAGATCAGTCAAATACCCCGTAGGCATATGTGAAAATGTGCTAGTCAAAGTTGGAAAATTAAAATTTCCGATTGACTTCATAATCTTGGAGATGGAGGAGGATGGCTTGGTGCCCGTCATATTAGGGAGACCATTTCTTGCTACCGCTCGTGCAGTCATTGATATTCTTGACGGCAAGTTAACCCTACGAGTAGGAACCGATAGCTTAACCTTCGACATTAAAGATACCATGAATCTCTCCCTCGAAGCAACTAACCGGCTTTATTTCATCGGAGAGGTCGATGAACTCACGGATGTTATTGACAACTGTGTTGATGAATAGATCGAAGAAAGCTGGTTACGGGGTCAGAATTTTCTTCCCTTGTTGGAGGAAGAAAAGATGGAGGGTATTGGAGCAGTCTCCTTCTACCCTAGACAGGAGACCACTGAACAGCTCGAACTCCAAAAACCCGAAAACAAACTTAAGCCCTCTATTATCGAACCCCCTAAGCTAGATCTTAAAGAACTCCCAAACCACCTAGAGTATGCCTTCCTTCAGGGAGAGGATCAACTGCCGGTAATCATAAACTCTTCCCTCAAACATGAACAAAAAGGTAAGCTCTTAGAAGTCCTCAAGAAATACAAGGGAGTGCTTGCATGGAGTGTAGCCGACATTAAGGGGATTGACTCAACTTTTTGTACGCATAAGATTCTTATGGAAGAAAATTATAAACCTACCGTGCAACCACAGAGGCGGGTGAATCCCAACATTAAGGAAGTAGTGAAGAAAGAAGTCATCAAACTTCTGGATGCAGGACTAATTTACCCAATCTCGGATAGCCCGTGGGTTAGTCCTGTACAGGTTGTACCAAAGGAAGGTAGAATGACTGTGGTGAAGAACCACAAGGGTGAGATGGTACCCCAGAGAACGGTTACTGGCTGGCGGGTATGCATCGATTATAGAAAGCTCAATGATGCCACAAGGAAGGATCACTTTCCCTTACCATTCATTGACGAAATGTTGGAAAGATTATCTGTGCACGAGTATTACTGTTTCTTGGATGGGTTCTCGGGATATTTCCAAATCCCCATAGCACCTGAGGACCAAGAGAAAACCACGTTTACTTGCCCTTATGGAACGTTTGCCTATAAAAGAATGCCTTTTGGGCTGTGTAACGCCCCCGCCACTTTTCAGCGATGAATGACCGCAATCTTTCACGTACTGATGGAAGACAGCATGGAAGTTTTCATGGATGACTTTTCAGTGTTCGGGAACTCTTTCGGCCGCTGTCTTGCTAATCTAGAAAAAATGCTCAAACGTTGTGAGGAAACCAACTTGGTGCTAAATTGGGAAAAATGTCATTTTATGGTAAAGGAAGGGATTGTGTTAGGACATAAGGTCTTAGGGAATGGGATTGAGGTAGACCAAGCTAAAGTGAAAGCTATATCTAAATTACCTTATCCCACGACTGTTAAAGCAATACGCAGCTTCTTGGGCCACGCCGTGTTCTACCTGAGATTTATCAAAGATTTCTCTAAAATAGCTCGGCCAATTACTCAATTGCTGGTGAAGGATGCCCCTTTCGATTTCTCTTAAGAAGGCAAGGATGCATTCGATCTCCTTAAAAAGGAGCTCACGCAAGCCCCAATCATGGTTACACCCAACTGGGAGTTACCTTTCGAAATCCTGTGCGATGCTAGCGACTATGCTGTCGGAGCAGTATTAGGCCAAAGGCGTGACAAGCTATTCCAACCTATCTACTACGCTAGCAAAACCATGAATCTTGCTCAAGAGAATTATTCTACCACCGAAAAATAATAATTAGCCGTAGTGTTCGCCTTTGACAAATTCCATCAATATCTTGTCCTTTCAAAGACGGTCGTTTCACCGATCACTCAGCTCTCCGATATCTTTTTGCTAAGCAAGATGCTAAACCACGACTAATTCGGTGGATCTTGTTGTTACAAGAGTTTGAAGTTGAAATCCGTGATAAAAGGGGGGGCGGAGAATTTGGCTGCTGATCACCTATTTCATCTTGAAAATCCCCTTAATGAGCTCCATAGAAGCGAGATTCAGGATTCATTTCCTGACGAACAACTCATGTCAATGACAGATTCCGAGCCTTGGTACGCTGATTTTGCTAACTATCTCGCGAGCAGACTCATCCCGGAACACATGACCAAATACGAAACGAAAAGGTTCTTTGCCCAACTAAAATATTACTTCTGGGAAGAACCATTTTTATTCCGAAGATGTCCTTATCAAATAATCAGACGTTGTGTTTCGGGAAATGAGGCAGTAAAGATCATGAGAGAGTGTCACTCTGGCCCCTCTAAGGGCATCATGGGATAAACACCACCACACGAAAGATTTTCGATGCAGGATTTTATTGGCCCACAATATTCCGTGATGTTAAAGAAATGGTACGAGCATGCGATGCATGTCAACGGGCGGGGAACATATCAAATAGAGATGAATCACCTCAGAATTTTATACAAGTATGTAAGGTTTTCGACGTCTGGGGAATCGACTTCATGGGACCCTTTCCATCTTTAGGAGGAAATGAATACATTTTAGTTGCCATCGATTACATTTCAAAATTGGTTGTCACAACCCCAATTTACCTGACTTGCAGCGGAAAGGAATACCTGGGGGTGTCTGTCATAGCACCACAGTTACAGTTACATTGAACGACCTAAAGTGTCGTTTGGAAAATACTGCATTTGATCATTGAAATAATCCAGAGTTTACAAAATGAGGTCCCCAAAATGTGTTGCATGTTTATGAAAACAAGTCATACTAGATCAAACGTTTACATAAGTGCATGAAATAATGATGAGACGCGTCGACTCCGCGACTCCATGAAGGTCCAAATTGTCACAACTCACCATTTCACGTCATATACTATTTCAGGTCATTTTCCCAAACTTCGACTTTTTACTATTCATAAATCACTATTCATTAGAACACTATTCATCGTTTTACTATTCATCATTTTCGAGGTCAGTTTGATGTTCTGAGAACCAATTGGGAAATTTACTATTCACTGAACACTATTCATTTCCGGAAAATTTTTCATCATTCACGTGCATTACTCATTTCATCGTAAATTTAGTTTACGGGTATTCAAATTCGCGTAACCGGATTGGTTTAGGTGCGAATTCATTTCATTAGTGTTAAGTACACTGCATACGGACTGGGGATAGTCTGCATATCATCATGACAGCATTTTCATGTTATACCACTCTTAGGATTTTCAAATTTCTATATTCAGTACATTTAACATTTTTACGTATACGTAATTATAATAAACGTTAACACTCGGTTTATACACGACGAATATATCTAAATATTCCCACAATGGTCCCGACATATTTTTATATCCATTTTAACCTCATAAAAGTTATAACATTCAGTTACCCAGTATTTTGGAAATTTATTTTATTTTTAACGTACGCGTATGAATATAACGACGGTTTTCGTTAAAACTAAACATTAATCACCCGATCACTCAGTAAATGTATCCAACATATTTTTAATATGTTTTTAACATTTTTATAACTTTATTTCAACCCGGTATACTTCGTGAACATTTATTTCTAATAAAACCGATACCCGATCGTAACTAAAAACCACAAACTAGCACAAATTCTTGCAAGGTTTCTAATTAAATCCTAAGTACCCTAACCCCCCCCCCCCCTCCTACCCTTGAAAAACCGGCCATGTGCCCCTAATTTTAACCCATTGCATTAACTAAACCTTATTTAACTAATAAACCATTATAAACCTAACTTTACTAAATCTAAAAATCATAATTCATACTTTTCACCAAGAACAAGTACATCATCTCCTCTTGCTCTCATCTCATACCCACGACCCAAAATCAAACTCATTGATCAAGTGATCATTTTTCATGAAGTAAAACACAAAAGTTGTTCATTTTACAAGTCTAATCAAGATACAAGCAACAAAAACACAAGAACATCAAGCATAATCATCCAATAATCATCTCATTTTGTCAAGTAAGTTTTCATCTTTATTTTTTTCATGAATCATCCTATTTTTACATGTATTACATAAGTATCATGCTAAAAACCATGTATAAGTAGCTATAATACACTTTATTTTGTCATAAAAGTAACATACAAACCCTAACTTTCTTGTTATGAATCCCCTAGCTCTAATAACTTGGTTAGGAGTCCATGGAACCCTAAGAAGGTGTATGGTAGGATTAGATTAGTCATGTGGTGATTACAAGAGATTTGGTGATGGTAGAAATTGGTTTTTAACCTTGGAAACATGATTTGGAACCTATTTTAGACATGCTGTCCCGTTTTGTAAAAATCTGGAAAATCAGTAAACACCAAGGAAACTTTGGCAAAATTTTTAGAAAATACTTTCAAAAACGAATCCGTAGGCGAAAGAACGGATTAAAAAGAGTCTATAACGAAGGAGTTATGATTTTTGCAAGATTGTAGACGAAATGTATTTTCTGGAAATTTAGTTGCTGTTGGACGTTTTTCATGGTACAAAAAGAGGCTTTAGACGTAACCCGGAGGAGCCGAGCTTTCCAAAATATATTACTACATACTAAGACCTAACCGTGGATATAAAGAACAAGTAAAACGGACAAGTAACGACAAAGATATACTCGTTTGAATATCGGCTAAAACCCTTTTATATTTGACAGCTTTTAATATAATTTGGCGCAAAAACTACGAAGTACATTTTCAAGCTAGAAGTAATATCAAGTGCCGAGCTTTATAACTAACGTAGTATTAGTTATTATGAGTATGTTTTCATCATTTCAAGGATTACAACCCGAGTATTTCAACACTAACATGGAAACTTACGTTATATATATATAAGTATATATATTATAACTAGCCATTTATATTTTTCTAATAGCAATATTTTCCAAATTCTTGGATTATATATTTTTGAAAATACAAGTGTTTTTCCAAAGAGTAGAGTGGTATAGAAACATGAGCATGGACATTCATAAACATCATTTGGTGATCTTAACGAGATCATTCATCATTCATTATAGGTTGCAGCAGATAACCGATCATTGTTGTTCACTTCATTTCATATCAGTATCATCAGTTGAGGTGAGTATTCATAGCCCCGTATACATTTTTATTGTTTTCAAATCCCACGGGGGAGAATACATTGCACCATTTCAGTACGAGCCCAAGTATCAAAACCTATGTACATAGCTTAAGTAGCTTGTCTGCCATGTGATAAGTCCCCTGTAACATCATGAACCGTTAATTTACCGCTAAGCGAGAGTGAGTGGATAGATCTATCGAGGGTGACGCCTCCATCCGTGGTATTGAGTACCAACAGTAAGCGGATGCATGTCATGTCTTTTACATATGAGTGTTTGGCAGAACATTCGGGAGGGGCATAGAATTTCATCAGTCATAGCTTCGGTGTCATGAGCTTAAGGTCTATTGTACTATTTTACGTGACTTTTGTCATGCACTTATACTTGTGGTGGCCGTACAAACATGTTATTTCATAAACCTATGATTATTCACCAACATTCGTGTTGACCGTTTTCGCAATGTATTTTCAGGTAACTAAGGCATCATCATCATATTACATGCATGGAGTCATTAGGGTGTGCCAGGGATGATGCACTACATTTTGGATTTACATGCACTTGTGTAAATTATCGTTTGACATTTTCAGAACTTGTTTTCTGTAAACGTTTCAACACTTTGGGGACCTATGTTTTGTAGCACTTGATGCTTTTCAATAAATCAAACGATATGTATTTTCCAAACGACACTTTAGGTCGTTCAATATTTCCTTGTTATGGTGCTATGACAGTTACACCCCCAGGCATTCCATTCCGCTGCAAGTCAGGTAAATTGGGGGTGTGACAGATTGGTACCAGAGCTAAGGTTATAGAGAACTAGGATGTATCATTGACCCTAGACTATAACCACATTATCATAGCATCTCATCATTTCATCATAAGTGCATGTTCATTGCTTTTGGTGATTTCATTACAAGTTATTCATTTTATTTCACCTTGATTATCACAGAACCATGTCTGCAAACTCAAATGTTGTTATACTGTACACCATCTCAGACTCCGATATTGAAGGCTCTATGTCTTCTACTGCCCGTTCACCACCACCTATTCCTCTTGTACCTGTGTTGCCATTATCGGCATCAGGTGAGGAAACAGAGCCTTTTGAGGATGAGGAGACGGCTCCTACTCCTCATGTTGCCCCTATTGCACCACCCGAGATTACCTGTACACCCACTGATACATCATCCCCTGCTACCACTAGTCCACCAGAACCTAGACTTATGTTTCGTAGGGAGAAAACTATCCAGGTTGCTAGTAAGAGAGTTCGTTATCCTACATCCACTTATAGGAACCTACCTAGTCCTACTGTGCCTACACCACCACCAGCCATACCCACTGCTACCCTTATATCTACCTCACTCTTGCCGCTCAGGAAGCGCGCAAGGTTTACCACTCCAGATTCACCTACCACTATAGAGTCAGAATCAGCAGAACCACCACCAGTGTACCAGGTAGGGGAGTGTTCGAGAGCAGCAGCAGCTAGGAAGCCTACTGTTGCTAGGGAGTCTACAGTTGCTAGTGAGCCTACTGAGGCTAGTGAGCCTACTGTTGTTAGGGAGCCTGCAGAGGTTACATTGGAGGACCAGCTAGGGGCTCATCAGGATCAGATTGATAGTTTAGACTATAGGGTTGATGTGGATATCATTCCTCGACTAGAGGCGGCTGAGAAGCAGATCGTGGTTTACTGTTAGGTGAGAGTTCTAGAGCGGCTGCGGCTGGGAGCCCTACAGCCGTCACTTTAGAGGATCAGTTGGGTGCTCAGCAGGAGCAAGTAGATAGGTTGGAGTATAGAGTTGATGAGATCATTACTACTCGACTTGAGGCTGTCGAGGAGCAGGTTGAGGAGTTGGCAGTGCTTCGTGGGAGGTTGACAGTGATGGAGAGCAGGGATGTTTCTACTCAGTTACGAGTCCAGCATCTGGAGGAGATCGTGGTTGCGATGGATCGTGAGATTCGCCGCTTGAGGGGAGAGCCTGGACCATCTGGAGCACCTGGAGGTGCATAGACATAGACTAGTATTATATTAGCTTTTACTATTTCCTAGTCCCGAGGTGTAGGACGTAGTTCAAGAACTTGTAGTCTTTTGGTTGTTGTACAAACAAATATATATCAAGTGCGACTCTACTATGTTGGAAATGTTGTGCTATATATATATATATCGGTCCATGTAGGCCGAAATTTTCATGTATTATATTCAGGTGTTGTGATTATAATTATGATGTTTCATGGTTGCTCTTTATGGTTAACGTATCTATACGTGTCGTGGTTGTATTATTACAGGTTGTGGTTGTACTCGTACATGTCGTGGTTATATTTATACTTGTTGTGGTTGTATATATATACATGTTGTGGGTGTATATTTTTGTACGATGACTATTTCTATTATAGTTTTCTCATGGTTGTTGTCGATTATTATTTATCAGAAATATGGCGCCAAAACCTGCTATGACACAAGCAGCTATCCGCAAGTTGGTCAGGGATAGTATAGCAGAAGCTCTAGAGACTGAGAGAGCTGAAGTTGCTGCTAGGAATGCTGAGGTTCCACCTACTGCTGAAGTGGTTCAACCCACTGCTAGGCGTGAATGTACTTGGAAGGATTTCAAGACTAGTGATCCTATCAAGTATAAGGGCACTGAGGGAGCGGTTGCTTTAATCCGCTGGTTTGAGAAGACTGAGAACGTTTTTCTCATGTGTGGTTGTCAGGATGTTAACAAGGTAAAGTTTGCTACAGGTATGCTGCTGGATGAAGCCATGTCTTGGTGGAATTCATATGCTCAGCCCATTGGCATGGAGAATGCCTACAAACTCACTTGGGCTGAATTCAAAAAGCTGATGACCAAGAAGTTTTGCCCTCGTACTGAGGTGCAAAAGTTGGAAACAGAGTTCTACCAGTTAGTGACGAAAGGAGATGACATTGAAACTTATATCAGGAAGTTTCAGGAGTTGGCTACACTGTGTCCAACTATGGTTCCGGATGATGAGAAAAAGATGGAGAACTTTACTGGGGGATTACCCGAAAGCATCCGAGGGGATGTGATGTCTTTCGACCCACAAACAATGGAGGAGGCCATTCGTATAACCCAGAAACTTATGGTCCAAGTGTTGAAGGGAAAGTCTGCTGCCAATAACAACAATAACCGTTCCAACAACACCAACTACAACAACAACCGAAACAACAACAACAACAACAACAACAACTATAACAATAACAGAAACCGCAACTACCCCAATAACCAAAACAACAATAACAACAAGAGGAAGTTTGATAATAACCAAGGTGGGAATGTTAACCCACCAGCACCTAAGAGGCAGGATGCGGCAAAGGTTTATGCTGCAGGACCAACAGAGGGAAAAGGGTATAATGGAAAACTACCCAAGTGTAACAAATGCCGAACTCATCATAACCCTGGGAATTGTCCTAGAGCTTGTCAGAACTGTGGAAAGGTCGGTCACTGGACTAAGGACTGCAAAGCACCACGAGGAACGAATAATCAGAACCAACCAGGAGCATGTTATGGTTGTGGAGAGTTGGGTCATTTTCAGTACAATTGCCCGAAGAGGAACGATCAAAGAGCTGGGAATCAGGGAGGAGTAGCTCGAGGAAGGGCTTATGTCATGGGAGGAGAAGATGCCCGTGAGGACCCGAATGTAGTTACGGGTACGTTCCTCGTTAATAATCGTTATGCATCCATTTTATTTGATTCAGGAGCGGATAGAAGTTTTGTTTCTAGTACATTTGCACCTTTACTTAACATAGAACCAACTACCTTAGACATTCCCTACATTGTTGAATTAGCCGATGGGTCTTTAGTGAACACAAACACCGTTATCCGTGGTTGCACCATCAATTTCCTAAATCACCCATTCAATATAGACCTTATGCCCGTAGCACTTGGAAGTTTTGACATCGTTATCGGTATGGATTGGTTGTCTCGACATCGTGCAAGGATCATTTGTGATGAGAAAGTTGTTCATCTTTCTTATGGAGGTGAAACTTTGGTTGTTCGCGGGGAGCGAAGTGGAACTAGACTCAGTATCATATCATGCATTAAAACCGAGAAGTACATAAAGAAGGGTTGTTATGCATTCTTGGCTCACATAACGGAAAAGAAGTCGGATGAGAAACGACTTGAAGATGTGCCCATTGTGAAGGAATTTCCAGAAGTTTTTCCGGAAGAATTGCCAGGACTGCCACCTATACGTCAGGTTGAGTTTCAGATTGAGTTGGTGCCAGGAGCTGCACCAATTGCCCGAGCACCATATAGACTTGCACCTTCTGAAATGCAAGAATTGTCTAACCAGTTGCAAGAGCTTTTAGACAAAGGATTCATTAGACCGAGTTCTTCGCCTTGGGGAGCACCGGTTTTGTTCGTGAAGAAGAAGGATGGATCTTTCAGAATGTGCATAGACTATCGTGAGCTGAACAAGTTAACGGTGAAGAATCGTTATCCACTACCTAGGATTGATGACTTGTTTGATCAGCTACAAGGTTCCTGTTTTTATTCTAAGATTGATTTAAGATCAGGTTACCATCAACTCAGAGTTCGGGAAGAAGATATCCCGAAGACAGCATTCAGAACACGTTATGGTCATTATGAGTTTCAAGTGATGCCTTTTGGATTAACGAATGCACCTGCGGTATTCATGGATCTCATGAACAGAGTATGCAAACCATATCTTGATAAGTATGTGATTGTGTTCATTGACGATATCCTGATTTATTCCAAGAGTAAGAAAGAGCATGAAGCACACCTCAGAACAATATTGGAACTACTCAAGAAGGAGCAATTGTATGCCAAATTTTCAAAGTGTGACTTTTGGATACAAAGAGTTCAATTTCTTGGCCATGTCATTGATAGCCAAGGATTACAAGTCGACCCAGCAAAGATTGAGGCAGTAAAGGATTGGGCTACGCCCAAGTCTCCTACAGAAATTCGTCAATTCTTAGGACTTGCAGGATATTACAGAAGGTTTATCGAAGGGTTTTCTAAGATAGCGAAGTCGTTGACTAAGCTGACACAAAAGAATCAGAAGTACGAGTGGGGAGAGAAACAAGAATCTGCATTTCAGTTATTGAAGCAGAAGCTTTGTAGTGCACCGATTTTGTCACTGCCAGAAGGTATTGAGAACTTTGTGGTATATTGCGATGCTTCGCATAAAGGACTTGGAGCTGTGCTAATGCAAAACGAGAAGGTGATAGCTTATGCATCTAGACAGCTTAAGACACACGAGAAGAATTACACTACACACGACTTGGAGTTGGGTGCTGTTGTTTTTGCACTCAAGATTTTGAGACACTACCTTTATGGTACTAAATGTGTAATTTTTACCGATCACAAGAGCTTACAGCATATACTTGATCAGAAGGAACTTAACATGAGACAACGTCGTTGGCTAGAATTGTTGAGTGACTACGATTGTGAAATCCGATATCACCTAGGAAAAGCAAATGTCGTAGCAGATGCACTTAGCAGAAAGGAACGACTCAAACCTTTGAGGGTCAGGTCATTAGGAATGACTATTATTTCACCATTACCATCTAAAATCTTAGAAGCTCAGATTGAGGCTCTCAAGGAGGAAAATCGGCCACAGGAGAAACTTTATGGTATGCCAGAAAGCAAGAATGGCTTTGTTAAGAGAGCAGATGGAGTGTTATGCTTCAAGGATCGAAGTTGGATACCACACTATGGTGGAGTACGAGATTTGATTATGCATGAATCACATAAGTCAAAGTACTCTATTCACCCAGGTTCTGACAAGATGTATCAGGATCTCAAAAAGCTGTATTGGTGGCCGAACATGAAAGCAGAAATAGCTACATATGTCAGTAAATGCCTTACTTGTGCTAAAGTGAAAGCCGAGTACCAGAAACCGTCAGGACTACTTCAACAACCAGAAATTCCACAATGGAAGTGGGAACGTATTACAATGGACTTTGTTACTAAACTACCCAAGACGTCAGGAGGTTTCGATGCTATATGGGTAATCGTTGATCGTCTTACTAAATCAGCACATTTTATCCCTATTAGAGAGACTTATTCCATGGAACAGCTTGCTAGACTTTATGTCAAGGAAATAGTCTCGAGGCATGGAGCACCAGTTTCTATCATTTCAGACAGGGATAGTCGTTTTACTTCAAACTTTTGGAAGTCATTACAAGATTCCTTTGGATCCAAGTTAGACATGAGCACTGCTTACCATCCACAGACTGATGGTCAGAGTGAGAGAACTATTCAGACACTGGAGGACATGCTGCGAGCGTGTGTGATTGACTTTGGGAATGGTTGGGCTAACCATTTGCCATTAATCGAGTTCTCTTATAACAACAGTTACCATTCAAGTATTAAAGCAGCACCATTTGAGGCATTGTATGGTCGTAAGTGTCGTTCACCAGTTTGTTGGGCAGAAGTTGGAGAGGTACAATGCACAGGTCCAGAAATGGTTAGGGAAACAACAGAAAAGATAATACAGATTCGAGAAAGGCTTGAAACAGCTAGAAGTCGACAGAAGAGTTATGCAGATGTTAGACGTAAACCATTGGAATTCCAGGTTGGAGACAAGGTCATGTTGAAAGTCTCGCCTTGGAAGGGCGTGATACGATTTGGAAAGCGTGGGAAGTTGAACCCGAGATACATTGGTCCATTTAAGATACTGGAAAGGATTGGTCCAGTAGCTTACAAGCTTGAACTACCAGCAGAACTTAGCAACGTACACAATACATTTCATGTCTCAAACCTCAAGAAATGCCTTTCAGATGAGTCTTCAGTTATACCATTAGAAGAGATTCAGCTAGATGACAAGCTTAACTTTGTGGAGGAACCAGTTGAAATCATGGACCGAGAGGTCAAGCAGTTAAAGCAGAGTAGAATTCCGATCGTTAAGGTTCGCTGGAATTCTCGAAGAGGTCCTGAGTTTACATGGGAACGAGAGGACCAAATGCAACGCAAGTATCCACACCTTTTCACCAAACCAATTCCAGAGACCAACACTAGCTGAATTCAGGGACTGAATTCCTATTTGGGTGGGCGGATGTCACAACTCACCATTTCACGTCATATACTATTTCAGGTCATTTTCCCAAACTTCGACTTTTTACTATTCATAAATCACTATTCATCAGAACACTATTCATCGTTTTACTATTCATCATTTTCGAGGTCAGTTTGATGTTCTGAGAACCAATTGGGAAATTTACTATTCACTGAACACTATTCATTTCCGGAAAATTTTTCATCATTCACGTGCATTACTCATTTCATCGTAAATTTAGTTTACGGGTATTCAAATTCGCGTAACCGGATTGGTTTAGGTGCGAATTCATTTCATTAGTGTTAAGTACACTGCATACGGACTGGGGATAGTCTGCATATCATCATGACAGCATTTTCATGTTATACCACTCTTAGGATTTTCAAATTTCTATATTCAGTACATTTAACATTTTTACGTATACGTAATTATAATAAACGTTAACACTCGGTTTATACACGACGAATATATCTAAATATTCCCACAATGGTCCCGACATATTTTTATATCCATTTTAACCTCATAAAAGTTATAACATTCAGTTACCCAGTATTTTGGAAATTTATTTTATTTTTAACGTACGCGTATGAATATAACGACGGTTTTCGTTAAAACTAAACATTAATCACCCGATCACTCAGTAAATGTATCCAACATATTTTTAATATGTTTTTAACATTTTTATAACTTTATTTCAACCCGGTATACTTCGTGAACATTTATTTCTAATAAAACCGATACCCGATCGTAACTAAAAACCACAAACTAGCACAAATTCTTGCAAGGTTTCTAATTAAATCCTAAGTACCCTAACCCCCCCCCCCCCTCCTACCCTTGAAAAACCGGCCATGTGCCCCTAATTTTAACCCATTGCATTAACTAAACCTTATTTAACTAATAAACCATTATAAACCTAACTTTACTAAATCTAAAAATCATAATTCATACTTTTCACCAAGAACAAGTACATCATCTCCTCTTGCTCTCATCTCATACCCACGACCCAAAATCAAACTCATTGATCAAGTGATCATTTTTCATGAAGTAAAACACAAAAGTTGTTCATTTTACAAGTCTAATCAAGATACAAGCAACAAAAACACAAGAACATCAAGCATAATCATCCAATAATCATCTCATTTTGTCAAGTAAGTTTTCATCTTTATTTTTTTCATGAATCATCCTATTTTTACATGTATTACATAAGTATCATGCTAAAAACCATGTATAAGTAGCTATAATACACTTTATTTTGTCATAAAAGTAACATACAAACCCTAACTTTCTTGTGGTGATTACAAGAGATTTGGTGATGGTAGAAATTGGTTTTTAACCTTGGAAACATGATTTGGAACCTATTTTAGACATGCTGTCCCATTTTGTAAAAATCTGGAAAATCAGTAAACACCAAGGAAACTTTGGCAAAATTTTTAGAAAATACTTTCAAAAACGAATCCGTAGGCGAAAGAACGGATTAAAAAGAGTCTATAACGAAGGAGTTATGATTTTTGCAAGATTGTAGACGAAATGTATTTTCTGGAAATTTAGTTGCTGTTGGACGTTTTTCATGGTACAAAAAGAGGCTTTAGACGTAACCCGGAGGAGCCGAGCTTTCCAAAATATATTACTACATACTAAGACGTAACCGTGGATATAAAGAACAAGTAAAACGGACAAGTAACGACAAAGATATACTCGTTTGAATATCGGCTAAAACCCTTTTATATTTGACAGCTTTTAATATAATTTGGCGCAAAAACTACGAAGTACATTTTCAAGCTAGAAGTAATATCAAGTGCCGAGCTTTATAACTAACGTAGTATTAGTTATTATGAGTATGTTTTCATCATTTCAAGGATTACAACCCGAGTATTTCAACACTAACATGGAAACTTACGTTATATATATATAAGTATATATATTATAACTAGCCATTTATATTTTTCTAATAGCAATATTTTCCAAATTCTTGGATTATATATTTTTGACAATACAAGTGTTTTTCCAAAGAGTAGAGTGGTATAGAAACATGAGCATGGACATTCATAAACATCATTTGGTGATCTTAACGAGATCATTCATCATTCATTATAGGTTGCAGCAGATAACCGATCATTGTTGTTCACTTCATTTCATATCAGTATCATCAGTTGAGGTGAGTATTCATAGCCCCGTATACATTTTTATTGTTTTCAAATCCCACGGGGGAGAATACATTGCACCATTTCAGTACGAGCCCAAGTATCAAAACCTATGTACATAGCTTAAGTAGCTTGTCTGCCATGTGATAAGTCCCCTGTAACATCATGAACCGTTAATTTACCGCTAAGCGAGAGTGAGTGGATAGATCTATCGAGGGTGACGCCTCCATCCGTGGTATTGAGTACCAACAGTAAGTGGATGCATGTCATGTCTTTTACATATGAGTGTTTGGCAGAACATTCGGGAGGGGCATAGAATTTCATCAGTCATAGCTTCGGTGTCATGAGCTTAAGGTCTATTGTACTATTTTACGTGACTTTTGTCATGCACTTATACTTGTGGTGGCCGTACAAACATGTTATTTCATAAACCTATGATTATTCACCAACATTCGTGTTGACCGTTTTCGCAATGTATTTTCAGGTAACTAAGGCATCATCATCATATTACATGCATGGAGTCATTAGGGTGTGCCAGGGATGATGCACTACATTTTGGATTTACATGCACTTGTGTAAATTATCGTTTGACATTTTCAGAACTTGTTTTCTGTAAACGTTTCAACACTTTGGGGACCTATGTTTTGTAGCACTTGATGCTTTTCAATAAATCAAACGATATGTATTTTCCAAACGACACTTTAGGTCGTTCAATATTTCCTTGTTATGGTGCTATGACAGTTACACCCCCAGGCATTCCATTCCGCTGCAAGTCAGGTAAATTGGGGGTGTGACACAAATGCATGTCACATGAGCTACCTTAATAACCTGAAATACATTGCTAAAATGTCAACACGAATGTTGGTGAATTCCATAGGTTTATAAAATGTAATGATGTACGGCCACCACAAGTAAAAGTGCAAGATAAAAATCTCATGAAAATTGTACAATAGACCTTAAGCTCATGACACCGAAGCTATGACTGATGAAACTATGCCCCTCCTGAATGTTCTGCCGAAACACTCAAATGTAAAAGACATGACATGCATCCGCTTACTGTTGGTAATCACTACCACGGATGGAGGCGTCACCCTCGATAGATCTATCCACTCACTCTCGCTTACCGGTAAATTAACGGTTCATGATGTTATAGGGGACTTATCACATGGCAAGGTAACTTAAGCTATGTACATGTGTTTGAATACTTGGGCTCGTACTAAAATGATTGATGCAATGTATTCCCCCCGTGGGATTTGAAAACAATCAAAAATGTTGAATTGAAAACGGGGCTATGAAAACTCACCTTAACTGATGAAACTGTGATGAAATGAAATGAACACCAACGAACAATTAGCTGCCGCAACCCAATATGATGGTACCATGAACATGTAATGAGCTGAAAAACAAGGCGCGCACACTAGCCGCAACCTAATATGAATGATGAACGATCTAGTTTAGATCATTAAATGATGTTATGAATGTCCATGCACATGTTTCCTATACCACTCTACTCTTTGAAAAACACTTGTTGTTATCAAAAGTATATATTCCAAGACTTAGGAAAAATATAGCTATTAGAAAAATAAACTTGTTGCAATATATATACTTATATATATATATATATATATATATATATATATATATATATATATATATATATATATATATATATATATATATATATATATATATATATATATATCGTATGTACCAATGTTTGTGTTGAAATCCTCGGTTTGAAATCCTTGAAATAACGCCTTGTGGTGATGAAAATATACTTGTGTTCACTAATACGTCATTAGTTATGAATTTAGGTACTTGGTTAATATTTCTAGAAAATCTAGAATTTAGTACGTAGTGTTATTATTATTATTTCTAAAAGCTGCCAATTATAGAGGATTTTTGCCGATATGGAAACGTGAATATCTTTGTCGTTATAAGCCCGTTTTACTTGTTCTTTTTATCCACGGTTATGTCTTAACATGTAGTAATATATTTTGGAAAGCTTGACCCCTCCGGGTTACGTCTAAAGTCTCTTTTTCTCCGACGAAAAACGTCCATCAGCATGTATTTTTCCAGAAAATAGTTTTCGTCAATAAACTTGCAAAAATCATAACTTCTTCGTTATAAACTCTTTTTAATCCGTTCTTTCGCCTACGGATTCATTTTTGAAAGTATTTTCTAAAAATTTTGCCAAAGTTTCCTTTATGTTTACTGATTTTCCAGAATTTACCAAAATGGGACAGCATGTTTATAAACTTGTTAGAAATCCATTTCCAAGGTTCAAAACTAGTTTTTACTTCAACCAAATCTCTTGCAAACACCACAAATCTATACTAATCCTACCATACACCTTCTTAGGGTGCCATGGATTCCTAATGACTAGTAATCAAGTTAATTTAACAAAGGAACACCTAAATCACAATCTAGGAAATGTTCGCTTAAATGCATAGATGCCTAACACTTAGTTCCTGAGGTTGGATAATGTCTATTGATGGTTATCTGGCATAACTACAAGCATAGGTATTTAGACTAACTTAAGTCCTGAAATTGTTTATCGTTGTAATAGACAAGACGAAGGTATCATTTGATGTTGTGTCGATGAATGTCTATTCTGTTTTCCCATGTAGATGAGGAGATATGTTCTGGCTTGATCCCTTGCTTGGTATGAAGGTGAGGTTATCTGAAATTTCTAGACATAATGCCTTAGAGGAATCTACATCGATATTCTTGATTCAAACAATTGTACTTTGTGAAAACTTACTGCAGAAAAGTTCATGTATGGATGAGGCCATGTTTAAATGAAATGCTCTACAGTCTCAATTAGAAGCTTGGTGTATTTCTATTGTGTTGTCCTGCGGACATCTATATTGAGTTCAATCCTGTAGCTCAGTCTAGCTAGTACTTTTAAATGATAGAATTTGACAACTAAGTCAGAGATGGTGATTCGGATGGTCTCGCGGTGTCTTAGAATTTGTTGTTGAGTTATGAATTCTCTCACTATATACTTCTAGTCCTGGTTAGTAGTTCTGTAATCCTTTCATTGCTTCTATTGTATAGAGGAATCATGCATGTAATTGATATGGAAAGTCTCTTCTAGGGAAGTCAATGGGAAAATCCAACTTAATGGCTAAGTGAGTGACAGGTAGGGTAAGTATCCAGGGATAGTTCGGCAAAATGGATGTTTATGAAAGAATTCCTTTGTTTACAAAACTTTTAAATGAAGATTGTTATTAACAATCCTTTGAAAAGGTAATTATTTCCTTCATGGCATAATCCTTCCTGAATTTTACATAGGTGATCAGGCTATGTATAATTGAGGACTAATGATGCGATGTTGGATTTTGTCAAAATATCATAACTTTTATCAAAAGTTTTAGATGGTGTTCAACGCATTGTTATAAAAATGGTGTCCTGATATTTTCTTTCAAGTAACATGAAAATTGCTTCGCGTAACAATAGTAAATACTTGGTGTAATGACAGAAAATCAATTTATAGGATGGTAATAAAATAGCTTACTTCAGAAATTTTTCTGTAAAACAGTTTCCCCATATGATAGTAAAATAGCTTGAATGGTGTATTGGATACGTGGGTGAATCTTGTCGAATGGTAATAGTCTACTAATTCGTCAAAAACGAAATCAACCTAATTCCTGATGAGACAATGCTAAAATGTTGCGAAACGATTGAAGTCTGAGCAATTGGGATAGAAAATGGAGTAAACGATGGTTATGATTATCACCTAGGTAACAAAAGATAGATATTACATTGGATAGGAAAGTGCTTAATACCACTAGCTTATGTCCTCGTACCAACGGTAAGTACAAAAGGAAAGATACAACCCTAAAGGGCTCGAACTACGGTTTATATATTGAAACAAAGCTCCTGCTGCTGAAGTATTGTTGTTATCCTTGATGTTGCTAATATCCTGACTGTTCTCTTTCAACAGCTCACGCTATTCCTCGAGCGATTTAGTCTTGATTCCAAGTTCCTGATTTTTCCTTGTTCCTTAACTCCGGGCAGTCATTCTTGAAATGCCCTAAGTTTCCACATTTGAAGCAACTCCCTGGGATTTTCTGATTTGTGAGTTTCCTACAGTCTTCAGTCCGATGACCCCGCTTCTTGCACACTCCACACGTTTTACTGCAATGACCTCGGTGATATTGATTACACAGGTTGCAGTAAGGTAACTTTCCAATATACCTTCTCTTTGTGTGCGGTTCTGCAGCAAAGGCTCTATTCATTTCTTGTCCGTTGGGTGATTGTTGAGCAGCATTGCAACCTAGATTGTTGTTCCACTTCCTTTTATTGTCACTATTGTTTCCTGATGTCTCGGCGTGAACTATGAGTTCCTTTGCTTCGATCGCCATTTTGATAATGTACTTTTCAAGTTTCTTGCTTTCCGGTTCATCCATTGCAGAACCTAGTCGTGTTAATTCATAAAAATGAGTAGTGTACTCGTCACATCATTTCCTACCATGATAAAGTTTAGTGTTTCCTGTTCCCTTGCTCGTAATTCACTTCCTACACAAAATGTTATACCCATCATCCTTCTTAGTTTCTCCCAAGAGTGTGAGTAGACAGCATCAACTCCCACCATCTTAATATATTTGGTCCACCATTCCTGGGCATGATCCTGAAAAGTGCATGTGGCGAACTTAACCTTGTATTCCTTACGACAGTCGCCACATTGAAATATTGTTTCTATGCCAATCTGTCACACCCCCAATTTACCTGACTTGCAGCGGAATGGAATACCTGGGGGTGTCTGTCATAGCACCACAGTTACAGTTACATTGAACGACCTAAAGTGTCGTTTGGAAAATACTGCATTTGATCATTGAAATAATCCAGAGTTTACAAAATGAGGTCCCCAAAATGTGTTGCATGTTTATGAAAACAAGTCATACTAGATCAAACGTTTACATAAGTGCATGAAATAATGATGAGACGCGTCGACTCCGCGACTCCATGAAGGTCCAAATGCATGTCACATGAGCTACCTTAATAACCTGAAATACATTGCTAAAACGTCAACACGAATGTTGGTGAATTCCATAGGTTTATAAAATGTAATGATGTACGGCCACCACAAGTAAAAGTGCAAGATAAAAATCTCATGAAAATTGTACAATAGACCTTAAGCTCATGACACCGAAGCTATGACTGATGAAACTATGCCCCTCCTGAATGTTCTGCCGAAACACTCAAATGTAAAAGACATGACATGCATCCGCTTACTGTTGGTAATCACTACCACGGATGGAGGCGTCACCCTCGATAGATCTATCCACTCACTCTCGCTTACCGGTAAATTAACGGTTCATGATGTTACAGGGGACTTATCAGATGGCAAGGTAACTTAAGCTATGTACATGTGTTTGAATACTTGGGCTCGTACTAAAATGATTGATGCAATGTATTCCCCCCGTGGGATTTGAAAACAATCAAAAATGTTGAATTGAAAACGGGGCTATAAAAACTCACCTTAACTGATGAAACTGTGATGAAATGAAATGAACACCAACGAACAATTAGCTGCCGCAACCCAATATGATGGTACCATGAACATGTAATGAGCTGAAAAACAAGGCGCGCACACTAGCCGCAACCTAATATGAATGATGAACGATCTACTTTAGATCATGAAATGATGTTATGAATGTCCATGCACATGTTTCCTATACCACTCTACTCTTTGAAAAACACTTGTTGTTATCAAAAGTATATATTCCAAGACTTAGGAAAAATATAGCTATTAGAAAAATAAACTTGTTGCAATATATATACTTATATATATATATATATATATATATATCGTATGTACCAATGTTTGTGTTGAAATCCTCGGTTTGAAATCCTTGAAATAACGCCTTGTGGTGATGAAAATATACTTGTGTTCACTAATACGTCATTAGTTATGAATTTAGGTACTTGGTTAATATTTCTAGAAAATCTAGAATTTAGTACGTAGTGTTATTATTATTATTTCTAAAAGCTGCCAATTATAGAGGATTTTTGCCGATATGGAAACGTGAATATCTTTGTCGTTATAAGCCCGTTTTACTTGTTCTTTTTATCCACGGTTATGTCTTAACATGTAGTAATATATTTTGGAAAGCTTGACCCCTCCGGGTTACGTCTAAAGTCTCTTTTTCTCCGACGAAAAACGTCCATCAGCATGTATTTTTCCGGAAAATAGTTTTCGTCAATAAACTTGCAAAAATCATAACTTCTTCGTTATAAACTCTTTTTAATCCGTTCTTTCGCCTACGGATTCGTTTTTGAAAGTATTTTCTAAAAATTTTGCCAAAGTTTCCTTTATGTTTACTGATTTTCCAGAATTTACCAAAATGGGACAGCATGTTTATAAACTTGTTAGAAATCCATTTCCAAGGTTCAAAACTAGTTTTTACTTCAACCAAATCTCTTGCAAACACCACAAATCTATACTAATCCTACCATACACCTTCTTAGGGTGCCATGGATTCCTAATGACTAGTAATCAAGTTAATTTAACAAAGGAACACCTAAATCACAATCTAGGGTTTGTATGTTCAAAAAGTCTTCAAAAATAAAGTGGTATAACTAGTTTGTGCATGAAATTAAGCATGAATACTATGAGATATAAGTGTTAATTAGATGAAAACATGAAAATAAATTTGAATACTCACTTTGAAATAATAGGTGATTAGATGATGAGAAATCTTGGATTACTTGTGTTTTTGTGTTATGATTCTTGATTAGGATGATGAAATGAACAACTTTGATGCTTTGTACTTTGAAAAATAATGGATTTTGGTTATGGATCATATATGGGTCGTGGGTTTTGGGTTTTGGGGTGAAAGAGATGAGAAAAAATGAGTTTATGATTCTATGAATGTGTATGTTTATGTAAAAAGGTGTTTATGGGGTTTTTGGTAAATATTAGGATAGTTATATTGTATAATACTTGTACATAAATACATGAGGTTAAAATGAAATCACATGGTGTCTAGGGGAGGGCATGTGGCCGGTTTTTAATGTGAAAAAGAGATGCAAAGTCAGTTTTGATCACTTAGAAGATATAGTGTATTATTAGTTGTAGTTTAGTGTAAGTATTTGTTATAATCGGGTACCGGGTTTGCTAGAAATAAATGTTAACAAAGTTGACCGGGACTTAATAAAGTCATAAAAATGTTAAAAATAAGTTGGGTACAGTTACTGAGTGTTCGGGTGATTATTGTTTAGTTTTTACGAAAACCGTCGTTATATTCATAAGCTTACGTTATAAATAAAATAAATTTCCAAAATACTGGGTAACTGAATGTTATAACTTTTATGATGATAAAATGGATATAAAAATATGTCGGGATCATTGTGGGAATATTTAGATATATTCGTCGCGTATAAACCGTGTGTTAACATTTATTTATAAATAATTATAAGGAAAACGTTAAATGTATCAAATATATAAATTTGAAAATCCCAAGAGTGGTATAACATGTAAATGACCTACTGATGATATGCAGACTGTCTCTAGTCCGTATGCAGTGTCCTTACTGATAATGCATGAATTCGCACCTGAACCAATACGGTTACGCGAATTTGAATACCCGTAAACTAAATTTACGAGGAAATGTGTAATGTACGTGAATGATGAAATCTTTTCCCGCAATGAATAGTGTTCAGTGAATAGTAAAATTTCTGAATGCTTCTCGGAATGTCAAACTGACAAAAAAAATGATGAATAGTAAACTGATGAATAGTGTTTGATGAATAGTGTTTTTCCAAAGTTCGGGAAATGACTTGAAATGACCTGAAATGGTGAGTTGTGACATCCGTCCCCTCTAAAAGGAACTTCGTCCCGAAGTTCAGTTTATGTTGGTTTCTGAAAACATATATGTGAAAAGGTGATGATATTCGAGAATTCCAGCGAACTCTAACGATAGGAATTCAACTCTTATTCAACTGTTTGACCACACGGTCCATGGTTTCTGTTGGTTCTCTTACAAGGTCTGAGATTGTCATTTGGGATGGATCCCTTCCAATGGAATCATGAGTGACTCATCTGAAAGTCATTTCTGGGGATCTGAAAATGTGAAATATGTTCGTGTAATCCTGTTGTTCTCTGGCAATGTTCAAATCTAACGGCCACTAGGCCTACCCTGTCTGAAATATAAATGGTCCAGTGTATATTGGTGTAACTTTCCAAGTTTTCTGAACGATAACATGCCTTTCCTAGGCAGAACTTTCTGCATAACTCTGCAGAACTTGAAGTTTTAATGGTTTACGACTTATTGAACTTGTAACTGATTCTTGACTTGTAGAAAATTTCTGGTTATCTCATGAATGCCTACTGAACTAGTGAGTTGAGCTTTTTCTGAGTCTGGCCCATCAATCGATGGTCTGCGCTTCTTAATGTTTTAAATGTGGTACTGGTAATATATACTGCTGAATTCTGCCAGAACTCAAGTTTGTATGCTAGTTGGTCGATTCTAAAATGAATCTTAAATAGTCCAATATGCTAAAGGTTCAACCTTTCTTGTTATCCAATTTGTATCATGCCAATCCAAGGCAATGCTTTTAACTTAGTTTGTTCTCCCACTTGAATCTGGATGGTTTGTTGTTCAGTGATTAGTCCAACCATTTACAGGGTCAATCACTCATGCTCTGAGCATACCTTCCTATGTTTGAATTGTTCTCTCGCTTTGACCATCGTTCTGAGGATGATAGGTGATGTTCACATCTAAATGGGTTTCTGAAGGAAATCCTGAAATGATTACCTGAAGTCCACGGTGAATTCGGTTTTCTTAACAGGAACAACTGAAATGGGTACAATAAACATTTGTGACTAATTCCATAACGTTCGGTCCTTCGAACTTGCCGTTATCTGAAGGGATAGAATATAGGTAACAATTTGATTCCTTGTGTTTTGTTCCAACGGATGATAAGACATATGTTTTTCTTTGTCTATTGAGTTTGGTCTCCACTACTGAAGTTCGTGATCAATTTGTGATGTTCCTCCTAATTCCTTCATCACATATTCCAAATATTCTTTATTGTCAAGTCACAAATCCTAAATGCATAAGCGATGTTGTAGGGAAGTTGGTTCTGGAAATTTGTCTCGCGATTGTGCATTTTGGTTGAAATCTTTTTCTGAATAAACGAACTTAGAAAAATGGAGCAAATGATTTACTAAGTAATATTTTTCCTGATGATTCAAAATTTCAGTAGTTATGAAGTAGAAAAATGTTTTCAAACATGTTGTGATTAAGACTGCTTACCAAAGTTTGATGTTTATGTATATTTCTCATTGTACAATAGTGTTGCTAAAGTTTGATCAAAAAGGATCGCACTTGTTCAAAATAGGAATTTCAGAAATCATTTTTCCACAAGGTGTGTGATTTATGTAAACGCATCAACTTTATTTAAAAGTGAAAACACTGAAAAGGATAAAATGGTAGAATAGGAAATGTTCGCTTAAATGCATAGATGCCTAACACTTAGTTCCTGAGGTTGGATAATGTCTATTGATGGTTATCTGGCATAACTACAAGCATAGGTATTTAGACTAACTTAAGTCCTGAAATTGTTTATCGTTGTAATAGACAAGACGAAGGTATCATTTGATGTTGTGTCGATGAATGTCTATTCTGTTTTCCCATGTAGATGAGGAGATATGTTCTGGCTTGATCCCTTGCTTGGTATGAAGGTGAGGTTATCTGAAATTTCTAGACATAATGCCTTAGAGGAATCTACATCGATATTCTTGATTCAAACAATTGTACTTTGTGAAAACTTACTGCAGAAAAGTTCATGTATGGATGAGGCCATGTTTAAATGAAATGCTCTACAGTCTCAATTAGAAGCTTGGTGTATTTCTATTGTGTTGTCCTGCGGACATCTATATTGAGTTCAATCCTGTAGCTCAGTCTAGCTAGTACTTTTAAATGATAGAATTTGACAACTAAGTCAGAGATGGTGATTCGGATGGTCTCGCGGTGTCTTAGAATTTGTTGTTGAGTTATGAATTCTCTCACTATATACTTCTAGTCCTGGTTAGTAGTTCTGTAATCCTTTCATTGCTTCTATTGTATAGAGGAATCATGCATGTAATTGATATGGAAAGTCTCTTCTAGGGAAGTCAATGGGAAAATCCAACTTAATGGCTAAGTGAGTGACAGGTAGGGTAAGTATCCAGGGATAGTTCGGCAAAATGGATGTTTATGAAAGAATTCCTTTGTTTACAAAACTTTTAAATGAAGATTGTTATTAACAATCCTTTGAAAAGGTAATTATTTCCTTCATGGCATAATCCTTCCTGAATTTTACATAGGTGATCAGGCTATGTATAATTGAGGACTAATGATGCGATGTTGGATTTTGTCAAAATATCATAACTTTTATCAAAAGTTTTAGATGGTGTTCAACGCATTGTTATAAAAATGGTGTCCTGATATTTTCTTTCAAGTAACATGAAAATTGCTTCGCGTAACAATAGTAAATACTTGGTGTAATGACAGAAAATCAATTTATAGGATGGTAATAAAATAGCTTACTTCAGAAATTTTTCTGTAAAACAGTTTCCCCATATGATAGTAAAATAGCTTGAATGGTGTATTGGATACGTGGGTGAATCTTGTCGAATGGTAATAGTCTACTAATTCGTCAAAAACGAAATCAACCTAATTCCTGATGAGACAATGCTAAAATGTTGCGAAACGATTGAAGTCTGAGCAATTGGGATAGAAAATGGAGTAAACGATGGTTATGATTATCACCTAGGTAACAAAAGATAGATATTACATTGGATAGGAAAGTGCTTAATACCACTAGCTTATGTCCTCGTACCAACGGTAAGTACAAAAGGAAAGATACAACCCTAAAGGGCTCGAACTACGGTTTATATATTGAAACAAAGCTCCTGCTGCTGAAGTATTGTTGTTATCCTTGATGTTGCTAATATCCTGACTGTTCTCTTTCAACAGCTCACGCTATTCCTCGAGCGATTTAGTCTTGATTCCAAGTTCCTGATTTTTCCTTGTTCCTTAACTCCGGGCAGTCATTCTTGAAATGCCCTAAGTTTCCACATTTGAAGCAACTCCCTGGGATTTTCTGATTTGTGAGTTTCCTACAGTCTTCAGTCCGATGACCCCGCTTCTTGCACACTCCACACGTTTTACTGCAATGACCTCGGTGATATTGATTACACAGGTTGCAGTAAGGTAACTTTCCAATATACCTTCTCTTTGTGTGCGGTTCTGCAGCAAAGGCTCTATTCATTTCTTGTCCGTTGGGTGATTGTTGAGCAGCATTGCAACCTAGATTGTTGTTCCACTTCCTTTTATTGTCACTATTGTTTCCTGATGTCTCGGCGTGAACTATGAGTTCCTTTGCTTCGATCGCCATTTTGATAATGTACTTTTCAAGTTTCTTGCTTTCCGGTTCATCCATTGCAGAACCTAGTCGTGTTAATTCATAAAAATGAGTAGTGTACTCGTCACATCATTTCCTACCATGATAAAGTTTAGTGTTTCCTGTTCCCTTGCTCGTAATTCACTTCCTACACAAAATGTTATACCCATCATCCTTCTTAGTTTCTCCCAAGAGTGTGAGTAGGCAGCATCAACTCCCACCATCTTAATATATTTGGTCCACCATTCCTGGGCATGATCCTGAAAAGTGCATGTGGCGAACTTAACCTTGTATTCCTTACGACAGTCGCCACATTGAAATATTGTTTCTATGCCAATCTGTCACACCCCCAATTTACCTGACTTGCAGCGGAATGGAATACCTGGGGGTGTCTGTCATAGCACCACAGTTACAGTTACATTGAACGACCTAAAGTGTCGTTTGGAAAATACTGCATTTGATCATTGAAATAATCCAGAGTTTACAAAATGAGGTCCCCAAAATGTGTTGCATGTTTATGAAAACAAGTCATACTAGATCAAACGTTTACATAAGTGCATGAAATAATGATGAGACGCGTCGACTCCGCGACTCCATGAAGGTCCAAATGCATGTCACATGAGCTACCTTAATAACCTGAAATACATTGCTAAAACGTCAACACGAATGTTGGTGAATTCCATAGGTTTATAAAATGTAATGATGTACGGCCACCACAAGTAAAAGTGCAAGATAAAAATCTCATGAAAATTGTACAATAGACCTTAAGCTCATGACACCGAAGCTATGACTGATGAAACTATGCCCCTCCTGAATGTTCTGCCGAAACACTCAAATGTAAAAGACATGACATGCATCCGCTTACTGTTGGTAATCACTACCACGGATGGAGGCGTCACCCTCGATAGATCTATCCACTCACTCTCGCTTACCGGTAAATTAACGGTTCATGATGTTACAGGGGACTTATCAGATGGCAAGGTAACTTAAGCTATGTACATGTGTTTGAATACTTGGGCTCGTACTAAAATGATTGATGCAATGTATTCCCCCCGTGGGATTTGAAAACAATCAAAAATGTTGAATTGAAAACGGGGCTATAAAAACTCACCTTAACTGATGAAACTGTGATGAAATGAAATGAACACCAACGAACAATTAGCTGCCGCAACCCAATATGATGGTACCATGAACATGTAATGAGCTGAAAAACAAGGCGCGCACACTAGCCGCAACCTAATATGAATGATGAACGATCTACTTTAGATCATGAAATGATGTTATGAATGTCCATGCACATGTTTCCTATACCACTCTACTCTTTGAAAAACACTTGTTGTTATCAAAAGTATATATTCCAAGACTTAGGAAAAATATAGCTATTAGAAAAATAAACTTGTTGCAATATATATACTTATATATATATATATATATATATATATCGTATGTACCAATGTTTGTGTTGAAATCCTCGGTTTGAAATCCTTGAAATAACGCCTTGTGGTGATGAAAATATACTTGTGTTCACTAATACGTCATTAGTTATGAATTTAGGTACTTGGTTAATATTTCTAGAAAATCTAGAATTTAGTACGTAGTGTTATTATTATTATTTCTAAAAGCTGCCAATTATAGAGGATTTTTGCCGATATGGAAACGTGAATATCTTTGTCGTTATAAGCCCGTTTTACTTGTTCTTTTTATCCACGGTTATGTCTTAACATGTAGTAATATATTTTGGAAAGCTTGACCCCTCCGGGTTACGTCTAAAGTCTCTTTTTCTCCGACGAAAAACGTCCATCAGCATGTATTTTTCCGGAAAATAGTTTTCGTCAATAAACTTGCAAAAATCATAACTTCTTCGTTATAAACTCTTTTTAATCCGTTCTTTCGCCTACGGATTCGTTTTTGAAAGTATTTTCTAAAAATTTTGCCAAAGTTTCCTTTATGTTTACTGATTTTCCAGAATTTACCAAAATGGGACAGCATGTTTATAAACTTGTTAGAAATCCATTTCCAAGGTTCAAAACTAGTTTTTACTTCAACCAAATCTCTTGCAAACACCACAAATCTATACTAATCCTACCATACACCTTCTTAGGGTGCCATGGATTCCTAATGACTAGTAATCAAGTTAATTTAACAAAGGAACACCTAAATCACAATCTAGGGTTTGTATGTTCAAAAAGTCTTCAAAAATAAAGTGGTATAACTAGTTTGTGCATGAAATTAAGCATGAATACTATGAGATATAAGTGTTAATTAGATGAAAACATGAAAATAAATTTGAATACTCACTTTGAAATAATAGGTGATTAGATGATGAGAAATCTTGGATTACTTGTGTTTTTGTGTTATGATTCTTGATTAGGATGATGAAATGAACAACTTTGATGCTTTGTACTTTGAAAAATAATGGATTTTGGTTATGGATCATATATGGGTCGTGGGTTTTGGGTTTTGGGGTGAAAGAGATGAGAAAAAATGAGTTTATGATTCTATGAATGTGTATGTTTATGTAAAAAGGTGTTTATGGGGTTTTTGGTAAATATTAGGATAGTTATATTGTATAATACTTGTACATAAATACATGAGGTTAAAATGAAATCACATGGTGTCTAGGGGAGGGCATGTGGCCGGTTTTTAATGTGAAAAAGAGATGCAAAGTCAGTTTTGATCACTTAGAAGATATAGTGTATTATTAGTTGTAGTTTAGTGTAAGTATTTGTTATAATCGGGTACCGGGTTTGCTAGAAATAAATGTTAACAAAGTTGACCGGGACTTAATAAAGTCATAAAAATGTTAAAAATAAGTTGGGTACAGTTACTGAGTGTTCGGGTGATTATTGTTTAGTTTTTACGAAAACCGTCGTTATATTCATAAGCTTACGTTATAAATAAAATAAATTTCCAAAATACTGGGTAACTGAATGTTATAACTTTTATGATGATAAAATGGATATAAAAATATGTCGGGACCATTGTGGGAATATTTAGATATATTCGTCGCGTATAAACCGTGTGTTAACGTTTATTTATAAATAATTATAAGGAAAACGTTAAATGTATCAAATATATAAATTTGAAAATCCCAAGAGTGGTATAACATGTAAATGACCTACTGATGATATGCAGACTGTCTCTAGTCCGTATGCAGTGTCCTTACTGATAATGCATGAATTCGCACCTGAACCAATACGGTTACGCGAATTTGAATACCCGTAAACTAAATTTACGAGGAAATGTGTAATGTACGTGAATGATGAAATCTTTTCCCGCAATGAATAGTGTTCAGTGAATAGTAAAATTTCTGAATGCTTCTCGGAATGTCAAACTGACACCAAAAATGATGAATAGTAAACTGATGAATAGTGTTTGATGAATAGTGTTTGATGAATAGTGTTTTTCCAAAGTTCGGGAAATGACTTGAAATGACCTGAAATGGTGAGTTGTGACATGGGTAGAGGCACAAACCCTTAGGACCAACGATGCTAGGGTAGTTATTCATTTCCTGAAAAAGCTGTTCGCTAGGTTCGGCATTCCTAAAGCTCTCATTAGTGATAGGGGAACCCACTTTCGCAATGCGCAAATGGAAAAGGTCATGAGGAGATACAGAGTGTCCCATCGATTCTCCACCGCCTATCACCCACAGACCGATGGTCAGGTCGAAAACACCAACAGGGCTATTAAAAGAATACTAGAAAAAACTGTTAGTCAGAATAGAAAAGACTGGTCATTTAAACTCGATGAGGCCTTATGGGCATTCCAAACTGCCTACAAGACACATATTGGAACGACCCCGTTCCGCATGGTCTACGGTAAGGCATGTCACCTTCCGGTAGAACTAGAACATAAGGCCTATTTGGCGCTTAACGCATGTAATTTGGACTATACAATCGCCGGAACAAATAGGTTCTTGCAACTCCATGAGCTTGATGAACTAAGGTTAGAAGCGTATGAATCTTCCATTACATATAAAGAGAGGGCAAAAAGATGGCATGAACAGCGAATTAAGAAACCTAAGGAATTTTTAGAAGGGGACAAAGTCCTGTTGTATAACTCTCGGTTAAGGTTATTTCCAGGGAAACTCAAGTCTAGATGGTATGGGCCATTTACGGTGAAAAGTTCCACTAAAACTGGAGCTGTTGTGTTAATAGACGATAAAAGTAGAGAATTTACTGTCAACATACAACGTGTAAAACATTATCAGGAAAGTAGCAATGAAATGATTAGTGAGGAGGACGTAACAGTTGAGGACGAGGTCACGTAATAGCCCATGACCTTGAGTCTAGCTACAAGACTCGTAAATAAAGAAATTATTGGTAGATCATGTTTCAAAACTAAAATGGTGAAAATACTTTAGTTTGTCGTTTGGCTTAGTCTTAACTTCATCCAAAGGTATTTCGCAAAAGATAAGTGTAAGGGAAACCCCAAATATGTTTTCAAGAAACAAAATTGATCATGATTCTCCACAATATTAAATGGACATGTATATTCGTATTTGTTAGAGTCAAATGCTTGTATTGAGTCACAATGATGTTTTTGCAGGATTTTCCAGGAAGTAAGACATAATTTTTTCCAGAAATTTTCCGGAAACATAACGTAAAGATTTCTGCAGGTCACTTTTGACGGCGTCAGGAATTAATTCCTGACGGCGTCACGTGTAAAATTCTGGAAATTTTGCTAGTTTTGTTTTTGTAACAGAATCTTAATGTTTTTGTTGAATCTTTAGTTTTATAAACTCCAGGAAATCTGCAAGCATTCATTCCACAAGCATTATATCTTACATTGTTTTCTAGGATTTGTTAATATATATAGATTGCCGCCGATTTTACGCGAGGTTGCCTTGTTTGTTTTCTCAGGTTTAACAGGTTATGTATGACAAGAAGATGACTTATATTTCTGGAAGGGAAGCTTTGATTGTTCATTTTCTTGGAGGAAGATCTAACCTTGTTACCACACTATCCACACCGAACGAATCAGGGGAGTATTTGATTTTATTCTTTTACCTATTTGACTTTTACATTCTTTAATTGAACATTGGGGACAATGTTCATCCTAAGTGTAAGGGGAGGGTAAATGATGATACCTTATAGGATACACTTTCACTTGAGTTTGTTTGTTTGATGGTACATGTGTAATAAAACTAAGAGAAATACTTGTTAGTGTACTTTTAGCGCCAAATTTAAATTTTTTTACAACATTTAGGAGTGAAACTTTAGCCTTAACAAGCGTCTCATGGATAGGAGTTGTATGACTAGCACAAAAACCATACCACTCAAAAATTTCCACCCCAAATACGTGAGGTTCGCCCTTAGATCTTTAGGAAAAAGCATTCATTGTTGGTGCTTATGAGTGTACCGGTAGTATTTAGATTCTAGAACTTGCTTTAGTGATGCATCCCGAGACCGCTAGTGAGACTACATTTGTGTAGTAGGATTTACTACATGATAAGAGGCATTAGGATCACCCTTGTGTTAAACCCGTATCATAATTACTTGACCATTTAAGTCATATTACTTGGCTGGTAAAGTCAACTAATTTTTCCCACACCTTAGCGTTGTATTCATTTTTAGTACACGAAACCCCTAGTACACCCCTCCGAGCCTATCTTTTCGTTTCTACCTTTAAGCATCTTACTTAAAGGAAGAATTTGTTACAACCCACTTAAATGTACACCCAAATTGCCTTAGCCTTCCGTGTATGCACTCATCTTTAGTGCATTATTGTTATTTGTTTGAACCCTTAGTTAATTATCTAACTGATTACATGGTTGCTAAGTCGAGTCATATCCTTGTACATATTGTTTTGGGACGATTGGGACACATGGGTAAAGTACTTGTGTTATGGGGAAGAACATCATATTATTACCCCCATATGTGCGTTAATCTTAAAAGTACTTCAAGTGTTTTGATTATCTTAATTCGAGTCATTAGATTAGTTTATTGTAAAGTATGTAAAAATTCAAGTGTAAGGGGAATGTTCATTCCCTATGATGTATTATTTTGTATGGTAGGGTAAGAGTGTATGCAATTCAAAAAAAAATAAAAAAAAAAAGAAAAAGAGAAAAAAAAACGTACGGACTACCATCCCGTTTCATTCTATGTTTATTTTATGTTTTTGTTATTTTTGATTTATTAGCTTAAGTCGAGTCTAGTCTTGGCTTAGCAACGCCATATTGTACATGTAATTAACCAAGATTATTACCTCACCACCAGTAAAGATTGCCTTTATCCTACAAAACCGTGTATTCCATATCCCTACACCTAACATTATAACCCTTTAAAAGACCTCTTTGATAGTTTATCCTAGGTGCTTATGCCATGTGGTGGAGGTTTGATCCTTTTCCAAGCCTATGGTAATCTATTTTGCTATGACAGGTAGTGAGAGATATTTTCCATTTGGTGATATATACTTTATTACACCCGAGAGATGTGAGTATCTAAACACAATTTGTGAGGTGCTAGTGTATGACCTATGTGCTTGTCTTTGGTCTTTAGTGGAACGATTATTTGTTGTAATTACTTTTATATTAGTGTTAAATGACCCCTAACTTGTATTTTGATTAGAATAAAAGCGCATTTGCTTGAGGACAAGCAAATCTCAAGTGTAAGGGTATATGATGAGGCGAAAAATGATCCGTTTTAAGGGGGTCATTTAAGCCCGTAATAGAATTTATTTGATCAAATATTGCCCTAAATCGTTCCTTTTGTGATTTTAGGTACTTTTGGAGTGAATTCGGGAAAAGGAAGCTTTTTCGACGTTTTTAGAGCATAAAAGTGATGAAAACGGAAAAGTCTTAATTTTCCTTGCTGGGAACAGTACCTGACGGCGTCACCAATTTCTACATGATGGCGTCAAGAGGAAGAACAAGAGGTGAAGAGGATGGAATCCATGACTGTCCAGAATGTTTTTAGACTAGGGCATGACGGCGTCACACTAGGCCGTCATAGTCCCTTTATACGTGACGGCGTCACGCTAGGTTTTATTGGTTGTATTTAATGCATGAGCCACTGTTTACAATCCCTATGGTTGTGCTGGGCATGGCATAGGAGGAGATAAGAGCTCATAGGATTGGGGAATTAAGTGCGCCACCCCATGAATGGTATTAAGGAATACAATCCGTCATCCACGCAACTATAACAAGTAATTAACGTATAAAAGATATCTAGGGAGTAATGAAATCTAAGTAAACACAACTTCTCCACTTTTTGCTCACAACCTTAGTTAATTAGCTTATTTTCATTTCTTGTATTTTATTTTGATTGCATCTTAGTATTGGGTTAGTTGACTAGCAACTAATTCCGCCCAAATCCTTCAAAACCCGAGATTTTTACTTGCTTTTCATAAAATATAAAAATACAATAATAATCATCTCTCATCTTTAGAACTAGTATTTAGGTATTCTAATCCTAGCGACACTATTCCTAGCTGAACGATCAATCCCCCGGTACTTGTCACTATACTATACTACAACGATCAGGTACACTGCCTGGTGGGGGTTGTAAGCTTCTCAAGATCCTTTGAGAGGTAAAGCCTGGTGTGATTCCCACGTATCAATGTTTTGGCGCCGCAGCCCGGGGAATAGTTATTGTCTAGGTTAGAATATCTTTTTATTAGGTCTACTTGCTAGATTCCTTTCTAGTAAGATGTTATTTTTATTTTTAGGTTCTCTTTAGTCTATCTAATTTCTTTGTGTTTTTGTTCGTAACTCTTTACCACCCGACATCATGGACGATGGGAACATCTTTGAACCCGTCATCCCACCAGAACAAAACCCACCACTTGAACCCCTTAGGCCCCGAACCTTAAAAGAGTATTCCCGACCTAGCCACCAAGGCTACCGAAACACCATTGAGCTCACTGGAGCCAATGTGACCCCCTTGCGATCCGACACCATCCGGTTGATGCAAAGCAGATGTGCATTCCATGGACTTCATTCCGAAGATCCAAACCAACATCTTAAGGACTTCCTTAAAATCCTAGATTCCATAGACTTAGATGTTGCAACTAGAGAGACAACCCGATTACGACTATTCCAATTCTCTCTACGGGATCAAGCTAGTCAATGGCTTGAGCGTTTACCCGCGGGATCCATCACCACATGGGATGATCTCACCACTCGTTTCCTTGCTCAATTTTTCCCACCGGGGAGAACTACTAAGCTTAGAAATGACATTATGATGTTCCCACAATGTCAAAATGAATCTCTTTATGAAGCATGGACTCGTTTCAAGGACTTACTCCAAAAATTCCCTAATCATGGCATAGATCTTTGGCTCCAAGTCCAAATCTTTTATGACTATATCGATCTCTCCACGAGGCGAGCCATTGACCAATCGGCCGGTGGTAAGCTACGTGATCTAAGTGCGGAACAATCATGCGAACTCATAGAAGATCTTGCTCTCTATGACAACGAAAGTTGGAATGATCCCCGTGATTTGAACAAAACGGTCAAGGCAATATCTTTGCCTTCAAACAACTCTAGCACTCCCGACCGTAGGATCATGGAACTTGAGGACCAAGTCAAGTTTCTCATGAAATCTTATGAAGCTCCTAAGCCTTCAAGCCAAGTGAACAAAATCACTTCTTCATGCGAATTATATAGTGGTCCCCACGACACTCGTGATTATGTGGAACTCCCCGGAACAGCTTTTGCGGACTACGCATCCACGCGTACCGACGAAGCGGGAGATAAGTGGTACACTTTCAAGCCCGAGCCAAACTCTTATGGTGATTCATACAACCCCTCTTGGAAAAATCACCTAAACCTTAGGTGGAAACAAAATCAACCCAATTCTTCCAATCCGCCTAATCGTTACCAACCAAACGGTCCACCCTCCAACCGTACTTTCAACAACAATCCTTCTAACAACTATGGTAGTACCAACAATCTTGAAGGATTGATGTCAAAGTTTATGGCATCTCAAGAAGCTCGCATATCTAAGTTTGAAGCCGATTTCAAACAAAAGCAAAGTGAGATGACCACTAAAATTGACGCATTGTTGAAAGTTCTCAATGACCAAGAAATAGGAGCACACCCAAGCGACACGGTCAAGAATCCAAAAGTAAACGTTAATTCCATATCTTCAGTTTCGTCACACACTTCGTGTCCACAATACTACTCGGTTAAATCAACGAGCATGTGTTTCAAAGAAAACCAAATCCTTCAAAAGGACCAATCAAGTAAAACACCCGATATAGAACCGGTCAAAAGTATAGTTGAAACACCTCCTACGCAAGACCTTGACGATGAATTCAAAGAACTTCACCTTGAACGCCCCGTCATTGATGTCTTAGCGCGTGCTCCTTACTATAGTGCCCTCCTAGAAAAATATGAAAACTTTAAACTAGGTAAAAATGGGACCGCCTTCGTTCAAAACAAGTTGCCTAAAAAGCTCGATGATCCGGGTATATTTGTTTTGCCTTGCAAGATAGGAAGATCCGAAGCTTTCGACACACTAGCCGATTTAGGGTCAAGCCTCAACTTGATTCCCTTATCCTTGTTCACCGCTCTTAAGCTACGAAAGTTAGAGGAAACGGAGGTATTGATAGGGCTAGCGGATGGGAGTATTGCCCACCCGGTTGGAATGATTAAGGTTGTAGTTGTTCACGTAGGAAAGTTAACTATATTAGCGGATTTCCACGTCCTAGACATGGTTAGTGACACTACACGCCCATTATTGGTAGGAAGAGGATTTTTAGCAACCGTTAGCGCCATGATAGATTGTAAGGAGTCCAAGATAGCGGTAGGTGAAGGCAAAACTTGGTCGGTGTACGATGTAAAGAAGCATAGTTATGATTGTGATGATGAACCGACACCGCATTGGGTAGAGATGAATAGGAGACCGTCTAGATATGGACCTTGGATAGAAAGGAACTTCATAGGACCTCAATGTCCATTTTATCTAGAGAAAGATTTCATTGAAAAGACACATTCGGTAGAACAACTCATAGCTAGAGATGAAGAGCTAGATCCCTTTGAGGACCCCTTAGTCTTTAGGAAGATGATTGAGTTCTTGAGCGTAATGCCTATTAAGGTGACGGATCATGGCATATGAGAATGACTTTGTATGATCCGGATGGAGAAATGTTTGAAAGGTCATACCATACTAAGGAAACCGATAGGAAGTTGAAACCTAAGTTTGATCCCAAAGATGTCCTCAATTAGGAACTCACCCGTATCATGTAGTAACCCATGACCTTGAATCTAGCTACAAGAATCGTAAATAAAGAAAAGCGCTTCTTGGGAGGCAACCCATGTTTTGTGTGATTTTATTTTTGTTTGTTTGTTATTTGCTTTCGTATGCATGCTTTATTTTTATTGTTGGTAGATCATGTTTCTCAATTAAAAAAGTGAAAATACTTTACTTTGTTATTTTGGCCTAGTCTTAACTCCACCTAAAAGTATTTTTGCAAAAGATAAGTGTAAGGGAAAACCCCAAATATGTTTTTAAGAAACAAACCGATCATGATTCTCCACAATATTAAGTGAACATGTGTATTCGTATTTGTTAGAGTCAAATGCTTGTATTGAGTCATAATGAAGTTTTGCAGGATTTTCCAGGAACTAGGACCAAGTTTTTCTAGAAATTTTCCAGAAACTTGACATAAGAATTTCTGCAGGTCACTTCTGACGGCGTCTCGAGATTACTCTTGACGGCGTCACGTGTAAAAATCTGGAAATTTTACCAGTTTTGTTTTTCTAACCGAGTCTTATGATTTTTTGTGAATTATTAAGTTTTATAATCTCCAGGAAATCTGCAAACTTCATTCCACAAGCATTATATCTTATTTTGTTTTCTAGGATTTAGTAACTTATATAGGATGCCACCGATTTTATGCGAGGTTGTCTTGTCTATTTTCTCAGGATTTACAGGTTAGGTATGACAAGAAGATGATTTATATTCTGGAAGGGAAGCTTTGATTGTTCATTTTCTTGGAGGAAGATTTAACCTGGCCACCTAATTATCCATACCGAGCGAATCAGGGGAGTATTTGATTTCATTCTTTTTACTTTTTTACTTTTACATTCTTTACTTGAACATTGGGGACAATATTCATCTTAAGTGTAAGGGGAGGGTAAAAAGATGATACCTTACATATGCACTTTTGCTTGAGTTTGTTTTGTTTGATGGTAGATGTGTAATAAAACTATGAGAAATACTTGTTAGTGTAATTTTAGCGCCAAATTTAAATTTTTTTACAACATTTAGGAGTGAAACTTTAGCCATAGCAAGTGTCTCATGGATAGGAGATTGTATGACTAGCACATAACCGTATATTCAGAAAAATTTTCCACCCAAATATGTGAGGTTCTCCTTTAGATTTGATAGGAAAAGCATTTACTATTAGTGCTTATGAGTGTACCGGTAGCATTTAGATTCTAGAACTTGCGTTAGTGATGCATCCCGAGACCGCTAGTGAGACTACATTCGTGTGGTAGGATTTACTACATGATAAGAGGCATTAGGATCACCCTTGTGTTAAACCCGTATCATGATTACTTGACCATTTAAGTCATATTACTTGGCTAGTTAAGTCAACTAATTTTTCCTAAACCCTTAGCGTTGTACTCATTTTTAGTACACGAAACCCCTAGTACACCCCTCCGAGCCTATCTTTTCGTTTCTAACTTTAAGCATCTTACTTAAAGAAAGAATTTGTTACACCCCACTTAAATGTACACCCAAATCGCCTTAGCCTTCCGTGTATGCGCTCATTTTTAGTGCATTATTGTTATTTGTTAAACCCTAAGTTAACTATCTAATTGATTACATGGTTGCTAAGTCGAGCCATATCCTTGTACATATTGTTTTGGGACGATTGGGACTCATGGGTAAAGTACTTATTTTATGGAGTAATGGGGAAGAACATCATATATTACCCCCATATGTGCGTTAATCTTAAAAGTACTCCAAGTGTTTTGATTTTCTTAATTCGAGTCATTAGATTAGTTAATTGTAAAGTGTGTAAAAATTCAAGTGTAAGGGGAATTTATATCCCCTATGATGTATTATTTTGGATGGTAGGGTAAGAGTGTATGCAAAAAAAAAAAAAAAAAAAAAATCAAAAAAAAAAACGAAAAAGAAAAAAAAATAGAATAAGAAAAAGAGAAAGAACATACGGACTACCATCCCTTTTCATTCAATGTTCATTTTATATTTTTGTTATTTTTTGTTGGGAATAGACTTTATTATTTCAAGTGTCGGTCATTGAGTTTTGGTATAGGTTGCATTATTTAGTTATAACATTAGTTATTTTATGTATTTTGTAAGTTTTATGCTTGGTTTATAGGTTTGGATAAAGTCTAAGGGCTAAGTATGTCATATTGTCTAAGTTTAGAGAAGCCCTAATCCTTACCTATAAATAGCTATGTATAACCTCATTTTGAGGTTGGTTGGTTCACTAGTAAGGTTATTAGTCTCTTATTTTCATTAGGTGTTCCTTCCACTCTCTCTCTCTCTACTTACTTTCTCTCTCTAGAATTCTTAAGTGATTATGTTGTAGAAATGGTGACCTAACAAGTGGTATCATTCGCCAAGGGATAATATAGGTTGATTTGGTAGAAAAACTTGGTTTTTAAAGTGATTTTCTTAAAAAAAGTGGTACTGTTCATCGAATTATTATCGAGTTAGGGGTTTATTCTATCGAGTTAAGTGTTTTCTATCGAGTTAGGGGCTAATTTTAACTTATCGAGTTAGGTGTCATATTCTATCGAGTTAGGAGTTAATTTTAAGTTCTATCGAGTTAGGTGCTAAAAGATCTATCGAGTTAAGTGTTTTCTATCGAGTTTGGATTTTGGATTTTGGCGAGTTAGCCTTGTTTACCTAATCGATTATCGAGTTAGGATAATTGTGACTCTAACTAAGGGGAAACTCTGCCCAAATCAAGTCCATCTATCGAGTTAGGATACATATCTAGTTAGTAACCTAACAACTTATCGAGTTAGTAACCTAAAAGATCTATCGAGTTAGTAACCTCAGTATGATTATCGAGTTAGAAACCCTATTTGAACTTATCAAGTTAGAAACCCTAAGTGCACTTATCGAGTTTGAAGACAAATTGACATACCGAGTTTGATATCAAGTTTCTCAAATCTAATTACAACCTTTATTTATCTTTAACGATCTTAGTTTACCATAATCACGAAAGATGTCTCAACCACCCAATTATTATTTTCCTCATTCTTCGCAACATCATCCGCAGTATCAACAATCGTATCAACAACCGTTTCAACAACCGCAACAATCATATCAACAACCTTCACAATCACACGTTCAACAACAACCGTTTAATCCACTACATCATTACCTCATGATGCAACAACATCAAATCCTTCCTCAACAACAACCATATCAAATGTCACAACAAAACACTCAGTCCAAACAACCTCACTTGTTTGACAGAATGTGTGAAGTTATTACAACTCAACAATCCCGACATGAGGCAGGATCACTTGAAACACCTCCAATGCTAACACCGGGAAATTATGTTCAATGGTCAAGTCGATTCTTACGATTTCTTGAACTTAAGAAACCTCATGGGAAATTCTTGAAACAAGTGATACTTGAAGGACCATTTGAGTGGCCAACAAGATTTGAAATTGGTGATCCAACTGCTGATCCTCCACGTCCTCCTGGTGATCGACCTCTTCCAGAATCTCAACTCACAGAAGAACAGAAATTACATCGTGAAGCTGATGAGTATGCAATGGCTTATATACTTCAAGGAATACCAAATCCAATTTATCGAAGTGTCGATGCTCAGAAAACAGCCAAAGCTATGTGGGAACATGTTCATCTCCTTATGGAAGGCACTCAATTGAACAAAGATGATATGGAATCCAAACTCTACATGGAATACACTGACATCACAATTGAACCAGGAGAGTCACTCGAATCCTACTATCATCGTTTCACAAATGTGGTCAATGATCTGGAACGTCACAAAATCACAGTACCAAGGATTGCAGTCAACTCCAAATTCGTTGGTAGTCTTGGCCCGGATTGGCATAAATATGTGACATTTGTTCGTCAAACAAAAAATTTTCATGATGCTCCATATGGTTTGTTGTATGATTTTCTGAAACACCATGAACCTGAAGTGGAAAAAGATAGAGCTCTACGAGGAGGATACACACCAACACCAACACCAAATTCTTTGGCACTCGTAGCTCAATCTCCCTATGCTCCACCACGAATGTCAAATCATGCATATGTTCAAGAGCAGAACTACTTCAGTTATCCACAATCTTCTACCTCGAACCAAATGGTCCCTTATGATTCATCTCCACAGAATGCTTCCACTCAACTTGTTCCATTAAACAACAATGATGCAATGTATTACTCGAACTCCAATGACGATGACGATGATGACTTTAACACATTGAATCAGGGACTTGCTCTTATTGCTCGTGCTTTTAGCAAATTCTCCAACAAAACAAACAACCTTCAACGTTCATCTTCTAACACAAGGAATCAAGCTGTTGTCAATGATGGAAGGGTGGAAATTCAGAATCGTAACTTTGGTCGACCTGGTTCAGGAAGTTCTTCAGGAAATTTTGGGAATGGTCAGAGGTTTAATAACAATGGAGGGTTCAGAAACAACACAGGCTCTTCTCAGCAAAGGTCTGAACCAGTTGCTACCAGGAACTCCAACTCAGGGAATGCAGTGTGGTGTTATAACTGTAATGAACAAGGTCATATAGCGACTGCATGTCCTAAACCGAGAACTCGGGGTAGTAAGTTTCACAAGCAGGCACTACAAATGGCTCTTCAAGATGAAAAGGATGGACATTTCCCTGAACAGGACAACAACTTCATGGCAAATGTGCACAATGACGATGACATGGAAGATCTAGAAGCCAATGCAGCTGTGATGCTTATGGCCAACATGCAGGAACTTAAGCTTAATGATTCAGGTCCAGTGTATGACACTGACGGCTTGTCTCAGGTACATGACCTCAATGCATGCTTTATAAATGATATAGTCTCACCTTCTGCCTATGAATCAGATATGGCGCAAGTTGTTCCATCTGAATCATCTTCATCTTCTCAAACAGATGACCAAATAAGCACAGTTATCATATTTGATGATGACACAGTTGTTTCATTTGATAATCCTACTGAGAATGATAAACATGATCATTTCGAACAACATGAACCATCATTTGATCCAGACCCTGACCTCATATTGGTATCTAAACAACTGAGTGCACAACTGAATGCTCAACAAATGCAAATCCAAAAATGCAACGAGATAAACAAAGCTTTGAAAGAAAAAAATGCGTCACTTGCACGAGATATTGAGTGCTATAAAATTCAGCTTTCAAATCAGGAAGACAAAATTAAACATACAAAAAGTTTTGAAAAAGCTTTTCAAGATTCTCTTAACAAAGAGCAAGATCTTCAATACAAAATGCAAGATTTAATTGAGTCAAACGGAAAGTTGATTTCTAAACTTGAAAGTGAAAAGTGTGAATAAAAAATGCAAGTTGAACGTCTTCAAACAGTACTTTCAAAAACAGAAACAGAATTGTCAAGTTGTAAAAAGGAGTTTTGTGAACATAAAATACGAAAAAGGAAGTATATAAACGACTTACTTGGTGAGATTGTTGATCTTGAAAAACAACTCAAAGAATTTCGTAACATTGTTTACAAACACGGGAACTCTGTCACAACAATACAGAAATTTTCTTTAAAACCGAGACCTGATAAAGGATTTGCACTTTGCGATTTTAAATCAATGTTTCTTCACAAAGCATTCAAAGAAAATCCTAAGATTTATAGTATGGACCACATGCTTGATAATACGATTGTGCGTGCTGTTGTTTTTGATACTGAGGAAGAAGAAGAACTTGAAGACGAGAGTCGATCAAAAATGGGTTATGTTCAATACTGGACACCATATGACTTTTCAAAAGCTCCACCTCTTCCTAAATCTTTTGTGACTCAAAAGGAATTACCTGAGAAATCATGGTTTGTTGAAGAGTCATATGTTTCATCCTCTAATGCGGCCCCTGTCCAAACTGTAGCACAAATAAATGGTCCTTTACCATCATCCGGTGAACTTACACCATTACCAAAAACTTGTCGTGTCCTAAATTATTTCAACACTTTTATGGAAGACATCGAAATTTTGGAGGAAACAATTGCCCGTAATTCTGAAATAAAAATTGAAACTTTTCAATCCGCTTACGAGCGAGAAAAGAGAGATATTTTTCAAAAACAAATGTTGCCAATTGTCAAACACCTCCATCTTTGTGCTACACGTTGGGATCAGGAACTTCAAAACGAGGTCAAAAACATGATAAATGTTTTTAACTCAACTGAAAATGAGATTTTGGTTCTAAAGCAAAGAAATAGAGTTTTCAAAAATGATGCTGATCGACTCTTGGAACAAGTTCTCAGTGCTGATATTTTGTTTGTTATCATGAATGATCTTTATAAATCTGGTACTTCTATGCTTGTGGATGATCTTTGCGTGAATAATAACTTGATGAAAGTGGAATTAGAGACACTTAAACATGAGAATGACAAGCTGAGAATAAAGAATGATGATGTGACAAAACAGTTTTCAAAAGAAATTTGTCAACTCAAACAAAGACTTGAATGGTGTCAAGCTCAAAGTCTTAAAAAGGAATTGAAACTTCAAAATCAAAATATATCAAACTCTTGTCAGCTTTGCAAAAACAGTGAGTCTTTAAAAATTTTGTGTCTCAAATACGAGAACGAAATTGCGGATTTAAAAATTGAAAATGACGCATTTCTACAAAACCACAAAGATATCAAATATTGCAATGGTATACTTGAGTCAAATATTCAGGATAAGAATCACATCGATTTAAAAGAGAAAATAAAGATACTTGAAAAAGGAAAGATGGTTAACACCACGGTGATAGCACCAGGAATGTATAAATTAGACAAAACTGATAAAGGAAAGGTTTTTCAAAATACTAATGTTGCTAACTCCACTTCTACAGGACTAGTCTCCCCTAATAGCGTTAGCAGACCCAAGCGAAAAAGTAAAAAGACGAATAGGCTCTGGCAACGTAAGAGAGGATCACTAGAAGCTCAAGGAGTAGAAGATCAACTTAGGAATTTGAATAAAACTCATGTTGCATCTGATTTAGATTCTAATGTGGCAAATTCTAATCAAAATCTAAATGTAACGAATGATGAACCTTTGAATGTTTTGAATATTAATGCATCTTGTGTGTTTTGTCGTAAAAGCGTATCATCTGGTGAACATACTAAGTGTATAGCTAATTCTCTTCTTAATCGTCATAAGAAACGTAGGACACGCATTCCTTCTAGGCCCACTACTACCTCTAAGTCTATTTTAGGAAAGCCGCCCTCTACGGTTTCTAATGAAGTAGAAGTTACCCCCATAGATGCCGAGAACAAATCTAGGACTCAGCCAACCACTAGTGAATTCACCATTAAGAAAGCACGAACTAGTTGGAATTGGCAACGTTGGTTACAACAAAAACCAGACTTTAAATGGATTCCTAAATTGTTGAATACATGTGCTTCTAACCAACAGGAACCCGCACTTTCAATGGGTTCCACCCTTACTTCTGTTCCATCCGTGTCTTCTTCTTGTGATGCAGGTGGTACAGATTGTTCTCTGGATTGTTGATAGCGGATGCACCCGACATATGACAGGCAATCTCAAACTGTTACAAAACTTTGTCTCAAAGTTCATTGGTACTGTCAGATTCGGGAATGATCATTACGCTTTAATCATGGGATATGGTGACTATGTCAGTGGGAACATTGAAATCAGTCGTGTTTATTATGTGGAAGGCCTTGGACACAACCTTTTCTCTGTTGGTCAATTTTGTGATGGGGATCTAGAAGTTGCATTCCGAGAGAAAACTTGTTTCGTTCGTGTCTTACAAGGAAACAATCTGATGTCTGGCTCACGTGGTTCTAATCTTTATACCATATCAATGTCAGATATGATTGCTACATCTCCGATATGCCTTCTCTCCAAAGCAGAATCAACTAAATCTTGGTTATGGCACAAACGTCTTTCGCACTTGAATTTCAAAACGATGACTGACCTTGCTCGTTATAAACTTGTTGACGGATTTTCAAGATTCCGATTTACCAAAGATCACTTATGTTCAGCCTGTGAACAAGGAAAAAGTACTCGAGCTCATTTTCCTTCTAAACCAGAGCACAGTACGAATCATGTTCTACAACTGCTTCATATGGATTTGTGTGGACCGATGCGTGTTCAAAGTATCAACGGTAAACGCTACATTCTTGTAATTGTGGATGATTACTCCAGATGGACTTGGGTTTATTTTCTACGAAGTAAAGATCAGGCTCCTTCAATGATCATCACCTTTCTCACTAAAATTCAAGTTCCGTTACGCAACACGGTCCGAATAGTCAGAACTGACAATGGAACTGAATTTAAGAATCAGACACTTCGGTCATATTTTGAGAAAGTGGGAATTGAACATCAAACATCTATTCCTAGAAGCCCAGAACAGAATGGAGTTGTTGAAAGATGCAACAGGACGTTAGTGGAAGCTGCTAGAACTATGTTGATTAATGCTCAATTACCAGATTACTTATGGGCGGAAGCTGTTTCAACTGCATGTTATACCCAAAACCGTTGCATGATCACAAAACGCCATCGCAAAACACCTTATCAAATTGTTCACAAAAGGAAACCAAACATCGACTACTTTCATGTATTTGGAGCACTTTGTTATCCGAAAAATGATCGTGATGATTTAGGTAAACTTAAAGCAAAGGCTGACATTGGAGTGTTCGTTGGTTACTGTGAACATTCTAAAGGTTTTCGATTCTGGAATCGTCGAACAAGAGAAATTCAAGAAACTATTCACGCTAATTTTGATGAACTCATACAAATGGCTTCTGAGCAACACAGCTTAGGACCCGAATTCAGCCGTCTTCACTCTCCGGAATCTTCGGCTGAACCATTGCCACTCAACCGCAAAGAATTGGAAACCTTTTTTGCTCCACTATTTGATGATACAATTGAATACCGTTCTACTGAGGTCTCACCTAATTCCGCTGCTCAACCTGAAAACATTCCAATACCAGACTCACCTCAACAAACTACTACAACTGTTGAGAGAAACGGTCCTCCAATTGCATCACCATCTACAGCAGAACAAACTGTTTCTAACTCCCGCCATTCAGCTGAAGATCCAACAACACAATCAGTTCCACAACCCGCAGAGCATGATCCTGATGCGTTCTTCAACCCGTTTGCACCGGCTCTTCCATTTCCTGATATAGCTGAGTCATCTACACGTAATTTGGATCCTGCTAACATGCGAGATACTTATCAACTACACCCTTCAACACACAAATGGACTCGAGACCATCCACTAGTTCATATTATTGGTCAACCAGATGCACCTGTAATGACAAGACAACGACTTCACACTGATGGAGAAACTTGTATCTATGCACTCACAGTTTGTCTAGAGGAACCAAAGAACATTAAAGAAGCAATGACCTATGACAACTGGATTGAATCTATGCAAGAGGAATTTCAGTAGTTCATCCGATTGGAAGTCTGGGAATTAGTTGAAAGACCTGACGGAGTCTTTGTCATTGGGCTGAAATGGATTTGGAAAAATAAGCTAGATGCAGAAGGAACAGTCATACGTAACAAATCACGCCTGGTAGCGAAAGGATACTCCCAATTAGAAGGACTTGACTTTGCTGAATCCTTTGCTCCAGTGGCTAGACATGAAGCTGTTAGGATCTTTTTGGCCTATGCTGCACACAGGAACATGGTTGTTTTCCAAATGGATGTAAAAACAGCATTTCTCAATGGAGACCTCCGTGAAGAAGTGTATGTCAGCCAACCAGAAGGATTCGTTGATCCTGAGCGTCCTAATCACGTTTATAGACTTAAAAAGGCACTCTACAGACTCAAACAAGCCCTACGGGCGTGGTATGACAAACTTTCTACTTTCTTGCTGACCAATAAATTTTCTAAAGGATCGGTGGACCCAACATTTTTTACAAAAACCTACGGGGAGGACTTACTCGTTGTTCAAATATATGTCGATGACATTATTTTTGCTTCAACGAAAAGAAGTTACTCTAATGATTTTTGAAAACTAATGATAGATAATTTTGAAATGTCCATGATGGGTGAACTTTCGTTCTTTCTAGGACTACAAGTTCATCAATCACCCCGTGGAATTTTTATAAATCAGTCCAAATATGCTCTTGAAATTTTAAAGAAACATGGGATGATGAGTTGTGATACTTATAATACACCGATGGGCTATACCACAAAACTAGACGCTGACTTACATGGGACACCTGTTGACCCTACCAAATACCGAAGTATGATTGGGTCCCTCATGTATCTCACGGCTAGTAGACCTGATATAGTATTTGTTGTCTATATGTGCTCTCGCTATCAGTCCAAACCAACGAAAAAACACCTCAGTGAGGTCAAAAGAATCCTTCGATACATAAAGGGAACCATTAACTTGGGAATCTGGTATCCGAAGGATTCTGGTTTTGAACTAATTGCTTTTTCAGATGCTGACCATGCAGGATGCTTAGACACATGCAAAAGTACATCTGGTGGATTACAATTTCTCGGAGATAAACTTGTGTCATGTCAATCAAAGAAGCAGGACTACACATCACTGTCGTCAACAGAATCTGAATATGTAGCCATGTCTGCTTGTTGTGCTCAAGTCATGTGGATGAGATCACAACTTAAGGATTATGGCTACCTATTCAACAAGATTCCAATCTACTGTGATTCCAAGAGTGCCATTGCTATCTCCTGCAACACAGTCCATCATTGCAAATCGAAACACATCGATCTCCGATATCACTTCATCAAAGAACACGTTGAAAAGGGTACCGTTAAACTTTATTTCGTTGGGACTGAGTACCAATTGGCGGACTTACTTACCAAATCTTTAGCACCATCAAGGTTTTCGAGTCTAGTTCACCAAATTGGTATGCGATGTTTGACTCCAGATGATCTGGAAAAGTTTTTAAAACACAATTGATCATCAAACATCAAACTATCTTTGTAAATATATTATTTAAAAAAAAAAAAAAAGATTTCCTTATTCAAGATATGTCGTTCTCAACGTTTTTTTTTTCTTTCTTAAAACATTATCACGAGCTTATCTTGAGGGGGAGACAGAAATTTTTTTCAACTTCTTCAATTAATGATTTTTTTTTCTCATCACTATTTTAATCTCACCCTCGACTCCTCTTGAACCATTTATTATTTAAACATTTTCAAGATGATATCTCATAATTGGTTCAAGAGGGTGCCACATTCAGTATTCTTGTAACATTCTTCCACGGTTTCATTATATCTTAATGTCTGTTTTTTCTTTAACTTGAGGGACTAAATGTGTGTTATTCATAACACTTTCTTTAGTAAAACAAGTAGGGGGATCATAAATGTCAATTCATCAAAGTCACAGATATTAAACTTGATTCTAAACCTGGATTGTTCATCTTTTTCGATTTCAAAACCAAACCATACGCGCCTCAAACTTTTCATCATCAAGAATTTTTCAAAAGTTTTTTCAAGATTCATTGATTGTGAGTGTTCACAATTGACTTATTTATTATCATTACATGCACCTAATTGTTAAATCTGAGTCCAATCGATGGTCTAGGGTTTATGTTAAATCCGAATTTGGGTGTTTCTTGTTGGTAGTAATTTAGGTTAATTGATTGATATAGCCAATTGCGGCATGTCCCATTGAACCTTAATTCACCTTGCCTTGATTTTAATTACCTCATGCTAGTGATATTTAGGTGTTTTAGGTCTCATAAGCTCTTTTATCTTTGAATCAACAGGGCCAAGTGCTTATCTGATTAATTGATAGTTTTTGAATGTTGTTTTTTCTTGATTATGAGATGTGCTTATTAGGTTAAGGGGTCTACATCTTTGTTAGGTTGTATTATAAACTGCTTATTGTGTTTTTAAAATGCCTATCGAGTTAAGATACCTTAGAATTATCGAGTTTGGGTATATCTTTGTCCATCGAGTTTGAAATGACTTGTGATGATATCGAGTTTGAGACATAAGGCTATCAAGTTTTAAAAAGTTTGTAAGATATCGAGTTTGATATACTTATCGAGTTTGAAAACTGATATGCTTATCGAGTTTGAAACATTTTGTGACTATCGAGTTTGTATACTGATATACTTATCGAGTTTGAAAACTGATATGCTTATCGAGTTTGAAACATGTTGTGACTACCGAGTTTGAAACATTTTGTGACTATCGAGTTTGTATACTGATTTCTGTGTCTATCGAGATTGAAACTTACATGGTTATCGAGTTTGAATGTTACATGTTTATCGAGTTTGATGCACTTGAATGTTATCGAGTTTGATGATTGTATAGTTATCGAGTTTGAAACTTATGTGTTTGTCGAGTTTGGAACCAAATGATTTTCGAGTTAGCAACAAATTTTTCAGTTTGAAAAGACTTATCGAGTTTGAAACCAAATGTTTTTCGAGTTAACCTGTTGAGTTTGAAAAAGACTTATCGAGTTTGGAACCAAACAGTTTTCGTGTTAACCTTTTGAGTTTGAAAAGACTTATCGAGTTTGGAACCAAATGTTTTTCGAGTTTAAAACAATTTATCGAGTTTGGAACTAAAATGTTTTTTTTCGAGTTTGGAACAATAATGGTTTCCTAGTTTGGGATGATTATCAAGTTAAGTCCAAATTTTTTTTGTTGTTAAGTCAAAATTGTTTTATCGAGTTGAGTTACTAATTTCTTACTTATTTCACTCCGAGACAGGAGTTTCGAAATGGAACCATCATGTATGGGTTCTAGCTTTTTCATTTTTATGAAAAGAAATGCTGCCGAAATTTTCCAAAAATTTGTCATGTCATGGATTTTCTTTAATGAAAAAATGGTCGCGTTTTATGTTTATCTAAGAGTTGGGATTGATTCTTATGAGGATTGTGTGTGTCTCTTAGGTTGATTTATCATGAGTTGTATATGTGATGTTGACTTTATCTTAGGCGATTGTTCTTCGGACATTATTCTTTTGTCTAACACTAACGAGCTAATCACCACGTGGCATTTGTTGGTTTATGAATCATTTCAGGTCTCGATATGGCAAAGAAATCAACACCTAGACACGAATTGATTCAAGGAGATGAAAGAGTAATCGCTAATACAAATCATAGGATAGATCTTGACTCAATCACATGTAACAATTCGCATTTTCAGATTTATTTACTATTCCCGGAAAATTTCACTATTCACTTTTACTATTCATTTTTCCCAAAACTTTCCCGAAAGTTGATTTTTATTTGATATTCTCGAGTGATAAATCATTTCCATGGCAAATTAAATGTTTGACATTCGTCAGATCATTTTCGTGAAAGTTATTAAGGAATTACACGTTTTAGGGTAAAACGTCATTCAGAAATTCTACGTACAACGAAACTCGACCGCGTTAAGTGACCCCGCCTCAGAAAAATGTTTGACACACTCATGATTTATTTGAGAATTAATCGTGACTGAGAAAAACATGACCAAAGACTTCCCGGCAGGTCACCCAAGCCTGTACTATTCTCGCATGAGCACGCTTAACCGTATGGGCGATTAACCGTTAGACCACAAAACGCGTTTCTAAGAAGATTTGAGTTTTCAACTTATTAGAAAAAGTCAACATATTCTTTCCCTCCTCCATTGACCAAAAATCATCCCTTGATGTTATAAGTCATTTCGTGATTTTTAGGCTTACGGTTTGATGTCTAAAAGACATTTAATACCAACCGACACTAGACTAAGCCCAGTCTAGACATTATAAGTCATTTTAAATCATTTTTATCACATTAGAAAAGTAACATTTTACTTTTCTCAATTTTACGCAATATTCGTACATTTTACGTATTACGCGTTTTAGACCCGTGTTTCCAGTTTTTAGCAGGGTTTTAGCACCCGATGGATCCTACCACTCATTTTATATTTTATTATGGACTATATTGACATGTTTAACAATACTTTCAAGTTTCATATTTTTACGATACCCGGTTTTACGTTTTGAGGCTTAATCATTTACGGTTAGCTTTTTACGGAGTCAAAATGCACAAACTAAGCAAGATAACACCAAGACTCATCATCTAGTCATCTTATCTCCATGAAACCGCCATTTAGGGGGGGGAGTCACCATTTTGTGGCTTGATCTTGACCATTGATCCCTAGGATGTTTACAAGTGTTTAAATTAACCATAGTTACATTCTAACCCAATATATGGTTAACTATTTTTCTCATCCTATAAATAGCCAACTAATAACACATAGAAAACTTGCACCACACCTTCTTATAACCTTCAAGTCCTAAAACCTAAGGCACTTCTCTTATATTTTGTAAGAAAGTTAACTAGTTTTTGAAAGAAAACTAGTGTTTGATCTTTAATCTTGGAAATTTTCTAAGAAAAGTTGTTATAACTTTAAAGTCTCCAAAAAGACGTCGTTATAATCTTCAAATAGCTTTGGACTTCAAGAAGGCGTCGTTATAATCTTCAAATAACCTCGGTTTATCATAGGTTGCAAAGGGAAGAAAGCTTATTCAATCAAAGTCCTAGTTCTTGTCCTAGTTTCCCTTTTCATTAAGGCCAAAAGTTGTAAGCAAACCCTAACATATTTTCTTGCTTAATTATCATTTACATGCTCTTTGTGTTCCTTTCATGCTATATATATTCTTGTTATTGTGTTCATGATGTTTAAAAATGGATAAAACAAGTATTGGTATACATATGTTAACTTATGACAAGTAAACAAGCAAACTAGTGATTTTTATGGAGAACCACGACCAAAATAGTATAACTTTAATATTTGACACCTACTTAATGTTAAAGAGGACTTAATAAGGAAAACATAGCAATTTGAATCACCCAAAACGAGTACCCGAGTCAAAAGTTATGGCCATAAGAAGTTAGCGAAACCAAAACGGCTAAACTGCCTAAATAGCATTCTGATCAAATTTAGCTTTTGAAAGTCACCCTTCTGGTCCGATTCATCAAAAAGTTAAAACACGAAAGTTGTCCGGAACGACGTTTTCGTTCAGGAACAAAGAAGCTCGAGACCTGAAAACGCATTCCGAGTGATAATTTTCTTTAAAATCTTAACAGCCCATTTTAGACCAAAGTCACTATATTATAGTTATGATTTACAAAGACCAAGAGGTCTAATGACCTAAAGCCGAGACCACAACCATGGCTAAAGCCAAGGTTGAGTCTCAAGACCATGGAAAAATGACCAAGGTCACGGCGAAGCCATGACTAAATGACCATATAAACATACTTAGGCGAAAACATGAAACAAGGAGTTGACGATAACTTGAACAAACAATTTGGATCTACTCCACCTAAAGAACCATGAAATACAAGTTATAATAAACTTACCCTAATAACAATCTTCATGTACAAATAGACTTTCCTAAGTTTATTCAAATATTGGACATGTAACTTTTCGGATCAAAACTTATACATTTGTTATCAAAAACTACAATAGTAGGGAGCCTCATGTGAGGAGTTCATTGAGTAAGCCGTCGAGATGAGTTGTGGATTTACGAGTTAAAGTGTCCTGGCTCCTCGAACGTTTACTCCATGACTTCTGAATTATGTCGGCCCGAACGGTAGTAAGAGATATACAACTTATACATGTTTCATAAACCATTTATATTCAAAGACTTACGCTATATACTAAGTACTACATCATGAACATTATGCAAGACATATATGGGCAATTCTTCATATTCTTAGACATTACTCCAAACCTAAGTCGCAACGTTCTATTATAGGCTGCTTTTAGTGACTTTCCCGATTCGACTACCACTTTGTTTTCACATCACTTAAGCTTAAGGTGAGTCATAGCCCCTACTCTTTTCATAATTGTTTTAACTCTTGGGGGGGATACATGCTCAACTACTTGCTTACTTGTACAAATACTTGATCGCATTATACTTGATTGTTCTATACTTGATTGTCTTATACTTGATCGCATTATACTTGATTTCATACGTACATGATTATGTTATACTTAACTGCGTTATACTTGATTGTGTTACTGCCAGTGGCTCCAGATTAAGTTGCTGGATGACCATTGAGACTTCCGGTGGCTCCACATTAAGTTGTTGGATGACCATTGAGGCTATTGATACATCCTAACATTTGCGAATGTTGGATACATCATAAACGTGAGGTCTTCGGAGATGAAGTGTAGACTCACGACTAATTGCTAAACTGTTTTGATGAACTTATACATGTCTTTATTATACCATATATATTAGCAGTGGGTTGTGAACACACAGGTTGCAAGTCTCTTATGACGGGACCTGCAACTGAGTGGATTCTCAATGCCTTTGCTGTGTGAACATTCTTTAAGGCTTTTCAACTATTTTAAGACAAACTCTATGAACTCACCAACCATTGTGTTGACACTTTAGCATGTTTATCTCAGGTCTATAAGGTGATAGCTGTTGCATGGAGCATAGAGTCGCTTGGCATGTTTTGAAGACTTATGCTTTTATCTTTACCATTCGATTTGTCTTAAAACTCTTATGTATTGTATTATGGAACTCAAGTTTGAATTTTGGAATTTATTAATCGAATGGTCACTTTTCAAAACGTCTCATTTAGAGTTCGTTTTCTATACCTTGTTCTTTGTATTATGAAGTAGCACCCCTATGACACAGTCTTCCGCTGCGGTATTTTGGGGGTGTTACAGATTGGTACCAGAGCCTTGGTTATAGAGAACTAGGTTGCATTTAGTGCCTAGACTATAACTGATATAAACATTAAGACTCTCCTCTTTATTTTGCCTTACACACACTTCATGCGCATATGCTTATTGCAAATTGTTTGTTTAGAAGAAACCCCAGACAATAGTCAAGTCATCAAAAATTTAGAGCTAAGTAATAATTGTTTAATTAACTTAATCTTGTGACAGTTCTTGTTTGATAAGACATAAGATTAAGTTAAATAAAGGTTATTAGTTTCCTGTAGAGATTTGATGATTTGCCTTATATTTACTTTATATGATTCTGATACCTAGAAGTGGTTCATATGTCCTAGTACGACACTCAAACCTTTCTACAAGCGTGGCTAGTCCTTTTCGTCATATCACCTTCTCTAGATACCCAGACTACGTTACCCTTTCACAACTTAAGAGCAGAAAGTCTACCCAATTATGTAGTATCAATTGTTGAGATATGTGTGCCTGGTAAATATGTATACGTGTGAAAGGAAGCAATTATAATTATGGTGGCCAACATAATTATAAATGTGTCACGACTCACGTAGACATATGTGACCATGCTTACATTAATAGACGATTGACTCAAAATTGACAAGATTAAAGACTAAGTAGTCTAGGAATATCACCTCATATCTGACGTCGACAAAATATCCCTCCTTGTAGATATCATGGCACCAAAGAGAGTAACTCGTAGCACTAGCCGAGGTGGTGCAACACCAAGAGGTGGAAGAACTGGTGGTCGTGGAGGTAGAGGAGCTACTCACGACACTAGTAACCCTAGTAATGATAGTGGAAGAACTGGTGGACGTGGAGGTAGAGGAGATGCTCACGACACTAGTAACCCTAGTAACGATGGTGGAAATCCAGATGTCTCCACCATTATCGCCCAACAACTACAAAACCTACTTCCCACTATAGTCACACAAGTTGGCAATCACATGAACAATTCGGGAAACCACGGAAGCATAAATGACGCTACAAATGATGGAGGAAGGAATAACAACAACAACCACAACAACAACAACAACAACAACAACCATAGGACTGGATGTACGTATAAGGAATTTACGTCATGCAAACCAATTGAGTTTAACGGTAAAGGAGGTGCATTGGCATATACACGATGGGTCGAGAAGATGGAGTCAGTGATTGATATCAGTAACTGTGCAATCCACCAGAGAGTGAAATATTCTGCATGCTTGCTATCAGAAAAAGCATTGACATGGTGGAACATGCAGATTCAAGCAAGGACTAGAGAAGCAGCTGTAGGCATGACATGGGACGACTTTAAGGGACTACTGAAGGAAGAGTACTGCCCGGTTAATGAAATGCAAAAACTAGAGGACGAGTTTTGGCATCACTCTATGGTAGGGGCTGGTCATGCAACCTACACAGATCGGTTTCATGAACTAGCTAAACTAGTTCCTCATCTGGTTACCCCTGAATCCAAGAGGATTCAGAGGTACATTTATGGCCTTGTTCCTGAGATTCGTGGGATGGTGAAAACAACCGAACCTCCCACAATTCAGAGTGCAATATTAAGAGCAGGAACCCTAACAGATGAGATGGTTAGGAATGGAACTTTGAAGATTAGTGATAAAAGGAAGGGAGCAGGTGAATCAAGCGAGCAAAAGGGTACAATGGTTGATAATAAGAGAGTAAGAGGATTTGCGGCAACAGTTTATGATCAGGGAAAGTATGAAGGTCCACATCCTAAGTGTAATAAATGTGCTTATCATCATCAGAGGTCTGAGCCCTGTCGAATGTGTACTAATTGCAATCAAAAGAGCCATTTTACAAATCAGTGTAAAGCAACGGCAAGGCAAGTAACACCGGTGAATGCGGGCAATATAAGAAACAACCAAAAGACATGCTTTGAGTGCAACAGCCCAAACCACTTCCGAGATACTTGTCCTAAGTTAAATAGGGCACAGGGACAAGTGCTGGACAACCCAACTTTAGCCGTTATGCTTGAAGAAAATAACCCAAACCGTGGATACAATGTTAGTCCACCTCGGGGTCGAGCATACTATTTGGGTACTAAGGAAGCCCGCAATGCGTAACGGGTACGCACCTTATCCTACCATATTATTCTATTCTAAGTTCAAAATCTAGCTTTATTATGCCGTTATTAAGATAAGAGACCTAGACACACTAAACTTCGGGACGAAGTTTCCTGAAGGAGTAGAGACTGTAACAATTCGCATTTTCAGATTTATTTACTATTCCCGGAAAATTTCACTATTCACTTTTACTATTCATTTTTCCCAAAACTTTCCCGAAAGTTGATTTTTATTTGATATTCTCGAGTGATAAATCATTTCCATGGCAAATTAAATGTTTGACATTGGTCAGATCATTTTCGTGAAAGTTATTAAGGAATTACACGTTTTAGGGTAAAACGTCATTCAGAAATTCTACGTACAACGAAACTCGACCGCGTTAAGTGACCCCGCATCAGAAAAATGTTTGACACACTCATGATTTATTTGAGAATTAATCGTGACTGAGAAAAACATGACCAAAGACTTCCCGGCAGGTCACCCAAGCTTGTACTATTCTCGCATGAGCACGCTTAACCGTATGGGCGATTAACCGTTAGACCACAAAACGCGTTTCTAAGAAGATTTGAGTTTTCAACTTATTAGAAAAAGTCAACATATTCTTTCCCTCCTCCATTGACCAAAAATCATCCCTTGATGTTATAAGTCATTTCGTGATTTTTAGGCTTACGGTTTGATGTCTAAAAGACATTTAATACCAACCGACACTAGACTAAGCCCAGTCTAGACATTATAAGTCATTTTAAATCATTTTTATCACATTAGAAAAGTAACATTTTACTTTTCTCAATTTTACGCAATATTCGTACATTTTACGTATTACGCGTTTTAGACCCGTGTTTCCAGTTTTTAGCAGGGTTTTAGCACCCGATGGATCCTACCACTCATTTTATATTTTATTATGGACTATATTGACATGTTTAACAATACTTTCAAGTTTCAGATTTTTACGATACCCGGTTTTACGTTTTGAGGCTTAATCATTTACGGTTAGCTTTTTACGGAGTCAAAATGCACAAACTAAGCAAGATAACACCAAGACTCATCATCTAGTCATCTTATCTCCATGAAACCGCCATTTAGGGGGGGGGGAGTCACCATTTTGTGGCTTGATCTTGACCATTGATCCCTAGGATGTTTACAAGTGTTTAAATTAACCATAGTTACATTCTAACCCAATATATGGTTAACTATTTTTCTCATCCTATAAATAGCCAACTAATAACACATAGAAAACTTGCACCACACCTTCTTATAACCTTCAAGTCCTAAAACCTAAGGCACTTCTCTTATATTTTGTAAGAAAGTTAACTAGTTTTTGAAAGAAAACTAGTGTTTGATCTTTAATCTTGGAAATTTTCTAAGAAAAGTTGTTATAACTTTAAAGTCTCCAAAAAGACGTCGTTATAATCTTCAAATAGCTTTGGACTTCAAGAAGGCGTCGTTATAATCTTCAAATAACCTCGGTTTATCATAGGTTGCAAAGGGAAGAAAGCTTATTCAATCAAAGTCCTAGTTCTTGTCCTAGTTTCCCTTTTCATTAAGGCCAAAAGTTGTAAGCAAACCCTAACATATTTTCTTGCTTAATTATCATTTACATGCTCTTTGTGTTCCTTTCATGCTATATATATTCTTGTTATTGTGTTCATGATGTTTAAAAATGGATAAAACAAGTATTGGTATACATATGTTAACTTATGACAAGTAAACAAGCAAACTAGTGATTTTTATGGAGAACCACGACCAAAATAGTATAACTTTGATATTTGACACCTACTTAATGTTAAAGAGGACTTAATAAGGAAAACATAGCAATTTGAATCACCCAAAACGAGTACCGGAGTCAAAAGTTATGGCCATAAGAAGTTAGCGAAACCAAAACGGCTAAACTGCCCAAATAGCATTCTGATCAAATTTAGCTTTTGAAAGTCACCCTTCTGGTCCGATTCATCAAAAAGTTAAAACACGAAAGTTGTCCGGAACGACGTTTTCGTTCAGGAATAAAGAAGCTCGAGACCTGAAAACGCTTTCCGAGTGATAATTTTCTTCAAAATCTTAACAGCCCATTTTAGACCAAAGTCACTATATTATAGTTATGATTTACAAAGACCAAGAGGTCTAATGACCTAAAGCCGAGACCACAACCATGGCTAAAGCCAAGGTTGAGTCTCAAGACCATGGAAAAATGACCAAGGTCACGGCGAAGCCATGACTAAATGACCATATAAACATACTTAGGCGAAAACATGAAACAAGGAGTTGACGATAACTTGAACAAACAATTTGGATCTACTCCACCTAAAGAACCATGAAATACAAGTTATAATAAACTTACCCTAATAACAATCTTCATGTACAAATAGACTTTCCTAAGTTTATTCAAATATTGGACATGTAACTTTTCGGATCAAAACTTATACATTTGTTATCAAAAACTACAATAGTAGGGAGCCTCATGTGAGGAGTTCATTGAGTAAGCCGTCGAGATGAGTTGTGGATTTACGAGTTAAAGTGTCCTGGCTCCTCGAACGTTTACTCCATGACTTCTGAATTATGTCGGCCCGAACGGTAGTAAGAGATATACAACTTATACATGTTTCATAAACCATTTATATTCAAAGACTTACGCTATATACTAAGTACTACATCATGAACATTATGCAAGACATATATGGGCAATTCTTCGTATTCTTAGACATTACTCCAAACCTAAGTCGCAACGTTCTATTATAGGCTGCTTTTAGTGACTTTCCCGATTCGACTACCACTTTGATTTCACATCACTTAAGCTTAAGGTGAGTCATAGCCCCTACTCTTTTCATAATTGTTTTAACTCTTGGGGGGGGGGGATACATGCTCAACTACTTGCTTACTTGTACAAATACTTGATCGCATTATACTTGATTGTTCTATACTTGATTGTCTTATACTTGATCGCATTATACTTGATTTCATACGTACATGATTATGTTATACTTAACTGCGTTATACTTGATTGTGCTACTGCCAGTGGCTCCAGATTAAGTTGCTGGATGACCATTGAGACTTCCGGTGGCTCCACATTAAGTTGTTGGATGACCATTGAGGCTATTGATACATCCTAACATTTGCGAATGTTGGATACATCATAAACGTGAGGTCTTCGGAGATGAAGTGTAGACTCACGACTAATTGTTAAACTGTTTTGATGAACTTATACATGTCTTTATTATACCATATATATTAGCAGTGGGTTGTGAACACACAGGTTGCAAGTCTCTTATGACGGGACCTGCAACTGAGTGGATTCTCAATGCCTTTGCTGTGTGAACATTCTTTAAGGCTTTTCAACTATTTTAAGACAAACTCTATGAACTCACCAACCATTGTGTTGACACTTTAGCATGTTTATCTCAGGTCTATAAGGTGATAGCTGTTGCATGGAGCATAGAGTCGCTTGGCATGTTTTGAAGACTTATGCTTTTATCTTTACCATTCGATTTGTCTTAAAACTCTTATGTATTGTATTATGGAACTCAAGTTTGAATTTCGGAATTTATTAATCGAATGGTCACTTTTCAAAACGTCTCATTTAGAGTTCGTTTTCTATACCTTGTTCTTTGTATTATGAAGTAGCACCCCTATGACACAGTCTTCCGCTGCGGTATTTTGGGGGTGTTACATCACATGTCATGATACTTGTGAAATCATTCTGGAAATACTTAAGAGACACTTCATTTACAACCTCCTCACCATCACCACTAAAGTACCTGAAGTCTACTTAACACAGTTTTGGGAGACAGTTGAAATCAACAAAGATGAAAAGTCACTGGGGGTTCATCTTGATCACAAACTTGTTGTGTTTAATGTACAAACTCTCCGTACTGTTCTCGGTTTGCCGAATCTCAAGAAATTCTCTCATATGCCGTCATTATCAGATGTTATCAAACTTCTTCGGGAACTTCAGTACGATGAATCTGTAATCCAACTCAGAAACATATCCCACGTTGACAGGAAATTCATTCCACAACCCTGGCTCACACTTTACTCAATTCTTGCCAACAGTTTAACGGGCAGAGAAACTAGACATGAACATCCTACTCTAGAAACGATGCAGATCTTCTGAGGGGTTGTCAAAGAAGCTCAAATAGACTATGCTCAACTAATTTGGGTGGAAATGGTTAATCACGCAAGACAGTTTCTCAAATCGTCTACCTCAAGAATTCCATTCTACAGATTCACAAAGTGTCTCATTGCTCATTTCATGGAGAAATACCCAGATATTGATCGTAGATCGGAAGACAAGAAACACACCCCTTCTGTGGATCATAAATACTCTAAAACCAGTGTTCAGAAGACAAACACTCAAGTACAAGGAATGAGAATTCCCGATAGTCTTATACCTGATGATGTTCGTGACACTGAGGCATACACTTTGTATGATGAAGCTCAGAAAATTGGTAAAGTGGGTTTTACTCAGACGAAGAGAAAGAGAACTTCTAAAAAGACAACTTCAACAGCCTCTACAATCAAAACCATTCCCAAATCAAGAACCAAAAAGGTCACAAGAGAGCTTAAGAAGAAAGTGACTACTCTTCGAGATGAACCTACAGATGATGAAGGAGATGCTCAACAGGAAACAGAAACTGCAAAACTCGCTAAGACTTCAAGCAAGAAGGCAGATAAGGGAAAAGCTTTAGTAACTCAAGAAGAATCAGTAACCTCACAAATGTCTGAATCCGAAGAAGATGAACAGCTGCAACTCACCTTAAGAAAAAGCAAAGAATCAGAAGAGAAAAGAATTGCAAAAGTTACTAAGAAAGGTGAAGGTTCTGGAACTCAAGAGCCGGTAAGCCCAACTCCAGAATCAGAAAGAGATGATCAAACATCAGAAGAAACACATTCACAAACCGAATCATCTTCTGAACAAGGTGATGATAACTCTGAAAATGAAGCTGAGTCATCAAGTTCTGATCAAAACGAATCACTCGATAAACCGGCTGAATATGAAGTTGAAGTTGAAGCTTCAAAAGACAAAGACGATGAGGAATCTGAGAATGAAGAAAGTAGCGAAGAGGAAGATAAATCGGAAAGTGAAGAAGTTAATGATGAAGAAGATGTGAATGATGATGATGATGAGGAATCGGATGGTGAGAAAAAGGATGAACCTCTCGAAACCAGTCAAGATACCTCTCTTGACAATGTAGGTATTGATGAAGGACCACCAAAAGTTCAACCACAACAACAACCTTTATCACAACTTCAAAGTCATCCTCAACAAAGCCCTAACACGACTGTTGTTCACTAAAGTTTGTTAAAATCACTACATGACCAATACGAAGCACTTGCTCAACAAGTTAAAGAACAACAACGTCATGTTGAAGCTTTCAAAATGTACGATGTAGATAAGGCAGTTGAGGAGCAGGTAAAACTGATGTAACCAAAGGAAGTTCAGAAGTATGTTCAGAAGGAACTTCCTTCTGCTGTGAGACATTATGTCAACAGAAATCTTGCAGAGCTCGTTTCTAACACGTTTCAAACTACACCAATCACTGTTCAGACTGTTCCTCCAAAACCTTCCATAAGTGATCTCAAAGGTAAATTACTGGAAGCGATTGTGAATGATCCGGAAGAAAATGATCTACGCAAGGCACTTATCAAGTCTATCAAGAAAGCTAAAAAGAAAAGCGAATCCTGCAAAAAGACTATTGTCACTAAGCGTCGACATGATGATTCCGACCCTGACGATCAGCCACAACCTGACAAGAGGAAGAAAGTGTCCGGTTCCACCTCCAGTGCTCCTACCAAAACCACAACCGCTAATGTTTCTGCTGATCCAAACCCTCCACAATCTACTGCAGATCCTCACCCCTCCCAAACAACTGAAGATGCTGATGTCAATGTGGATGAAATCCCTCCACTGATCACCGAAACCATCACGGAACCACCCAAGGATGCTCAGTTAATTCCTGCTCCTGAATGGATTAACCCTGATGCTCATTCCTTTAATTGGTTCGATGAAATGGTTGATGCTCACCCTGATGACACGGAAGCTGAAGAAATGACTGAAGGATCAATTATAGGCTTCACAAAAAGAATTAAAAAGGTGATGCAGACTCAAAGACTTCAGTTGTCTGACTTTGTTAAGATTCGCAAATCAGGGTTCACCGAGTTCAAAACATGCACCACCACTGAACTTGAGTTTGAATACAACGTGGAGGAGGTTGCAAGAGCTCTGTCTGAAAACATTACTTGGGAAAAGAGACCTTCTTGGGATAAACTCTATCATGGCACGGAACCCGTCGTTGATGAATTCCATTATCAAGATTTCTCTCAACCATTACCCCTTGTTGGTCCTCCAAGTGATCCTAAGCTCCCTAAGAAATACTTCTTCAACAAAGACCTTCTCTATCTTATTCATGGGAACACAAATCCGAATCACCGTTATACAACATCTCTCACCAAATTCAGGGCCGCCTCATATCCTCTAGAAACACTCGAAGATCAAATGAGAGGATTGCATTCCACCTCTATCTCCAAATATAATCATGAAGCTGCCTTATGTACTCTTCTGTGGCCAGAGATGCGTAAATGGTTCTACAAATACAAGCTGACTTTCCGATCCAATCACAGAGTCTTCTCGAATCATCGCATTCTTGCCATCACAGCAGTCCCGAGTACCGAAAAGAGATATGGATATAACTTTCTTGATAAAATTGCGGTCCGTCGAAGTGATGATCAACTTTACACATTCAGTGAAGCTGACTATCATCGCTTGAACCTCAATGACGTTGCTGACATATACTTGCTCAAGGTTCAAGGCAAACTTCATAACTTGCCCGGTAGCCTTCAGTATGACGTCATCAACTCCATTTTGCTCTTCATGCGCCAAACCATTATCAAAGCAAGAGTCGAAGATGCACAACTCGGGGTCAAAAGTTACCAAATGTCACTCAACTTTACTGCTCTACAGTTATATCCTCCTGACATCCCGCATTTAAGACCTTTCATCTTCAACAAGAAACCTTTTGTTGTGGTTTACCCGCACAACGAGAGTTACCGTTTCTTGAAATATGAAGAGGTTCATAAGTTCGGGGATCAGACTCTCAGATTTGTCAGAAATTAGCTGAATGAAAAGCTCAAAGAATATAATAGTGGGATTAAAGTGGGATGGAATAAAAGAGATGATAAAGAAGCACTTAAGTTCTTGGCTAGGATTGATCAGAAGCTGAGGTTCAGGGAGCAGATACGCACTTTGGAGAGTTTAATTGGAGCAAGGGAACCTATTCAGAATATACTCACTTACTGCCATCCAGAGACTCCTCGAATTTGATCAGATTGGTATAACATTAGCTTGGTTTCATTATTATTTTTTTCTTCATCCATTACTATGGTTTGTGCACATATAACAGTGTACAACCCGCACTTGTATTGAAAGGACCCTGAGGTACGCTTCAGTGCCTAAATCCTACATAAGGAGCGAAGGCTTCTTACTTTTGAGTAGAATTAATCAAACAATTTCTGATTTTCATAATTCTGATCAAAAGACAAGTATTTCACCTCAATGAGTATTCACTTGTTGAGGGGGAGCACTTGAAAACTCATCGTTTTGGAAAACAAAAGTTCTTGTTGATATCTCCCCATAAGACTCAAAAGCATATTTTAATCAAATGTTTATCAAAAACAACATCTTATATGCTATTTTTGAGGGGGAGAAAAGGAAAGTGATTAAAATATGAAAGTTAAAAGTTGCTGAAAAGTCAAATCTCATGCGAGCTCGACTCAGAATTGACCCAGGAATTGACGAAACAATAAAAGTTAGTAAATTCGAAAAGACTTTTCCTCGATGGGTAATAACATCAAGTTAGTTACTAGAGCTAGTTTTCACCAAAAAGCTGACAATGGAACTCTTTAACTAGCGACGTAAGCGTGTCTCGAAAAGGATTAGTCTTAGTAGAAATGTACCGTTTCGAGAAACTTTCTGTGGACTTGACCAGGCCGGGTAATAACTTCAAGCTAGTCTAACTAGTGATGTAAGCGTGTCTCGAATAGTCATGGAGTTATAAGGTGACTAAGGTTAGGAAATAACTGTCCTATGATCCACTTAAGTGGGAGGGATCTACCCAAGGACATCACCAATAGTTAGAACTAGAAGTCCTTAGGTATGATACGAAAAAAGGAGTAAAGAATGAAAGGAGAAAGAAGGGGTTGAAGAATTAAAAAGAAAAGTAAAGAAAAGGGTGAAAAGAAATAGCCCTCCAAATGTTCAACCTTAGGGCAGACACCGGGTTCAATTCATATGCTACTGGTTGTTGCAAAGACAACACTGGTATTGAAGATTAAGTCGTCATGGACCCAGTGACGCAATGCACTAAACCTTCTTAACCACTCAAGTTCTCTTAAAAGAGCTTGTTTCATTCTCACGGGGAACCAGTGTAATCTATCGACTTATCTCTTAGAGATAGTTGATATTGAAGCAGGAGACCCCTCCCTAGTCTCCGTATAGGAAACCTAAGTGAGCACTTATCGAGTCTAGAGCCATGAGATACATCAAAGATCTCTTAGGAACACTTAGTATTTCTACAACTGGTGTTCTACATCAGTGGGCACCAGCTGTAAATTATCGAGTCCTTCGCAGATCATAGCAATCTGCCGAGAACGTTTATGAGAGAATTACATATGTATTTCTCAATGATTGAACGGAAATTCCTGCCAGGGTCAACATCAAACAGCCCTGACTGCAGGTCACTTCGGTAACCCCACAAGGGTTACGCTTAGTGTTCGTGGTGGTTCTTTAGCGATCTACAGTCGTGGAGTGATCCCCAGCGACTAACTCAGTCATTGAGCTACCTAGTAGGTCTCGTAAGCTCCTTCAGGAGTATCTGATATGGGAACGGCCTGGATAAGGAATAGAAGAAGTCTTCACAATATGCTGTTGACAAGCTCTAATTCCTTATCTGTAAGTACCGGTTGATTATTGCTAACTGTTTACTTGCAGGTACATCTCCTCCATGATGGTAGATTCCAGCATGCTTATACATATATCTTGAAGCAAATGAACGCTCCCCCAAAGATCTTAGCACCACAAAGTTCAAAGAAAGATTCTACGACAAAAAGAAGAATCTGCAAAGTATAAAGCCTAAAGATCTAAGTGTATGCAAAGGAACTTCGTGCTTTCATAAGTCAAAGTCCAAAGATGTATGAGCATGTTGGAATGGCGGACAACCACCACAGACACCGAAGGGATGATCGACAGACAACTTCATAACATGATCACCATCACATCAACAAAGAACGAAGTACAAAGAACGATGAAAGATTATTCTAACTATTTTTGAGAACGTCGACTACAAAGTCAAAGTATTGAAGATGACGACGTCAAGCAACCTTTGATGACCGACCCTTAGGGGGAGATTGTTGGGAATAGACTTTATTATTTCAAGTGTCGATCATTGAGTTTTGGTATAGGTTGCATTACTTAGTTATAGCATTAGTTATTTTATGTATTTTGTAAGTTTTATGCTTGGTTTATAGGTTTGGATAAAGTCTAAGGGCTAAGTATGTCATATTGTCTAAGTTTAGAGAAGCCCTAATCCTTACCTATAAATAGCTATGTATAACCTCATTTTGAGGTTGGTTGGTTCACTAGTAAGGTTATTAGTCTCTTATTTTCATTAGGTGTTCCTTCCACTCTCTCTCTCTACTTACTTTCTCTCTCTAGAATTCTTAAGTGATTATGTTGTAGAAATGGTGACCTAACATTTTTCTTTTATTAGCTTAAGTCGAGTCGAGTCTTGGCTTAGCAACGCCACATTATACATGTAATTAACCAATATTGTTAACTCGCCACCAGTAAAACTTCCTTTATCCAACAAAACCGTGTATTTCATATCCCTACACCTAACGTTACAACCCTTTAAAAGACCTCTTTGATAGTTTATCCTAGGTGCTTACGCCATGTGGTGGAGGTTTGATCCTTTCCCAAGCCTATGGTAATCTATTTTGCTATGATAGGTAGTGAGAGATATCTTCTGTTTCCATATTGTAATTTATACTTTATTACACCCGAGAGATGTGAGTATCTAAACACTATTTGTGAGGTGCTTGTGTATGACCTCCGTGCTTGTCTATTGGTCTTTAGTGGAACGATTATTTGTTGTAATTACTTTTATATTAGTGTTAAATGACCACTAATTTGTATTTTGATTAGAATAAAAGCGCATTTGCTTGAGGACAAGCAAATCTCAAGTATAAGGGTATATGATGAGGCGAAAAATGAACCACTTTTAGGGGGTCATTTAAGCCCGAATTCGAATTTATTTGATCAAATATTACCCTAAATCGTTCCTTTTGTGATTTTAGGTACTTTGGGAGAGAAATCTGGAAAAGGAAGAAATTCGGACGTTTTTGGAGCATAAAAGTGAAGAAAACGCCAAAGTCTTAATTTTTCTTGCTGGGAACAGTAGGTGACGGCGTCAAGAAGAAAATCTTGACGGCGTCAAGAGTAATTTCCATGACGGCCCAGTAGAGATTTGACGGCGTCACAAGGTTGGGCGTCAAGAGGAAAATGCATGACGGCCTGGAAACACATAACACTTGACGGCGTCAGATCTGGATCAAGGCAGTCCGAGGAGTATTTTGGCGGCGGATTATGGCGTAACTGATTTTGTCTTGACGCCGTCAGACCCTATTTCCTATATATAGTTTTCTAATTTTCACATTAAAAAAGGAGAAGTTTTGGAGAAACTCTAAGTACGAACTTGGTACGAATTTTACAGGTTTTTCAGGGGTTCTTAGCCCTTGATACCTTTCATGTGTAATTAAGATAAGTGTTCTTTTAATTCAATCAATATGTCTATGTGTTGGTTGTCTATATCTTGTTCTTGTCTTAATTCCATCATGGTAGGCTAGATCTATCTTGTGTTTGCTTGGATCTAATGAAACCTAGATGTTAATTATGTGTTGATTACTTGTTTATGGTTGTATTGGATGAATGAATTCGATTTTAGGCTTAAGAAAACTGGCAGATCTCCAATTGGTAACATGCTTGAACGTCTTACAAAACATGAACTGATGTGCACTAGGTTTTATTGGTTGTATTTAATGCATGAGCCACTGTTTACAATCCCTATGGTTGTGCTGGGCATGGCATAGGAGGAGATAAGAGCTCATAGGATTAGGGAATTAAGTGCGCCACCCCATGAATGGTATTAAGGAATACAATCCATCATCCATGCAACTATAACAAGTAATTAACGTGTAAAAGATATCTAGGGAGTAATGAAATCTAAGTAAACACAACTTCTCCACTTATTGTTCACAACCTTAGTTAATTAGTTTATTTTCATTTCTAGTATTTTATTTTGATTGCATCTTAGTATTGGGTTAGTTGACTAGCAACTAATTCCGCCCAAATCCTTCAAAACCCGAGATTTTTACTTGCTTTTAATAAAATACAAAAATAATCATCTCTCATCTTTAGAACTAGTATTTAGGTATTCTAATCCTAGCGACACTATTCCTAGCTGAACGATCAATCCCCCGGTACTTGTCACTATACTATACTACAACGATCACGTACACTGCCTGGTGGGGGTTGTAAGCTTCTCAAGATCCCTTGAGAGGTAAAACCTGGTGCGATTCCCACGTATCAGTGATATTATTGTTAATTCACATATGATATTTTCATGCAAATTTCAGTAAAGAGAAAAAAAAGTAAGAAAACGATTTGTTTTTTGTCGAAAGTATATCAAAGTTCCTATCTATAGAAAGATAATTAAATGCTCGTCATAACGATATATATTTTTTTCACTTAACGATTAACTGTTTGAAAGATATTAAATATTTGAAAAAAAAATAATGAAAGTGAGTTTTTTAAATTGTTGGGATTAATCTCATCTATTAGATCAAATAAAGATTGATAGTGGAGATTAATCCTTGATATGTAAAAAAAAGGTTTGGTGCTCAAATGATCTTAAACCATAAGATCTGATCTTATCTGTTTTGAGTAATAAAGAGGCGGTGGGTGAGATTATTATTATTATTATTGTTATTATTATTATTATTATTATTATTACTATTATTATTATTATTATTATTATTATTATTATTATTATTATTATTATCTTTCATTTTTTATTAAAACCATCGCTTTTATTAGAAACATGAAAAATTACATAAAATAGGATGGGATTTTATACACAATATGTGCTCCCACACCTTTCTGAATATAAAAACTAACTCGATGAAAAATAAAAACACCACTCTTAACATTATTTGAGTGGCTAATGGCAATAAACTTAATACAAGAAAATGTATCCAAAGCTTCCGCCTCGAATTCACTGAATGTAGAAAAAGCAAAAGGAATGAATTTGTACCTATTGTCTTCACATTTGGACACATACTTCCTTCTCTTATTCTCTATTGCATTGCACAAGGCTACACCAGGAGCCCAATAGGTCGCCCCGGTACCAGCAAATGGAGATATTCCGGGCACATCCAAACATGCATCCTTACCTTGGTTCCAATTGAATAATAACAAATCTGCATGACGTAACTCCTTTCCTTCCTCTGAAAGAAACCTTGGACATTGATCCCAACCTTGGAGCATATATCAACAAGGATATCACGCACCAGATTATGCCTGAACTTTACACACACTTCACTAGAGCAGTGGACTGCGTGATCTCCCCACTCATCCATACGATGCATATTGCAACTCGGGCAAAGGCTACCTTCAGAGAACATAGGGATCGTGAGTATAACAACCTAAAATATGGTATCCAAATCTGATATACTTTGAAATCTTTTCGGACATGAACATAAACTTAAGTTACCCTAATATTATTAATATGGAGACTACATAACACAAATTTTCTTAGCCTTTTATCCCACGTCTACAAGTCATAATATGGGCCCAAATTTATCAAATTTGTACATGATATCACACGACTAACAAGTTCCATATAGAACCGAAATACAAATAAAGCTATACACAATATTTTACTACTTCATTATGACTAGATTCATCAAATATTTGAAATGAGGATGGGTCCTTTTGACTCTCCCAAATACTCGGCTGGTTACTCCCCACATATCTCCCCTATCTTCCTCATTTCCTTCAACCGTGTAACACCAAGGAAAAACTCACACTAAACCCTAGAAGCAAAGTGACGGCATACATATTGTTCTTCTCACAAATTCGATCACAAGGAAACGGTTACAAGGCTGTAGGAGGGTATTCGCACGTGGTATACTAGGTCGACAAGGGTGGTGATCGCTTGTGTATTTGATCGGGTATTACAGATTCGAGGGGTGTTGGATCGCTTTGGTTTGGATTTGATTCTGGTCCGATTGGTTCTTGTTTCTCCATTCGGTCACGCTTCGAGGGTACTCGTATCATCTCGATCTTGTTCTATTCCTTTTGTTTTGATCCACCCTATACGTATAGCATGTCACATGAAACTAACATGAATAGGTTACTATAATAAAGCTGTATGCATGTTATTTAACCTGGAGTTTTACATGAGATCATAACAGAAACTTTGCATGAAATAATAGAACGCATGAACATGAAATCATGAAGATGACACATATGAAATAACGAAGTTGTAAGCTCAACAAACCGACCATTAGAACCTGTTAATATTGGATGTGTAACAATTCGCAATTTCAGGTTAACTTTTATTCCCGGAAATTTTACTATTCACTTTTTACTATTCACTTTCACTATTCATCTCAGAAATTTTTATTTCATATTCTCGTAAGTTAAACTATTTTAACGATAATCCGAGAATTTCACACTCGTCGGATCATTTCTGCAAAAATCACGAAGCCGTGTCCGAGATTTACTTTTAGGTTTAAACGTCATTCCAGCATCCCGATATGTCCATAAAACATTATAAACAATAGAAATATGATTTTCTCTCATTTTAGGACAATTCCAAAAGTTTTGGAATTTTACGTTTTTCAGTTCAGCGTTTTACGCGAATTACGCGTTTTAGACCGTTGTTTCCAGTTTTTAGCAGGGTTTTAGCACCCGATAGAACCTACCACTCATTTTATATTTTATTATGGAGTATATTGATTAGTTCTAGCATATTTATAAGTTTCATATTTTTAGGATACCCGATTTTAAGTTTCATGACTTAATAACTTACCGTTAGCGATTACCGGGACCAAAACTCACTCCGTAAGCTAGATAATACCAAGTTTAAGTGCCTAGTCACTCCTCCCATCATATGAACGTGTATATGATGATTCACCAAGCCTTGGTGGCTTGGTGATAAGCCTTGGACTTTAGGATACTTGTATATTAAGCAAACTTGGTCACCAAGGGTTCATTAGATCATTACAAGTGTACATCTTGGCCTCCAAGTTTAGGTAACTTCCTAACACCTTCCTAGCACCTCCTCAAGGCCCTATATAACCCTCCTACCCCTCTTGAAGTCGTTCACAACACAAAACAAACACAAACACTCTTATTTTGATTTCAATCTTCAAGTTACACACCAAAGTTGAAGGCCTAGTTAGTCTCTACATGAATCAAGAGTTTGTTTGGTGATTCCATGGTTGAATTAAGAGCTACACAAGGTTACTAGGGCTGAAGTTAAATGGTTTTCACAAGGGTTAGATCAAGGCTAGCAAGGGTTACAAGAGTTATGGTGAAGGGTTTACAAGCTTAGGTTTAGTGTCCTAGTTCTATACTTGACTTCCTTTCTTTAGAAAGCCAAAAGTTGTAAGCAAACCCTTATACACTTTCTTGCTCAATATCATTTCATGCTTATTATGTTTCTTTCATGCTATATATGGTCTTTGTATTGTGTTCATGATGTTTAAAAATGGATAAAACGAGTATTGGTATACATATGTTAACTTATGACAAGCAAACAAGCAAACTAGTGATTTTTATGGAAAACCACGACCACAATAGTATAACTTTGATATTTGACACTTAATTACTGTTAAAGAGGACTTAACAAGGAAAACATAGCAATTTGAATCACCCAAAACGAGTACACGAGTCAAAAGTTATGACCATTTGAAGTTAGCGAAACCAAAACGCCGAAACTGCCAATACCTTACTGTTTGCATTCTGCCAATTTGAAAGTCCCACTTCTGCTCCGATTCATCAAAAAGTTAAAACACGAAAGTTGTCCGGAACGACGTTTTCGTTCAGGAACAAAGAAGCTCGAGCCCTGAAAACGCTTTCTGAGTAATAATTTTCTTCAAAATCTTAACAGCCCGTTTTAAGTACCAAGTCACTATATAATAGTTATGTTTTACTAAGACCAAGAGGTCTAATGACCTAAAGCCAAGACCACAACCATGGCTAAAGCCAAGGTTGAGTCTCAAGATCATGGTAACAATGACCAAGGTCACGGCAAAGCCACGGCTAAAGACCATATAACTATTAAAGATCAAAAAGCTTATATATATATATATGTTATCAAATACTACAATAGTAGGGAGCCTCATGTGAGGAGTTCATTAAGTAAGCCGTCGAGACGAGTTGTGGATTTACGAATTAAAGTGTCCTGGCTCCTCGAACGTTTACTCCATGACTTCTGAATTATGTCGGCCCGAACGGTAGTAAGAGATGTACAAACTATACATGTTTCATAAACGACTTATATTCAAAGACTTACACTATATACTAAGTACTACATCATGAACATTATGCAAGACATATATTGGCAATTCGTCGTATTCTTAGACGTTACTCCAAACCTAAGTGGCAACGTTCTATTATAGGCTGCTCTTAGAGACTTTCGCGATTCGACTACCACTTTCATTTCTCATTACATAGACTTAAGGTGAGTCATAGCCCCTACTCTTTTCGTACTTGTTTTAAACTCTTGGGGGGGATACATGCTCAACTACTTGCTTACTTGTACAAATACTCAAAACGTTTATACGTGACTGTGTTATACTTGATTGTCTTATACTTGATGGCATTATACTTGATTTAATACATACATGACTGTCTTTTATCTTTGGGAAGTGGCTCCCAGTTGTCTTTGGGAATTGACTCCCAGTTTTCTTTGGGAAGTGGCTCCCAGTTGTCTTTGGGAATTGGCTCCCAAGTGAGGTCTTCGGAGATGAAGTAGAGACTCACTACCAATTGCTTAATTGTTTTGATGAACTTATACATGTCTTAATCATACTATATTGTAGCAGTGGGTTGTGAACACACAGGTTACAAGTCTCTTATGGCGGGACTTGTAACTGAGTGGATTCACGATGCCTTTGCTGTGTGAACATTCTTTTAAGGCTTTTCAACTGTTTTAAGACAAACTCTATGAACTCACCAACCATTGTGTTGACACTTTAGCATGTTTATCTCAGGTTAGTAAGGCGATAGCTAGTGCGTGGAACTTAGAGTCAAGCTGCATATTCTGAAGACTTACGCTTTTTATCATTTACCATTCAAAACATTTTGTATACATTTATGTATCATACTTTAGAATCTCATGTTTGTAACTTTGAATTCATTAATCGAATGGTAACTTTTCAAAACGTCTCATTTAGAGTTCGTTTTCTATAACTTGTACTTTGTATTATGAAGTAGCACCCCAATGACACAGTCTTCCGCTGCGGTATTTTGGGGGTGTTACAGGATGTGTCTTGCGCATATTTTGAACACACACATGTGACCCATAAATGGGTTTAAACATAATCTGTATTGAGTTAAATAGAGTAATACATGCTGGCTTAAGTTAAATAGAGTAATACATGCTTTCATATATTCTGTTTCAAATCACTTCTTAACAAATAAAGGATGGCGTGTGTATGCATCATGGGTTATAAATCATGTACCTTCAAACCTGCATATGGTGTCGTATTTATTGGGGTCGAAAAGAGGGTACGGTTTGTTTGTGTGACAAGAGGGTGAAGCGTATATATGAAAGTCTATATACTGTTAAGGCTCATTTTATATATTTAATATGATCTTGATCTAATATAAAGAAGCATGTGCATTTTTAATAAAAGAGAAATGAGGCATACAGGTGTCAATCTTTTGGGCGTGTAATCATGCATGTGTGTTGTGTGTTTTGGACTTTAGGATAGCATGTGGTGTCAAGTGCGTGTTTAAACCGATCATTGTATATACGTGATAATCATATTTTTTGGTAGTCGCGGTCTAAATTAAAGTCGAGAGTGTGCATAAATAAATTATAAATTATGGGGTCTAAAATTACCATTTTGATATAAAATTATAGTGTAAACCTTAGAATAATTTTATTTGACATTTTAATAATTAATTTTTGATAATTTATATTTTGACCCTAAACTTTACTAAATTATCGTAATTAACCCTTACTTATTATATTGGTCATTTTGAATCTTAAATATTATTAATTGCCCATTATAACCTTAAAGTATTAAGTTACAATTTCGGGAACTTCCTAAAATGGAAAGTTCCTAAAAATAGAAAGAAACCCAAATGTGTGATCTGATTAACAATAAGCATTAAGTAATAAGACAATTATTAATTCGTGTAGATTCGCTGAAGAAGGAGTGACTTTCGATCTTTATGTTTCTGATATGGTTTCATTAGCTGTTTAAGGTACAGATATTCTACCCTTTCTCAGTAAGGGTTCTAATCTCATGACTTTCCAATCCTTTGACTTTCCTTCATTTGCTATGATATGATTTAGTTGATATAAGCCTTTGCTATGATCCCTTTTGATATGATTCGTTGATATTATCCTTTGATTGGATTCTGTTTGCTATCCATTCTTTTATGATGATCTGATTACTATCTCACTGATATGAGATTCTGTTGATATATTCTGATTGATATGCTATGATTGCTTTGTTTATGAATAGCTCTGTTCTGATATTTATGATTCTTATGCCCGAGTTTTTAGTCTACTCATGGAGGTACCATGGGCATGTCATTGAGGCACCGGTGGCATGACACTATCTGGGGCGGTGTGATTAGTCCCCGGCGTCCCCGTCTGATTATGATATGATATGAGATCTCTTGGCCACTTTGTATATGATTTGTTTGTGGGGGGCGTATGGATGCATCCTAGGTATGTTTGATATGATATGATATGATTTGATTTTGTGATTGGCTGTACGTGCCTTGTACCCCTTTCACGTCTGGTACTTGGAGGTCGCCCCTCTATTTACACCCTATGAATTGACGGATATGTGATTATGTGATTTGAGATCTATTCGAGTGTCTCAGGTAGGTCGGCTCGTGGCTTTCCTATGTTCTTTGTGTCTATTCGAGTGTCTCGGGTAGACAAGCCTTTGTTGATACATGCTCTTTGATTCTGGTTACTATATGATTTATATTATCACTTGACTCTTCATACTCATTATTCATTTAACTTATGATATTTCTTCAGTTATCGCTGATCTCTTATGCATTTGACAAATGATATTCATTTTAATAGGAGCTTATGATTTCCGTTCCCTATACTTATCTATGTTTCAATTATTTGTTTTGTTATATATCTGTTCACTGGGCTTTTTAAGCTCAGCCGCATTTCTTTTCCTGCGGCAGGTTTTAGGTTGGAAGCTGGGATTGAGTGAAGAGTGCATAGGAGTTCTTAGTGGACTACTCTGATGATTAGACCCTCATTTGCTTTGGAATAGACTTGGATTTGGATTCAGTTAGATTTAGTTTGGTTTTGTATTTCAGTTTTGGATTTCATCTTGTTTAGACTTAGTATTTCATTATTGTATTAGATTACCTTTGTAAGTTTATGTTTATAAGTCTTCCGCTTACGTTTGTATGTTCTGATTTGGCACCATAATGTGACATTTTGACCCTTGCCGGGTTGGGGAGTTACACTTATGGTATCAGAGCTCAGGTTGCGACTTGTAGTACATAAGTTATGGAATGACCTTGGAAGGAATTGCTATAGGTTTCTCCCCTTAGGAACTTTAGTTATGACCGGTGAGGATTAGGTAGATTATATGATAAGATGTTAGTTAGTTATCTTGTTTCCGCATCACTCTGATTTATGTCTCTGCTTTTTAGTTAAGCCCTTATAAGATCATTCGTTCCGGAGATTTAGAAGATTTATCATGATTCACAACATAAGTTTAGGATGCTTTGAGACTTCATAGTTATGCCTTATAGGTTTCATTTTCCTGAGGATTATCATTTTCTTTTGAACTTCAATCATTGATTCATTGTCATTCATTTAGATGCCTTTTCATCTGTTTAGAGAATTTTCCTAGGTATGAATTCGATGTGTGAGACACATTCTGTGGTTTCTCTTGCTTTTGATAAGCATAATGAGGTTTCTTCTACATTATTAGTTTTTGCCCTACCTATTCTATCTCTTTGAGAAATCTTGTGATTATCCATCACGAGTATCCAAATTGTTCGATGGATTTTGAAGATATTTAAAGACAAGTTTCGTTTTGCTAATCTGTTTCTGTCGGAAATGTTCGATTCGATTATTATTATGGGTTTGGAATTGTCGACTGAGCATTGTGATGCTACCAACTATCATATTATATTTGTCATCTTTGGCGATTTGAGAACTTGAGATTCTGTACCATGTTTCCCAACCTGGTAAACTTTTACGATCACTTTTGTTTTGAAAACTTGTACGTTAACCCCTTGCGGTTGTGAAGATAATTCGTTTGATGAAACTCACCTCGAGAGTTCTTTGGTCGGTTGAAGCTGTTCGCGACGTATTCCTTATTGAACTACCAAGATTACGATCTGAGTATGAAGTCGTTTTAATCTGGTTATGAGAAATTCTTTTTGTCACGACTCAAGGTAGAATGTGATTGCAATAAAGGCATGTGTATATGATGCAAGTATTATGACGCCTAGCCAACGTGATAATAGTTACATCATATAACTTGAACTTATTGGGATCATAGGATATTTTGAGAAGTACCTGAGAACAGTAAGTTAGTTGATTCGGGAACTTTATCCATATAAGAGAGTGACGTTTGCTTAATTTTGGAACTCCGTTGTGAATGACATCAGTGGAAGGGAAAGAATTAAAGAGCCAGCTTCTAGGAAGTGGTTTTATCTGTGCAAGTGTATATCTTTGATGTGCTTCTATTTTATTCGGGGAGAAGAATGAGGATAACATGAAGTTGTGGGTTGAATTCTGGAAGCTAAATCGTATAATGTTTCATGTAAAGGAGCGAGATTTTCCTATAATTTCTTTTTGATATTCGTTATGACCTCTATGACCATTGTGATGCTAATTGTATTGGCTACTGCTCTGACTATTCCTATTAATTTGATAAATTGTGTCTTTCATGAATATTTGGACAAATTGTCATAGTATGGCACATTGGTGTGTTCAGGGACGAAAGAGAAACACGAGGATCATCTTCGTATTTTGTGTTGACATTTCTAGTTAGAAGAAGCTCTATGTGATATTTTAGAAGAGTAACTTTGGTGGGAGGAAGAACGAGAGAAGAATTTGGTAGAGTTGGAAAGAGATTTGTTCCTACTTCAGCAGGAGACTTAATAATGTCTTTATGCAACACGGGAAGAATTTGGTTATGCATCATCTCAACTAGCACAGTAGCAGGTGAACTACCCGACACATGAATTGAGAGTGAACTGTGGCAGCCATGAAGAAGCTCAGGAGCAAGACGATAGAAGATTAGCTATATTAGAAGATGGAAGGAAGAAGTTCTAAAGTGAAGCACACAGTTCTATCAACTCTATTCATCTTAGTTGTACTAATATGTATAGAGTCTTGAAGCTGGTGCTGGACGGGATGGTTCGAAGACAGTGATGACTACATTGGTGATTTCCACGCACAGGAGGAAGAATAACAAGAATTGAGTTGCAGTGGATTGTGTGACTAGGACGACTTGTTTGGAAGATCGGTAGAATTTCTTTCGGCAGAAAATCATTCAAACTACATGGCGTACCTGCAATGATCATGAGAGAAAAACGCGTTTTGCAGCACACTTTCAGAAGAGGTACAGAAGCCTATGAGGATTTGACTCTTGATATTAGTACGACTTCTTATCTTCAGGGGGATGGATAGACATAATAACTATTTTGAACTTGGAGGATTTGTTGAGTGGGAAATTTGACAAGTGTTTAGTTTGGCTGTGGTTGCTCACAAAGGAATATCGCATACAAGGGACAAGAGGTTCTTTGAGGATTTTGTATGAATGAAGATGTGGAATACCTTTTTAGTTGTAATGAGGTTGGAGAGCTACTTCCTGAAGGTTCAACATCGATTACAGCAACTAATGGATTAGTTATTATTGTGGAAAGGGAATTTGGAATTTAGACTGGGAGTTGTGTGTTCCGTATGATTATTCCACACAGAAGAGTTAGACGTCTTGGCATTTGAGGAAGTTTTGGTTCGCGACACATTAGATCTTGGATTCGTTCTTATCCGTTCAATTATTCTACCTATTATGTTATACCTTTTAATACGTTTTGATACTCTGAGTTGTGACTTTGATCGTCAGTACGAATATGTTACCCATCTCTTTTTGAGACTCTTGATACGTTTAATGATTCAATTTGTGCTCCTACGACTTTGGCAAGTTCCTTTATTCGTTATAAATTTGGTAGGAATTGATGAAGTCTTATTGTTTAGTACTATCTCAGTACTTGCCTCCTAGGTATATGTGTTTCGTGTATCTCTTTGTGAGATTACAACTATCATCTGTCATCTGCTACGTATTTGTTTCGTATTTGCTTGATCAGATTTGTTATGATTTGTATTATGTGGAGAGCCTGGGTTATCCTCGTTTGTTGGGATCGAGTCATGAGGAAACTATTCCGTTTGTGAAGATTCTTTTAGAAGGACCTCCCCGAGCGTGAGGCTAATAGTCGTCATTCCTTTTGTGATTTGATACGTATCCGTCTCACTTTTACGACATCAATTTCGCGGACGAAATTTTTCTTTTGAGAGGGGAAGAATTATAACAACCTAAAATATGGTATCCAAATATGATATACTTTGAAATCTTTTCGAACATGAACATAAACTTAAGTTAGCCTAGTATTATTAATATGGAGACTACATAACACAAATTTTCAAACACATGTTTTCTTAGCCTTTTATCCCACGTCTACAAGTCATAATATGGGCCCAAATTTATCAAATTTGTACATGATATCACACGACTAACAAGTCCCATATAGAACCGAAATACAAATAAAGCTATACACAATATTTTACTACTTCATTATGACTAGATTCATCAAATATTTGAAATGAGAATGGGTCCTTTTGACTCTACCAAATACTCGGCTGCCTACTCCCCATATATCTCCCCTATCTTCCTCATTTCCTTCAACCGTGTCACACCAAGGAAAAACTCACACTAAACCCTAGAAGCAAAGTGACGTCATACATATTGTTCTTCTCACAAATTCGATCACAAGGAAACGGTTACAAGGCTGTAGGAGCGTATTCGAATGTGGTATACTAGGTCGACAAGGGTGGTGATCGCTTGTGTATTTGATCGGGGTATTACAGATTCGAGGGGTGTTGGATCGCTTAGGTTTCGATTTGATTCTGGTCCGATTAGTTCTTGTTTCTCCATTCGGTCACACTTTGAGGGTACTCGTATCATCTCCATCTTGTTCTATTCCTTTCGTTTTGATCCACCCTATACGTATAGCATGTCACATGAAAACTAACATGAATAGGTTACTATAATAAAGCTGTATGCATGTTATTTAACTTGTTGTTTTACATGAGATCATAACAGAAACTTTGCATGAAATAATAGAACGCATGAACATGAAATCATGAAGATGACACACATGAAATAACGAAGTTGTAAGCTCAACAAACCGACCATTAGAACCTGTTAATATTGGATGTGTCTTGCGCATATTTTGAACACACACATGCGACCCATAAATGGGTTTAAACATAATCTGTATTGAGTTAAATAAGTAATACATGCTTGCTTATATTCTGTTTCAAATCACTTCTTAACAAATAAAAGATGGCGTGTGTATGGATCATGGGTTATAAATCATGTACCTTCAAACCTGCATATGGTGTCGTATTTATTGGGGTCGAAAAGAGGGTACGGTTTGTTTGTGTCACAAGAGGGTGAAGCGTATATATGAAAGTTTATATTCTGTTAAGGCTCATTTTATATATTTAATATGATCTTTATCTAATATAAAGAAGCATGTGCATTTTTAATAAAAGAGAAATGAGGCATGCAGGTGTCGATCTTTTGGGCGTGTAATCATGCATGTGTGTTGTGTGTTTTGGACTTTAGGATAGCATGTGGTGTGAAGTGCGTGTTCAAACCGATCATTGTATATACGTGATAATCATATTTTTTGGTAGTCGCGGTCTAAATTAAAGTCAAGAGTTCGCATAAATAAATTATAAACTATGGGGTCTAAAATTACCATTTTGATATAAAATTATAGTATAAACCTTAGAATAATTTTATTTGACATTTTAATAATTAATTTTTGATAATTTATATTTTGACGCTAAACTTTACTAAATTATTGTAATTAACCATAACTTATTATATTGGTCATTTTAAACCTTAAATATTATTAATTGCCCATTATAACCTTAAAGTATTAAGTTACAATTCCGGGAAGTTCCTAAAATGGAAAGTTTCTAAAAATAGAAAGAAACCCAAATGTGTGATCTGATTAACAATAAGCATTAAGAAATAAGACAATTATTAATTCGTGTAGATTTGCTGAAGAAGGAGTGACTTTCGATCTTTATGTTTCTGATATGGTTTCATTTGCGGTTTAAGGTACGGATATTCTACCCTTTCTCAGTAAGGTTTCTAATCTCATGACTTTCCGATCCTTTGACTTTGCTTCATTTGCTATGATATGATTCAGTTGATATAAGCCTTTGCTATGATCCTTTTTGATATGATTCGTTGATATTATCCTTTGATTGGATTATGTTTGCTATCCATTCTGTTATGATGATCTGATTACTATCTCACTGATATGAGATTCTGTTGATATATTCTGATTGATATGCTATGATTGCTTTGTTTATCGATAGCTGTGTTCTGATATGTATGATTCTTATGCCCGAGTTTTTAGTCTACTCATGGAGGTACCATGGGAGTGTCATCGAGGCACCGGTGGCATGACACTATCTGGGGCGGTGTGATTAGTCCCCGGCGTCCCTGTCTGATTATGATATGATATGAGATCTCTTGGCCACTTTGTATATGATTTGTTTGTGGGGGGCGTATGGATGCATCCTAGGTATGTTTTTATATGATATGATATGATATTATTTGATTTTGTGACTGGTTGTACGTGCCTTGTACCCCTTTCACGTCTGGTACTTGGAGGTCGCCCCTCTATGTACACCCTATGAATTGACGGATATGTGATTATGTGATTTGAGATCTATTCGAGTGTCTTGGGTAGGTTGGCTCGTGGCTTTCCTATGTTCTTTGTGTAGGACCTTAAATATATCAACTTTATCACAAATATGAGCAGTAGATGAAGGAAAGATGGTGACTTGATGTTATGTATATGTTGTGTATATATTAAAAGAGAATGATAAAGATGAAGAGAACTATTATTAAAAACACACACAATACACACTCAAGCACACCTTACAAATGAGAGGTAAGGTGCCTTTTATAGTTCCATACATAGGCTTTCAATGGGCTTGGGCTTGGGCTTGGAGTTGGTTACATGATTAGATAACAAGGCTTATATAACATTTCACATAACATATTAGCTTGCCAAGTCCAAAGCCCAATGACTATCCTATTCAATAAACTAAGACACATTACAAAGTTCCTAATATGAGAACGACCATCACTTCTCAATACATATTTTTAATGCTAACACTCTCCCCCTAAGGGGTGGTCATTCGAATGATGCTCCACGTGATTAGGTCTTCCGTGTTCTTTGTCTTGAACTTTGTGTGTCGTTGTAGAATAGTCTTTCGTCTTTGTTCCTTCATGCTTTATGATCTTTGATGACTGACTTTTCATCGTTCTTTGTTCCTTTGCGATGTGGAGTTATCTGCCTTTCATCACTTCTGCGTCTGTGGTGGTTGTTCGCCATTCCAACATGCTCATACATCTTTGGACTTTGATATTCATATGCACGTAGTTCCCTTTCTTTTACTTTGATCATTAGTCTTTATACTTTGTAGATTCTTCTTTTTGGCGTAGAATCTTTCTTTGAACTTTGTGTTGTATAGATCTTTGAGGGAGCTTTCTTTAACTTCCAGATGTATGTATGAGCATGTGGAATCCTTCACCATGGAGATGATGTATAGCTGCAGGTAAACAGTTAGCAATAAATCAACCGGTACTTATAGATAAGGAATTCGCGATTGTCAACAGCATAGTGTGAAGACTCCTTCTAATCCTTACCATGGCCGTTCCCATGTCAGATACTCTCGAGAGAGCTTACAAGACCTACTAAGTAACTCAATGACTGGGTGAGTCGCTGGGGATCACTCCAGGACTGTAGACCGTTTGAAACCACCGCGAACACTAAGCGTAACCCATAAAGAATTAACGAAGTGACCTGCTGTCAGGGATGCTTGATGTTGACCCTGACAGGAATTTCCATTCAATCACTGAGAATCACAAAAGTGAATCCTCTCATAAATGTTCTGGAAGATTGCTAAGATCTGCGTAGGACTCTTAAGTTTACATCTGGCGTCCTTAATGATGAACAACCAGTGTAGAAATATCATGTGTTCCTATGAGATCTTTTGATGAATCACGGGGCTCTAGACTCGATAAGTGCACATTTGGTTTCCTATGCGGAGATTAGGGAGAGGTCTCCTGCTTTCATATCAACCATCTCTAAGAGACAGGTCGATAGATTACACCGGTTCCCCGTGAGAATGAAACAAGCTCTTTTAAGAGAACTTGAGTGGTTAAGAAGGTTAAGTGCAGTGCGTCACTGGGTGCATGACGTCTTTATCTTCAATACCGGTGTCACCTTAGCAACAACCAGTAGCATATGAGTTGAACCCGGTGTCTGCCCTAAGGTTGAACATATGGAGGGCTATTTCTTTTCACCCTTTTTCACAACTTTTCTTTTTAATTCTTCAACCCCTTCTTTCTCCTTTCTCATTTTCTCCTTTTTTCAATCATACCTAAGGACTTCTAATTCTAACTATTGGAATTGTTTTTGGGTAGATCCCTCCGGCTCTGGCGGATCATAAGACGGTTTTTCCTAACCTTAGTCACCTTATCACTCCATGACTATCCTATAATTGCCATGAAACCATTTATGAAAAATCTCTCAAAGTGTTTATGATAATAGAACACATTGTTGTTACCACTATGAGAGTTTTGCAGTTTTGAAGGACTCCCCCTTCACATGTGCTCATGATTATTTAAGAAATTTGCACATGTGAGAGGAGTTTTCACTTTTGAATTGATCCACTTTCAGCGAACATGACCGATTCGAGACACGCTTACATCACTAGTTAGACTAGCTTGAAGTTATTACCTGTCCTGGTTAAGTCTAAAGAAGGTTTCTCGATACGGTACATTCTACTCAGACAAGTCCTATTCGAGACACGCTTACATCACTAGTTAGACTAGCTTGAAATTATTACCCGTCCAGGACATGTCTTTTCGATTACTAACATTATAAGCTTCGTCAATTCATTGGTACTTACTGAGTCGAGCTCTTTTGAGATTCAGCCACAATCATTAAACATCTTTGATCACATTTTAATCATGTCTTCTCCCCCTCAAAAATAGCATATCGTGATATTTTTGATATCAACTGATTAAGGAAAAGCTTTTTGAGAGAAAGACAGATTTGTTTTTGCATGATTTCGGAACATTTTTGTGTTTATACTCCCCCTTAATGATAGCTTATTTTTGTGTTTAGAGAGAGTTATCTTGAGCACTCATTTGATAGATTTTGAGAAATCTTTTGAACAACCTTGAAAAAGTGTTCAAGAATTCAGTTTTGAAAACGAGTTTTTGTTTGAAATCCTTTTCGTTTGTTTATAACTTTTGAAAATGATTTCATCTTTGAACCTACGAGTTCTTGATTTGAAAATAATAAGAAGTCATCATTTTAGTCCAGGTTTCGTACTGAAGTATACGAAAGCCATAGTGAAGAAAATTTTGAGAAACGACATGTTTTAGAAAAACATTAAAAAGAACTCCCGTTCAAGCATCTGTACATGTCCGTATCATTGTTGAATGACATTTCTAGAAACGTACAGAGTATTGATTTATACGAGAGACATGTCGTGAGAAGAATATTTTTGGATTTTTTGATTTTATATTGTTTTTGTATTTTTTGAAAATTTTAGATTTTTGTATTTTGTTTTTGTTGGTTTTTCGAATTTTGTATTTTGTTTTTTTCAAAAATATTTACAGCGAAGCGATTTTGAAAGCATTTTTCAAGAAGATTCAAGAAGACGTTCTAGCTCCTCAGGAGTTAGGCTTCGCATGCCAATTCGTCGAACAAATAGTCAAACCTTTCTTTTGGAAGGGCTTTAGTAAAATGATCGGCGAGTTGGTAATCAATACCCTCTTCCACGTGTTCTTTGATGAAATGGTAGCGGACTTTGATATGCTTCGTCTTATAGTGATGTACGGGATTGCACGAGATGGCTATGACACTTTTTGAGTCACAATACATAGGTATTCTGTCAAAAGTAAAGCCATAATCTGTGAGCTGTGTCCGCATAATAAGAACTTGGGCACAACACGCAAATAGAGACACATACTCGGCTTCGGCGGTTGAAAGTGCAGTACAATCCTGTTTCTTTGACGACCAGCTTACTAGCTTTTCACCCAAAAATTGTGCTCCACCTGATGTACTCTTTGCTGTAACTTGATCACCAGCATGGTCTGCATCTGAAAATGCTGTTAGATTAAACCCCGAATCCTTCGGATACCAAAGTCCCATGTTAACGGTGCTTCGTAGGTACCGAAAGATTTGTTTAACCTCTTTGAGGTGAAGTTCGGTAGGCTTTGCCTAAAACCGTGCTAACAAACAAACAACAAATTGAATATCAGGTCGACTAGCAGTTAGGTACATGAGAGAACCGATCATGCTCTGATATTTTTTCGGATCGATGGGTTTTCCAAACAAATCAACACCTATTTTTGGTGAAGTGACCATTGGTGTACCAACAGAATCACAATTTTCCATTCCATGTTTTTTCAAAATCACTATTGTATATTTAGCTTGACTGATAAAAATACCACGAGGGGATTGGTGTATTTGTAAACCAAGAAAGAATTTTAGTTCCCCCATCATGGACATTTCAAATTTACTTTTCATGAGATTTTCAAAATGTTTTGAATGGTTAGGATTGGTTGATCCAAAAATTATGTGATCCACGTAAATTTGGACGATCAAAATGTCATCTTTGAATTTTTTGATAAACAAGGTGTCATCAACCGTTCCTTTTGTGAAATTCTTTTTGAGCAAGAAAGATGATAGTTCGTCATACCACGCTCTTGGAGCTTGTTTTAAACCATAAATTGCTTTCTTAAGCTTGTAGACGTAGTCTGGATGATCTTTGTCGATGAAACCCTCTGGCTGACTCACATACACTTCTTCTTTCAGAGTTCCATTCAAGAAAGCTGTCTTAATGTCCATCTGATAGACTGTGATCTTTTTGTGAGCTGCATAGGCTAAGAAAATCCGGACTGCTTCAAGTCTAGCTACAGGCGTGAATGATTCCTCGAAATCTATCCCTTCTTCTTATGGATAACCTTTAGCCACGAGACGAGCTTTGTTGCGAATAACAGTCATTTCCTCATCCAGTTTGTTCTTCCACAACCACTTGAGATCAAGAACACATTTATCAAGTGGTCGTTCAACAAGTTCCCAACTATCATGTAACAGGTATTGAAGAAATTCCTCCTGCATCGCTTCAATCCAAGGGTTTTCTGCCATTGCTTCCTGAATGTTCTTTGGTTCTTTGAGGCTGGTTGAGCAAATGTAAATGCACAATTCGAGATCAGTGGCAAGTTGTCTCCTTGTCCGAACTGGCTTTGAAGGTTCACCAATAACATGTTCTATTGGATGGTCTTTTGTCCATTGAAACGTAGAAGGGTACCTTGGGTTTAACGAATGTGTGTTAGATGGTTCTTGTAACCTTGAAGAAGATTCAGCAGAGTCTGTTGCAAACGGGTTTTCAAATACTTCTTCTTGAAAATTTCTGTTTTGGTTTTGCTCATTAACTCCTGGTAGTTCAGTTTCAATTACTGGAGTTGCTTGAGTAGATGTAGATGATGTTGAGGTAGTTGGTGCTTCAGCTTTGATTGTTGTAGATGCATCTTGTGATGGTGGTAGTGGTTGATGGTTTTGAGCGGGTGCAGCGGAATGTTGCTGAGATGCATTTGTCGAAGTTCCACCATAATATTCATCAAACATTAACTCAAAGAAATTTTCCAGTTCTTGTTCTGAAGGTTTATCCATGATTGTTGACTGAGCTCCTTGAGGTACGAGTCCTGAACTGATGTGTCCAGAAGTCTGCTGGTTTAGTGCGGGTCCTAATCCGTTTTGATTAGAAGTCATCGGATTAAGCGCGGGTTCTAGAGCGTATCTCTCATAAGCCATTTGTGAAATCTCGTCAAACTTCACATTCATCGTCTCCATTATCCTTTTCGTTCTTCTATTATACACCCTGAATGCCCTCGAGTTTTCTGAATATCCAATGAAGATACCAATATCACCCTTAGCTTTTAACTTCCCTAGATCTTCTCTGTCATTCGTCGGATAGCACAAAGCGCCAAACACGTGAAGGTAAGAGATGTCAGGTTTACGATTGTTCACTATCTCATATGGGGTTTTATTGAATCTTGGATGTACTAGGGATCGGTTTTGAGTGAAACAAGCAGTGGCAACAGCATCCGCCCATAAGAATAGTGGTGCACTATAATAAATCAGCATTGTGCGAGCAGCTTCCACAAGAGTTCGATTTCTTCTTTCAACTACCCCATTCTGCTGTGGAGTTCTAACAACTGATGTTTGATGTGTTATTCCAACATCTTCAAGGTAAGTTCTTAACTCCTGATTTGTGAATTCTGTACCATTATCTGTTCTTATAATCCTTACTGGAGCTTGAAGTAGAACTTGAATACGCTTCAGAAAGGTGATGATTGTACCTGGTGCTTCGTCTTTTGATCTCAAAAACTTTACCCAAGTATATCTTGAATAATCATCAACAATAACAAGAATATACTTCTTCCCATTAATGCTTTCAACTCTCATTGGGCCACATAAGTCCATGTGCAACATATGTAACCTTCCTTCCGAACTAGGTACGGTTTTGGGTTTATATGATGCTCTTTTACTTTTTCCTTGTTCGCATGATGGACAAAGGTGTTCCTTGGTGTACTTGAACTTAGGAAGTCCGGTGACGATGTTGTCTTTGGCTAACTTGTTGATCGTGTCGAAATTGAGATGAGATAATCTTCTATGCCACAGCCAAGACATAGTTTCGCTTGCCCTTGTCATAAGACAAATTTGTGATGTAGAAGCTATTTGGTTGATGTCGATAGCATACAAGTTTGTAACACGATTACCAGTTAAGAGATCATCACCAACCAAATTTCTAATAAAAACCGTGTTTCTCCTGAATGCAACTTCTAAATCAGCATCACAAAGCTGCCCGACTAAAAACAAGTTGTGTCCCTGATGCGTGGGAATCGCACCTTGCTTTACCTCTCGAGGGATCTCGCGAGGCTTACAACCCCCACCAGGCAGTGTACCTGATCGTTGTAGTATAGTATAGTGACAAGTACCGGGGGATTGATCGTTCAGCTTAGGAATAGTGTCGCTAGGATTAGAAAACCTAATTAAAAGTTCTAGAGATGAAAGATGATTATTTTTGTGTTTTTATATTTTAATGAAAGCAAGTAAAATCTTGGGTTTTGGAAGAGTGGGCGGAATTAGTTGTTATTCAACTAACCCAAAAACTACTTTATAACTAATTAAACTAATGAAAATGAAATTAAGCTAATATTAAACTAAGGTTGTGAGCAGTATTTGGAGAAGTTGTGTTTACTTAGACTTCATTACTCCCTAGATATCTTTTACATGTCAATTACTTGTTACACTTGTATGGATGACGGATTGTATTCCTTAATACCATTCATGGGGTGGCATACATAACTCCCCAACTCTATGAGCTCTTATCTCCTCCTACACCATGACCCAGCACAACTATAGGGATTGTAAACAGTGGCTCATGCATTAAATACAACCAATAAAGACCTAGTACGCCTCGGTTCATGTTTCTTAAGACGTTCAAGCATGTTACCATTTGGAGATCTGCCAGTTTTCTTAAGCCTAACATATAATATCATTCATCCAAGAACAAGAATAGACAAGTAATTAACACATAATCAACAACTAGGTTTCATTAGATCTAAGCAAACACAAAGTAAATCTAGCCTAGCATAGTAGAATTAAGATAAGAGCAAAAGATAAACAACCAACACATAGACATATTGATTGAATTAAGAGTATACTTATCTCAATTACAATGCAAGGTCTCAAGGGTTTGGAACCCTTGAAAAACCTGTAAAAGAGGCACCAAAATCGTCTTTACGGTTTCACCAAAACTTCTCTCTCTTAATGAAAAAACTAGAAAACTATATATAGGAAAATCGTCCTGACGGCGTCAAGAGTAAAATCTGACGCCGTCAACTAGCCGCCATACACTTCCTCGGACGCCCTAGATCCACTTGTGACGGCCTTGGTGACGCCGTCACCACCTACGGTAAATTAATCTTGGCCACTTTGACGCCGTCAACTCTCCATCTGACGCCGTCACCAGCTACGGTAAAATATTCATCTTGTCTGACGCCGTCAAGAGTAAACCCTTGACGCCGTCACCTTGTATTTCCAGCTTGGATTTTTGGTACTTTGTCGTTTTATTCACTTTATGCTCCAAAAACGTCCAAAATAGCCTCTTTTCCAGAATTCACTCTCCAAACACCTAAAATCACAAAAGGAACGATTTAGGGCAATATTTGATCAAATAAAGTCGGATTCGGGCTTAAATGACCCCCTAAAAACGGATCATTTTTCGCCTCATCATATACCCTTACACTTGAGATTTGCTTGTCCTCAAGCAAATGAGCTTTTATTCTACTCAAAAGACAAGTTAGGGGTCATTTAACACTAATATAAAAGTAATTACAACAAATAATCGTTCCACTAAAGACCAATAGACAAGCACGGAGGTCATACACAAGCACCTCACAAATAGTGTTTAGATACTCACATCTCTCGGGTGTAATAAAGTAATATAACATTATGGAAATGGAAGATATCTCTCACTACCTGTCATAGCAAAATAGATTACCATAGGCTTGGGAAAGGATCAAACCTCCACCACATGGCGTAAGCACCTAGGATAAACTATCAAAGAGGTCTTTTAAAAGGGTTATAACGTTAGGTGTAGGGATATGAATTACACGGTTTTGTTGGATAAAGGGGAATTTTACTGGTGGCGAGTTAACAATCTTAGTAAATTACATGTACAAGATGGCGTTGCTAAGCCAAGACTAGACTCGACTTAAGCTAATAAATGAAAAATAACAAAAACATAAAATGAACATAGAATGAAAACGGGATGGTAGTCCGTATGTTTTTCTCTTTTTCTTTTTTTTTTCTATTTTTTTTTCTATTTTTTTTTTTTCTTCATACACTCTTACCCTACCATCCAAAATAATACATCATAGGGGTATGAGCAATCCCCTTACACTTGAATCTTTACATACTTTAAATTAACTATTCTAATGACTCGAATTAAAAAAATCAAAACACTTGGAGCACTTTTAAGATTAACGCACATATGGGGGTAATAATATGATGTTCTTCCCCATTACTCCATAAAATAAGTACTTACCCATGAGTCCCAATCGTCCCAAAACAATATGTACAAGGATATGACTCGACTTAGCAACCATGTAATCAATTAGAAAGTTAACTTAGGGTTTAACAAATAACAATAATGCACTAAAAATGAGCGCATACACGGAAGGCTAAGGCGATTTGGGTGTACATTTAAGTGGGGTGTAACAAATTTTTCCTTTAAGTAAGATGCTTAAAGTTAGAAACGAAAAGATAGGCTCGGAGGGGTGTACTAGGGGTATCGTGCACTAAAAATGAGTACAACGCAAAGGGTGTGGGAAAAATTAGTTGACTTAACTAGCCAAGTAATATGACTTAAATGGTCAAGTAATCATGATACGGGTTTAACACAAGGGTGATCCTAATGCCTCTTATCCTGTAGTAAATCCTACTACACGAATGTAGTCTCACTAGCGGTCTCGGGATGCATCACTAACGCAAGTTCTAGAATCTAAATGCTAACGGTACACTCATAAGCACCAATAATAAATGCTTTTCCTATCAAATCTAAAGGCGAACCTCACATTTTTGGGTGGAAAATTTTTCTGAATATACGGTTATGTGCTAGTCATACAACCTCCTATCCATGAGACGCTTGCTATGGCTAAAGTTTCACTCCTAAATGTTGTAAAAAATTTTAAATTTGGCGCTAAAATTACACTAACAAGTATTTCTCATAGTTTTATTACTCATCTACTATCAAACAAAACAAACTCAAGCGAAAGTGCATATGTAAGGTATCATCTTTTTACCCTCCCCTTACACTTAGGATGAAATCAAATACTCCCCTGATTCGCTCGGTATGGATTATAGGTTGGCCAGGTTAGATCTTCCTCCAAGAAAATGAACAATCAAAGCTTCCCTTCCAGAATATAAATCATCTTCTTGTCTTAAATAACCTGTAAATCCTGAAAAAAGTAGACAAAGCAACCTCGCGTAAAATCGGCAGCATCCTATATAAGTTACTAAATCCTAGAAAACAAAGTAAGATATAATGCTTGTGGAATGAAGTTTGCAGATTTCCTGGAGATTATAAAACTTAATAATTCACAAAAACCATGAGACTCCGTTAGAAAAACAAAACGGGTAAAATTTCCAGATTTTTGACTCCTGACGCCGTCAAGAGCAATTGCCTGACGCCGTCAGAATGGACCTGCAGAAATCTTTATGTTAAGTTTCCGGAAAATTTCTGGAAAAACCTTGTCCTACTTCCTGGAAAATCCTGCAAAACTTCATTATGACTCGATACAAGCATTTGACTCTAACAAATACGAATATACATGTTCATTAAATATTGTGGAGAATCATGATCGGTTTGTTTCTTAAAAACATATTTGGGGTTTCCCCTTACACTTATCTTTTGCAAAAATACCTTTAGGTTGAAGTTAGGACTAGGCCAAACAACATAATAAAGTATTTCACATTTTAATTGAGAAACATGATCAACCAACAATAAAAATAAAACATGCATACGGAAGCAAATAACAATCAAACAATTAAAATCACACAAAACATGGGTTGCCTCCCAAGAAGCGCTTTTCTTTATTTACGAGTCTTGTAGCTAGACTCAAATTCGTGGGTTACTACGTGATTTCATCATTGGTTCCACTACCTAGGTCATCTTCTAAACCAGTTTTGTATTCCGGACCTAGTTGCAAGCATTCTTTGTAGAAACCAAGCATCCTATTTCTAACATACTCTACTCATCTACGTCTATCCTCCTCATTCCTATAATAAGCCACTTGCTTGTGTTCTTTTTCGAAATTAGAGAGAAGGCGGTATTGTTCGATCTTGTAGGGCATTTGATAAGCGACCTCATCATTATCTTTCTTGAATCTAACTATCCCTAAAGTTGGATCATAACTCATCCTAGTGGCCTCAACAAATGGTTTCCCGAATATTATTTGGCTTAGGTCAGCATCAATCACTGGGCGAGTGTCTTCCACTATCATAAAATCAATCTCATAGGTGAGATTCCCAATAATCACATGCAATCCTTTCACTCTTCCTGCAAAATTACTTACCAGATTCTTACCGGGCATCAACCTAAAATTGAGTTGCTTCTTCATCACCCAATTGTAATAAGTCCTAGTCATGATGTTCACGGGGGATCTAAGGTCGATGTAAGCTTTCCATATATGCATGTGCCCTATATTACATGGGATGTTAATGTTCGAGGGGTCTCCCATTTTGATCAGGGGGTTGCCAAAGATATATGCTTTCTCGGGACTATCGAATAGATCCTTATGGTATTCCCGTTCCTCCTCGGTTGGCAACTTATCAAAGTATTTCTCTATAGGTTCTATCTCCTCCAATTTCTCATCCTTTTTAACCTCAACTTCCCCACTCTCATCCTAACTATTGGCTTCTACCTTCGCTTCATCCTTGTCACTCTCCTCTATCTCTCTATCTATTGGCTTAATGGTGACAACATTGACAAAGTGGACATGTTTGGATGATGAGGGGTCCTTAGTTTGAATTCCACTATTCGTGTCCCTAGTGTCCTTCCTAGGTGTGGCTAATGTTTGGTTGTTGAGGGCTTTCAACAAATTGTCGATTTTGTTGGTCATCTCCGTTTGTTGCTGGTTGAATTCGTTTTCAAACCTAACTATGCGGGCTTCTTGAGATGCCATAAATTTCGACATCAATCCTTCAAGATTGTTGGTACTACCATAGTTTTTAGAAGGATTGTTGTTGAAGGTACGGTTGGGTGGTGGACCGTTTGATTGGTAATGATTAGGCGGGTTGGAAGAATTGGGTTGATTTTGTTTCCACCTAAGGTTTGGGTGATTTTTCCATGAGGGGTTGTATGAATCTCCGTATGTGTTCGGCTCGGGCTTGAAAGTGTACCACTTATCTCCCGCTTCGTCGGTACGCGTGGATGCGTAATCCGCAAAAGCTGTTCCGGGGAGTTCCATACAATCACGAGTGTCATGGGGACCACTACATAATTCGCATGAAGAAGTGATTTTGTTCACTTGGCTTGAATGCTTCGGAGCTTCGTAAGATTTCATGAGAAACTTGACTTGGTCCTCAAGTTCCATGATCCTACGGTCGGGAGTGCTTGAATTGTTCGAAGGCAAAGATATTGCCTTGACCGTTTTGTTCAAATCACGGGGATGATTCCAACTTTCGTTGTCATAGAGAGCAAGATCTTCTATGAGTTCCCATGATTGTTCCGCACTAAGATCACGTAGCTTACCACCGGCCGATTGGTCAATGGTTCGCCTCGTGGGGATATCGATATGGTCATAGAAAATTTGGACTTGGAGCCAAAGATCTATGCCATGATGAGGGACTTTTTGGAGTAAGTCCTTGAAACGAGTCCATGCTTCGTAAAGAGATTCATTTTGACGTTGTTGGAACATCAAGATGTCATTCCTAAGCTTAGTAGTTCTCCCCGGTGGAAAAAATTGAGCAAGGAAACGAGTGGTGAGATCATCCCATGTGGTGATGGATCCCGCGGGTAAACGCTCAAGCCATTGACTAGTTTGATCTCGTAGAGAGAATTGGAATAGGCATAAACGGGTAGTCTCTCTAGTTTCAACACCTAGGTCTATGGAATCTACGATTTTGAGGAAGTCCTTAAGGTGTTGGTTTGGATCTTCGGAACGAAGTCCATGGAATGCACATCCGCTTTGCACCAACCGGATGGTGTCGGATCGCAAGGGGGTCACATTGGCTCCGGTGAGCTCAATGGTCTTTCGGTAGCCTTGGTGGCTAGGTCGGGAATACTCTCCTAAGGTTTGGGGCCTAAGGGGTTCTAATGGTGGGTTTTGTTGTGGTGGGATGACGGGTTCAAAGAAGTTACCACCTTCCATGATGTCGGATGGTAAAGAGTTACGAACAAAGGCACGAAGAAATAAGATAGACTAAAGAAGACCTAAAAATAAAAATAAAAAAATCTTACTAGAAAGGAATCTAGCAAGTAGACCTAATAAAAAGAAATCATAACCTAGACAATAACTATTCCCCGGCAGCGGCGCCAAAAACTTGATGCGTGGGAATCGCACCTTGCTTTACCTCTCGAGGGATCTCGCGAGGCTTACAACCCCCACCAGGCAGTGTACCTGATCGTTGTAGTATAGTATAGTGACAAGTACCGGGGGATTGATCGTTCAGCTTAGGAATAGTGTCGCTAGGATTAGAAAACCTAATTAAAAGTTCTAGAGATGAAAGATGATTATTTTTGTGTTTTTATATTTTAATGAAAGCAAGTAAAATCTCGGGTTTTGGAAGAGTGGGCGGAATTAGTTGTTATTCAACTAACCCAAAAACTACTTTATAACTAATTAAACTAATGAAAATGAAATTAAGCTAATATTAAACTAAGGTTGTGAGCAGTATTTGGAGAAGTTGTGTTTACTTAGACTTCATTACTCCCTAGATATCTTTTACATGTCAATTACTTGTTACACTTGTATGGATGACGGATTGTATTCCTTAATACCATTCGTGGGGAGGCATACATAACTCCCCAACTCTATGAGCTCTTATCTCCTCCTACACCATGACCCAGCACAACTATAGGGATTGTAAACAGTGGCTCATGCATTAAATACAACCAATAAAGACCTAGTACGCCTTTGTTCATGTTTCTTAAGACGTTCAAGCATGTTACCATTTGGAGATCTGCCAGTTTTCTTAAGCCTAACATATAATATCATTCATCCAAGAACAAGAATAGACAAGTAATTAACACATAATCAACATCTAGGTTTCATTAGATCTAAGCAAACACAAAGTAAATCTAGCCTAGCATAGTAGAATTAAGATAAGAGCAAAAGATAAACAACCAATACATAGACATATTGATTGAATTAAGAGTATACTTATCTCAATTACAATGCAAGGTCTCAAGGGTTTGGAACCCTTGAAAAACTTGTAAAAGAGGCACCAAAATCGTCTTTAGGGTTTCACCAAAACTTCTCTCTCTTAATGAAAAAACTAGAAAACTATATATAGGAAAATCGTCCTGACGGCGTCAAGAGTAAAATCTGACGCCGTCAACCAGCTACGGTAAAATATTCATCTTGTCTGACGCCGTCAAGAGTAAACCCTTGACGCCATCACCTTGTATTTCCAGCTTGGATTTTTGGTACTTTGTCGTTTTATTCACTTTATGCTCCAAAAACGTCCAAAATAGCCTCTTTTCCAGAATTCACTCTCCAAACACCTAAAATCACAAAATGAACGATTTAGGGCAATATTTGATCAAATAAAGTCGGATTCGGGCTTAAATGACCCCCTAAAAACGGATCATTTTTCGCCTCATCAGTCCCAATCCTTCGACGTAGTAAACCCGAGTGATTAAAAAATTCTCAGACCGAAGATCTCCATAATCCAGAATAGCTGCTACATGATCATTTCCAAATCGTACAGTTCCCATGAATTTCCAGACGAAATTGATCAGCAGCTTTAAATTCCCGGTCATGTGCTTGGAGCAACCCGAGTCGACGATCCAAAGACATATTTCGATAACCTGCGAAGAACAGAATAGTTTGTATTTGGAAACCGTTTTGAATTTGGTTCCATTTGGTTAGGGGTAAAATCTGAATCACATTCATAGATGGTATCTACTTGTCCATTTTGAACAACTTTCAATTTGTCATCCTGAAGAATGAATTCTCTACCCGTAGGTTTCCACATACAAAACTTAAGTTATTTCCTAGGCATTCGACTACTAGTGGTAGACCTAAAGCGTGCAACTAATCTTTCTATAGATCTAGATCTGGCACTAGTTCCCTTTGGAACATACTTCTGTTTAGGCGTAACATTCACTTTCTTAGAAACACATTCATCATGAAAATCATTAAATAAACATTTCTTGCATATTAAACGAACAGAGTCATTACATGCATTAGAACCAGTACTTTCGACATTACATTCAGATGAATCATGTTTCTTATTACAAAGCGATAAATTCCTAGGGTGTTCTTCTACTTCTTCAACTTTATTCTTGCTACTACTCTTAGAAACAGGCGAGACTCTATTGTTCCTTGTATTGCTCCTAGGCTGTAGTCTGCTGCTCCTAGAGGTGCTTTCTAATCCTGTAGAAGGTAAGGCACACACATTAGGATTTATATTATTGTCCTTTTTAGCATCCCTAGATTCTTTAGAATTAGCCTTTATGCACTTGTCATTTGTCTTAGATGTTGAGGCAGACGCACTAGTGGGACTAATCCTAAAAAGGCCAGGTGCTATCACTTTTGGTGTTTCGACAACCGCTTTTCCTTTATCAACAATCTTAACATTTTCACTTTTCTTAGGCAAGGGTGTTGGAGTGACTGGTTTTGTCAAATCCTTTTTCTAATCGAATTTTGGAGCAAACCTTGAAATTGACATTTTTGGTTTTTGAACCATGTTTGAAACATTTGGTTTCTCCGAAGTCAATGGTTTTGCAAACTTAGTTTCCTCACCTTTTCCTTTTTGACTTTCAAGCTGAGCCCTCTGTTGATATAAATAATGTTTGTGAATATTATTAATATTTCTCAATAAACCTATGTTTTGATAATCACAAAACTTAAATCAAATTAAGTCAAGAATAAGACATAAACAAGTATTTGGTGACAAATATTTACCTCTACATCTTATATCACTTAAGGTATGCATAAACTTAGTAACTTATGCATTACATGATCAAAGGAAATTTTATATTAATACATAACATTATATAAAATGATTTTAACATTTTATATATATTTGTAAATCATTTTTGGTAAAGCTTTATTAAACCACAAAAATATTTTTTCAAATTTCCAACCAAAAAGGGCAAATTTTATCCAAAGAAACTTTTCAAACGTTCAAGAGGGCGGCCCCCTTAATTTTACTAGGCGGCCCCCTTAATCATTAAGGGGACCGGCCTACAATTAAGGGGACCGACACGCTCCCGGACAGTAAAATCTGGCCCTTTAAATACTGGATCATTTTGCACATTTTCCTCAGCTTTTTGCACTATAAACTTTATGATCTAATCCTCTTCTCTAGATCTAAAATCCTTTGATCATATATTTCATAAGTCTTTGTTTCCAAGTGATCCAAAGCTTCATTCATTCAAGTGCAAGAAGAAGAACACTTCTCTACATCCATCTTATTGTAGTGGTGTTGTGTATAGCTAGTTTCTTATAGTACTAGTGATAGCTAATTGTTAAGGTGTTGTGAATATTTGTTGATTGTAGAATCTTGGTGTGTTGTAAACTAGTTTAGTAGTAGTGACTTAGTTGTGCATAGAAGAAGGTGTGAAGATTGATAAGGTGTGAAGACGGTGTGAAGTCTTGAAGAAGGTGTGAAGGTGTGATTAAGGTGTGAAGATCACGTGGTGTGATATTTGGTGTGAGATTGGTTCTAGCTACGATTAGAACTCGACATTTAGCTTAGTGTCATTAACTTGTGTAAGCCAAGGTGTGTAAGGTTTCTCCACCATAAGGAGTTTGTTGACATAGTGAAGAAAACTCTCGAGTGTGGTACTCGGGGAGTGGAGTAGGGCAAGGAAGGTGTCCTTGTAGCCGAACCACTATAAATACGCGTGTTGTGGTTTGATCTTTCTAACTCTATCTTTTCTTCATTATATTTCAATACTTTCAATATTAGTTTAGAATTGCTTATATTGGTTGTTGCTTGAATTCACTTAAGATCGAATCGAAAGTTTTATAACCAACAAAATATTTTGGAAATAAATTTAAAAGGACATAAAACTATTCAACCCCCCTTCTACTTTTCCACAATTGGTATCAGGAGCCACGTCTAGCAAGATCTTTAAAATATATTGTATTTTAAAACTTGTAACGATCTATGGAATCTGAAAAATATTTAGAAGGGCAATCTATGCAAAGACCACCACTATTTGAAAGTGATGGATTTTTATATTGGAAAAATCGATTCGAAACTTATGTGAAGTCAAAAGATCTAGATCTTTGGCATGTTATTACTAATGGTGATTTTTTACCTATTCAAAATAACCCGGAAACTAAGAAAGATGAAATCGTACCTTTTGAAAAACAAAATGATGATTTAAAAAGAAAACTTGCTAAAAATAATGAAGCAAAAATGGTTATTTATAATGCGCTACCACGTAAAGAGTACGAAAGGATCTTTATGTGTGAAACCGCAAAAGAAATTTGGAACTCTTTACTAATAACTCACCAATGTAATAGTCAAGTCAAAGATAATAAGATAGATCTACTTGTTCAACAATACGAGCAATTCACGATTCCGGAAGAGGAATCAATTGATAATGCTTTTGCTAGATTTAACACTATCATCACAAGTTTAAAAGCACTTGATGAGAATTTTTCTAGTAAGAATTTTGTTAGGAAGTTTCTTAGGGCTCTTCATCCAAAATGGCGAGCTAAAGTGACGGCTATTGAAGAATCGAAGAATTTGTCAACTTTTCAACTTGACGAATTAATTGGAAATCTAAAAGTCTACGAAGTCATCATTAAGAAGGACACCGAAATGGTCAAGGAAAAAAGAGAGCAAAGAAAGTCAATCACCTTGAAAGCTAGAAAGGAATCTAGTATCGAAGATAGCTCATCTTCCGAAAGTGATGACGAAGAATACGCCATGGCCGTAAGAGATTTCAAGAAATTCTTCAAAAGGCGAGGAAGATTCGTAAGACAACCGTATGATGAAAAGAAAATATTTCAAAAGAGTAAAGATGACAAGAACAACAAGATTGAAAGAAAGTGCTTCAAGTGTGGACATCCAAATCACCTTATTGGAAAATGTCCAATGATGACAAGAGATCAAAATCAAAGAGCATTTGTTGGAGGTGCTTGGAGTGATAGTGATGATGATGAGAATGAAACGACAAAGGAAGAAAAATGTCTCATGGCGAATACACCAAATGAGGTACGTTCCGAAACCGAATATTTTAGTGATGAAAGTATATCATTAGATGAAAAAGATCTAGAAAATGAATATATTAAACTATGCAAATTAGGACAACTAGTAATGGCCAAAAACAAATCACTAAAATACATTAACAATCAATTAGAAAGTGAAGTACTTGAACTAAAAATTAAAATACATCAACTAGAAAAAGGTAAAGAAACTTTTGAAGGATGTAAATCATGTCAAGAGCTTGAAGGTGAAAACGAAATACTTAGGGAAGATATTCGCAAACTTGACAAATTTGAAAATAGTAGTCAATCACTTAGTAAAATAATAAGTATTCAAAGAACATCCGGAGACAAAACCGGATTAGGATTTAATTTAAATGAGGCTTCAACAAGCGAGATTAAAAATGTAAAATTTGAAAGTGAACTCAACAAACAAAAACCTCTAAAATCTAATCCTAAGTATATACTTATTAATGATAAGAAAATACCTCTCGCCAATGATGAAGAAGTTAAAGATTTTTATAAACCGTCTTTAAAGACCGAAGTAGGATCTTCTAAACCCAAAATAAGATCTAAAACTCCACCACCTAGAAAACCAAATAATTCTCATCCTAAGTCTAAAACACCTCAACCAAGAAGAAATCAAAATAGACAAAACTATAATAACAATATTAATCAAATGTGGAACTACCAACAAAGCTACAACCCTTGGGGCATTCTACCACCTTTCATGCACCCGAGTCAAATGTTAAACATGTTTGGACCAAACAACTTTGGACCAAAAGGAGAATGGAGATCAAATGGCTAGACGAACATTCCTTGAGGCAATCTTGGTTTTTCTCTCAACATAGACTTTGTCAAAGTCTTTATTTCATCTTGATGATGTTGAAGATTTCTTTTGAAGACCACCGGGTACGCCATTCTTTCACAACTCATTACCATGCTTAGATTAATATACATTGTTTGATTTCGTCAATTATTTAGATATAATTTGTTATTGTCTTCTATTTGTTAGAATCACATATATACTTATATATACATATATATATATATATATACTATTATACGTAATAAATATATATATATATATATATATATATATATATATATATATATATATATATATATATATATATATATATATATATATATATATATATATATTCACTTGCACATAACCTAGATACGTCATTTGTTGACTTTCTAGAACTCCAAGAAATCATTCTTTATCGAACCCTTTCTTTCCCCCTCACGTTATTCTAGTAAGTCCTCTTTTAGGAGACTCATGATGATGAAGGGATATGAGTCAAGTGGACTTTTATAATGCAAGAACGCCTTCGCACGTGAACACTATGGATGAAACAAACTCCTCTCGCCAAGTATATTCTATCTCCGCTACTATCCTTCAAATCTCACTCATCAACCCATCTTTCAAACACATTTATACTTATATATAAAAACAATATATATATATACACTTATTCACATATTCCCGAACACACCTCAAATCCTTCATCAACTTAACACTTTGATCATTTTATCCAAAAATTGTCAAAGGTATATTTTAATTATCGAAACGGTAATTAAAAGTTGTTAAGTATTTTATCATCGTGCCAATAGACGTTTACGTATTTTTGATATATTATAAATCTAAGTATATACGTATAAATATTTTTGTTCCAGAAACGAATTCCGCGAAATTTGGAAATTTCAAAGGCGGCCCCCTTAATGATTAAGGGGACCGGCTTGTTATCGAGGGCGGTCCCCTTAATGTTTAAGGGGGCCGGCCATCTGAGAGTATCCAAATCCGTTTTTCCTTCTTAATTCCATTCCCAAACACTCCATTCACTCATTTGTTCTTCCCCACTGCTACTGAGTACGAACCAAAACCGCCAAAAACTTCAAAATCCTCCTTCATATCACCAATCCGGGGTTGTTTCGCAAGGGGCAAACATCAACCAAACATATAACAACATCTTTTGTAAGTTTTCCAACATGCATTTCATCACATTTCATTCAATTTAGTGTCTAATCAATAATTATGCATTTTATTAAAATTCATTTTAATTCAATTTTAAGTGTAATTGAAGCTAGAAATTGAACTACCAAATGCTCCCCATAGGATTAGGATGATGTTTTGCAACTCAAAATTAGTATAACATATCATCTTGTCAAAATCATTAATCGCCCATAAACCCTAGTCGAATTTTATTTTTCAAAAGGCACATTTTTGATATAACTCTTAAAAACCATTCAAAACTTACTACATTACATTGTTTTAACGTTCTAAACAATCAAAGCATACTTTTCAAATTGTTGATTAAATGGTTCATGAAGACAAAATGGGCGTTTAGTTCATGAACAAACCATAACTATATGAAGTTATTTGAAACCTATAACTAGCTTATAAGTTTTGTTAATAATACTAGAATCAATAGAGGTCATCAAGAAATATAATCAATATATATATTGATATTTTTAGGATATTGTTGTCTAGTTAAGGGAGCGTTTGGTTTATCTTTAAAATGATAATTTTGAAAACTAAAATTCGCATTTCAATCTTTTAAACAAGCTTATGTTGCGTCAAACTTTTACGAAATGGAAGATATATAATCTAATATATATCTAGCCTTATTTCGAAATGAATTAAGATATCATACCCTTTTGATATTGTACATTCTAAACAAGTTTAAAATTAAAATAAAAGGAACATCATGAAACTACTTCATTAAATAATTTTTTGTCGAAGTAGAATTTCGTTCCACATATATTGCATATAATTATATATATACATATATATATAAACAATATATGCATGATGGTTGTTTTTATAATAATTCTATTCTTGTTGTTATTTTATTTAGGTGAAAATGCCTAAGACCACGGTTGGTGATGTAGCCAAAACCAAACAATACATTTCAAATGTTTCTTCTACTCCCGGCATGTCTCCTTCAGTTGCATGTTTCTATCGTCCCATTGAAAATAGAAACATTCACGAAGGACGAATTGTCGATCCATCTTTCTATGAAAATGATCAAACCGAACGAATGTTCACCAATATTCGTTTTGAATGTCTTTTACAAATCAACGAACCTATCATCCCCCGTTTTATCCTCGACTTCTACAGCCAAGTGACGGTGCAAACCGATCCCTATGGTCATCTCCTCATTTCCTTCATGATTCAAAATCAATTCATCACTCTTTCTCTTGCTCAATTTGGGCAAATTCTTAGAATCCCATTCAACGGCCAAACCATTTTCTCAAATGAATGGGATCTTTCCACTCTTGAAATAAATCATCCTCAGGATGGCCCCTACTATTCTGAGATTCCTAGTCCTGAAGACATGCGTCGAATGCTTGAACTAGAACGTCGTATGACTAGTCGAGTAATCAAGTCGAAGAATGTCGATATTCATGCCAATCAAATCCTCCTCAAAGAGCTAAGCCAAGATATGAAGAAGTGGGAAGAAATCATTCGAGAGAATGCGTTTGGTACTGGTGGTCACCGTGATCATGTCACGGCGAGCATTGCCCACATGCTTTATTGTGTTATTGCTGAAGAGCAATACAACTTGGCTTATCTTTTTATTCATCGAATCATGTCCGCCAAAAACACCACAAATGCCAATCTTCCCTACGGTATGTTTCTCACACGACTTTACCGTTATGTGATGGAACATTACCCACATCTTCAAAGAGACTACTATGTTCATATCCTTCCTACTTTGAACCAACTTACTCATGTTCGTACTCGTCGTCCTCATAGTGACAAAGGAAAATCTCGTGCTCCTTTGTACTCTAGGGGTCGTGGTTCTACATCTCATCATGATGACGATGATGATGAGGAGGAAGACACCTCACGTGTTAGTACTCCATCCCCCACGACCTTTGTTGATGATCTTCCTGACCTTGATTACTCCGAATATTCAATTCCTCTTCCTCACGAACGTACCGATGAAATTTTCTTCACTCGCCAAACCTCCATCATCAACCAACAACAACAAATGCATGAAGAGATGCGAGAAGGATTCAAATCCGATGGGAAGATGTTTAGGAAAATGCTTGGAAAGAAGAAGAAGTAGTAGATTATGATGTATTGCTATTTGTTACTACTTGTTTCTATTTGACATTTGTATGGTTTGCTACTTGTCCGACTTATTCGGAAATACTTGTGTTAGCTCTTGTTCATCTCTTGAATAATTTTTAGTCTTTGAACAATCATCATGTTATGCTATGCTTCCTTTCTAATATGGATTATAATATGTTAATTTGCATGAAAAATTTGGTTATATATATATATATATATATATATATATATATATATATATATATATATATATATATATATATATATATATATATATATATATATTATATATCATCATTCCTAGTGTATATGCCTCTAATAGAGCTTGCTGGAAAAACAAACTTGAAAAATGGCCAAATTTTGCAAATTTTGGGTTTCTGGTCGTCTGGGAAAACACCAGATGGGCGGCCCCCTTAATTCCATAGGCGGTCCCCTTAATGATTAAGGGGGCCGGCATACAATTAAGGGGACCGGCCATCTGGAACTGGGTTTACTGTATTCTTTTGCATCTTGTGAATCCTTTCTCTAGTTTCAGCTACCATTTCCCATTTTGACCCAACTGATTTTAGAATCTCCTTCAACCATTTCAAACATTTACCTAAATCATCCACTTCCATACTATAAATTCCCTCCATTATCACCATTCTTCATCTCATCATTCATCATATCATCATGACTCCTCCAAGCACCTCAAACTCCAAAACCTTCAAGAAACAAAAACTTGTGGTCATCCCACCAAAACAACTCTTCATTGACTTAACAAATGAAGACAACAAAACATCATCACCTCCACCCAAATGCTCATCCCCAAGTGCACCCAATGCACCATCTAAAACACCTTCCACTCATGGAACTTCTTCATCATCCATACCCTCAACCTCATCAATCAATGACTACAACAACTTACACTTGTCACCACAAGTATCATCACCACTTCCTACACAAGAACCCATGTCTACTCATCTTACCATCTCACTTTCACCAACAACACCACTTGATACTCAACTCTCAACTCCACAAACTACACCACCATACTTTGCCAATCCCGTACCTTGGAGGATGCTTGAATCACATGGTGATTCTTGCCTTTGTTGTATCCACAACCGCACGGTCATCTTTGGCCTTCGAGATGAAATTCAATATATGTTTTCATATATTGAACATTTGCTTACCAACCCACCACCACGACCAACTCCACCATCCTCTCCAATAATCCCTCCACCACAATTCTCACCCATTACTCCACCATCTCCATCATGCTCTCCAAATTAAGCATATTATATGCTTAATAAATAAAGCCTTTACCATCCCATTTGCTTGCAAGCTCTATGGAGTCCATGTACCCTTTGCATGATGATATATTTCTATTGTTGTTAGCTTATGTAGTCACTAATATCTTGTACTCTTCATTACTTGTACTTGTATTGTTGTGTCTTGACACAACAATTGTTCTAATATGAATGCTTCTTTCTTTCCTTATTACATTATATTTGTGTGCATGTCTATACTTGTGCTTCTAATATTTTTGTTTTGCAAGCATTCCATAGCTCGTTCTCTTGGTGCCCCCAAATGAGGGGGAGTACACATCAAGGGGGAGTTTCTACCCGTCAAAATTTTCACGTATGAAAACTTGTCGGCATAACCTTTTTGATGTTACAAAAAGGGGGAGAAGTACATATAAACTCACTAAAATACTTGTTTAAAAACTAATTTTTGAGTTAATGAGTTTAAGTTTTGTAATCATCAAAAAAGGGGAGATTGTTGATATAAATAATGTTTGTGAATATTATTAATATTTCTCAATAAACCTATGTTTTGATAATCACAAAACTTAAATCAAATTAAGTCAAGAATAAGACATAAACAAGTATTTGGTGACAAATATTTACCTCTACATCTTATATCACTTAAGGTATGCATAAACTTAGTAACTTATGCATTACATGATCAAAGGAAATTTTCTATTAATACATAACAGTATATAAAATGATTTTAACATTTTATATATATTTGTAAATCATTTTTGGTAAAGCTTTTTTAAACCACAAAAATATGATTTCAACTTTCCAACCAAAAAGGGCAAATTTTATCCAGAGAATCTTTTCAAACGTTCAGGAGGGCGGCCCCCTTAATTTTACTAGGCGGCCCCCTTAATCATTAAGGGGACCGGCCTACAATTAAGGGGACCGGCACGCTCCCGAACAATAAAATCTGGCCCTTTAAATACTGGATCATTTTGCACATTTTCCTCACCTTTTTGCACTATAAACTTTCTGATCTAATCCTCTTCTCTAGATCTAAAATCCTTTGATCATATATTTCATAAGTCTTTGTTTCCAAGTGATCCAAAGCTTCATTCATTCAAGTGCAAGAAGAAGAACACTTCTCTACATCCATCTTATTGTAGTGGTGTTGTGTATAGCTAGTTTCTTATAGTACTAGTGATAGCTAATTGTTAAGGTGTTGTGAATATTTGTTGATTGTAGAATCTTGGTGTGTTGTAAACTAGTTTAGTAGTAGCGACTTAGTTGTGCATAGAAGAAGGTGTGAAGATTGATAAGGTGTAAAGACGGTGTGAAGTCTTGAAGAAGGTGTGAAGGTGTGATTAAGGTGTGAAGATCACGTGGTGTGATATTTGGTGTGAGATTGGTTCTAGCTACGATTAGAACTCGACATTTAGCTTAGTGTCATTAACTTGTGTAAGCCAAGGTGTGTAAGGTTTCTCCACCATAAGGAGTTTGTTGACATAGTGAAGAAAACTCTCGAGTGTGGTACTCGGGGAGTGGAGTAGGGCAAGGAAGGTGTCCTTGTAGCCGAACCACTATAAATACGCGTGTTGTGGTTTGATCTTTCTAACTCTATCTTTTCTTCATTATATTTCAATACTTTCAATATTAGTTTAGAATTGCTTATATTGGTTGTTGCTTGAATTCACTTAAGATCGAATCGAAAGTTTTATAACCAACAAAATATTTTGGAAATAAATTTAAAAGGACATAAAACTATTCAACCCCCCTTCTAGTTTTCCACACCCTCAAAAGATCATTTTGCTCTTTCATATTCTTTAAGGCACGCTCATACGACAATTTGTCATACTTGCATTCTTCCTTTTTTTGATCAAGTTGTTTAAAATATGACACATTTTCTTTTTCAAGCTTTATAAGAGCATTTTCATATTTTGAAACAATTGCGGAGGTCTCAGCTCTTAGTTGTTCATCGTCTTGAACAGAATATGTTTGTAAAATGATAGACATAATGTCAGTGGTCATAACAGCTTCGAAGAGAGAATCATTTAGGTTTTCCAAAACATTCATGCTTTCAAAAGTTTCATTAGCTTCGTTTACCAAGGATTTGTGGTCCTTGACAAAGTCGGTCGTTTCTTTTAAGAAATCTTGTTCAAAATGGATTACCCTCGCACTGATGTTATTCAGTGGGATAATCATTTCGTTTTCAAAAACTTTTTTCTGCTCAATATAAAAACTTGAATGCCAGTTGTTAATATTGATTGTAGTTTTAGAAGCAACAATATTTTGAAGTTCTTGAATTCTCTTTTTAACGTCATCCAGAATGTCTCTAGCCTTGCTTGTATTAAAAGTGTTGTTAGAAGACATTTGTTCTATTTTTGAAAGAGATTTGGAAGCAATTACTTTCTTAGAAAGCATTTTTAAGAACGGTCGTTTTATGGAAAACACATATGGTTCTTTTTGTGGAACAAAAGTAATTCCCGAAATTTGTTCAATTTATTGTAATCAATGGGTTTCAAATCCTTTTGTTTCATTTTATTTATGCTCTCATCGACATGTTCTATCGTTTGCACAGAATCCCTAATGACGGGAGGATCATGTTTGGTGTAAATCAGATTACCATTGCACAAAACATTATGTTCTTGCTGAGCTTTCTTGAGATTACAAGGGGTGTTGTTACCAAGAGCCACTTTATGTTTCGTATGGTAAATCGGATTAGTTTGATTTGAAATCATTTTCATTGTTTGACTTGACTGACCCGACTTAACCAATAATTCTTCTAAATGTGCAATCATGTGTTCTGACTCTACGATTTCAGCCAAAAGTTTGTCTTCTTTCTTTGCAAAGTTCTTTTTCAGCTCGTCCCTTTATTTTTCAAGATTGGTATAAGCTGATTTTTGTTTAGAAAGTTGGTTTTGTAAATCAGAAATTTTCACATTTAAAGATTTTATCTTTTTGAAAGAATTAACATCAAGTGTATCAAACTTGAGTTGCAATTGTTTTTCCCTTGAAACGGAATTTTGATAACCAGTTTCAAATTCAGACAATCTTTTGTTATGAAATTCAAAAGCTTTAACGTTTTCTTTGTAACTCTCAAGCTCAGCGGTCAATTTAACATTCGCGGCCTTAACATCGCAATTGACCTTTTTCACATTCTCAATTTCCATACGACAATTATTCAATAATGATTCAAATAAAGCACGTGTTTCCTCATCATTCTCAGCATGCTGTGAAACGAAGCCTCCATTATGATTCACATCTGGAGTCGCTGAAGGAGTATTGCTACTACTTGGCGTGTCCAGGAATGTATCATAACTGGATGCTTTCTTCTCAAAATGTTGTTCCTCATGAGGAGACATATCAAATATATCATTATTGTGACATGTGTTGAAATTTGATACCTCAGATGGTGCAGTGGTGTCATAAACAGGAAGTGTGTCAGAATCTGTGTCATACTTAGCTTCCTGAAGATTCGCCATGAATATGCAGTTCGCATCGATATCCTCACTATCTTCCATGTCATCCATAAGAGCCATAAAATCATTCTCCTCTGCGTTCAACTGAAACCCTGCCTCATTCTTTTGTGCCAACAGTAATGCTTTTTGCAAGTACGCTGTGTCTTTCTTGTTCGACTTAGTAGGACAGTTCCTTGCCATATGACCTACACCCTAACAGTTGAAACACTTTACCGGATTACCCTGATTCACATTTCCCAAATTCCCAACTACTGAAGTTGCAACATTTCTATTCTGATTACCCATTGCCTGATTACCAACATTCTGATCCCTCTGATTTCCAACAAACTGACCCATCTGATTCCCTGCATACTGACCATGCTGATTCCCTGCATACTGACCAGCATTCTGCATATTCTGATTACCCATATTAAATGCAGTAGCATATCCTTGCTGATTCCAATAAACTCCAACCATTTGGCCTCCGTTGCCCATATTGAAACTCGGCTGAGCAATCTGCTTGTTTCGAGTGTTCGATGAAATCCTTTGGTTGTTGTTTGTTGGTGTAGAATAACGTCCTTGGAATGCCTTTGACAGAAAACCAAACGCTTGGGTCAATGCTGCAGTAGCTTCATCATTTTCAGTGAATTCTAGTTCTTGGAATTATGGGTATTGCTGTTGTGGAATAACATGTTGTTGTTGTTGTGGGTAGAACTGTTGTTGGTAGACCGGTGTTGGTTGTTGAATGTATGATGGTTGCATGTAGTTTTGAGTGGAAGATGATGATGGATGTTGTGTGTTCACTGGTAGCGGTGTTGGTGTAGTAGCAATTAATGCAAGAGAATCATGATTCTTTGCCAATCTTTCTTTCCTTACTTCATTAGCCTCAGCTTGGTTTTGTTTCAGAAAGTCATAGAGTTGATCATAATTCACCTTATGTAAATCCTTTTTTTGATTGACAATTGTAACATAACGACCCCATTCTTCTGGAAGGTTGTTGATGAATTTGATGTTTGTTGCAATTGTTCGAGGTGTCAACCTGTTTCTGATTAACTCATTCATCGAAGTGCAAAACCTTGTGTAGTAAGATTCAATCTGTTCACCTTTAGTGGATGTAAAGTTCTCCCATTCAGTAAGAAGTTTGTTCTCAACGTCTTGTTGTCCAATCTCTGTTCCATGACAAATCCTTCTAACACGTTCCCACATAGCATAAGCAGTTTCACAACTGTCGACGGCAGCAAAGATCTCCCGTGGTAATCCAAGTTGGATTAAATGCATTGCCATATCATCAGCGGCGATCTGCTTATTGTCGTCTGATGAGTGTCTAAATACTCATCATTTTATACCAATCTGAACTGCCAAAACATACAAAAACACTCAAATATGCATCAAAATACTTAAAATATCTTAGAAGTGTGTTTTATATGTTCCAAATGCAAAATATGCAAAAACAGATGAAAAACGTACAAAGTTTGCATAATTGGCAGTTTCAGTCCCTCAAGTTTCACAATTTGGCAAAACTAGTCCATGAAGGTTTTAAATGAATAAAAAGTCAACTTAAGTCCTTGGGAAACCAAAAATATTCACAAATGATCCCTGGATGAAAGTTTACACAATCTGGCAAGTTTTACTCCTCAAGTTACAAAATTGGCAAAATAAGTCCCTGGGTATTCAAAACTTGGAAATTTCACAAAATACCCTTGAACTATTCATGAATGATAATTTGGAACATTTTGATAAACTTTTGGGAATGATACAGTTTTACCCTTCAACTTTCAGAAAATTACAAGTTTGGTCCCTCGAGTTTGTGGAATTGACAGAAAAGGTCCCTGGTATTTGAAAATGAAAAAAATATACTTTTGGTCCTTGTGTTATGTTTTATTGGCAGGTTTGGTCCTCAAAGGAAGTTTGGGAAGTTGGCATGATCAGCCCCTCAACTTTAACCAAATTACAAAATTGGTCCTTAAGTTACATAAACCAAACCGGACCCTATTATTATTATTATTACCAAATCCAATCCTAAACACAACCCAAGCCCACTCCCTACTTAGCCCACTACCCAGCCCAAACCACCCTTAATATTATACCAGGTTTGACATGGTCAACCCACGCTCAAAACCACCCCAACTGTTCATCCCTCACCCCTCCCCACTGCAAACCCAAACCACCTTCCACATACCTGGTTTCACCACCACTTGGCCACCCACTCTTCCAACCTTATACCTCCTCCTCCGCAACCTCCCAAGTAGCATTAATTGCCCGTAAAAACCTCACACGCTACCAATTCCACTTTTGGCGCCAAATTGCATTTAAACGGCCAAGATGATTTGCAGAGATCCAATGGCCACAAATTGTGATGGGATTTTATGAGTGGTCACCAAGGAACTCAGAGGGTATAAAAGAAAGACTTGGAGCAGAGGAATAAGCACTTTGGGCTAGCCTTAGTCTCGTAGCTTAATTAGCTTTATTGTTTTCTTAGATTAAATGTATTTCAATACTTTAAATCTTGTATTAAATCTCAAAATAGTGTAATGGAACCTTTATTTTTAGTTGAATTCAAGTTATCTTTAAAATTCATATTTTAGCTTAATTTCCTTCTAATTTTCTAAGTCATTTACATTTCTTGTTAATCTTAGTTGTTTATTGGACTCTCATAAGCCACATAAGCTCCTGACAAAAGCCTATGAGCTTTTAGATACCTCAATTCAACTTTAGTCTTTTAAATTAGAAAATCATAAAAAAATAGAGAAGATAATTTAAAAAAAATAAAAAATAGTGTGTTCTAATGATGAAGCTTGGAGCATGGATGCTAATTTGGATGCCCATGGTTATTAGTACCTCTGGTGAGGTTTAGGTTATGGTTTGGTTCATTGGTATCCTTGTTCTCAGCTTCTCTCAATTGTAAGCCCATTTTCTTAAATTTTGCATTTAACTGTTTAAGTCTTTAAATATTTTAATTCTTATATTTTCCTGTTTATTAGTTGATTGTTAATGTTTATCTGTATTTATGTTAGTTTGTTATGTTTTGGATATTGATATGGATGGAAATTACATTTTGACTGTCAAAACACCTTTTGTTGAAAAACCTAGGTTTGAGCTTGTTGACAGCATGTTTTAACTAAAAAGGATCTTTTCTTCACAAATTAGATTCCCTGGAATTGATAGATTAGGTTATTGCAGTCTTATGTTTTATAAGTTCTATTTGGTTTCCATTAAAGGAGTGTTTGGATCTATTTGTTTAACTGTGTATAGGTGTCTTAGGGTGTTGTTCTTGTTTGATGTGGACTCTAAGGGATCTATTAGACTCAGTGAGACATTAGCCAAATGGTGTAGCAAGCAAGAAAGTCAATTTGACATTTGATTTTTATATGTTTGATCATTGGATGGCTGTTAGATGAAACAACCTTGCATATGTATTATAATGTTGTTAATCTTTTTTTATTTCTTGTCCTTGTTGCTTAATATAACATATACAGTCCTTAGATTAGATTATAAATTCATAAAAGTCAAACTTTATTGTTCTTGTGAAAAAGTCAAATTTTAGTTTTTCAGATTTTTGAATAACTAGTTTAATTTCCTGTAGCTTAATCTCTTAGTTTCTGTTTAAGATCTTGTAGTATGTTAATCTTTTGTTGCTCAACTTGGTGTATGTAATTTTGTTTAATTTTATTCTGCTTATCTTACAGCTTATTTTTGTGCTTATAGTAGCTAATTTCTCCCCTGTGCACAACCTTAGCTGTCAAATTCATGAGTTTGCAGAAGCTCATGGATTTGACCTAAGCTTATGCACTTGGGTGATTTGTGTTGCCCATGTGGCCTATTTTTAGTTTCTGTGCTTGTCTTTTCATTTATTAGCTTGTAGTTTAACTTAATAAACCCAACTTTTTGTTCACTAAACTCCCCACACAGTAAGCAAACTGTGTGGGTGGAGTTGTTTTCATAAGCTCAACTTAAGCCCTCAGTGAGCTTGAGTTGGTTTGGATTGGCTTCCTGTGAAGCTAATCCACCAAGCTCATAGTCTCATTGCTTGTGTAGCTTATTGAGCTTAATTGATAGGTCAATGAGAGTTTTGTTGTTTGGTAACTCACAAAGTTTCCTGAGAAATTAGGAAACATGCACTATTGCCAACAAACTCTATAAGCTCATTAGTGATCCAAAGCTTGTGATGCTTGGTTTTATTTGAAGCTTAGCAACCAAACTCCATGATCCTGTGCCTAAGTTCACCCTTGCAGCTCAATTCATAGGGCTGCAAGTGGCTTTTACCTATCAACAATTCACCAAGTATGCTAGAAAATCAGCATACTCTAGCCTTCTTTATAAGCTTGTAAAAAGTTTATCACTGGAACCCAGCTTGTGAAGTCAGCTTCTTTGAGAGGCTAATCAACAAGTCTCATGGATCCTGTCATTAAATGCCATGTCAAGCTTATTTGATAAGCTTGTGACATGCTTTTTACTTGTCCCTTATTAACTGAGTAACTGGGAATCCAGTTGTCCTCAGTCAATTTGGAGGATTTCCATAAGCTTCTCATAAGCTACCTAGTGGACCCCACTAGGTGAGCTTTGGCTTTTTGGAAAGTCAACCACCCCTACTTACTGCTTAAACTCTTATTTTGGCTTTTGAAACTCAATAGCTGAGCTTAAATTGTCCAAAATGTGGACTGCAGGGGTGTTTGGTTCTTCATAAATCTGGGAAAAGCTTATAAGCTTATTTGAGCTTATGAGTGATTCCTAGGTCATATGCTTGTATATACTTGTTCATATCACATGTAAAAACCATATTTTATCTTTTGTTTCAACTGTGTAGCTTATTGGAAGCTTATTTCAAGCTCAAAAATCCTACAGTTAAGCATATGCTTAACTGTCAATCACATAAGCTCACAATTGGCTTATTCCTTGGTATGTAAAGTTCCATTTTTATAAATCTTGTATAATATTAGTAGTACATTAAACTTTTGAAAAAGAAAAACCAAAAACCAAAGCTTTAACCACAAGTGATAGCTTCTATTTAGGAGTTTAAGCTTATTTAGCCAAGTGTGTTAGAAATAAGCTCCCATAGAGCTTATTTCTAAGTTTTGAAAAAGTTGTTTTTGTTAAAGTTGTATATTATAGCTTATTTAATAGTTTTGCAAAAAGAAAAATCAAAAATATGGTGGCGAATTGATGGCGTCAGACTTATAACGTGACGCCGTCAGACCACAAAATCTATATATAGTTTTCTCATTTTCATGTATTAGAAAGGAGAATTTTTGAGCTAGGTTTTGAAGAAACCCTTGGACGAAATTTACAGGGTTCTTCACCCTTTTATCATCCATGTTTTAATAAAGATAAGTCTTCCAATAATCATTCAATATGTCTATGTGTTGTTTGTCTATTTTATGCTTGTCTTTACTTTAACATACAAGGCTAGGTTTTCTTTGTGTTTGCTTAGATGTAATGTGGTATGTGTTAATTCACATACCTTTTCATAGCCAAATACCAACCCAAATAGACTAATTATGCTAACAAATGCCAAAGAATTGTGTGTTTTTATGTTTGTGAACGTGCAGGTACGGATATATCGTAAAAAGACGAAAAACAAGCTAAAACCTGGCAATAACGAGCATGAGAGTAGAAAGAGTCCGAAAGTCAAGCTGGAAATCATTTTGAGCTAATAAACGTCCTCAAAGATTGATATATGTGCAAAAGTGATCCTTGTGTGAAGTTTGAAGAAAGTGCAGATTTGGTCCTTATACTTTTCAGAATTTACACATTCAGTCCCTTATGGAATTTATGAAGAAAAGGTCAAAATCAACCCTTGGATAATCAAAGTTGTCAACTTAAATCCTTGAAAGTTATTTTGGAAAAAATGACAAGATCAGCCCTTGGTTTTCAGCAAATTACAAAATTAGTCCTTGTAATATTTTACTACCAAGCTGAAAATAAAACAAGCCCGTTGTCCAAATATTAAATCCATTTCCATGTCCAATCATACAAGAGCCCAAGCCCAATCTTCCCAATACCTGACCCATCCAAACCCACGGTCAAAATTATAACAACGGGTAAATGGTCAATGCATAGTCAAACAATAATAAAAAAAACTTACCCCGCTTCCCTTTTTCCCCCAATTCCCTCAATTACCCAGCTCTCATGAACCCTAAATAATTTACCGTACACAATTACCACAATTAAGGGTAATTGTGTAAAATCAAGGGTATTCTAGAAGGCTCAGTGATGTCAGACAATGTCAGAGTATCGAAGAAAGCACAAACGGGACACATGGCAGATAGTGATTGGAGGAGACGCGTCATATTGAAGTGATCTAAGGGCTATCATGAATTGGGTAATGATTGGTATGATCAAACGGCTCTCAAAGGCTTCAAAGATACACAGGTCACACGGATTGCCAGCTTGGCAATCCGAGATCCCAACCCTCATCCTCTCCTATAAATAGAAGCATGTTTTTGCTCATTTAGTGTGTAGATTTTAGGTAGCGAAGGTCTGCAAAAATTTAGTTTCAATTGTATTTTGCTTAGAGAATGTAATGCTAGCTTAAGAGTTTTAATAAAATTTCGATTTCATTTTATTATTGTTGTTTAATTTCTCTTTTTAATTCAAGCTTATTAGTTTTAATCTCAGTATTTATCTCATTCTCAATATAGTGTTTACAAATATTAGTTTCAAAGTTAGTCCAAATTGCTAGTTCCTTTTAAATTTCAATCAGCTTGTTTTGAATTTCATACAACTTATTTGATTTTATAAATTTTGTTATTTTGTTTTATCTCAACTTTTATATAGCTTAACTAGTATAGTTTTTAAATCAGTTTGATTAGTTTTCAGAAAATATAAAAAAAACAGGAAATAATAAAAAAAATAAAAATATGTTTTAATTTCTTTAGAAAAGCTTACAAATAAGCTGAATACTGTTTATACATTCCATTTAAGCTGTTTAGCTTATTGTGGAATTGTTTCTAGTTGTAATTCATTATCAGTCAACAAAAGCCAAACTGACTTTGACTCACCGGAACCTGTGGTGTAATTGGATAAGTTTGGACAGTTGTGGAAGGTCCTGCCTATCCTAGAGATAGGCAAGCTCAGTGAGTCCCCCTCTGTTCATGCTGAGGGGGAGTGTTTTGGTAAAATTCTGATTTAAGGTTCTCATAATTAATGTTTGATTTGTACTCTTATTCAGTTTTTATAGCTATTGTTTTATTGATTATGTTAGATTTTTAGTGATAGTAGTAGTTGTGATTGAGCTTGTTTGATAGTAGATTACATCTGTTTGATTGGATCTTAGATAGTGTAGCTTCATATTGATCATCTATCTTTTAGTTGATTTTAGTAGAAGTTGAGTTGACTTAATTTGCAGCTTGTAGTAGATTGAATTGCTGTTGTTGAGTGGCATTGAAGTGAATTGATTGAATTGTGCATTTGTGTAATCTGTTTACAAGTTCTGCGTCATCATTTTCAGTATTAAGGAATGTTTGGATCTCAGGTTTGCTGAGCTCTATAGTTGTTGGATTGGTGAATTGACTGCTCACATAAGTCTAATTAGGATAATTTTAGAGTAATATAGCCTAAAAATTAGTAGCTTATTCATTTTTAGTCAACTTAGCTTAATCTCTCTTAAACTGTTAGTAATTAGTTAAATTCATTTAGCATTTTAGCTTTTGTAGTTGCATAATAGTTCACACTAGTCTAATTCTGTTGTAAACTTTCTTAATGTCATTGTAATAAGTAGTTTTTGAGTGAATGAATTTTGAATAATTCAAACTAATAAGTGCAAATAAAGTCAACTGTTACATTGGTTACTATTCTGTAGGCTGCTGTTCTTGGTTAAATTTAGAGGATTAAACAGTAGAATTTGGTTGTAATATTGCTTAATCTTGTAACTCAGTTGTTCAATCTATCTTTTGCCCCCATAAGCTAGTTTACTTGAGCTTTTCTTGAGAGCTTTTTGAACCTGTTCATAAGCTTGTTTGATACAGGGTGTCTGATTGTACATATAGGTCTGCTAGTATGCATTTGAGCCTATTTCTGTGATTTGAGATTGATTCTGAGCTTCATGTGAGTAGATTTAGTATTGTGTATCATTGCTTTGCTCCTGTATCTGTTTGTGCTTATTCTGCTTATTGAAGTGAGCTTATTATTTGAACTTATTGCTTTATTTTTGTAATTCTGTGGACTTCTGCGTTTGCATTTGTTCAACTTTGCATATCTGAGCATAATATAGTAGAATAAGACTGTGTTCAGAGTTTCATTCATTTTTGTTCACAAGTGCTTATAAATGAGCACTTGTGAATAAGCAGTTTGCTGTAATAAGCACTTATACAGCTTCTTTTCACTTCAAAATTTTTCTCCAAGTTCTTTTTATTATTTTTGATTTTCTGGAATTTTTCCAGATTTTTCCAAGTTGATTTAGTATTTTTCTTAATTTTCTTTTTATTTTAATCATTTTTAAATAGTTTTTAATAAACAAAAATACATAAAAATTCAGAAAAAGCTTTGAAAAATACAAAATTATTTTAGGAAATTCTTTTATTATATTTTATATTTTTCAGAATTTAATTTTCATTTTTCCCCTTTTATTTTTCTAATTTCCTTTATTTTTAATTCATTTAAAATTACAAAATTCAAAATAAATTCATAGAAAATAAAAGAAAAGTCAAAAAAATAATTTTCTTTTTCTGGAAATTCATTTTAGTAGTTTTAGATTTTTATAAAATTATTTCACGTTTGTAGGATCATTTTTCGTTAAAAGTTATGTTTTAATAAACGCGTTTGCATTTCCGTTTTTACGTTTTCAACTTTGGTGCATATCTAGCTTGTACTTCTTGCATAATTCATCTTTGTTTGTATATACTTGAATTACTTGATCACTATTTTCTTTTTCACCACTTCTCAATTCACGATTTACACGAATCAATATTCTTGATTCCATTCACCTTCACTCGGATACGACTCGAGTGATCCGTATTTCTTGCGGATCATTTCGATATAATACTATAACTAGACGAATACCCGTGCATAGCAACGGTTCCTAGCGGCTGATAATTAACGATTTGTGATATTGTGGTGAGTGTTTTGTGTAGCGTTCAAAATAGAACGTGAACATATCATAATGTAATTGCAAACGGTTGTACTACATGATAACTAAAGTCTAAGAAAAATTCTTAACATCTATCAAACAACATATAAAAACATTTATAGTTGCGATATTGTGATAAATGTTTCGTGTAATATTTAACATGAACATGAAAATATCAAAATAAACTAAAACAATAATAAAAAAAGTTGTAATATATTGTCTAATCATAGCTTAATCATAGTACTTTTATAGTTTGAATGAGTGGTTCGCCCGCGCATTGCCGCGGGAGCATTGTGTACTTGCAACATATATGACCATTACATCCCGTGAACCCATCCCCTGTACATACTTCAAACTCAGTAGGTATCCTATAGTGGACATACCAAGTCCATAGGAAAAGGGCTACATGAATTAAATTCCGGTGACTAATTTTGTGGCGATAAAATATTTTTCATGTATACGTTTTTTTCTAAAAGTACCTGCGATTAGCGGCAGCGGTGTATGTTTGTGATTTATATAGTAAATTTGTAAGTAACTTTTATTATAGTTGTTTTGTTAAATGGTGGTTTATAGTCTTTGACTCCTAGGATATCCAACTCTTTCATTCCTCAATTGATTAGTCACCAGCTAGTTTCTTGAGACAATCAAATGTGTTTAAAAATTCAAATTCTTAAAAAATTTAATAACCGTCTACAACTTTGGCTCAAAATTCAATTTAGTAGTTCCCAATTCATCAAAAAGCAACTTTTAAATTTTTTTTTTGTTGCACCAGGTCCCATCAAATAAAGAAACCTCAAAAGACATTTGGTGGTAGTGGGTTTTAATGGTGGGGTCAATGAGTTGTCCTTTTCATGCCACAACAGTACTTTCTTTGTGATCTCCACATCCAAGTTGTTGGTGTATCATCAAGATTATTTACATATTCTTTGTGAAGATTGTTGTGAATATTTGCTTGTAGATAATTGTGTTAGATATAGATTGTGTGATTAGTTGATAGCTTGGTGTGAAGAAGATAGAGTTGAAGTAGTTAGTTGTGAAGTAGATTGATTTGAAGAAGGTGTGTAGAAGTTGTGACTTTGGTGTGAAGGTGTTGTGGTGTGATCATTGGTGTGTAGATTGGTGTGTAAATTGGTGTGTAGATTGGTGTGAATATTGGTGTGTAAATTGGTGTGTAAGGTTTTCTCCGCCATAAGGGAGCTTGTTGATATAGTGAAGAAAACTCTCGAGTTAGGTGCTCGGGGAGTGGAGTAGGGCAAGGAAGGTGTCCTTGTAGCCGAACCACTATAAATCTCTTGTCTCGCGGTTCGATCTTTGCATCTCTTACTTATTTCATTACTTATCATTGTTATATATTTCGTATTGATAATTGTTTGTATTGTGTAATACTTGAGATCACATATTATCGAATCTAAGTTTTAAAACACTAAAACTATTTTTACAACTAATTAAAAAGACGTAAAACTATTCAACCCCCCCTTCTTGTTTTCCACACCCATTTTTGTAAAATCAAAAAGGTTTAAGCCAATAAGAAGAAAGCTACCCCTTGATGTATGCTCCCCCTCGTTTGAGGGCACCAAGGGTTCGAGTATTGGAATTCTTGCAAGAAAAATATTAGAAGCACAAGCGTGGAACAAGCAAACACATATAGCATAATACCAACTAATAATAAGCATGGCAAAAGGGAATTAGAAACACATATTAAATCATTCATTAATAGAAAATGATTATGTCAACCCATAATCATTGTTACAAAGGCCATAAAGATAGAATACTAAACTAAGTAGAGCATCCTAATGTGCCAACAAGGAGTGTCACCAAACTTTCTTGAATCCCAAAATGGTTGAGGAGTTTTATTTGAAAATGAGAAACATAAGCATATAAAATGCTTGGTGGTTTAGTGGAGGTAAACTTTTGGTTGCATGGATGTTGGTGAGTTTGGAGATGTGGAGCTTGGAGGTGGTGGATTTGAAGTTGGGTTTGTTGATTGAGTGTTTAGATGTTGTTCAAGTGATGGTGTTTCTTGAGATCTAGTAAGAACATACTCAATCCAAGTAAAGTGCTCATTCAATGCAATGGTTTGTTGTTGGAGGAAGATGCAACAAGGGCAATTCTTAACGATCTAGCAAGAATTTTAAAATATATTGTATTTTAAAACTTGTAACGATCTATGGAATCTGAAAAATATTTAGAAGGGCAATCTATGCAAAGACCACCACTATTTGAAAGTGATGGATTTTTATATTGGAAAAATAGATTCGAAACGTATGTGAAATCAAAAGATCTTGATCTTTGGCATATTATTACCTTTGGGGATTTTCCCCCTATTCAATATAATGTTGAAACTAAAATGGATGAAATTGTAGCTTTTGAAAAACAAAATGATGATTTGAAAAAGAAACTAGCAAAAAATAATGAGGCTAAAATGGTTATTTATAATGCGTTACCACGCAAAGAATATGAAAGAATTTTTATGTGTAAAACCGCAAAAGAAATTTAGGATTCTTTACTAATCACTCACCAAGGTAATAGTCAAGTTAAAGATAACAAAATAGATCTTCTTGTACAACAATATGAACAATTTACGATTCCGGAAGAGGAATCAATTGATAATGCTTTTTCTAAATTTAACAAAATAGATCTTCTAGTAAAAATTGTGTTAGGAAATTTCTTAGGGCATTGCATCCGAAATGGCGAGCTAAAGTCACGGCTATTGAAGAATCAAAGAATTTGATGACATTGTCACTAGATGAGCTTATTGGCAACTTGAAGGTCCATGAAGAAATTATAAGAAAAGATTTGGAAAAGGTTAAAGTCAAGAAAGAACAAGTCAAATCCGTTGCTCTAAAAGCCAAAAAGGAACCTTGTGATGATAGTGACTCAAGTGACGAGAGTGAAGATGAAGAATATGCAATGGCCGTAAGAGAATTCAAGAAATTCTTCAAGAGACGAGGAAGATTCACTAGATCATCACATGACGATAGAAAATCGTTCCAAAGAAATAGAAGTGACAATTCCGTGAAAAGAAAATGCTTTAGATGTGGAAGTTGTCACAACTCGTAATTTCCGGTCACTTTCCAAACCTCGACAATTTACTATTCACAAGTTACTATTCATCATTTACTATTCATCAATCACAATTCATCGTTTTTAAGGTCAATTTGACATTCCGAGACACATTCAGAAATTTTACTATTCACTTGACACTATTCATTTCCGAGATAAAACCACTATTCACGTGCATTATTCATGTCATCGTAAATTTAGTTTACGAGTGTTCAAATTCGCGTAACCGTATTGGTTCAGGAGCGAATTCATGCATTATTATCAGGGACATTTCATACGGACTAGAAATAGTCGACATATCATCATTAGGGCACTTGCATACTATTCCACTCGTAGGGTATTCAAATTATATTTTTAATATAATTAACGAATTACGTATGTTTATTTTAAATAAACACTAATACGCGAACTATAAATGTGACTAACACGTCCGACACTCCCGACTATGATCCCAATATATTTTTATATTCATTTTTATAATATAAAAATTATAATATTAATTTACCCGGTATTTTGGATATTTATTTTAATTATTAACTTAAGTTTATTAAAACTTCGACGGTTTTCGTAGAAATTATACTATAATTATCTAAACACCCAATAATTTTACACAACCTATTTTTATAATTTTTATAACTTTATTATGACCCGGTTAACTCCGTTAAAATTTATTTTTAGTTAACCCGGTACCCGGTATATTTTAAAACTACAAAGTAACACCTAATAATACATTTTTCCACAAAAGTCTTACATTCATTTCCCCCTCCATTTATTGCCGCCCCCCCCCCCCCCCCCCCCTCCATACTAGTTCTTACAACATGTTGAAAATATCTTACTAACTAATTAATGCTTGTACAAGAAATTGTCTAACCTATTATACAAATAATACATATTATCTTTCAAGACTTTTATCTCATTCTTTCACCTAGCAAGAAAGGTGTTCTTCCTCTCTTTTTTCTCTCTAACTCACGGCCAAGGAAAGAAACAAGCAAGACCAAAAATTTTCTTAAAGATCTTAGCATAAATCTTGTTCTTATAGCATCCTTGTTAGAGTTTTGAAATAAAAACTCAAGGATTATTAGGTTTTAATCATCCTAACTTCACTAATCTTACAAGTAAGTTTACTAAACTCATTTCATAATTTTTACAAAGTTATTACTATGTTTATACATGTTTCTTGCAAGATCTCATACATGCATTAACTTATACCACTTTATTTTTGTAAACTTTTGATCATACAAGCCCTAGAAGTGATTTTTGGTTAGATCCTTGTTAGATCTACTTGGTTTTGGTGATTAGGAACCCATGACACCCTAAGAAGGTGTATGGTAGGATTAGATTAGTTTTGTGGTGTTTGAAAGTGGTTTGATGGGAGATGGAACTAGTTTGAAGACTTGAAAATGGTTTTTGAAACTTTTGAAATACCTACTGTCCCTATTTTAATTTCGTGGGAAAATCAGTAGATGGTGGTTAATTTTTGACCAAAGATTTAAAAAATACTTTCAAAAACGAAACTTTAGGCGAAAGAACGGATTAAAACGAGTTTATAACGAAGGAGATATGATTTTTTGCAAATTTAACGACGAAAACTATTTCTTAGAAAACTGCTTGCTGTTTGGCAGAATACGACGGGTAATTAGAGGCATTAAACGTAACCTAGAGGAGCCGAGTTATCAAAAATATACTAGTATACTCAAAGACGAATCCGTGGACATAAAGAACAAGGAAAACGAGCCTAAAACGACCGAGTTATACCCGTTTTAACATTGTCAAAACTATATATATATATATATATATATATAGTCACAAATAAAAATAATGTACGTACTAAATGGGATATTTTCTAGAAACGTTACTAAGGACTATATTCTTATCAAATGAATACGTATGACCCAAGGGAATAATTATACGACATAATGACATCATTCTAAGGTTTTGATATTAGAAATATGACGCTAACTTTTTCGTACGAGTTAATATGACAAGTTATATACTTCACTAAATGGACCTATTTTTCCTAAGTATGGAATTATTTTACTATGACGATAACTAGTATTTCCAATTTACGAGTGGTATAGGTATCATGTGCATGTGCATTCATTACATCACGGCATGATCTAAACTAGATCACGATTATTCATTTAGGTTGCGGCTAGTGTTCGCGCCTCATTGTCCCGATTACTTTACCATCGTTGTACCGTCTTTGTACTATCACTCCAGGTGAGTTCTCATAGCCCCGTTTTAATTACTTATTTGATTTCAAATCCCACGGGGGAGAATACATTGCACAATTATTTTTGTACATGCCCAAGTATATCAAATTCCATACATTGCTTAAGTTGCCTAATTACCATGTCGTGACAAGTCCCCATTTATTATCATGGACCGTTAATTTCTGGTACTAAGCGAGAGTGAGTGGATAGATCTATCGAGGGTGACGCCTCCATTCGCGTTGGGTTGCTCCAACGGGACGAATGCATTTCATGTCTTAACGAATTGAGTGTCTGGTAAACACTCTGGTGGGGCATTACAAAGTCTAGCTTCGGGGTCATGAGCTTAAGAGACAATGTAGCATTTTTGACATTTTTGTCGGTTTACTTATTACTTGTGGCTTATGTACTTACGATTTACTTATAAACCTATGATTATTCACCAACATTCGTGTTGACCGTTTTTCGCAATGTATTTCTCAGGTTATTAAGGTAGCTCATGTTGCATACATTTGGACCTTCATGGAGTCGCGGAGTCGACGCGTCTCACCATATTTTCTGCACTTATGAAACGTTTGATCTTGTTGAACTTATTTTAACTTTATTGGCAAACTCTTTTGGGACCTAAGCTTTGTAAACTCTGAATGTTTTAATGATCAAACGCTGTATTTTCTAAACGACACTTTAGGTCGTTCAATATAACTGTAACTATGGTGCTATGACAATCACCCCCAGGTATTCCATTCCGCTGCCATTCAGGTATTTTGGGGGTGTGACAGATTGGTACCAGAGCTAAGGTTATAGCGAACTAGGATGTATCTTGGACCCTAGACTATAACCACATCATCATAGCATCTCATCATTTCATCATAGGTGCATATTCACTATACATGTTGTTTTACGCACACACTGTGCAAGTTATTCATACCCATACTTATATATATATATATATATATATATATATATATATATATATATATATATATATATATATATATATATATATATATATGATTATATTGACCTGGTTCACAAGTGACATGTCTTCAGATACCCACGCTGTTATCCTTTCATCGGATTCCGACATTGAAGATGCCTTGTCATCTTCCACTACCATTATACCACCAGTTACACGTATACCATCGTTAGCACTATTGATTTGTTATAGGAATAAGGTTTTCCTATCATTCAGCCTATACATAGAATGCCGTTTGGTAGTGTATCCAGACTTAATTTTAATGGACTTATTAGGATGCTTATTACAAGGGAGATAGCATGTTTTCTTTCCTTCACTAGTAGGACGCTTACTACTTAGGTACTACCACCACCATTGGTTACTTATTACACTATTGGTCGTCCCATAGTGCGTACTTCAACTTTACCTCTTAGATGTCGCGAGTTAGCGCGAAAGAGGGTAGTATCCCATTTACTATTATTACCATTATCTCCTAACTCATCACTAGGATCACATTGTCATCAATGTTATTCTCATCCTTTAGAATACCACCATTGTCAGTTTCCTTTTCCATTTTCACTTGCCACGAATTAGATAACGCCTTGTGGATAATACCAAGATTACGGACTCAACAGGAACATCTACAGGTTCCTCAAGAATGGCTTAGAATCTACACTATCTAGGACTTGATCGATGCAAAACTACAGATACCACTTCAGGACTATCTCGACCTTATGATGCCATAAACTTGATTTCACCTAGAAGGATTACAGGAAGTCTTTAGACTAGACTTATATCTTTACTAGCTTTGGCTATTATCCTAGCCACGAGAGGTGTGGCATAGTTCGAAGAAACTTGTAGTATTTTGATTGATGAACAAACGGAATCACCAAGTATTGACTCTACTATGGAGGAATGGTTGTGCTATCTATGATATGGATTCATATAGACCGAAACTTTCATGTATTATATTCATGAGTTATGAATATGATGATTTTTATTACCTATAGATTCTTATGGACTTTTATGATTTGATGGAAATAGATTTAAGCAAACCACTCCAAGCATGACGCAAGCTGCTGTTGGACAAGTCATTGCCAAGAACATGGTTACTACCTTCACCAAGGAACTTACTCACGTGGAATTTATGGGTTGTAATCCCCCCTACTTTAGCGGAATTGGAGACACAAAGGAATTTCTCAAATGGTTCGAAGAAATAGAAACGATATTTCGATGTGGCGACTGTCGTAAGGAAGACAAGGTTAAGTTCGCCACATGCACTTTTCAGAATCTTGCCCAGGAATGGTGGACCACACATGTTAAGATAGTAGGAGTTGATGATGCTTACTCACGCTCTTGGGAGGAACTAAGAAAGATGATGGGTATAGCCTTTTGTGTAAGAAGCGAATTACGGGCAATAGAACAGGAAGCACTAAACCTTACCATGGTAGGAGATGATGTTGTCAAGTATACTGCTCATTTTTATGAATTAGCTCGACTAGACCTTGCAATTGGTGAACCAGAAATTAAGAGACTTGAAAGGTATGTCGGAGGACTCTCTCCAGAAATTCGTATGTTGGTCATCGCATGGGAACCCAATGCCATGTCTGAAGCTATCCAGATGGCAATCGAAGCAAAGGAACAAATAATTCGCGACAAGACATCAGGAAACCATAGTAACAACAAGAGAAAATGGGTCGGTAATCAGGATACTAATGCTACTCAACAACCATTTAAGATACAACAAGTGGTGGAGACCCGTGCTGCTGGGTCAAGCCAAAAGAAAAGGTATATTGGAAAATTACCCGAGTGCAACAAGTGTCAGTTTCTTCACAAAGGATCTTGCCCTTCTCAATGTAAGAACTGCCAAAAGGGTGGACATGAAGCCAAGGACTGCAAGGCTCCCACCCTCGCAAAACATCAGGAACTCACGGTAATCTGCCGTGAATGTGGAGTAGTGGGACACTTCAGGAGTAAATGCCCGGTGTTGAGAGACTGGAACTGGAGGAGGCATTTCATGTTGTAAAACCATAGTTGAGCCCTCTAGGGTTGTACTTTCTTTTGGTACTTTCCATAAGTACGTTGATGTAACCTAGTTGTATTAAGCACTTTCCTATCTAATGTAACGACTATCTTTAATTATCTCTGTGATAATCGTAACCTTCGTTTATTCCATCTCCTATTGCAATTATGCAATTTTCAATCGTTACGTAACATTATACCATTGTCTTATTTAGGGAATAGGCCGATTTCGTATTTGACGGATTAGTAGATTATTACCATTCCATAGTATTTACCCATGTATCCAATAAACCATTCAACGAGTTTTATTTCAAACTAATTTACTACCTTATGGGGAAATTGTTTTACCGAATTTAAAAAATAAACCGTTTTGTTACCGTACTATAAACTGATTTTTCGATATTACGCCAAATATTTACTATTACTACGCGAATCAATTTTTATATTGCTCTGAAAGGAAATATCAGGATACCATTTTTAATAAGAATACGTTGAACACCATCTAAAACTTTTGAGAAAAGTAATATTATTCTGACTAAATCAAGCATAGCATCATTAGTCCTCAACTATACATAGCCTGATCACCTATGTATAATTCAGGAAGAATTATGCCATGAAGGAAATAGCTACTTTTTAAAGTATTGCTAATAACAATCTTCATCCAAAAGCGTTTTAGACAAGTAAACACTTTTATAAGTGTCTTTTTCTGACAAACTCTCCCTGGATACTTACCCCACCTGTCACCCACTTAGCCATTAAGTTGGATTGTTCCATTGACTCCTCTAGGAGAGACTTTCCATATCAATTACGAGTAGGATTCCTCGATACCAGAAAAGCAATGAAAGGATTACAGAACTACTAACCTAGACTAGAAGTATACACCAAGACAATTTATAGCTCAACAACAGTTCTAAGATGCCACGAGACCATCCGAACCCCCATCTCTGACCGGGTTGTCCAATTCTATTATTTAAAGGTACTAGCTAGACTGAGCTACAAGATCGAATACATTGAGAGAGTACGCTAAGCAAAACCATAGGAATAAACCAAGCCTCCTAACCGATACTGTAAAGTGATTTGATTAAACATGGCCTTATCTAAATGCAAACTTCCCTGCGGTGAGTTTTACGCCAAGAATGATTGATTCGAATTATGGATATCAATATAGATTCCCTCAAGGCATTGTGTTCTCTGGAAATTCTAGATAACCTCACCTATACATCAAGAAAGACATCAGACTCAAGAATATCTCCCCAACTACATGTGAAGACAATACGGAAATTCATCGGCATAGTATCAATTGAAACCCTCATATTGCCAACATGATGACAATTTCAACGATAAAACCATCTCAAGACTTAAGTTGGTTGAATACCTAGACTTGTAGTTCTGCCCGATAACCACCAATAGGCACCATCCAATATCAGGAAATGAACATCAGATATCTATGCATTATGCGAACATTACCTATCCTACTATTTTATCCTTGTTAGTATTTCCACTTTAAGTAAAGTCGATTTAAAAATTGTGTTTATACAAATCACATATCTCGTAGAAAATAATTTCTGAATTGCCTATTTTGAACAAATACGATCCTTTTAATCAATATTTAGCTAAACCATTGTACAATGGGAGGTATATAAACGTCAAACTTTGTTAAACAGTCCTATTCACAACCTGTTTGAAAACCGCGTCACCTTTCCTAACTACTGAATTTTGAATCATCAAGAAAGATATTATTTAGTAAACCATTTGCTCTATTTTCTAAATACGTTTATTCAGAAAAAGATTTCGACCAAAAACTTAAAAATCACGAGATCAATTTTGAAAACCAATCACCATGCTACATCGCTTATGCATTTAGGACTTTGTAACTTGACAATAAGGAATATTGGAATATGTGATGAAGGAAATTAGGAGGAACATCATAGAACGATTACAAACGTCAGTAATGGAGACCAAGCACAGTAGGCAAAGAATGACACATGTCTTAGCAATCGATTAGACTAAAACACGAGGAATCAAAATTATTACCCATATTCTATCTTCTTCGCATAACGTCGAGTTCGAAGGACGTAACGTTAAGGAATTAGTCACAAGATTTATTGTACCCATTTCAATTATTCCTGATAAAGGTGATCGAATCACCTCAGACTTCTAACAAACATTTTAAGACTTCCTTCGGAACCTCATTAAGATATAAACACTGCCTGTCATCCTCAGACCGATGGTCACAACGAGAGAACGATTCAAACATAGGAAAATTATACTCAGAGTATGAGTGATTGACTCTAGAAATGGTTGGACTAACCATTTACCATAAATCGGATTCTTTTACAACCATAGTTATCACGCGAGCATAGAGACTACATCAATTGAGACACTTTATGGTCGAAATACCAATTACCCATTTACAGACCGAAATCGGAAAGTTAAATTCACTGGTCTAGAACTAAACTATGGAACAACAAAGGAAATTTCACAAGTCAAGAACCAGTTACAAGCAACGAGGGACTGGTAGAAGTTAGGTTGGTGCATGACGTACATCATGCGGATTGAGTATCCCTGAACAACAAACCATCTAGATTCAAGTGGGAGAACGAACTAAGTTGAAAGCTTTGCCTTGGAGAGGCATGATACAATTTTGATAATGCGAGAGATTGAACCTCAAGTATATTGGACCATTTAAGATTCATTTTAGAATCGACCAGCTGACATATAAGATTTGGGTTCTGACATAATTCAGCAACGTATATTACCTATATTACATTATAAACCTAAAGAAGCACTGATCATCTATTGATGAACCAAACTCGGAAAAAGCAAAACTCACTATTCCAATAGACATTCATGATATAACCAGAAACCTCCTACAAGTCAAGAATCAATTACAAAATTCTACAAGTTGTAAACCATTAAAACTTCAAGTTGGTAGCCAGATCATGTTGAAAGTTCTGCCTAGGAAAGGCATGATATTATTCGGAAAAAAAATTTTGGAAAGTTAAAACTGATATACACTGGACCACGTAATATTTCAGACAGAGTGGTCATCTGACTCGAGCCTTGTTAGAGAACAGCCGGATTACACAACTATGTTTCACCTATTCAAATCCCAGGAAATGACTTTCAGATTAGTCACTCATAATCCCAATTGGAAAGAATTCCAACCCAAAGACAAACGTAAACCTGGTAAGAGGATCAATAGAAATCATGGACTATTAGGTCGAACGATTGAAGCAAAGTCGAATTCCTATAGTGAAAGTTCGCTGGAATTCTTGAAGAGGACCCGAATTTACTTGGGAACGGGAAGACCAAATGCAACTCAAGTATCCTCGTCTTTTTACCAAATATACTTCAGAGACCAACCAAAACTGAACTTCGGGACGAAGTTCCTATTAGTGGGGAAGACTATCACAACTCGTAATTTCCGTACACTTTCCAAACCTCGACAATTTACTATTCACAAGTTACTATTCATCATTTACTATTCATCAATCACTATTCATCGTTTTTAAGGTCAATTTGACATTCCGAGACACATTCAGAAATTTTACTATTCACTTGACACTATTCATTTCCGAGAGAAAACCACTATTCACGTGCATTATTCATGTCATCGTAAATTTAGTTTACGAGTGTTCAAATTCGCGTAACCGTATTGGTTCAGGAGCGAATTCATGCATTATTATCAGGGACATTTCATACGGACTAGAAATAGTCGACATATCATCATTAGGGCACTTGCATACTATTCCACTCGTAGGGTATTCAAATTATATTTTTAATATGATTAACGAATTACGTATGTTTATTTTAAATAAACACTAATACGCGAACTATAAATGTGACTAACACGTCCGACACTCCCGACTATGATCCCAATATATTTTTATATTCATTTTTATAATATAAAAATTATAATATTAATTTACCCGGTATTTTGGATATTTATTTTAATTATTAACTTAAGTTTATTAAAACTTCGACGGTTTTCGTAGAAATTATACTATAATTATCTAAACACCCAATAATTTTACCCAACCTATTTTTATAATTTTTATAACTTTATTATGACCCGGTTAACTCCGTTAAAATTTATTTTTAGTTAACCCGGTACCCGGTACATTTTAAAACTACAAAGTAACACCTAATAATACATTTTTCCACAAAAGTCTTACATTCATTTCCCCCTCCATTTATTGCCGCCCCCCCCCCCCCCCCTCCATACTAGTTCTTACAACATGTTGAAAATATCTTACTAACTAATTAATGCTTGTACAAGAAATTGTCTAACCTATTATACAAATAATACATATTATCTTTCAAGACTTTTATCTCATTCTTTCACCTAGCAAGAAAGGTGTTCTTCCTCTCTTTTTTCTCTCTAACTCACGGCCAAGGAAAGAAACAAGCAAGACCAAAAATTTTCTTAAAGATCTTAGCATAAATCTTGTTCTTATAGCATCCTTGTTAGAGTTTTGAAATAAAAACTCAAGGATTATTAGGTTTTAATCATCCTAACTTCACTAATCTTACAAGTAAGTTTACTAAACTCATTTCATAATTTTTACAAAGTTATTACTATATTTATACATGTTTCTTGCAAGATCTCATACATGCATTAACTTATACCACTTTATTTTTGTAAACTTTTGATCATACAAGCCCTAGAAGTGATTTTTGTTTAGATCCTTGTTAGATCTACTTGGTTTTGGTGATTAGGAACCCATGACACCCTAAGAAGGTGTATGGTAGGATTAGATTAGTTTTGTGGTGTTTGAAAGTGGTTTGATGGGAGATGGAACTAGTTTGAAGACTTGAAAATGGTTTTTGAAACTTTTGAAATACCTACTGTCCCTATTTTAATTTCGTGGGAAAATCAGTAGATGGTGGTTAATTTTTGACCAAATATTTAAAAAATACTTTCAAAAACGAAACTTTAGGCGAAAGAATGGATTAAAACGAGTTTATAACGAAGGAGATATGATTTTTTGCAAATTTAACGACGAAAACTATTTCTTAGAAAACTGCTTGCTGTTTGGCAGAATACGACGGGTAATTAGAGGCATTAAACGTAACCTAGAGGAGCCGAGTTATCAAAAATATACTAGTATACTCAAAGACGAATCCGTGGACATAAAGAACAAGGAAAACGAGCCTAAAACGACCGAGTTATACCCGTTTTAACATTGTCAAAACTATATATATATATATATATATATATATATATATATATATATATAGTCACAAATAAAAATAATGTACGTACTAAATGGGATATTTTCTAGAAACGTTACTAAGGACTATATTCTTATCAAATGAATACGTATGACCCAAGGGAATAATTATACGACATAATGACATCATTCTAAGGTTTTGATATTAGAAATATGACGCTAACTTTTTTGTACGAGTTAATATGACAAGTTATATACTTCACTAAATGGACCTATTTTTCCTAAGTATGGAAATTATTTTACTATGACGATAACTAGTATTTCCAATTTACGAGTGGTATAGGTATCATGTGCATGTGCATTCATTACATCACGGCATGATCTAAATTAGATCACGATTATTCATTTAGGTTGCGGCTAGTGTTCGCGCCTCATTGTCCCGATTACTTTACCATCGTTGTACCGTCTTTGTACTATCACTCCAGGTGAGTTCTCATAGCCCCGTTTTAATTACTTATTTGATTTCAAATCCCACGGGGGAGAATACATTGCACAATTATTTTTGTACATGCCCAAGTATATCAAATTCCATACATTGCTTAAGTTGCCTAATTACCATGTCGTGACAAGTCCCCATTTATTATCATGGACCGTTAATTTCTGGTACTAAGCGAGAGTGAGTGGATAGATCTATCGAGGGTGACGCCTCCATTCGCGTTGGGTTGCTCCAACGGGACGAATGCATTTCATGTCTTAACGAATTGAGTGTCTGGTAAACACTCTGGTGGGGCATTACAAAGTCTAGCTTCGGGGTCATGAGCTTAAGAGACAATGTAGCATTTTTGACATTTTTGTCGGTTTACTTATTACTTGTGGCTTATGTACTTACGATTTACTTATAAACCTATGATTATTCACCAACATTCGTGTTGACCGTTTTTCGCAATGTATTTCTCAGGTTATTAAGGTAGCTCATGTTGCATACATTTGGACCTTCATGGAGTTGCAGAGTCGACGCGTCTCACCATATTTTCTGCACTTATGAAACGTTTGATCTTGTTGAACTTATTTTAACTTTATTGGCAAAGTCTTTTGGGACCTAAGCTTTGTAAACTCTGAATGTTTTAATGATCAAACGCTGTATTTTCTAAACGACACTTTAGGTCGTTCAATATAACTGTAACTATGGTGCTATGACAATCACCCCCAGGTATTCCATTCCGCTGCCATTCAGGTATTTTGGGGGTGTGACAGAAGTCTAAATCATCTCGTTGGTGAATGTCTAAAGCCGCCGAGTTATGATAATCAAGGTGCATTTGTTAGTAGAACATGGAGTGATAGTGACAAAGAAGAAGTGGAAAAACCAAGAGAAGAAAAGTGTTTCATGGCAAAAGCAACCGACGAAATATGCCTTGGAATTGACTTGGAGCCTGACGAATGAATCAAGGATAGTGGATGCTCGAGGCACATGACAGGGAACCGAAAGCTATTCTCTACATATAAGGCATACAACGGAGGTAACGTTATTTTTGGTAGTGACTTGCGTGGAAAAATTATTGGCAAAGGTACGATTTCTCAAGACTCACTTACTATTGAAAATGTTGAACATGTAAATAATTTAACATATAACTTACTTAGTGTAGGCCAAATATGCGATAATAAATGTAGAGTTATCTTTTCCGAAGAAGATAGCGAAATAGTTAAGAATGAAAAAATTATAGGTAAAGGTATTAGGAAAGGAGGTATATATGTTATGAAACTAGGAAACAAACTTGAAGATAGGATATGCCTAACGACCCTAGACGAAAACTCCACATTGTGGCATAGGAGATTAGGACATGCTAACATGCAACAAATACAATCTTTGGCCTCTAAGGAATTAGTTAGAAACTTGCCTAATCTAAAATATGACAAACATTTTTGTGATGCATGTAAAATTGGAAAACAACATGCAAGCCACAAAGCTAAGAATATAGTATCCACTACTAGGTGCCTAGAATTATTACATATGGATCTTTTTGGTCCATCCGCTGTGCGGAGCTATGGAGGAAACAAATATACCTTAGTAATAGTAGATGACTACTCACGATACACGTGGACTAGGTTTTTAAGTGACAAAACACAAGTCTTTGAAAAATTCGAAATATTTAGTAAAATGATTCAAAATAAATTAGGATCCTCAATAGTCACCATTAGGACGGACCATGGTAAGGAATTTGATAACGAAGTACAATTCGGAAAATATTGTGAGTTAAATGGAATATCTCACAATTTCTCCGCTCCTCGTACTCCTCAATCAAATGGGGTAGTAGAAAGAAAAAATAGGTCACTACAAGAAATGAGTAGAACTATGTTAAATAAACAATCCATTCCACAAAAATTTTGGTGTCACGCCGTAGATACATCGACTTATATTTTAAATAGGGTATCAATTAGAAGAATTCTAGGAAAAACTCCTTATGAGTTATTAAGAAATAGAAAACCAAACTTAAGCTACTTTAGGGTATTTGGAAGTAAATGCTATATCCTAAACACTAAGGATTACCTCACTAAGTTCGATCCAAAATCGTATGAAGGAATATTTCTAGGATACTCACAAAATAGTAAAGCATATATAATACTTAACAAACATTCCATGAAAGTAGAGGAATCACTAAATGTAACATTTGATGAAACACCACCACCTCCTAAAACGCTAGCTTTAGAAGATGACGATTTAGTCGAAGATGAAGCCATTGAGGTTAGTAAAACAAAACCCATAGGAAATGATAATGAAGACATTAACTTAGAAAATAACGAAACCGTTAATATTAAAGAATCTAGATCACATCCATTAGATAATATAATAGGACATCTTAACCAAAGAACCCTTAGGTCTCAAGCCCAAGATAAAAACAACTTCTTTTGTTTCCTCTCAGCAATAGAACCTAAGAATATTAGCGAGGCTTTAAAGGATGAAAGTTGGATTATAGCTATGCAAGAAGAATTAAATCAATTTAAGGCAAATGATGTTTGAGAACTAGTCCCAAATCCAAAGGATATGACTATCATAGGAACCAAATGGGTATATAGGAACAAGTTAGACGAGAATAGAATAGTTACTAGGAATAAAGCTAGGTTGGTTGCCCAAGGTTATAATCAACAAGAAGGAATTGATTATGATGAAACTTATGCCCCCGTAGCTAGACTAGAATCAATTAGGATATTACTTGCCTATGCTTGCGCCCTAGATTTTAAGTTATTCCAAATGGATGTGAAAAGTGCATTCCTTAACGGTTTTATCAATTAGGAGGTATATGTGGCACAACCTCCAGGATTCATTGACTTCGCAAAACCTGATTATGTTTATAAGTTAAAGAAAGCTTTGTATGGACTCAAACAAGCTCCCAAAGCTTGGTATGATCGATTAAAAGCTTTTCTTATTAAACATGATTATTCCATGGGAATGGTAGATAACACTCTTTTCACTAAAAGGAAAGACCCTAATATCATCATTGTTCAAATATATGTTGATGACATTATATTTGGATCGACTCGTCAAGACATGTGTGATGAATTTGCCAAAATCATGCATGATGAGTTTGAGATGAGTATGATGGGTGAACTTAACTTCTTCCTGTAACAATTCGCATTTTCAGATTTATTTCTATTCCCGAAAATTTTACTATTCACTTTTACTATTCATTTTTCCTGAAATTTTCCCGAAAGTTGATTTTTATTTCATATTCTCGAGTGATAAATCATTTCCATGGCAAATTAAATGTTTGACATTCGTTAGATCATTTTCGTGAAAGTTATTAAGGAATTACACGGAATTATACGTTTTAGGGTAAAACGTCATTCAAAAATTCTACGCACAACGAAACTCGACCGCGTTAAGTGACCCCGCATCAGAAAAATGTTTAGTACTCTCATGATTAATTAGAGAATTAATCATGACTGAGAAAAACATGACTCAAAATAAGCCTCGGCCGTGAAAAACTGGAATTTTCAGTTTTAAGCGTTTTTACTCAGCCGTAACCCTAGCCTATACCTGCACCGCATTTCTAAGACGATTTGAGTTTTCAACTTATTAGAAAAAGTCAACATATTTTTCCCTCCTCCTTTGACCAAAAATCATTCTTTGATTTTATAAGTCATTCCTTGATTTTTAGGCTTGCGGTTTTAGGTTTAAAAGACATTTAACACCAACCGACACTAGACTGAGCCCAGCCTAGACATTATAAGTCATTTTAAGTCATTATTATCCTATTAGAAAAGTTACATTTTACTTTTCTCAATTTTACGCAACTTTCGTACGTTTTACGTATTACGCGTTTTAGACCCGTGTTTCCAGTTTTAGCAGGGTTTTACCACCCAAATGGAACCTACCACTCATTTTATATTTTATTATGGAGTGTAATGACATGTTTAACAATACTTTCAAGTTCCGTATTTTTACGACACCCGGTTTTACGTTTTGAGGCTTAATCATTTACGGTTAGCAATTTACGGAGTCAAAACTAGTCACATAAGTAGGATAATATCATCAAAAGTCCACACCTTGTCCTCCAAGCTTATGAACCGACCTAGGGGGGGGGGAATTCAGCCCTTGTGTGTCTTGATCTCATGCTAAGAGCCTTAGGATGATTACATGTGTTAACCTTGGCCTCCAAAGTTGGACTAGTCAACAAAACTAACCTCCTTAAGACCCTATAAAAGCCCCCCCATCCCCCCTTGTGCCGTGCATATCCCCACACCAAAACCACACCATACTTATCTTATTTACTTCCAATTTCTAGCAAGGTTCAAGTACTTCTTCAAGATAGAAACCCTAGTTTCTTTAAGGTAACCAAAACACTTCCATAACCTCATATACTTTGGTGATTTCTCTTGAGTTTAGATCCACTCAAGTCACCTAAACCTTCATCACAAATCATTCAAGAATACAAGGGTAGAAGGGTTACTAAAGTGGAGGAAAGCTTATTCAATCAAAGTCCTAGTTCTTGTCCTAGTTTCCCTTTTTCATTAAGGCCAAAAGTTGTAAGCAAACCCTAACATACTTTCTTGTTAATTATCATTTTCATACTCTTTGTGTTTCATTCATGCTATATATGGTCTTTGTATGGAGTTCATGATGTATAAAAATGGACAAAACAAGTATTAGTATACATGTGTTAACTTATGACAAGTAAACAAGCAAACTAATGAATTTCTTGGTAAGACCTGATCAAAATGGTAAAAACATGATATTTGATTATTACATATTGTGGTAGAGGACCTAACAAGGAAACCATAGCAATTTGAACCACCCAAAACGAGTATACGAGTCAAAAGTTATGGCGATTTGAAATTACCAAAGATTTCCGGCAAAACTGCCAAATACCATTCTGATCAAATTTGGGTTTTGAAAGTCCCACTTCTGTTCCGATTCATCAAAAAGTTCAAACACGAAAGTTGTCCGGAACGACGTTTTCGGTCAGGCGCAAAGAAGCTCGAGACCTAAAAATGCTTTCCGAGTGATAAAATTCTTCAAAATCTTAACAGCCCATTTTAGACCAAAGTCACTATATTATAGTTATGACTTACTAAGACCAAGAGGTCTAATGACCTAAAGCCGAGACCACAACCATGGCTAAAGCCAAGGTTGAGTCTCAAGACCATGGAAAAATGACCAAGGTCACGGCGAAGCCATGACAAAATGACCATAACAACTTACATAGGCGTAAACGTGAAACAATGAATTAGGCGATAACTTGAACAAGCAATTTGGATCTACTTCACTTAAAAGGGAACCATGAGATTTTACCAAGAGAAAATGGTCATTCAAGACTTATGAAACTACCCCTAATAACAATCTTCATGTACTAATAAACTTTCCTAAGTTTATTCAAATATCGGCCATGTAACTTTTCGGATCAAAACTTATATCTATATATTTCATCAACTACTACAATAGTAGGGAGCTTCATGTGAGGAGTTCATTATGTAAGCCGTCGAGTTGAGTTGTGGATTTACGAGTTAAAGTGTCCTGGCTCCTCGAACGCTTACTAACATGACTTCTGAATTATGTCGGCCCGAACGGTAGTAAACGATATACCAAAACATACATGTTTCATAAACTATTTATATTCAACGACTTACGCTATATACTAAGTACTACATCATGAACATTATGCAAGAAATATATAGGCAATTCTTCGTATTCTTAGACGGTACTCAAAACCTAAGTCGCAACGTTCTATTATAGGCTGCTCTTAGAGACTTTCACGATTCGACTACCACTTTGATTTCACATCACTTAAGCTTAAGGTGAGTCATAGCCCCTACTCTTTTCATATTTGTCTTAACTCTTTGGGGGAGACACATGCTCGACTACTTGTTTACTTGTACAAATACTCAAAACGTTTATACGTGACTGTGTTATACTTGATTGCATACATACATGACTGCGTTATACTTAATTGCGTTCTTCTATTTATGGGCTAGTAGTTATCTTTGGGAAGTGGCTCCCAGTTGTCTTTGGGAATTGACTCCCAGTTGTCTTTAGGAATTGGCTCCCAAAAGTGAGGTCTTCGGAGATGAAGTAGAGACTCACTTCTAAGTGCTTAAATTGTCTTGATGAACTTATACATGTCTTATACCATATATATTAGCAGTGGGTTGTGAACACACAGGTTACAAGTCTCTTATGGCGGGACTTGTAACTGAGTGGATTCACGATGCCTTTGCTGGGTGAACATTCTTTTAAGGCTTTTCAACTATTTTAAGACAAACTCTATGAACTCACCAACCATTGTGTTGACACTTTAGCATGTTTGTCTCAGGTCTATAAGATGATAAGCTGTTGCATGGAGCATAGAGTCGCTTGGCATGTTTTGAAGACTTATGCTTTTATCTTTACCATTCGATATGTCTTAAAACTCTTATGTATTGTATTATGGAACTCATGTTTGTACTCGGAATTTATTAATCGAATGGTAACTTTTCAAAACGTCTCATTTAGAGTTCGTTTTCTATACCTTGTACTTTGTATTATGAAGTAGCACTCCTATGACACAGTCTTCCGCTGCGGTATTTTGGGGGTGTTACAGATTGGTACCAGAGCCTTGGTTATAGAGAACTAGGTTGCATTTAGTGCCTAGACTATAACTGATATAAACATTAAGACTCTTCTCTTTATTTTGCCTTACACACACTTCATGCGCATATGCTTATTGCTAATTGTTTTTTTAGGAGAAACCCGAGACAATAGTCAAGTCATCAAAAATTTAGAGCTAAGTAAATAATTGTTTAATTAACTTAATCTTGTGACAGTTCTTGTTTGATAAGACATAAGATTAAGTTAAATAAAGGTTATTAGTTTCCTGTAGAGATTCGATGATTTGCCTTATACTTACTTTATATGATTCTAAAACCTAGAAGTGGTTCATATGTCCTAGTACGACACTCAAACCTTTCTACAAGCGCGACTAGTCCATTTTGTCATATCACCTTCTCTAGATACCCAGACTACGTTACCCTTTCACAACTTAAGAGCAGAAAGTCTACCCAATTATGTAGTACCAATTGTTGAGTTATGTGTGCCTGGTAAATATGTATACGTGTGAAAGGAAGCAATTATAATTATGGTGGCCAACATAATTATAAATGCGTCACGACTCACGTAGACATATGTGACCATGCTTACATTAATCAACGACTGACTCAAATTGACAAGATTTAAGACTAAGTAGTCTAGGAATATCACCTCATATTTGACGTCGACAAAATGTCCCTCCTTGTAGATATCATGGCACCAAAGAGAGTAACTCGTAGCACTAGCCGAGGTGGTGCAACACCAAGAGGTGGAAGAACTGGTGGTCGTGGAGGTAGAGGAACTACTCACGACACTAGTAATGATAGTGGAAGAACTGGTGGACGTGGAGGTAGAGGAGATGCTCACGACACTAGTAACCCTAGTAACGATGGTGGAAATCCAGATGTCTCCGCCATTATTGCCCAACAACTACAAAACTTACTTCCCACCATAGTCACACAAGTTGGCAATCACATGAACAATTCGGGAAACCACGGAAGCATAAATGACGCTACAAATGATGGAGGAAGGAATGATAACAACAACAACAACAACAACAACAACAACAACAACCATAGGACTGGATGTACGTATAAGGAATTTACGTCATGCAAACCAATTGAGTTTAATGGCAAAGGAGGTGCATTGGCATATACACGATGGGTCGAGAAGATGGAGTCAGTGATTGACATCAGTAACTGTGCAATCCACCAGAGAGTAAAATATTCTGCATGCTTGCTATCAGAAAAGGCATTGACATGGTGGAACATGCAGATTCAAGCAAGGACTAGAGAAGCAGCTGTAGGCATGTCATGGGACGACTTTAAGGGACTACTGAAGGAAGAATACTGCCCGGTTAATGAAATGCAAAAACTAGAAGACGAGTTTTGGCATCACTCTATGGTAGGGGTTGGTCATGCAACCTACACAGACCGGTTTCATGAACTAGCTAAACTAGTTCCTCATCTGGTTACCCCTGAATCCAAGAGGATTGAGAGGTACATTTATGGCCTTGTTCCCGAGATTCGTGGGATGGTGAAAACAACCGAACCTCCCACGATTCAAAGTGCAATATTAAGAGCAGGGACCCTAACAGATGAGATGGTTAGGAATGGAACTTTGAAGAATAGTGACAAAAGGAAGGGAACGGGTGAATCGAGCGAACAAGTAGGTACAATGGTTGACAATAAGAAAGCAAGAGGATTTGCGGCAACTCTTTCTAATCAGAAAAAGTATGAGGGTCCACATCCTAAGTGTACTAAATGTGCTTATCATCATCAGGGGTCTGAGCCATGCCCTGTGTGTTATAATTGCAAGAAGTCTGGCCACTTTGCAAGTCAGTGTAAATCAATTACAAGGCAGGCGAATGCGGACAATATAGGAAATAACCAAAAGACATGCCATGAGTGCAACAGCCCAAACCACTTCCGAAATACTTGTCCTAAGTTGAATAGGGCACCGAGACAAGTGCTGGATAACCCAACTTTAGCAGTAATGCTTGAAGAAAATAACCCAAAGCGTGAATACAATGTTAGTCCACCACGGGGTCGAGCATACTATTTGGGTGCTAAGGAGGCCCGCAATGCGTAACGGGTACGTATCTTACCCTACCATATTATTCTATTCTAGTTCAAAATCTAGCTTTGTTATGCCGTTATTAAGATAAAGAGACCTAGACACACTAAACTTCGGGACGAAGTTTCCTGAAGGGGTAGAGACTGTAACAATTCGCATTTTCAGATTTATTTCTATTCCCGAAAATTTTACTATTCACTTTTACTATTCATTTTTCCTGAAATTTCCCCGAAAGTTGATTTTTATTTCATATTCTCGAGTGATAAATCATTTCCATGGCAAATTAAATGTTTGACATTCGTTAGATCATTTTCGTGAAAGTTATTAAGGAATTACACGGAATTATACGTTTTAGGGTAAAACGTCATTCAAAAATTCTACGCACAACGAAACTCGACCGCGTTAAGTGACCCCGCATCAGAAAAATGTTTAGTACTCTCATGATTAATTAGAGAATTAATCATGACTGAGAAAAACATGACTCAAAATAAGCCTCGGCCGTGAAAAACTGGAATTTTCAGTTTTAAGCGTTTTTACTCAGCCGTAACCCTAGCCTATACCTGCACCGCATTTCTAAGACGATTTGAGTTTTCAACTTATTAGAAAAAGTCAACATATTTTTCCCTCCTCCTTTGACCAAAAATCATTCTTTGATTTTATAAGTCATTCCTTGATTTTTAGGCTTGCGGTTTTAGGTTTAAAAGACATTTAACACCAACCGACACTAGACTGAGCCCAGCCTAGATATTATAAGTCATTTTAAGTCATTATTATCCTATTAGAAAAGTTACATTTTACTTTTCTCAATTTTACGCAACTTTCGTACGTTTTACGTATTACGCGTTTTAGACCCGTGTTTCCAGTTTTAGCAGGGTTTTACCACCCAAATGGAACCTACCACTCATTTTATATTTTATTATGGAGTGTAATGACATGTTTAACAATAATTTCAAGTTCCGTATTTTTACGACACCCGGTTTTACGTTTTGAGGCTTAATCATTTACGGTTAGCAATTTACGGAGTCAAAACTAGTCACATAAGTAGGATAATATCATCAAAAGTCCACACCTTGTCCTCCAAGCCTATGAACCGACCTAGGGGGGGGGGGAATTCAGCCCTTGTGTGTCTTGATCTCATGCTAAGAGCCTTAGGATGATTACATGTGTTAACCTTGGCCTCCAAGGTTGGACTAGTCAACAAAACTAACCTCCTTAAGACCCTATAAAAGCCCCCCCATCCCCCCTTGTGCCGTGCATATCCCCACACCAAAACCACACCATACTTAGCTTATTTACTTCCAATTTCTAGCAAGGTTCAAGTACTTCTTCAAGATAGAAACCCTAGTTTCTTTAAGGTAACCAAAACACTTCCATAACCTCATATACTTTGGTGATTTCTCTTGAGTTTAGATCCACTCAAGTCACCTAAACCTTCATCACAAATCATTCAAGAATACAAGGGTAGAAGGGTTACTAAAGTGGAGGAAAGCTTATTCAATCAAAGTCCTAGTTCTTGTCCTAGTTTCCCTTTTTCATTAAGGCCAAAAGTTGTAAGCAAACCCTAACATACTTTCTTGTTAATTATCATTTTCATACTCTTTGTGTTTCATTCATGCTATATATGGTCTTTGTATGGAGTTCATGATGTATAAAAATGGACAAAACAAGTATTAGTATACATGTGTTAACTTATGACAAGTAAACAAGCAAACTAATGAATTTCTTGGTAAGACCTGATCAAAATGGTAAAAACATGATATTTGATTATTACATATTGTGGTAGAGGACCTAACAAGGAAACCATAGCAATTTGAACCACCCAAAACGAGTATACGAGTCAAAAGTTATGGCGATTTGAAATTACCAAAGATTTCCGGCAAAACTGCCAAATACCATTCTGATCAAATTTGGGTTTTGAAAGTCCCACTTCTGTTCCGATTCATCAAAAAGTTCAAACACGAAAGTTGTCCGGAACGACGTTTTCGTTCAGGAACAAAGAAGCTCGAGACCTAAAAATGCTTTCCGAGTGATAAAATTCTTCAAAATCTTAACAGCCCATTTTAGACCAAAGTCACTATATTATAGTTATGATTTACTAAGACCAAGAGGTCTAATGACCTAAAGCCGAGACCACAACCATGGCTAAAGCCAAGGTTGAGTCTCAAGACCATGGAAAAATGACCAAGGTCACGGCGAAGCCATGACGAAATGACCATAACAACTTACATAGGCGTAAACGTGAAACAATGAATTAGGCGATAACTTGAACAAGCAATTTGGATCTACTTCACTTAAAAGGGAACCATGAGATTTTACCAAGAGAAAATGGTCATTCAAGACTTATGAAACTACCCCTAATAACAATCTTCATGTACTAATAAACTTTCCTAAGTTTATTCAAATATCGGCCATGTAACTTTTCGGATCAAAACTTATATCTATATATTTCATCAACTACTACAATAGTAGGGAGCTTCATGTGAGGAGTTCATTATGTAAGCCGTCGAGTTGAGTTGTGGATTTACGAGTTAAAGTGTCCTGGCTCCTCGAACGCTTACTAACATGACTTCTGAATTATGTCGGCCCGAACGGTAGTAAACGATATACCAAAACATACATGTTTCATAAACTATTTATATTCAACGACTTACGCTATATACTAAGTACTACATCATGAACATTATGCAAGACATATATAGGCAATTCTTCATATTCTTAGACGGTACTCAAAACGTAAGTCGCAACGTTCTATTATAGGCTGCTCTTAGAGACTTTCACGATTCGACTACCACTTTGATTTCACATCACTTAAGCTTAAGGTGAGTCATAGCCCCTACTCTTTTCATATTTGTCTTAACTCTTTGGGGGAGACACATGCTCGACTACTTGTTTACTTGTACAAATACTCAAAACGTTTATACGTGACTGTGTTATACTTGATTGCATACATACATGACTGCGTTATACTTAATTGCGTTCTTCTATTTATGGGCTAGTAGTTATCTTTGGGAAGTGGCTCCCAGTTGTCTTTGGGAATTGACTCCCAGTTGTCTTTGGGAATTGGCTCCCAAAAGTGAGGTCTTCGGAGATGAAGTAGAGACTCACTTCTAAGTGCTTAAATTGTCTTGATGAACTTATACATGTCTTATACCATATATATTAGCAGTGGGTTGTGAACACACAGGTTACAAGTCTCTTATGGCGGGACTTGTAACTGAGTGGATTCACGATGCCTTTGCTGGGTGAACATTCTTTTAAGGCTTTTCAACTATTTTAAGACAAACTCTATGAACTCACCAACCATTGTGTTGACACTTTAGCATGTTTGTCTCAGGTCTATAAGATGATAAGCTGTTGCATGGAGCATAGAGTCGCTTGGCATGTTTTGAAGACTTATGCTTTTATCTTTACCATTCGATATGTCTTAAAACTCTTATGTATTGTATTATGGAACTCATGTTTGTACTCGGAATTTATTAATCGAATGGTAACTTTTCAAAACGTCTCATTTAGAGTTCGTTTTCTATACCTTGTACTTTGTATTATGAAGTAGCACTCCTATGACACAGTCTTCCGCTGCGGTATTTTGGGGGTGTTACACTTCCTAGGATTACAAATAAAACAATTAGAAGATGGAATATTCTTTAATCAATCTAAGTACATTAAGGAAATGCTTAAGAAATTTGGCCTAGAAGACTCAAAACCCATAAAAACACCCATGTCTACGGAGGTAAAGCTCACAAAGGACGATGAAGGTGAGTCCGTAGATAACTCCAAGTATAGAGGAATGATAGGTAGTTTACTATACTTGACGGCAAGTAGACCCGATATCATGTTTAGTGTCTGCCTTTGTGCCCGTTTTCAAGAGGATCCCAAAACCTCTCACCTAGAAGTGGTTAAGCGTATCTTCCGATACATTAAAGGCACTATACACTTAGGATTATGGTATCCTAAGGAATCCGGCATAGAAACCATTGTATATGCGGATTCGGATCATGCGAGAGACTACGTAGATAGAAAGAGCACTAGCGGTATTTGCACGTTTATGGGATGTTGTCTAACCTCTTGGTTTTCGAAGAAGCAAACCGCTCTTGCTATTTCTACCACCGAAGCCGAATATGTAAGCGCCGGAAAGGCATGTCAACAAGTACAATGGATGAAACAAGCTCTCGTAGACTATGGCAGTAGCTTAGAAAATGTCCCCACTATGTGCGATAACAAAGGTGCGATAGATTTAAGTAAAAATCCGGTGCAACACTCTAGGACTAAACACATAGAAATACGTCACCATTTTCTTAGGGATAATGTACAAAAAGGAAATATATCTATAGAAAAGGTTGCATCGGAAGACAACATTGCGGATATATTCACAAAACTCCTTAAGCGTGAATTATTCAACCACTTGCGTTTAGGATTAGGAATGATGGAACAAGTTGACTAAATTATATTGAATTATTTCAAATTAATACTTGCATGAAATTTATTTTTCTTCCATTTCACCTTTTCTGAGTCTAGGAATCTATTTCGCACAAAACTAAAGATTGGGAAAACTTATTTTCTTTGCATAAACCTTTTTGTAAAACTCAATCAATTTTCTCTAAAAATTATTCTCACAATATAGGAACCCCATGAAGATCATTTTCCTTGCATTGTTGACTAATTCTAAAAACATTGTATTTCAAAATCATGCATAAACTCTCACATAAATTGTCAAGGTATATAATCTAATATATGTCTTTGACATTCATGATCGAGCAAAAATTGAATCAAGGAGATTATTTGGATTGTTTCTTAGGATCGTTATTTCTTTTTGCTTCTAGGAGTCGAAACAATCACAACTCCACATTTGTTGCATATAGACACTCACTAGGACAAATTCACTAATAATGGTGTCATCTTGATCCATCACTAGTTTTTCACTCACTAATTATTCTTGCCTTCAATCTAAGATAGGTGCCTTAGGAAGCTTAAGTGTGCTTGCTTTTGTTTACCTCCTATTGCTTATTATGTGTTGATTATTTGCTCTTTTGCCTATATGTTTTTGCATGCATGCTATATCTTGATTAGATTAGACTCTATATTGCCTAAGAGAATTGAACTTGCTTGAATTCTAATCCAAACACATAACCTTTCTGCAAATTTTCTGCCAAAAACCCAATTCTGGCAACCTGGAAATCACCAGATGGGCGGCCCCCTTAATTTTGTAAGGCGGCCCCCTTAATCATTAAGGGGACCGCCCCCTAATTAAGTGGACCGGCCATCTGATGGTCGGGTTTACAGAATCTTTTCTGCTTTTTAGTCCATTTCAACCTACATTTCCCAATTTTAACCAACACACTTTGTCCCAATCTTCCAACAAACCTTATCCATCCTTAAACACACAAATCTTACACTATAAATATCCCCAATCCTCAAAACTATCCATTCATCCCATCATGAACTCTCCAAACAAACCAAGATCAAAAGCCTCAAGGCTAGCAAGGATGACGGAAAAACCCGTTTGGCGAAGAAAAAGCCCTCGAAACAAATCCATCATAACCAATGAGATTGGAAGTCATTCAACACCTCCAACCTCTTACTTCCCAAACTTTATCTCAAACCCACAAGGTCATTCATTTGATCCTCTTTACAAACCATACAACATTGGCCAACCATCAAACTACAATTCCAACTACACTAATCCAACTCATCCATACCAAGCCTATGATCCTCTTCACATTGCCACGGAAAAGCAAAAGTTCCGTGATGAAATAAACCAAATCCATGATCTTAGTGATCTCCTTGCTATGCATCTTGCACAACGCAACAAAGGGCAACCTCCATCATCACCCTATGCAAATTGCCTTCCCCACTCTCTCAATTTGGATCAAGTTACCAACCACACTCACTTTTGCCCTTGTTGCATATTCCTTCAAAAACAAATCCTTTACTTGAGTGAAGATATTTCTTGGATTGAATATCTTCTCACTCGTAATCATCCAATACCACCCTTAACACGATACAACATCGTGAGATCCACCTCTTCCGCTCCATACTCCACCCCATATCCCTCTCCATCTAACAACTAAGCTTCATGCTTATGTTATCCTTCAAGCAAATAAAACAATCAACCATGAGTTGCAAGCAAGTCCAAGTGCTCTTTCTAGGCAATATAGGACTATGTCTTTTCATTTGTTTTATTATGTTTAATATGCCTTAAGCATATTAAATGTTGTAATGCTTTCTATGATGCTTGAATGAATCTATTTTTATAACCATTGCTTTGCATGTATATTTGCCTTGCTCTCTTCTAATATTTTATGTAGCCAAGATTTCCATAGCTCATCTCCTTGGTGCTCTCAAATGAGGGGGAGTATACATCAAGGGGGAGCTTTAACCTTTTTGATTTTCCAAAAAGGGGGAGAAGAGAATGTTAAACTCTAAATTCTTGTCTAAAAATTAATTTTTAGACCTAATGAGTTTAAGGTTTTGTAATCATCAAAAAGGGGGAGATTGTTGACATAAATAATGTCTTAAAACATTGTTAGCATATTAACAATGTCTCTATGTTTTGATAATTACAAAGCATAAACTCATTAATCTAAAACTTATGACGTAAACAAGTTTTTAGTGATTAATATTTGTCTTTGCTTCCATATCACTTAAGGTATGAATAAACAAAGGGTTTATTACATTTCATGATCAAAGGAAATTTTTCTAATCACTAGAATTTTTATAAAATGTATTAAACATCTTATATCTTTTACAAAATTACTTTTGGAATTAAAAGAATATGTTTAATTCATAATAAATATATGATTTCAAATTTCCAACCAAAAATGGCAAATTCTATCCAGAAAAATATTCCCCACTAAAAGACAAGAAAAACCAACGTTCAGGAGGGCGGCCCCCTTAATGTTACTAGGCGGCCCCCTTAATCATTAAGGGGACCGGCCTACAATTAAGGGGACCGGCCACGCTCCAGAACAGTATTTTCCCCCCTTTAAATACTGATTCATCCCTCAGATTTTTCTCACCTTTTGCACTTCTAAACTTTCTGATCTAGATCTATTTCTCTATTCTCTCATCCTTTGATCATAAGTGTATATATATTCTTTGTTTCAAAGTGATCCAATTTCCATCCTCTCAAGTGCAAGAGAAGAATACTTCTATCTTCTAGACAAGAAGTATTACAACTTGTTGTGATCTCCACATCCAAGTTCTTGGTGTATCATCAAGATTATTTACATATTCTTTGTGAAGATTGTTGTGAATATTTGCTTGTAGATAATTGTGTTAGATATAGATTGTGTGATTAGTTGATGGCTTGATGTGAAGAAGAAAAGCTAGGAGATCTATTGGTGTGAAGAAGATAGAGTTGAAGTAGTTAGTTGTGAAGTAGATTGATTTGAAGAAGGTGTGTAGAAGTTGTGACTTTGGTGTGAAGGTGTTGTGGTGTGATCATTGGTGTGTAGATTGGTGTGTAAATTGGTGTGTAGATTGGTGTGAATATTGGTGTGTAAATTGGTGTGTAAGGTTTTCTCCGCCATAAGGCAGCTTGTTGATATAGTGAAGAAAACTCTCGAGTTAGGTGCTCGGGGAGTGGAGTAAGGCAAGGAAGGTATCCTTGTAGCCGAACCACTATAAATCTCTTGTCTCGCGGTTCGATCTTTCCATCTCTTACTTATTTCATTACTTATCATTGTTATATATTTCGTATTGATATTTGTTTGTATTGTGCAATACTTGAGATCACATATTATCGAATCTAAGTTTTAAAACACTAAAACTATTTTTACAACTAACTAAAAACACGTAAAACTATTCAACCCCCCCTTCTAGTTTTCCACACCCCTTTTTCTAAAATCAAAAAGGTTTAAGCCAATAAGAAGAAAGCTACCCCTTGATGTATGCTCCCCCTCGTTTGATGGCACCAAGGGTTCGAGTATTGGAATTCTTGCAAGAAAAATATTAGAAGCACAAGCGTGGAACAAGCAAACACATATAGCATAATACCAACTAATAATAAGCATGGCAAAAGGGAATTAGAAACACATATTAAATCATTCATTAATAGAAAATGATTATGTCAACCCATAATCATTGTTACAAAGGCCATAAAGATAGAATACTAAACTAAGTAGAGCATCCTAATGTGCCAACAAGGAGTGTCACCAAACTTTCTTGAATCCCAAAATGGTTGAGGAGTTTTATTTGAAAATGAGAAACATAAGCATATAAAATGCTTGGTGGTTTAGTGGAGGTAAACTTTTGGTTGCATGGATGTTGGTGAGTTTGGAGATGTGGAGCTTGGAGGTGGTGGATTTGAAGTTGGGTTTGTTGATTGAGTGTTTAGATGTTGTTCAAGTGATGGTGTTTCTTGAGATCTAGTAAGAAGATACTCAATCCAAGTAAAGTGCTCATTCAATGCAATGGTTTGTTGTTGGAGGAAGATGCTACAAGGGCAATTCTTAACATGCTTCTCAATTTGGTTGATGTTGTGTGGTGATGATGGTGAGCTTGATTGAGGTGGATCCAAATTGTGTTGAGCAAGATGTAATGCTAAAAGAGCACTAAGCTCATGAGCCTCTTTTAGCTCCTCAATGAACTTCAAGTGTTCGGAGGAAGGTGATGGTGGTGGAACATGATAGTTGTCTTGGGTGAAGGTTTGAACATGCAACAAAGGAATGGCATGTGAAGTTGTAGGATGTGGTGGTGGTACTCTTGGTGGTGGAGAAATGGTTGAGCTTGGGTAGTCATGAAAGCATGAAATGGATGGAAGAGGTTCTTGATGAATAGGTAGTGTTTTTGTTGAATGAGCAACATGTGAAGTATTGATTGAGAGATTGGGATTGTTGTTTTGGGATTGAGCATGCTTATCATAAGAAGAAGCATTAATGAGGGCATGAGTGAATGATAGGTTGTGAGATGAGTCATTAGTGTGGGTTTGAGGTTTAGTTGTTTGTTGACTTGGAACAACATCACTTGAGTTATGACAAGAATCAAGTTTCCTCCTCCAAACGGGTTTGACGGAGATCCTTGCGGTTCTTGAAATCTTTGGTTTTTGGTTGTTGGGAGATGATACGTTTGGGTGTGATGGTATTAATGATGGGAAGAGGGTATTTATAGTGTATGAGAAATGTGGTTTAGGAAGGTAAATTTTGAGGGATAGTATGGACAAAATATGTTTGGGAATTTTGGGAAGTGTAGGGTGAAATGGGTCAAAAAGTGATAAAGAAAACAGTATCCCCGACCATCAGATGGCCGGTCCCCTTAATTAGGGGTCGGTCTCCTTAAAATTAAGGGGGCCGCCTTATGTAATTAAGGGGGCCGCCTTATGTAATTAAGAGGGCCGCCCATCTAGTGATTCCCAGAATGCCAGAAATGGGTTTTTAGCAGAAAATTTTCAAAAAGGTTGTGTTTTTGGATTTGGATTCAAGTAAGTTCAACTCTTTGAGGCAATATAGGGCATACTATTCATGAATGTAGAGAGTGTAAGATTAATAGACAATTAATTTCTAAAAATCATGCAATCTACTAATTGATCAATTAAGATAGGCAACTAAGGAAGCAATAAAGCAAACTAGTAAAATATGCAAGTATATGAAAATGATAATATGTGGGCTAGTGCAAACATATTGATGAGTGCTAACAAGTAACAAGTAGGAAGCTATGATTATATTGACTTCAAGTCTTGTTACAAACAAGATCCATATGGGCAAACCATGATTCTAATGAAATGATTTGATTAAATTGTGAATGTCATTTTCATAGAAGTGTATGACACATGTGAGATAATCAAATATGTTTTAGATAAAACGTTTTTAGTTTTATTCAACAATGCTTTGAAATAAATTGAAGTGTGCATTAGAATAAAATAAATAAAGTTTTGCCTCATTATTATGTTGAAAAAAAAAATTCAATCTTGATTATGATAAAAATAGAGTTATGGTAACTTATAGTTAAACATATTGTTTGAAAAAAAAATATAGATATTTGAAAGATTATTACTCAAAGCGAGAAGTTTTGAACGAGATATTTTAATTTTGATAGTAAGAAATTACAGGTGAAGGGTTTTAAATAGAAACTTATCATAGTCAAGAGAATCAATTGAGTCCATGGTCACATATAATCATCTCTAATGGCAACTAAAGGTATGGAGGAGTGATGGTAGATTCTAATGGTCTTAAAGCAATATAATAGAGAGGATAAAGTAAATCATCTATAGATACAAGATAAACACATGTGTGTATATATATATATGTATATATATATATATATATATATATATATATATATATATATATATATATATATATATATATATATAAATAAATAAATATATATATATATATATATATATATATATATATATAGATATATATATATATATATATATATATATATCCATATATATATATATATACATATATATATATATATATATATATATATATATATACACTAAACTCATCATGATATTAAAAGCTAACTAATCTTAGTAATAGCTCATGTATTAATGAAACTAGAATAGTCATTTAGTCCAATTAGTAAGTATTCAACTATAGATCATAGATGATATTCAATACAAATGAAAAATAAGAAGAATGGTTGATCAGTGCTAAACAGCCAGATAATATTAACCATGTTTAAACGGTTAACAAGTAAAAAACAGCTTAGACTAATGCTCCGTGGAGTACAAGGTATCCGCGGGTTGTTAATCCCAACGAGGTATGAAATCTATAATAAAACGGAATTTGGGATCGGGTGATTACGAATAGGAATAGGTGAGAATGGTTTATATTACTAATTTATACAATGAAACAGTTAAAACAATATACTTAAACAGTTATATGAACTAAAAACGTTTACAAATTAAAAACTTACGTCTACGTACGGGGAAAAAGGTGAGTCTTAATGAAAATTAAACTACAGGGGGTAAAAACGAAAATTCTATAAACTTAACTTAAAAAAAATTAATTTAAAAAGAAAATTATTTTTTTAGATTATTTTATTATTTAATATTAATTATTTAAATAAAAACTATTTATCTATTTAATTAAAACTAATTTAAATCAAACAAAAAATGATAAAAACTATAAATTAAACTAAAAATTTGCAAAACTATTTTCTAAACAGTTAAATGAACTTGAAGAAAGTATAAAAAATTAAAAATGATTTAGAAAATTGATAAAACTAATTAACCATCACAGGAATCCTAAAAAATTATAAAAACTTTGTTTTATAAGTTTTTACACTATTTTACTAATTATTATATTAGATATTATTTAATTACCAATTACACTAAATAAATTATAAAAACTAGTATATGAACAGTAGAAATTACAAGAAAATTTCTAAAATTATTTTACAACATATAAAAGCTAGGAAAAATATAAAAACTAGGTGTTACCTTATAAAAATTAATTATGCTATTTAAAACTTAACTATTAATTAATTATTAAGGAAACTAATATTAATTCTAATTAATACTAAATTACAAAATAAAATTCTAGGAAAATTATTAAAATTACTTTAACATAAAAGGAAATTAATAAAAATATAAAAATGTAGGTTACTTAATAAAAATATAAAAATGAAAATGAAAATTATAATTAATATTAAATAGAAACTATCACTTATTTTAAATTTGTCTTTTCTGGATTTTTCTTTTGGAATTCTATTTTATACCTAAAAACAATTAACTTTTATGAAAACAACTTTTTCAGAGCTTAAAAATAAGCTAATTATAAGCTAATAACCTTAACAGTTGACTTATGTTGACCAGTTGAGAGATTAAGCTCACAAGAGCTTATGTGGGGTCCAACTTGATAAAACTTGGTTCATATAAGTTCAATGAACATGTATAAGCTATAAAAAGCCAATGGGGATCACAAAATAAGCCAATCAGTCACAATAAGCAATTTGATTTCTTATTTCTAACTGAAAAATGGGACAAACTTAAGAGCTTATTTCAGGTGGGGTCCACTGAGTCCTAGGTCAAACAATTTGTCAAACCTTAAAGCCTGGTAGGAGGGAGTTGGGAGAACCAAAAATGGGTCAGTGGGACCCACTGTGGTGGCCAGAATCACCCACCAAAGTGGTGGTGGTGGCCTGATGGTCTGATGCACAGGGGAAGTCCTTCCCCTGCAAGTGAATTTGGAGGTCTGTATGGTCCACAAGAAAATTCACAAAAGTGTAACAAACATGGGAAACTGAAGACTAGCTGGGGGGTTGTAAATCCTAAAAGTTTCAATGTCTTAAACCCTACCTAAAAATCACAACAAATCATGGAGTTTTTTAATGACTCCTAGTTACTAATTAAGCTGTAATATGCTATAATTAGACTAATTTAAGCTAAATGATTAACTTATGTAATGATATGATTAGATTACAAATCCTAAACTTCAACAGTTAACTAGTGTAAGAGAATTGAAAATGATTTTGACTTTTATTTAACAACACTTGATTTTTATAGTTTACTTATCCTAACATGGACCTAAATGACTTATTGCAAAAAAATTTAACCAACTGAACTTATTGAAATATAGTGAAATTCCTTGTTCCAAACACACCTGTATTAACTTGAAACTTATGATTTTCACAGCAAATTGATGATTAAGACCTCAATACTGATTTTAAAGTTTAGAATACCATGTAATAGGACCATATGAGCATAAAACATCAACAAGTACAGCATGAAACATAAAAATCACAAACTTACTAATTCCACTGTTAAAAACTTTACTGAGTAACTATTTGTTTATATGAATAAGCAAGGTATTTTAAGCAATAATAATACTAATACATACCAACTAAACACAATTACACTGATATAATTACTAATTTAGGAGTTCTATATTAAAATGCCAAAAACTTGAAAATGAGCTTACAAATGGTATCCAGCAAAAAACCAAGTACCAAGAACCAAGATCACTTCCTAAAGCTTCCAATAAGCTACTATACCCAAGGCAATCCAATATAAACCTTGCTCCATGCCTTCATGCACCATTACCACTCCGTTATAAAACGTGTCGAGTTGCATTAACTCAGAAAATCCGTGGTGAGGACATTTGCGAAGCAACTCTTTGAATCTATCCCATGCTTCACTTAATGTTTCACCATGTCTTTGTGAAAACTTGGTGATTTCATTTCTAAGATAGGCAGTTTTGGATGGGGGATAGAATTCATTCACAAATTTCTTAACTAAATCTTCCCATGTATCTATGGAACGAGGGGGTTGTTTTTCAAGCCAGACTCTGGCTGCCCCCTCGAGGGAAAATGGAAAAAGAAGTAGTTTAATAGCCTCTTGCGGGACATTCTTATATTTGATGGTAGATGTAATCTTGTTCAACCATCGTATATGCGAATGAGGATCGTCCCTTTTGAAACCGTAGAACTGACTAGAAGTTACCAGATTAAGTAATCCGGTTTTTAATTCGAAATTGTCAGATACTATGGCGGGTACAACAATAGCATCTCCATAACCCTCGATGGGTGCCTGGAGAAGCTCGGACATTGGGCGATCTTCTGCCATAATGACTAAAGGTTCAGGTTCAGTCTGAATTTCAGGCTCAATTTTCGGGGTAGAATGTTTTTGGGTACATCTTCGAGGAATGGTGACAAGCTCGCGGTGAGGACTTGTAGACCTAGAAGAACGCGTGCGCATGCACTGAGATAACTCTAAGAAGTCTTAGAGTAAAAGAAAAATAAAATATTGTTGGTTTTTATTTTAAATAGGAACAGAGATCGTAAATTTACAGTGAGTGTATATTCAGAATCACGTATGCTTCCAAATTCGTTGTACGCAGCACACCTCCCCAGCAACGGCGCCAAAATTTGATCAGTGCTAAATAGCCAGATAATATTAACCAAGTTTAAATGGTTAACAAGTCAAAAACAGCTTAGACTAATGCTCCGTGGAGTACAAGGTATCCGCGGGTCGTTAATCCCAACGAGGTATGAAATCTGTAATAAAATGGAATTTGGGATCGGGTGATTATGAATAGGAATAGGTGAGAACGGTTTATATTACTAATTTATACAATGAAACAGTTAAAACAATATACTTAAACAGTTATGTGAACTAAAAACGTTTACAAATTAAAAACTTACGTCTACGTATGGGGAAAAAGGTGAGTCTTAATGAAAATTAAACTACAAGGGGTAAAAATGAAAATTCTACAAACTTAACTTAAAAGAAAATTTAATTTAAAAAGAAAATTATTTTTTTAGGTTATTTTATTATTTAATATTAATTATTTAAATAAAAACTATTTATCTATTTAATTAAAACTAATTTAAATCAAACTAAAAAGGATAAAAACTATAAATTAAACTAAAAATTTGCAAAACTATTTTCTAAACCTTTAAATGAACTTGAAGAGAGTATAAAAAATTAGAAATAAATGTTTTTGTCTTTTTATGATTTTCTTTTAATTAATTACTAATTATATTAATTAAAATATTTAAATTATTTTAAATCACTAATAATACTAAAATGATTTAGAAAATTATGGAAAAATTTATAAAACTAATTAACCATCATAAGAATCCTAAAAAATTATAAAAAGTTTTTTTTATAAGTTTTTACACTATTTTACTAATTATTATATTAGATATTATTTAATTACTAATTAAACTAAATAAATTATAAAAACTAGTAAATCAACAGTAGAAATTACAAGAAAATTTCTAAAATTATTTTACAAAATATAAAAGCTAGGAAAAATATAAAAACTAGGTGTTACCTTATAAAATTAATTATGCTATTTAAAACTTAACTATTAATTAATTATTAATAAAACTAATATTAATTCTAATTAATAATAAATTACAAAATAAAATTCTAGGAAAATTATTATAATTACTTTAACATAAAAGGAAATTAATAAAAATATAAAAATGTAGGTTACTTAATAAAAATCTAAAAATGAAAATTAAAATTATAATTAATATTAAATAGAAACTATCACTTATTTTAAATTTGTCTTTTCTGGATTTTTCTTTTGGAATTCTATTTTATACCTAAAAACAATTAACTTTTATGAAAACAACTTTTTCAGAGCTTAAAAATAAGCTAATTATAAGCTAATAACCTTAACAGTTGACCTATGTTAACTAGTTGAGAGATTAAGCTCACAAGAGCTTATGTGGGGTCCACCTTGGTAAAACTTCGTTCAAATCAGTTCAATGAACATGTATAAGCTATAAAAAGCCAATGGGGATCACAGAATAAGCCAATCAGTCACAATAAGCAATTTGATTTCTTATTTCTAACTGAAAAATGGGACAGACTTAAGAGCATATTTCAGGTAGGGTCCACTGAGTCCTAGGTCAAACAATTGGTCAAATCTTAAAGCCTGGTAGGAGGGGGGTTGGGAGAACCAAAAATGGGTCAGTGGGACCCAATGTGGTGGCCAGAATCACACACCAAAGTGGTGGTGGTGGCCTGATGCACAGGGGAGGTCCTTCCCCTGCAAATGAATTTGGAGGTCTGTAGGGTCCACAAGAAAATTCAAAAAATTATAACAAACATGGGAAACTGAAGACTAGCTGGGGGGTTGTAAATCCTAAAAGTTTCAATGTCTTAAACCCTACCTAAAAATCACAACAAATCATGGAGTTTTTGGAAAACCTGAGATACATGCATTTTGACTTTTTTAAGAAGAACTCCTGAGTTGACTTTATTGATATTCTAAAGACTCCTAGTTACTAATTAAGCTGTAATATGTTATAATTAGACTAATTTAAGCTAAATGATTAACTTATGTAATGATATGATTAGATTACAAATCATAAACTTCAACAGTTAACAAGTGTAAGAGAATTGAAAATGATTTTGACTTTTATCTTAACAATACTTGATTTTTATGGTTTACTTATCCTAACATGGACCTAAATGACATATTGCAACAAAACTTAACCAACTGAACTTATTGAAATATAGTGAAATCCCTTGTTCCAAACACACATGTATTAACTTGAAACTTATGATTTTCACAGCAAATTGATGATTCAGACCTCAATACTGATTTTAAAGTTTAGAATACAATGCAATAGGACCATATGAGCATAAAACATCAACAAGTACAGCATGAAACATAAAAATCACAAACTTACTAATTCCACTGTTAAAAACTTTACTGAGTAACTATTTGTTTATATGAATAAGCAAGGTGTTTTAAGCAATAATAATACTAATACATACTAACTAAACACAATTACACTGATATAATTACTAATTTAGGAGTTCTATATTAAAATGCTAAAAACTTGAAAATGAGCTTACAAATGGTATCCAGCAGAAAAACAAGTACCAAGAACCAAGATCACTTCCTAAAGCTTCCAATAAGCTACTATACCCAAGGCAATCCAGTATAAACCTTGCTCCCTGCCTTCATGCACCATTACCACAGATTTTTTATTTTTACTCTATTTATTTTATATTTTTGGTATATTTTTTTTATTTTCTTAGTAAACTGATTCCTTAAACTTCTAATAGCTTATAAAAGTTGTGTTTGGAGCTTATATGAGATTTTGGGGTAACTTTGAATATAAACTGAAAATGGTACTAAACACTGAAATTAAATATTGAAACAAGTTTATTTTACACGGAAAACACTTAACTTAATGCTTGAAAGCTTGAAATTAAACTGAAACTATAGAACTAAATTATTCGACATACATGAAAAAGAAAACTAAAACTATGTATCTAATTCCTGCTTCTTGTTGCTTTTATAGAATCCCAATTTGCTCCAGGTGTCCTTCTGATAAAATCTGTGACATTTCAAAAAAATTTCATGTCATTATTTTACTATTTACAATTACTAATTATCATTATTTTACTATAGAACTAAATTTTAAGTAAATTTCATGTCATTTTTTTCCGGACTTATTTCATAATAAATTATAATCATTATTACTCATATTTCATTTTTAAACTTTTCTTTTGAACTCATTTGATTTGAATACGATAAATTTTCTCGCAAAAAGTGAAAAACTACACACCGCATACCGACACGATAATAATTAATTTTATATTTAATTATCATAAATTATTTTAATAAACATAATAAAATAAGTTATTTATTATTTTATAAAAACGTTTTCTATAAACGCAAATTTTGGGTTTCTTTTGCATTTTTACGGACCAAGCATACCCGCAATATCGGGTATACACTAAAATAAACTAAAGAAATATTTTTCTTGTTTATATCGACACAACCACAAACACCCCTTTATTATATCAGTTCCTTCTTATCATTCGGATCAAAAAGACACACCAAAGCAATTAAGAGATAACTTCTTATCTCTCTCTCTATCTCTCGGATCGCCGGTGGCAACCACGAACACCACCACACCGACATGAGTGTCACCATCACCATCCATCCTTCATAAGAATCAAGGAGGAGCAGAAGTTCAAAGAATCAAGGTCGGTCCAGGTTTCAATCGTGTTCGGGTCATACTCCACTCCAACCACGGCCATCATCACCTCCTCATTCTTGTGAGTATGCCGAAACACAAGCATAAATATATTTGTATTTTCAATTTGATTCGAGCATAAAACTAGAATTTGTATAAATAATTAAATGATTAGAATGGATTAACAAGTGTTTTTTTTATAAGAGTATCATCGTAACAATCGTGGTTTGTGGTTATTATTGTTTACTCGATGTGCTTAATATTTCGTGGCTGATTGATAAGCTTATGTGATTATTTTATTAAGTTAGTAGCTTACTTGGTGGTGTTTAGTCTTGGTACAAAACGGGACAGCAGGGGGTTCGTTTGGTTCAAAATTTTATTTTCAGCTTATTTTTGTATTTTGGCTTATTTGGTTTTGATTGAGTAAAGGTGGTTAGATGGCGAAGATAGGCTAGTATAGGTGCGTTGTGAAGTTTTGTTGAGATGAAATTGGCGTTTAGATAAGTTTCGGTATATATATATATATATATATATATATATATATATATATATATATATATATATATATATATATATATATATATATATTAATGCAGAAAATTAGAAGTACGTGTTTGGGGGTCGTAAATATGTTTTTATAAAGTTTATGCTTCAAATTATGTTAGTACTTGTCAAGTCGATCCTTTTGGTATAAGGATCGCCCCATAACTCTTAAAAACGAAGTTTTTATGGCGATTCAAAAATGGGAAAAAATCTTATATGAAAATTCTGGACTTTTGAAAATGGGTAATTTATGGCAGAACTGAAATGGGTTGTTTCGGACACCTTCTGACCCGTTTCGGCCTTCGGCCAAAACACGAAAGTTGTCCGAAACGTTGTTTGTAGTCTACCGCTTGGAATTGGGGTGTGAAAGTGCGAAAGTGAGGGTGATTTTGATTAAAATCAGTTCTACATTTTTCTTTTAAAAATGGCAGCACTTGTTATATAAAAGTGAGCTGATACAGTTTTTAAGCAAGGTTTTGAGCCTTTTCTGGTCTGAACCGGCCTTCCGTTAAAACATGAAAGTTGCTTAGTTTGATCTTTTACATAACAACACGGGAGATCTTGGTCTTAAAATGCTAGATGATAGGGTAAAAGTGAGGTCAAACTTGATGAAAATTATTTCTGAAAAGTCATAAAATACTTGCTGATTTTTGTTGTAAAATGAGTTTTTGAGCTTCTTTGAGTTCGTTTGAGCTTTCGAAACTTTAACGAATATTATTAGATGACTAATAAAATGTTAGGGTGCGTTTGGCGATGTCTTAAAATGGTAAGTTCGTGTTCAAGTCGTATATACACATATATTACTTATAAAGTGGAGTGTTTGGATAAAACCTTGGTAAGCTAGTGTTTTTGGAGAAATGATCACTACTATGTGTCGATATTAATATTCTACATTTCTAAACTTTCCAGAAATGGAAACTTTTAAAAATAGAAACCTTCTAAAAAAAATAAAAACTTTCTAAAAATAGAAATTCTTCGAAAAAGTGTCGTAATTTAGAAATGAATATTATTTTCTTTTAAAGGCTTGTACATTAAATTACTTCGAACTTTCCATCAACTCATCTTAGCAGTTATCTGCTATTTGATCCTTATGTGTTTATTTCCTTTCATATGTGTGCTATATGTTTTATACTTTGGTATGTGTACTCGAGGCTTAACATTCAGACCACCACACGAACGATGATACAAAACCTTTTACAAACAATGATACAAAAACATGATACAACATCTTTTAACTCATACGCACTACTTGAATTTCGCGTGACATATTTATAAGATAAGTTATTATCTTCTAGGTCGTGCCCCGGTTATGCTTTTCTTCTTGCTTCTATTTTACGATACTCACGCCACTACACTCTACGGTGAGTTCATAGCCTCGCTTTTACTTACTTAAACGTTTTATAAACCTCGCGAGGGGGATACATGCTACTTTTACAAACTAAATACAAGTAGTTTTTGGTATGCTTGATCCGATTACATGATTTACAGACATTAGACATTGAGTATTTCTTGCCAATTAAGTCCCCATCATGAACCGTTAATTCCGTAGGAAACGCTAGTATTATGAATATGCATATTTGGCCTGGCGGGCCTGACCAAGTGAGTAGCGCTCATACATCAACGGTCACATAATATTGAGAGATTACGCGGTAAATGGCAAATCTTACCTTTTCGGGGCACTATTAATCTAGGTCAAGGTTCAGTTTCATGAGCTCAATGCTATAAATCTTATTTTCCCGACTTGTATTTGTTACATGTCAACTTAATTATGGGCGTATAACAACGTAGCTCATCGTATTTTAAACTGAATTATCTTGTATTCAACTTATTACTTATTAAACTCTATGAATTCACTCAACTTTATGTTGACTTTTTAGCATGTATTTTCTCAGGTATTATTTGGCTAGCTGAGCACTGGGAGCAATCGGAGTCGCGTGGATATCAATTATTAAAAGACTTGTTTTCTACACATTCGATAACTTTTTATCTTTAAAATACATATATGTGTGATGTTTTAATTCTTGTAACTTAAGTTTTAAAAAGAAATTGTTGGGACCTTTGTACTCTGATTTATCAAATCGAATGTGACATTTTATTAAACGTCTCTTTTGAGGTCGTTTTATGTAACTTGTGTGTTTTAACTATGAAGTGACACCCAAATTGGTATTCCACTGCATTGTAAATTTTTGGGGTGTTATAGAATGGCATCAGAGCATTAGTTATAGCGAATTAGGTCATTTTCAAAACCTAAACTATAACTGATTTTCAAAACTTTTTTTAAGTCTTTCACCATTGTTCGATATCCGCGTACGCTTGCTCCCAGGTAACTTATATGCTCTATTTTGCATCTATACTTCTATTATATGACTAATGAATATATCCCCTAGTCATGATTTTGCTCTCTCATGCCTATCTAATGATGTCATAATATTTACTTTATATCGGTCGTTTATATATACGCTGACCACTCGATTATCACATACTTCATGTTTTCTTATTTTCTCCCTCGAACGTCGATACTAGTATGTATAAGGATACCCGTACATATATGTGTTACTCTCTTCTCAAATTCTTACACATGTGTATAGTACTATGATATGTATTAATGAATTCATTTACTTCAACCTTTTATGAACGATGCGGTGATGTCTGAAACATTTTCGCTACTTTACTTTATTTCCTTTTGATGATATTGACATTCGGTGTACTTTGTCAATTCCACTAGTAATTTTATTGTTTAACCCCGAGTGTGAACATTCTTCTTGTGCTTTTGAATCACGTATGTTTTTTCATCATCCATTGTTGTGGAAAACTAGAAGGGGGGGTTGAATAGTTTTACGTCTTTTTAATTAGTTGTAAAAATAGTTTTAGTGTTTTAAAACTTAGATTCGATAATATGTGATCTCAAGTCTTGCACAATATAAACAAATACCAATACGAAATATATAACAATGATAAGTAACAATAATAAGTAAGAGATGGAAAGATCGAACCGCGAGACAAGAGATTTATAGTGGTTCGGCTACAAGGACACCTTCCTTGCCCTACTCCACTCCCCGAGCACCTAACTCGAGAGTTTTCTTCACTATATCAACAAGCTCCCTTATGGCGGAGAAAACCTTATACACCAATTTATACACCAATAATCACACCAATCTACACACCAATTTACACACCAATCTACACACCAATAATCACACCACACTACCTTCACACCTATGTCACAACTTCTACACACCTTCTTCAAATCAATCTACTTCACACCTAGCTTCTTCACACCAATAGATTTCCTAGCTTTTCTTCTTCACACCAAGCTATCAACTAATCACACAATCTATATCTAACACAACTATCTACAAGCAAATATTCACAACAATCTTCACAAAGAATATGTAAATAATCTTGATGATACACCAACAACTTTGATGTGGAGATCACAACAAGTTGTAATACTTCTTGTCTAGGAAGATAGAAGTATTCTTCTCTTGCACTTGAGAGGATGGAAATTGGATCACTTTGAAACAAAGAATGTATATACACTTATGATCAAAGGATGAGAGAATAGAGAAATAGATCTGGATCAGAAAGTTTAGAAGTGCAAAAGGTGAGAAAAATCTGAGGGATGAATCAGTATTTAAAGGGGGGGAAAATACTGTTCTGGAGCGTGGCCGGTCCCCTTAATTGTAGGCCGGTCCCCTTAATGATTAAGGGGGCCGCCTAGTAACATTAAGGGGGCCGCCCTCCTGAACATTGGTTTTTCTTGTCTTTTAGTGGTGAATATTTTTCTGGATAGAATTTGCCATTTTTGGTTGGAAATTTGAAATCATATATTTATTATGAATTAAACATATTCTTTTAATTCCAAAAGTGATTTGGTAAAAGATATAAGATGTTTAATACATTTTATAAAAATTCTAGTGATTAGAAAAATTTCCTTTGATCATGAAATGTAATAAACCCTTTGTTTATTCATACCTTAAGTGATATGGAAGCAAAGACAAATATTAAGCACTAAAAACTTGTTTACGTCATAAGTTTTAGATTAATGAGTTTATGCTTTGTAATTATCAAAACATAGAGACATTGTTAATATGCTAACAATGTTTTAAGACATTATTTATGTTAACAATCTCCCCCTTTTTGATGATTACAAAACCTTAAACTCATTAGTTCTAAAAATTAATTTTTAGACAAGGATTTAGAGTTTAACATTCTCTTCTCCCCCTTTTTGTAAAATCAAAAAGGTTAAAGCTCCCCCTTGATGTATACTCCCCCTCATTTGAGAGCACCAAGGAGATGAGCTATGGAAATCTTGGCTACACAAAATATTAGAAGAGAGCAAGAAAAATATACATGCAAAGCAAAAAAAAAAAAAAAAAAAAAAAAAAATAGATTCATTCAAGCATCATAGAAAGCATTACAACATTTAATATGCTTAAGGCATATTAATCATAATAAAACAAATGAAAAGACATATCCCTATATTGCCTAGAAAGAGCACTTGGACTTGCTTGCAACTCATGGTTGATTGTTTTATTTGCTTGAAGGATAACATAAGCATGAAGCTTAGTTGTGAGATGGAGAGGGATATGGGGTGGAGTATGGAGCGGAAGAGGTGGATCTCATGATGTTGTATCATGTTAAGGGTGGTATTGGATGATTACGAGTGAGAAGATATTCAATCCAAGAAATATCTTCACTCAAGTAGAGGATTTGTTTTTGAAGGAATATGCAACAAGGGCAAAAGTGAGTGTGGTTGGTAACTTGATCCAAATTGAGAGAGTGGGGAAGGCAATTTGCATAGGGTGATGATGGAGGTTGCCCTTTGTTGCGTTGTGCAAGATGCATAGCAAGGAGATCACTAAGCTCATGGATTTGGTTTATTTCATCATGGAACTTTTGCTTTTCCGTGGCAATGTGAAGAGGATCATAGGTTTGGTATGGATGGTTTGGATTTGTGTAGTTGGAATTGTAGTTTGATGGTTGGCCAATGTTGTATGGTTTGTAAAGAGGATCAAATGAATGACCTTGTGTGTTTGAGGTAAAGTTTGGGAAGTAAGAAGTTGGAGGTGTTGAATGACTTCCAATCTCATTGGTTATGATGGATTTGTTTCTAGGGCTTTTTCTTCGCCAAATGGGTTTTTCTGTCATCCTTGCTAGCCTTGAGGCTTTTGATCTTGGTTTGTTTGGAGAGTTCATGATGGGATGAATGGATAGTTTTGAGGATTGGGGATATTTATAGTGGAAGATTTGTGTGTTTAAGGATGGATAAGGTTTGTTGGAAGATTGAGACAAAGTGTGTTGGTTAAAATTGGGAAATGTAGGTTGAAATGGGCTAAAAAGCAGAAAAGATTCTGTAAACCCGACCATCAGATGGCCGGTCCCCTTAATTAGGGGGCGGTCCCCTTAATGATTAAGGGGGCCGCCTTACAAAATTAAGGGGGCCGCCCATCTGGTGATTTCCAGGTTGCCAGAATTGGGTTTTTGGCAGAAAATTTGCAGAAAGGTTATGTGTTTGGATTAGAATTCAAGCAAGTTCAATTCTCTTAGGCAATATAGAGTCTAATCTAATCAAGATATAGCATACATGCAAAAACATATAAGCAAAAGAGCAAATAATCAACACATAATGAGCAATAGGAGGTAAACAAAGGCAAGCACACTTAAGCTTCCTAAGGCACCTATCTTAGTGAGTGAAAAACTAGTGATGGATCAAGATGACACCATTATTAGTGAATTTGTCCTAGTGAGTGTCTATATGCAACAAATGTGGAGTTGTGATTGTTTCAACTCCTAGAAGCAAAAAGAAATAGCGATCCTACGAAACAATTCAAATAATCTCCTTGATTCAATTTTTGCTCGATCATGAATGTCAAACACATATATTAGATTATATACCTTGACAATTTATGTGAGAGTTTATGCATGATTTTGAAATATAATGTTTTTAGAATTAGTCAACAATGCAAGGAAAATGGTCTTCATGGGGTTCCTAGATTGTGAGAATAATTTTTACAGAAAATTGATTGAGTTTTACAAAAAAAAAAATTTATGCAAAGAAAATAAATTTTCCCAATCTTTAGTTTTGTGCGAAATAGATCCCTAGACTCAGAAAAGATGAAATGGAAGAAAAATAAATTTCATGCAAGTATTAATTTGAAATAATTCAATATAATTTAGTCAACTTGTTCCATCATTCCTAATCCTAAACGCAAGTGGTTGAATAATTCATGCTTAAGGGGTTTTGTGAATATATCCGCAATGTTATCTTCCGATGCAACCTTTTCTATAGATATATTTCCTTTTTGTACATTATCCCTAAGAAAATGGTGACGTATTTCTATGTGTTTAGTCCTAGAGTGTTGCACCGGATTTTTACTTAAATCTATCGCACCTTTGTTATCGCACATAATGGGGACATTTTCTAACCTAATGCCATAGTCTACGAGAGCTTGTTTCATCCATAGTGCTTGTTGACATGCCTTTCCGGCGCTTACAAATTCGGCTTCGGTGGTAGAAATAGCAAGAGCAGTTTGCTTCTTCGAAAACCAAGACGTTAGACAACATCCCATAAACGTGCAAATACCGCTAGTGCTTTTTCTATCTACGTAGTCTCCCGCATGATCCGAATCCGCATATACAATGGTTTCTATGCCGGATTCCTTAGGATACCATAATCCTAAGTGTATAGTGCCTTTAATGTATCAGAAGATACGCTTAACTGCTTCTAGGTGAGAGGTTTTGGGATCCTCTTGAAAACGGGCACAAAGGCAGACACTAAACATGATATCGGTAAACATGATATCGGGTCTACTTGCCGTCAAGTATAGTAAACTACCTATCATTCCTCTATACTTGGAGTTATCTACGGACTCACCTTCATCGTCCTTTGTGAGCTTTACCTCCGTAGACATGGGTGTTTTTATGGGTTTTGAGTCTTCTAGGCCAAATTTCTTAAGCATTTCCTTAATGTACTTAGATTGGTTAAAGAATATACCATCTTCTAATTGTTTTATTTGTAATCCTAGGAAGAAGTTAAGTTCACCCATCATACGCACCTCAAACTCATCATGCATGATTTTGGCAAATTCATCACATATGTCTTGACAAGTCGATCCAAATATAATGTCATCAACATATATTTGAACATTGATGAGAATAGGGTCTTTCCTTTTAGTGAAAAGAGTGTTATCTACCATTCCCATGGAATAATCATGTTTAATAAGAAAAGCTTTTAATCGATCATACCAAGCTTTGGGAGCTTGTTTGAGTCCATACAAAGCTTTCTTTAACTTATAAACATAATCAGGTTTTGCGAAGTCAATGAATCCTGGAGGTTGTGCCACATATACCTCCTCATTGATAAAACCGTTAAGGAATGCACTTTTCACATCCATTTGGAATAACTTAAAATCTAGGGAGCAAGCATAGGCAAGTAATATCCTAATTGATTCTAGTCTAGCTACGGGGGCATAAGTTTCATCATAATCAATTCCTTCTTGTTGATTATAACCTTGGGCAACTAACCTAGCTTTATTTCTAGTAACTATTCCATTCTCGTCTAACTTGTTCCTATATACCCATTTGGTTCCTATGATAGTCATATCCTTTGGATTTGGGACTAGTTCCCAAACATTATTTGCCTTAAATTGATTTAATTCTTCTTACATAGCTATAATCCAACTTTCATCCTTTAAGGCTTCGCTAATATTCTTAGGTTCTATTGCCGAGAGGAAACAAAATAAGTTGTTTTTATCTTGGGTTTGTGACCTAAGGGTTCTTTGGTTAAGATGTCTTATTATATTATCTAAAGGATGTGATCTAGATTCTTTAATATTAACCATTTCGTTATTTTCTAAGTGAGTTTCTTCATTATCATTTCCTATTGGTTTTGTTTTACTAACCTCAATGGCTTCATCTTCGACTAAATCATCATCTTCTAAAGGTAGCGTTTTAGGAGGTGGTGGTGTTTCATCAAATGTTACATTTAGTGATTCCTCTACTTTCATTGAGTGTTTGTTAAGTATTATATATGCTTTACTATTTTGTGAGTATCCTAAAAATATTCCTTCATATGATTTTCGATCAAACTTAGTGAGGTAGTCCTTAGTGTTTAAGATATAGCATTTACTTCCAAATACTCTAAAGTAGCTTAAGTTAGGTTTTCTATTTCTTAATAACTCATAAGGAGTTTTTACTAGAATTCTTCTAATTGATACCCTATTTAAAATATAAGTCGATGTATCTACGGCGTGACACCAAAATTTTTGTAGAATGGATTGTTCATTTAACATAGTTCTACTCATTTCTTGTAGTGACCTATTTTTTCTTTCTACTACCCCATTTGATTGAGGAGTACGAGGAGCGGAGAAATTATGAGATATTCCATTTAACTCACAATATTTTCCGAATTGTACTTCGTTATCAAATTCCCTTCCATGGTCCGTCCTAATGGCAACTATTGAGCATCCTAACTTATTTTGAATCATTTTACTAAATATTTCGAATTTTTCAAAGGCTTGGGTTTTGTCACTTAAAAACCTAGTCCACGTGTATCGTGAGTAGTCATCTACTATTACTAAGGTATACTTGTTTCCTCCATAGCTCCGCACAGCCGATGGACCAAAAAGATCCATATGTAATAATTCTAGGCACCTAGTAGTGGATACTATATTCTTAGCTTTGTGGCTAGCATGAGCTTGTTTTCCAACTTTACATGCATCACAAAAATGTTTGTCATATTTTAGATTAGGCAAGTTTCTAACTAATTCCTTAGAGGCCAAAGATTGTATTTGTTGCATGTTAGCATGTCCTAATCTCCTATGCCACAATGTGGAGTTTTCGTCTAGGGTCGTTAGGCATATCCTATCTTCAGGTTTGTTTCCTAGTTTCATAACATATACACCTCCTTTCCTAATACCTCTACCTATAATTTTTCCATTCTTGACTATTTCGCTATCTTCTTCGGAAAAGATAACTTTACTTTTATTATCGCATATTTGGCCTACACTAAGTAAGTTATATGTTAAATTATTAACATGTTCAACATTTTCAATAGTAAGTGAGTCTTGAGAAATCGTACCTTTGCCAATAATTTTTCCACGCAAGTCACTACCAAAAATAACGTTACCTCCGTTGTATGCCTTATATGTGGAGAATAGCTTTCGATTCCCTGTCATGTGTCTCGAGCATCCACTCTCCTTGATCCATTCGTCAGGCTCCAAGTCAATTCCAAGGCATATTTCGTCGGTTGCTTTTGCCATGAAACACTTTTCTTCTCTTGGTTTTTCCACTTCTTCTTTGTCACTATCACTCCATGTTCTACTAACAAATGCACCTTGATTATCATAACTCGGCGGCTTTAGACATTCACCAACGAGATGATTTGGACTTCCACATCTAAAGCATTTTCTTTTCACGTAATTGTCACTTCTATTTCTTTGGAATGATTTTCTATCGTCATGTGATGATCTAGTGAATCTTCCTCGTCTCTTGAAGAATTTCTTGAATTCTCTTACGGCCATTGGTTAAGATTCCTTTTCAACTGCTGCTGCTAAGTTTGGACGATTGCCCCCTTGGTTAAGATTCCTTTTCAACTTAGGACAGGTGTTCCGAAAGTGATCCGGGCTGTTACACTCATAGCATGTCTTTTGGTTCACTGGTTCTCTACACTGGTTTGCATAATGACCAGACTGTCTGCAATTAGCACACATACGGCAGGGCACAGTCTTTTGGTGATGAAAGTTACATTTCGTACATTTAGGATGCTGGCCTAAATACTCTCTCTGACCCGAATTAATCACCGCAAAGGTCCTTGCCCTTTTGTTGTCAGTCTGCTTGTTCGACTCGCTTGTTCCCTTCCTTTTATCACTGTCCCTCAAGCTTCCATTTCTAACCATCTCATCTGTCAGAGTCCCTGCCCTCAATATTGCACTCTGAATTGTAGAAGGCTCAGTTGTTTTTACAATCCCACGAATTTCTGGGACAAGGCCATATATGTACCTCTCGATCCTCTTGGACTCAGGGGTAACTAGGTGTGGAACTAGTCTGGCTAATTCATGGAATCGATCTGTATAGGCTGCATGACCAGCCCCTATCATAGAGTGATGATAGAGTTCATCCTCCAGCTTTTGCATCTCGTTGTCCGGGCAGTATTCCTCCTTCAGTAATGCCTTAAAATCATCCCATGTCATACCTACAGCTGCCGCTCTACCCCTAGCTTGAATCTGCGTATTCCACCATGTCAATGCCTTTCCTGATAGTAAGCACATGGAATACTTCACCATCTGATGTGCTGCACAGTTACTAATGCCGATCACCGACTCCATCTTTTCAACCCATCGAGTATACACCAACGTGCCTCCTACACCATCGAAATCAATTGGCTTGCATGCCGTAAATTCCTTATACGTACATCCAGTCCTAATGATGTTGTTGCCATTACCATTCTGGCCTATACCATTGGTGTTGTTAATTCCGCTTTCGTGGTTTGCCAAGTTATTCATATGATCGCCAACTTGAGTGACAATAGTGGGGAGAAAGTTTTCAAGTTGTCGAGCGATGATGGCTTCAAAATCAGTATTTCCACCGTCGTTGTTATCATTGTTTTCAACGCCGTGACCACCTCCTCTACCTCCACGTCCACCAGTTCTTCCACCATCGTTACTTGGGTTACTAGTGTCATGAGCAGCTCCTCTGCCTCCTCTACCTCCACGTCCACCAGTCCTTCCACCCCTTGGTGTTGCGCCTCCTCGAACAGAGCTACGAGTCACTCTCTTTGGTGCCATGATTTCCTGAGAGGAAGGACATTTAGTGAACGTCAGAGATGAGGGAAAACCGTTGATTATCCAAAGTCTACACTTAACATCCTCGTATATCATACCGTGCTACCAGTTGTTTCCTAAGTTGTGCCAACACCGATCTACATCTGCATAGTCATATGTCCACGTGTGTCGTGAAGCACTTATAATTATGTTGGCCACCACAATTATAAATGTTTCCTTTCACAAGTGTACATATCACCAGGCACACATATCTCAGTGGTAGACGTTGGTTAAATGGGCATCTAGGGAATGTCACGCTTAGTACAAAGGAACAAAGGATTCTCCCTTAAGTGTTAAAGTCACCGGGAAGTCTAGTTTCTAACGGTTTCTACAAAGTATCTAATAGCGTAGGTCTAAAAATAAATTACCAGCAAGCGTATGTGTATGTAAAGTGCAAGGCGATAGGGAGGAGAGTCTACATGTATGTAGTTATAGTCTAGACTCTAAAACAACCTAGTTCTCTATAACCAAGGCTCTGGTACCAATCTGTAACACCCCCAAAATACCGCAGCGGAAGACTGTGTCATTGGGATGCTACTTCAGGGCACAAAGTACAAGATATAGAAAACGAACTCTAAATGAGACGTTTTTGAAAAGTTACCATTCGAATAGATAAAAGTCATAGTTTACAAGTCAAAGATCCCAAAGTAGAATAATACATAAGTTTTTAAAGTGTGTCGAATGGTAAACGATAAAAGTGAAAGTCTCCAAAAGCATGCCCTAAGACTCTCAGCTCCACACACCCGCTATCGCCTTTCTAACCTGAGATAAACATGCTTAAAGTGTCAACACAAAGGTTGGTGAGTTCATAGAGTTTGTCTTAATACAGTTGAAAAAGTCTCAAAAGAATGCTCACACAGCAAAGGCATCGTAAATCCACTCAGTTACAAGTCCCGTCATAAGAGACTTGTAACCTGTGTGTTCACAACCCACTGCTACAAAATAATATGATTAAGATATGTATAAGTTCATAACAAAAGTTAAGCAATTAGTAGTGAGTCTACACTTCATCTCCGAAGACCTCACTTAAGTATGTTTGTCTCCATGGTTGTGCCCAGAAACTTAATATGGGGCCATTGGAAGTATGTATGTATGTATCCATGGTTGTGCCCAGAACTTAACCTGGGGCCATTGGAAGTATGTATGTCTCCATCACAGTTTAGTATAACACAGTTAAGTATAACACAATCACGTATGTATGACATCAAGTATATTGTAATCAAGTATAATGTAATCAAGTATAATGTTATCAAGTATAAATGTTATGTGAATCTGTACAAGTAAGCAAGTAGTAGCATGTATCTCCCCCAAAGAGTTGATAGAACAATTAAAAGAGTAGGGGCTATGACTCACCTTAAGTGATGATACTTGAAATGAAATGAAGTGAACAACAATGATCGGTTAACTGCCGCAACCTAGTATGAATGATGAACGATCTAATTTAGATCACCAAATGATGTTATGAATGTCCATGCTCATGTTCCTATACCACTCTTAACTTGAAAAATACTTGTTATAGTCATATGAAAATATATTCCATACTTGTGAAAAATAAGTCTTAACTAGACTTGTGTAAACTTGTCGTAATATATATGTATAGAAAGTTTGTGTTGTATACTTCGTCTTGAAAACCTTGAAGTAACATCTACTGGTCGTGAAAATAAGCTCATAAGCATAAGTACTTCGCTAGTTATAAATTTCGGCAATTTAGTAGTATTTCTAAAAATCTAGAATTTAGTACGTAGAAATAGTGTCATTATTATTTCTATTAAAAGCTGCCAATTATAGTGAGTTTTTGCCGATATTGAAACGTGAATATCTTTGTTGTTATAAGCCCGTTTTACTTGTTCTTTATACCCACGGTTACGTCTTAGTATGTAGTAATATATTTTGGAAAGCTCGGCTCCTCCGGGTTAAGTCTAAAGCCTCTTTTTGACCGACGAAAAACGTCCAACAGCAACTAATTTCCAGAAAATACTTTTCGTCAACAAACTTGCAAAAATCATAACTTCTTCGTTATTAACTCTTTTTAATCCGTTCTTTCGCCTACGGATTCGTTTTTGAAATTATTTTCTAAAAATTTTGCCAAAGTTTCCTTGGTGTTTACTGATTTTCCAGATTTTTACAAAACGGGACAGCATGTCCTAAACATGCTCCAAATCAAGTTTTCAAGGTTTATAACTAATTTCTAACATCACCAAACCTCTTGTAATCACCACATAGCTAATCTAATCCTACCATACACCTTCTTAGGGTGCCATGGACTCCTAACCAAGTTATTATAGCAAGGGGATTCATAAATAAAAAGTTAGGGTTTGTATGTTCCATTTTTGACAAAATAAATGGTGGTATAGCTAGTTGTACATGGTTTTTAGCATGGAAATCATGAAATACAAGTAAATATAAGATGTTTCATGTAAAAATAAAGTTGATAACTTACTTGATAAAATGAGATGATTAGATGATGATTATGCTTGGATTTCTTGTGTTTTTCTTGATTGATTCTTGATTAGGCAAGTATAATGAACAACTTTGTAGCTTTGTACTAAGAAAAATAATGGATCATAGTGTTGGTTTGGTTATGGTCGTGGGTTTGAGGAAGAACAAGGAGAGAAAAAGCAAGATTTTTGATCTAAAATTATATAAGTGTTTTGTGATTTAAGTTTGTAGATATTATGGAAGTAAAAATGGTTTTTACTTGTGACTTTAATACATAATAAAGGAATTATTACATGAGGAAAAAAGGGGGGGGGGGGCATAAGGCCGGTTTTAGTACAAAAGAAAGAAGAAAAATGTGACTTGAGTTGCTAATTATAAGTATAGTAGCATTTGTGTAGTATAAGTTGTGGTTTAGTGTAAGTATTAGTTACAATCGGGTACCGGGTTTGCTAGAAATAAATGTTAACAAAGTTAACCGGGACAAAATAAAGTTATAAAAATGTTAAAATTATGTTGGGTACAATTACTGAGTGTTCGGGTGATTATTGTTTAGTTTTTCACGAAAACCGTCGTTATATTCATAAGCGTACGTTATAAATAAAATAAATTTCCAAAATACTGGGTAACTGAATGTTATAACTTTTATGATGTTAAAATGGATATAAAAATATGTCGGGACCATGGTGGGAATATTTAGATATATTCGTCGTGTATAAACCGGGTGTTAACGTTTTCTATAAATACTTATACGTAAAAACGTTAAATGTATCAAATATATAAATTTGAAAATCCTGAGAGTGGTATAACATGAAAATGCTGTTATGATGATATGCAGACTATCTCCAGTCCGTATGCAGTGTTCTCAACACTAATGAAATGAATTCGCACCTAAACCAATCCGGTTACGCGAATTTGAATACCCGTAAACTAAATTTACGATGAAATGAGTAATGCAAGTGAATGATGAAAACTTTTCCGGAAATGAATAGTGTTTAGTGAATAGTAAATTTCCCAAATGTTTCTCAGAATATCAAAATGACCTCGAAAATGATGAATAGTAAAACGATAAATAGTGTTTTAATGAATAGTGATTTATGAATAGTGTTTTTCCAAAGTTCGGGAAATGACCTGAAATGATGAGTTGTGACAGTCTTCCCCTTTAAAAGAAACTTCGTCCCGAAGTTCAGTTGATGTTAATCAGTTAAATGTGTGTTTAAGAAAATGTGTCAAAGCTTATGTATGTGGGTTTCCTATCCAACTAGGTATGTTCTCGTGGTCAGACTTGATGAGGCAAACCTTCCCAATCCCGAGCATAGTCCTCAAAAGACCTCCTTTAGGTTAATCATTTAGGTAACCGATTTTCACTTAAGCCCACAATCCAATCAAACAAGAACAGTCATGAGATTAGGCTAAATCGGTTTGAGTGATGACTTTAACTTTTAGCTTGATTTTCGCAACCCAATCAAACAAGAACAGTCACTAGAACCAAGCTAAAAATCAAGGTCTGGATTCAACATCCTTGAAAAAGATCTTTTGAAAGATTGGCTCGACTTTGGAATTGCTTACACTAATCAAATTACTACTGTTAGTATGACTAAGGTTAATGCTGCTAGGTCTCAGATTAGTCAATGTTGTGTATAGGTCCTATATTAAGACTTAAGTGCTACTAAAATACGATAGTTGTTCAAGAGAATGTACCCGTTGTGCTATCGCGGATATGTTGGGTGATAGGATTTCCTAGGAAGTAAGCTCTGCCAAGTGCGGGTGGAATCTCATTGGCCTCATCTCGTGGCCCTTCAATTGCTGCTGCTAAGTTTGGACGATTGCCCCCTTGGTTAAGATTCCTTTTCAACTTAGGACAGGTGTTCCGAAAGTGATCCGGGCTGTTACACTCATAGCATGTCTTTTGGTTCACTGGTTCTCTACACTGGTTTGCATAATGACCAGACTGTCTGCAATTAGCACACATACGGCAGGGCACAGTCTTTTGGTGATGAAAGTTACATTTCGTACATTTAGGATGCTGGCCTAAATACTCTCTCTGACCCGAATTAATCGCCGCAAAGGTCCTTGCCCTTTTGTTGTCAGTCTGCTTGTTCGACTCGCTTGTTCCCTTCCTTTTATCACTGTCCCTCAAGCTTCCATTTCTAACCATCTCATCTGTCAGAGTCCCTGCCCTCAATATTGCACTCTGAATTGTAGAAGGCTCAGTTGTTTTTACAATCCCACGAATTTCTGGGATAAGGCCATATATGTACCTCTCGATCCTCTTGGACTCAGGGGTAACTAGGTGTGGAACTAGTCTGGCTAATTCATGGAATCGATCTGTATAGGCTGCATGACCAGCCCCTATCATAGAGTGATGATAGAGTTCATCCTCCAGCTTTTGCATCTCGTTGTCCGGGCAGTATTCCTCCTTCAGTAATGCCTTAAAATCATCCCATGTCATACCTACAGCTGCCGCTCTACCCCTAGCTTGAATCTGCGTATTCCACCATGTCAATGCCTTTCCTGATAGTAAGCACATGGAATACTTCACCATCTGATGTGCTGCACAGTTACTAATGTCGATCACCGACTCCATCTTTTCAACCCATCGAGTATACACCAACGCGCCTCCTACACCATCGAAATCAATTGGCTTGCATGCCGTAAATTCCTTATACGTACATCCAGTCCTAATGATGTTGTTGCCATTACCATTCTGGCCTATACCATTGGTGTTGTTAATTCCGCTTTCATGGTTTGCCAAGTTATTCATATGATCGCCAACTTGAGTGACAATAGTGGGGAGAAAGTTTTCAAATTGTCGAGCGATGATGGCTTCAAAATCAGTATTTCCACCGTCGTTGTTATCATTGTTTTCAACGCCGTGACCACCTCCTCTACCTCCACGTCCACCAGTTCTTCCACCATCGTTACTTGGGTTACTAGTGTCATGAGCAGCTCCTCTACCTCCTCTACCTCCACGTCCACCAGTCCTTCCACCCCTTGGTGTTGCGCCTCCTCGAACAGAGCTACGAGTCACTCTCTTTGGTGCCATGATTTCCTGAGAGGAAGGACATTTAGTGAACGTCAGAGATGAGGGAAAACCGTTGATTATCCAAAGTCTACACTTAACATCCTCGTATATCATACCGTGCTACCAGTTGTTTCCTAAGTTGTGCCAACACCGATCTACATCTGCATAGTCATATGTCCACGTGTGTCGTGAAGCACTTATAATTATGTTGGCCACCACAATTATAAATGTTTCCTTTCACAAGTGTACATATCACCAGGCACACATATCTCAGTGGTAGACGTTGCTTAAATGGGCATCTAGGGAATGTCACGCTTAGTACAAAGGAACAAAGGATTCTCCCTTAAGTGTTAAAGTCACCGGGAAGTCTAGTTTCTAACGGTTTCTACAAAGTATCTAATAGCGTAGGTCTAAAAATAAATTACCAGCAAGCGTATGTGTATGTAAAGTGCAAGGCGATAGGGAGGAGAGTCTACATGTATGTAGTTATAGTCTAGACTCTAAAACAACCTAGTTCTCTATAACCAAGGCTCTGGTACCAATCTGTAACACCCCCAAAATACCGCAGCAGAAGACTGTGTCATTGGGATGCTACTTCAGGGCACAAAGTACAAGATATAGAAAACGAACTCTAAATGAGACGTTTTTGAAAAGTTACCATTCGAATAGATAAAAGTCATAGTTTACAAGTCAAAGATCCCAAAATAGAATAATACATAAGTTTTTAAAGTGTGTCGAATGGTAAACGATAAAAGTGAAAGTCTCCAAAAGCATGCCCTAAGACTCTCAGCTCCACACACCTGCTATCGCCTTTCTAACCTGAGATAAACATGCTTAAAGTGTCAACACAAAGGTTGGTGAGTTCATAGAGTTTGTCTTAATACAGTTGAAAAAGTCTCAAAAGAATGCTCACACAGCAAAGGCATCGTAAATCCACTCAGTTACAAGTCCCGTCATAAGAGACTTGTAACCTGTGTGTTCACAACCCACTGCTACAAAATAATATGATTAAGATATGTATAAGTTCATAACAAAAGTTAAGCAATTAGTAGTGAGTCTACACTTCATCTCCGAAGACCTCACTTAAGTATGTTTGTCTCCATGGTTGTGCCCAGAAACTTAATATGGGGCCATTGGAAGTATGTATGTATGTATCCATGGTTGTGCCCAGAACTTAACCTGGGGCCATTGGAAGTATGTATGTCTCCATCACAGTTTAGTATAACACAGTTAAGTATAACACAATCACGTATGTATGACATCAAGTATATTGTAATCAAGTATAATGTAATCAAGTATAATGTTATCAAGTATAAATGTTATGTGAATCTGTACAAGTAAGCAAGTAGTAGCATGTATCTCCCCCAAAGAGTTGATAGAACAATTAAAAGAGTAGGGGCTATGACTCACCTTAAGTGATGATACTTGAAATGAAATGAAGTGAACAACAATGATCGGTTAACTGCCGCAACCTAGTATGAATGATGAACGATCTAATTTAGATCACCAAATGATGTTATGAATGTCCATGCTCATGTTCCTATACCACTCTTAACTTGAAAAATACTTGTTATAGTCATATGAAAATATATTCCATACTTGTGAAAAATAAGTCTTAACTAGACTTGTGTAAACTTGTCGTAATATATATGTATAGAAAGTTTGTGTTGTATACTTCGTCTTGAAAACCTTGAAGTAACATCTACTGGTCGTGAAAATAAGCTCATAAGCATAAGTACTTCGCTAGTTATAAATTTCGGCAATTTAGTAGTATTTCTAAAAATCTAGAATTTAGTACGTAGAAATAGTGTCATTATTATTTCTATTAAAAGCTGCCAATTATAGTGAGTTTTTGCCGATATTGAAACGTGAATATCTTTGTCGTTATAAGCCCGTTTTACTTGTTCTTTATACCCACGGTTACGTCTTAGTATGTAGTAATATATTTTGGAAAGCTCGGCTCCTCCGGGTTAAGTCTAAAGCCTCTTTTTGACCGACGAAAAACGTCCAACAGCAACTAATTTCCAGAAAATACTTTTCGTCAACAAACTTGCAAAAATCATAACTTCTTCGTTATTAACTCTTTTTAATCCGTTCTTTCGCCTACGGATTCGTTTTTGAAAGTATTTTCTAAAAATTTTGCCAAAGTTTCCTTGGTGTTTACTGATTTTCCAGATTTTTACAAAACGGGACAACATGTCCTAAACATGCTCCAAATCAAGTTTTCAAGGTTTATAACTAATTTCTAACATCACCAAACCTCTTGTAATCACCACATAGCTAATCTAATCCTACCATACACCTTCTTAGGGTGCCATGGACTCCTAACCAAGTTATTATAGCAAGGGGATTCATAAATAAAAAGTTAGGGTTTGTATGTTCCATTTTTGACAAAATAAATGGTGGTATAGCTAGTTGTACATGGTTTTTAGCATGGAAATCATGAAATACAAGTAAATATAAGATGTTTCATGTAAAAATAAAGTTGATAACTTACTTGATAAAATGAGATGATTAGATGATGATTATGCTTGGATTTCTTGTGTTTTTCTTGATTGATTCTTGATTAGGCAAGTATAATGAACAACTTTGTAGCTTTGTACTAAGAAAAATAATGGATCATAGTGTTGGTTTGGTTATGGTCGTGGGTTTGAGGAAGAACAAGGAGAGAAAAAGCAAGATTTTTGATCTAAAATTATATAAGTGTTTTGTGATTTAAGTTTGTAGATATTATGGAAGTAAAAATGGTTTTTACTTGTGACTTTAATACATAATAAAGGAATTATTACATGAGGAAAAAGGGGGGGGGGGGCATAAGGCCGGTTTTAGTACAAAAGAAAGAAGAAAAATGTGACTTGAGTTGCTAATTATAAGTATAGTAGCATTTGTGTAGTATAAGTTGTGGTTTAGTGTAAGTATTAGTTACAATCGGGTACCGGGTTTGCTAGAAATAAACGTTAACAAAGTTAACCGGGACAAAATAAAGTTATAAAAATGTTAAAATTATGTTGGGTACAATTACTGAGTGTTCGGGTGATTATTGTTTAGTTTTTCACGAAAACCGTCGTTATATTCATAAGCGTACGTTATAAATAAAATAAATTTCCAAAATACTGGGTAACTGAATGTTATAACTTTTATGATGTTAAAATGGATATAAAAATATGTCGGGACCATGGTGGGAATATTTAGATATATTCGTCGTGTATAAACCGGGTGTTAACGTTTTCTATAAATACTTATACGTAAAAACGTTAAATGTATCAAATATATAAATTTGAAAATCCTGAGAGTGGTATAACATGAAAATGCTGTTATGATGATATGCAGACTATCTCCAGTCCGTATGCAGTGTTCTCAACACTAATGAAATGAATTCGCACCTAAACCAATCCGGTTACGCGAATTTGAATACCCGTAAACTAAATTTACGATGAAATGAGTAATGCAAGTGAATGATGAAAACTTTTCCGGAAATGAATAGTGTTTAGTGAATAGTAAATTTCCCAAATGTTTCTCAGAATATCAAAATGACCTCGAAAATGATGAATAGTAAAACGATGAATAGTGTTTTAATGAATAGTGATTTATGAATAGTGTTTTTCCAAAGTTCGGGAAATGACCTGAAATGACCTGAAATGATGAGTTGTGACAAAAGCATTATCAATTGATTCCTCTTCCGGAATCGTAAATTGTTCATATTGTTGAACAAGAAGATCTATTTTGTTATCTTTAACTTGACTATTACCTTGGTGAGTGATTAGTAAAGAATCCCAAATTTCTTTTGCGGTTTTACACATAAAAATTCTTTCATATTCTTTGCGTGGTAACGCATTATAAATAACCATTTTAGCCTCATTATTTTTTGCTAGTTTCTTTTTCAAATCATCATTTTGTTTTTCAAAAGTTACAATTTCATCCATTTTAGTTTCAACATTATATTGAATAGGGGGAAAATCACCAAAGGTAATAATATGCCAAAGATCAAGATCTTTTGATTTCACATACGTTTCGAATCTATTTTTCCAATATAAAAATCCATCACTTTCAAATAGTGGTGGTCTTTGCATAGATTGCCCTTCTAAATATTTTTCAGATTCCATATATCGTTACAAGTTTTAAAATACAATATATTTTAAAATTCTTGCTAGACGTGGCTCTGATACCAATTGTGGAAAACTAGAAGGGGGGGTTGAATAGTTTTACGTCTTTTTAATTAGTTGTAAAAATAGTTTTAGTGTTTTAAAACTTAGATTCGATAATATGTGATCTCAAGTCTTGCACAATATAAACAAATATCAATACGAAATATATAACAATGATAAGTAACAATAATAAGTAAGAGATGGAAAGATCGAACCGCGAGACAAGAGATTTATAGTGGTTCGGCTACAAGGACACCTTCCTTGCCCTACTCCACTCCCCGAGCACCTAACTCGAGAGTTTTCTTCACTATATCAACAAGCTCCCTTATGGCGGAGAAAACCTTACACACCAATTTACACACCAATAATCACACCAATCTACACACCAATTTACACACCAATCTACACACCAATAATCACACCACACTACCTTCACACCTAAGTCACAACTTCTACACACCTTCTTCAAATCAATCTACTTCACACCTAGCTTCTTCACACCAATAGATTTCCTAGCTTTTCTTCTTCACACCAAGCTATCAACTAATCACACAATCTATATCTAACACAACTATCTACAAGCAAATATTCACAATAATCTTCACAAAGAATATGTAAATAATCTTGATGATACACCAACAACTTTGATGTGGAGATCACAACAAGTTGTAATACTTCTTGTCTAGGAAGATAGAAGTATTCTTCTCTTGCACTTGGGTGGATGGAAATTGGATCACTTTGAAACAAAGAATGTATATACACTTATGATCAAAGGATGAGAGAATAGAGAAATAGATCTGGATCAGAAAGTTTAGAAGTGCAAAAGGTGAGAAAAATCTGAGGGATGAATCAGTATTTAAAGGGGGGGAAAATACTGTTCTGGAGCGTGGCCGGTCCCCTTAATTGTAGGACGGTCCCCTTAATGATTAAGGGGGCCGCCTAGTAACATTAAGGGGGCCGCCCTCCTGAACGTTGGTTTTTCTTGTCTTTTAGTGGGGAATATTTTTCTGGATAGAATTTGTCATTTTTGGTTGGAAATTTGAAATCATATATTTATTATGAATTAAACATATTCTTTTAATTCCAAAAGTGATTTTGTAAAAGATATATGATGTTTAATACATTTTATAAAAATTCTAGTGATTAGAAAAATTTCCTTTGATCATGAAATGTAATAAACCCTTTGTTTATTCATACCTTAAGTGATATGGAAGCAAAGACAAATATTAAGCACTAAAAACTTGTTTACGTCATAAGTTTTAGATTAATGAGTTTATGCTTTGTAATTATCAAAACATAGAGACATTGTTAATATGCTAACAATGTTTTAAGACATTATTTATGTCAACAATTGTTTTGAAATCTTTCAAATTGATGGGAGTACGACCTTAACTTGTCATCTCAGATCATGCCATCCTTTGGCACTTACCTTGGAAATGTGATTGACTAATGTCATGTTATTATTCTCGTTACTTCTCCTTATTGTTGGGAATTCTGCTAAGAGAGAATTCTGCTGAAGTATCTGCTGAAGAGACAGATTCTGCTGAAGAAGTGAATCTGCTGAAGTAGAGATTCAGCATATTATGTTTCTACGGATATAGTTATTCCGTGTTATTTATTAGTTTGTTAGGATATGCATGAGCTATTTTAGGTAGTGATATGCATTTATTTTATATTTTATTATTGTATTAGGGTTCCTTGTGTATAAAAGGAACACTAGGCTTTTATTTTAGATACGCTTCTTAAAAATAAAACTCCAGGAAAAACACCTTGAGTGTGTGTAATATTGATCCATAGAGGATCATTGTTCTTAATAGAAAAACCTTGTTGAAACTTTGATTGTTCGTTATTATTATTCCGCTGTGCAATCAATCATTGTTATTATTATCCTAGATAGGGCTTGATCTTGATTCAACAATTGGTATCAGAGAGGGTGGCTCTCGATATCTAGGGATTTACACGGTTTTTATTGTCGAAGAAACTGCTTTGGAGAAGGTATTGTCGATTGTTTTAAAGAGTTATTCAGGTATCGATTTTTTTTTTCAGTTTGGTTTTTATGCCGTAAGACGCATAGCATATGATCATTGGCTGACGTAATTAATTACAACTCCTCGTACTACAAACAAATAATTAACGACATAATTATTGGCGTATTGAATCTGTTTGTCGTAAATCCGTTTGGCGGCTGATAAAGGGTTTCGTAGTTCTTGTTGCTTTTGAATTCTAATTGGCCGAACAAAAAGGTAAATCTCGTACTATTAATAAATTGGAGATTTCAAATATTAAATTGGTCGTTCAGTGGAGAAACTAATTTATTTGTTGATTTGATCTAATTGGTGAATGGTGTAATAATGGGAAGGTGGCCCACGCTGGGTTAATGAAGGAAAAGTATATGATCATGAATCAGTACATTGCTTTTCTCGTAATTTTCTACATGAATATTATTTACTGATTTCACAAAGGTTAACCTAGTATTGCTTTTGATGTGTTGTCGCTTTAAATATTCACTAAGCAATTAATTGTGGGTCAGAGCAAAGTTTGTCACTAATTCATTAATAATTCTTATCGGTTTGAGGATTGAGGTTTGAAATTGGTACTAAATTAATAGTTTGCTGCTAGTGGTTCATTCAAGAAAGTGGGTCGGTGCAGTTTTCTTTAATTAGTGACCCATCTCGTATCAAAAGGTCGAGGGTGCTGTACACTAAATAGTTTTGTGGGGTACGAGTGCTGATTGGTTTGTGGTAATTTGATGTTTGTTCGATTTCTGCTGGTACTCTATTTTGTTATTGCTGGTCATTACAGCTGCTGCAATATCTATTGGTTTTGATATGCTGCTCTTGGTTTGTACGGGTATTTTTCGTTTCTGCTGAAAGCTTTGAGATTCTGCTGAAGCTAAGTGACAGTCTTTGCAACAGCTTTGTGACAGTTTTGGTATACTTGTTTCTGCTACTCGTTTGTAAATGGCAGAATTTAACAATGAAAGGGATGATGCAATGTTCCCTTATTTGATGGATGATGAGTATGAAGTCTGGGCTAAGAAGATGGAACACTGGATCATGAAAAATGATATGAATATCTGGAAGGTGATTCAAAATGGCAACAGCTTGAAAAGGCATAGAAGAGATCAAGATGGTAATGTCATTATTCTTCCCCCAACGACTGCTGATGAACACATTGCTGTACAAAGGGAATCAAAGGCAAGAACTACCTTGCTTAAATCTATTCCTGCTGATCATGTAGCAGATTTCCATTATATAGATGAGGCAAGTGATATATGGAATGCAATCAAAGCAAGGTATGGTGGAAAGGCTGAATCCAAGAAGATGAGAAAGGAAGCTTGCACTATATCCCTGACTGAAGAATTTGCATTGGTGGGACTCCCTTCTCAGGTACACAATTGTGTGTTTGGTTGTAGTGTAAAGTATAATGAACTTAAGGAAGAATATGATAATTTGAAACCTAAGTACAATGAGTGTTATATAGAAGTTGAGGCCTATAAAAAGGCTTTAAAAACATTAGAAAAGCAAAAGGTTTGGTTTCAAAAGAATCAACTTAAATATGATGAAAAGATAAGAGTTTTAGAAAGTGATTTAGAATGTGCAAAGATAGATTTAAGGAGAACTGAAAAAGAAAAATCTGGTGTAGAAAAAGAAAAACAAGAATTACAAGTGAAGTTAGATAAAGAAGTGGCTGGTCGTATGAAGTGGCAAGAAGGGGCCTCTAATTTAAATAAATTGATTGATGGTCGCCAATCTGTTAGGTCTAGAAAAGCATTAGGATATGAGAAATATATAGATCCTGAAGAATTAACTTATCCTGATATGTCTAGTGTTTTTGACCCTGAACCAGCCTTAGCTTATCAGACACCAGTTAAATTTGTTAAGGAAGGGGAAATGAAAGCTGTCCCTGGACCTATCAGAGGGGAGCATATGCCTATAGACCTGTCCATACCTATTGACTTTGATGGATCACACCATTTATATGGCAAAAAGTCTACTGACTTACCAGACACTGATTCAAGTGACAAGTCTTCAAAGGTCAATGTCCCTTCCCCTAGTGTTTTTAGTGTTAAAAGCTCAGAGTCCAATTCTACTGAGGCTACCTCCTTTGTTTCTACTTCTAGTGTTTCTACATCTAAGAGTAAAGCTGAGATTGAATCCACAGTTAGGGCACCCAAACATGAACCCATTGTTGTTCAAGATTTACCTAGTTTCACTTGTAATAAATCTGATAAGAATACATACAATTCTAGGACTTCTTGTAATAAGAATGGATGTTTTAATAAAAAGGCAAGTAATGTTAAGAAGAAAACTTGTTTTGTGTGTGGTAGTAAGTCTCATCTCATAAAAGATTGTGATTTTCATGAGAAGAGAATGGGTGTGTGTGCTGACCAAAAGAGACCTAGACCAATGTGGACCAATGTTAATGATATTCCTCCATATGTTCCACAAGCAACACATAAAACCAGCAAACCTGCTGGTAAGCCAGTTTCTGCTGGTAGACCTTTTCCAGCCGGTTGGAAAAGACATGTTGCTAGACCATTTTATAGACCTACTAGCACTTACTTTCAGAATGGTTTTTGGCCTAGTTATTTTGACCCAATGTATATAGGGTGGGGGACAAGATGGGATACTGGTGTTAAGCCCTCAACAGGTTGTTCTTGGACAAATAAAAGAAACGGTTCATTCTGGATACCCAAGAACAATAGTCTTTGTCAGGTGCACTGATTGAGGGGAGGCATAAGCCTAAGGGGAGGCTTATTATTGTATTCTTTGTATTCTAACCATTTTTGTAGCTGTTGGATCCTCATAAGCCTAAGGGGAGGCTTAGTGCTTCTGCTGGCACTACATGTTTCTTTGGTTTCTACTGATGCTTGATGGTATATTTTCCATATTTTGTATTTCTCTTTCTTTCTTTCTTCTATTATTATTAAAAAAAAAAAAAAAAAAAAAAAAAAAAATTAAAAAATAAAATAATAAAAAAATAAAAAAAAATAAAAAAAAAAAGAAGTTAAAAAAAAAAAAAAAAAAAAAAAAAAAAAAAAAAAAAACTATATTTGTATAGTTTTTGTTTTTTGCAGGTACTTGTAGTGGTTAATTACCACACAACTGGTTCTCAACTCACCATGTCTTACTGACACAAGAGTTGGCTAGCCCACATGTATATGGCTTGTGGTAAAGGCAGTGGAAAACCATATTTGGTAATCAGTTAACCAAGATGATTTTCATCAAGATAATTGGCTAGTCCTGAGCAAACGGCTACAGGTAAAGACATTTCAAATCCGTTTATAGCTGATGATTTGCTAAAAATCATGTGGTTATCAGTGTACCTTTGAACACTTGGCTACTCCAGTAGTGATGGCTATTGGTAAAGAGACATCAAATCCATTATTTTCAATGATTCACCTCTCACAGGAGTTAACACACCTGGAAGTGATGAGAATAGTATGCAACTAATTTGTTTTGATGTACATTTGGTCATTTGTTGCTGCTCATACTTAGGAGTTGCTTATGGTACCCTGTTCTTCAAAGATGGTTTCTAGTTGCTGCTATAGAATTTGCTGCTAGTTCTCATATTCTGGTGCACACTTATTATGTTACAATCCTCAAGCTGCATATGTTCAAAGTTTTATCCAGGAATCTTGAAGTTAACACAGTCAACATCAAGATTAGGGGAGGATTGTTGGGAATTCTGCTAAGAGAGAATTCTGCTGAAGTATCTGCTGATGGATTCTGCTGAAGAGACAGATTCTGCTGAAGAAGTGAATCTGCTGAAGTAGAGATTCAGCATATTATGTTTCTACGGATATAGTTATTCCGTGTTATTTATTAGTTTGTTAGGATATGCATGAGCTATTTTAGGTAGTGATATGCATTTATTTTATATTTTATTATTGTATTAGGGTTCCTTGTGTATAAAAGGAACACTAGGCTTTTATTTTAGATACGCTTCTTAAAAATAAAACTCCAGGAAAAACACCTTGAGTGTGTGTAATATTGATCCATAGAGGATCATTGTTCTTAATAGAAAAACCTTGTTGAAACTTTGATTGTTCGTTATTATTATTCCGCTGTGCAATCAATCATTGTTATTATTATCCTAGATAGGGCTTGATCTTGATTCAACACTTATGTTTTTGATGAATCATGTCGTTAAGTAGACATCCTTTTATTTATTGTAGCACTTAATCTTGTTATGTATTTTGTTTTGTGATGGACATACTTAACTAGGATGATTTATAATCGTCTTATTGAAATGAATTGGGACGGTTCTTCATTTGAATAAGGAAATTATAAACCGCTGAACCATAAATTCATAGATCATCACTTACATGGATTGGGACGCCTCTTTATGTAAGTGACGAGTTATGAATGAGTGGGCTTATGTGTATCCGCCATAACGTGCGTATGAATCATTCATTGGGCAATGAACTCCTCTCGACTCGTAATTTGTTATGTGGATTTTCCCGATTTTGTATCGACCGCCGCGAGCTTGATAAGCTAATAATAATCTACTATTATCCGCTTCCACGAATTGACGACTTGATAAATTCCTGTCTCTTATTGTCTGATCGCCAACACTTTTATTCTATCCTTTCCTTTAAGGACCCTCATGACATTCTATTCGTCTCTCATACCATTGCTTACACATTAGGTGATTTCTATCACTTGTTCTATCTTTGTTGCTGTCTTGTTACTTTGTCAAAATCCCGAGCACAAAATGCATTAAGCACCTCCATGGGCTTCTATAAAATTTTTATGAGTCTTTATGAAAATTTTACAAATACTTCAAAAGTGTTTAAATTACCAAAATGACCTTCTTAAGTTAAAGAGTCGGTTCTAACCATAAACCACCCTCTTGTTTTAAAATCAAAACCAATATTTATAATGACACCATGCCCTATATTTCAAATCACACTTTTTATACATCATATTTTAATCACGTCTTGAGGATATGACTGATTTAAACTTCGTTTCAACTAATGATTCCTAAAAATTTGAAAATAGACATTCTACAATCACAACCATAAACCCCAAGTTTCAACATGGTTTTTATACATGCTTCCATCCCAAAAATCTTTAAAATGACCAAAAATGATTAAGAAGAATTGAGCGTCGGGACGTCGCTCTCTTAAGGGGTACGTGCTGTGACATTTCAAAAAAAATTCATGTCATTATTTTACTATTTACAATTACTAATTATCTTATTTTAAGTAAATTAGATTTACCGATAGTGTTTAACCGCGTACATCGTGACACGCACCCGTAATTTTTTTTCCCGGACTTATTTCATAATAAATTATAATCATTATTACTCATATTTCATTTTTAAACTTTTCTTTTGAACTCATTTGATTTGAAAACGATAAATTTTCTCGCAAAAAGTGAAAAACTACACACCGCATACCGACACGATAATAATTAATTTTATATTTAATTATCATAAATTATTTTAATAAACATAATAAAATAAGTTATTTATTATTTTATAAAAACGTTTTCTATAAACGCAAATTTTAGGTTTCTTTTGCATTTTTACGGACCAAGCATACCCGCGATACCGGGTATACACTAAAATAAACTAAAGAAATATTTTTCTTGTTTATATCGACACAATCACAAACACCCCTTTATTATATCAGTTCCTTCTAATCATTCGGATAAAAAAGACACACCAAAGCAATTAAGAGATAACTTCTTATCTCTCTCTCTATCTCTCAGATCGCTGGTGGCAACCACGAACACCACCACACCGACACGAGTGTCACCATCACCATCCATCCTTCATCAAGAATCAAGGAGGAGCAGAAGTTCAAAGAATCAAGGTCGGTCCAGGTTTCAATCGTGTTCGGGTCATACTCCACTCCAACCACGGCCATCATCACCTCCTCATTCTTGTGAGTATGCCGAAACACAAGCATAAATATATTAGTATTTTCATTTTGATTCGAGCATAAAACTGGAATTTGTATAAATAATTAAATGATTAGAATGGATTAACAAGTGTTTTTTTTATAAGAGTATCATCGTAAGAATCGTGGTTTGTGGATATTATTGTTTACTCGATGTGCTTAATTTTTCGTGGATGATTGATAAGCTTATGTGATTTTTTTATTAAGTTAGTGGCTTACTTGGTGATGTTTAGTCTTGGTACAAAACGGGACAGTAGGGGGTTCGTTTGGTTCAAAATTTTATTTTCAGCTTATTTTCGTATTTTGGCTTATTTGGTTTTGATTGAGTAAAGGTGGTTAGATGGCGAAGATAGGCTAGTATAGGTGCGTTGTGAAGTTTTGTTGAGATGAAATTGGCGTTTAGATAAGTTTCGGTATATATATATATATATATTAATGCAGAAAATTAGAAGTACGTGTTTGGGAGTCGTAAATATGTTTTTATAAAGTTTATGCTTCAAATTATGTTAGTACTTGTCTAGTCGATCCTTTTGATAGAAGTGATAACTACGGGAAAAGAAAGTGCTTTAGATGTCGAAGTCCAAATCATCTCATTGGCGAATGTCTAAAGCCGCCGGGTTCTGAAAATCAAGGCGCCTTTGTTAGTGGAACATGGAGTGATAGTGACAAAGAAGAAGTGGAAAACCAAAAAACGAAAAGTATTTTATAGCAAAAGGAACCGACGAAATATGTTTAGGAATTGACTTGGAGCCTGACGAATGGATCAAGGATAGCGGATGTTCGTGGCACATGACGGGGAACCGCAAGATATTTTATACATACAAGGCATACAATGGAGGTAACGTTATTTTTGGTAGTGACTTACGTGGAAAAATCATTGGCAAAGGTACGATTTCTCAAGACTCACTTTCTATTGAAAATGTAGAGCATGTAGATAATTTAACATATAAATTGCTTAGTATAGGACAAATATGCGATAATAAATGTAGAGTTACCTTTACCAAAGAGGATAGCGAAATAGTTAAGAATGAAAAAATTATTGGTAGAGGAATTAGAAAAGGAGGCATATATGTTATGAAACTAGAAAACAAACCTCAGGATAGGATATGCCTAACGACCCTAGATGAAAACTCCGCGTTGTGGCATAGGAGATTAAGACATGCTAACGTGCAAAAAATACAATCTTTGGCTTCTAAAGAACTAGTTAGAAATTTGCCTAATCTAAAATATGACAAGCATTTTTGTGATTCATGTAAAATTGAAAAATAAGTTCATGCTAGTCATAAAGCTAAGAATATAGTATACACTACTAGGTGCCTAGAACTATTACATATGGATCTTTTTGGTCCATCCGCTGTGCGGAGCTATGGAGGAAACAAATATACCTTAGTATATTTGTTCATCGTCTTATTATCGAGTTAGGGGTAATTGTTTTTCTTAGCGAGTTAGGTGTGAATGTCACTTATCGAGTTAGGTGTGAATGTCACTTAGCGAGTTAGGTGGAAGATCTCGAAGCCAATGCAGCTGTGATGCTTATGGCCAACATGCAGGAACTTAAGCTTAATGATTCAGGTCCAGTGTATGACACGGACGGCTTGTCTCAGGTACATGACCTCAATGCATGCTTTATAAATGATATAATCTCACCTACTGCTTATGAATCAGATATGGCGCAAGTTGTTCCATCTGAATCATCTTCATCTTCTCAAACAGATGACCAAATAAGCACAGTTGTCATATTTGATGATGACACAGTTGTTTCATTTGATAATCCTACTGAGAATGATAAACATGATCATTTCGAACAACATGAACCATCATTTGATCCAGACCCTGACCTCATATTGGTATCTAAACAACTGAGTGCACAACTGAATGCTCAACAATTGCAAATCAAAAAATGCAACGAGATAAACAAAGCTTTAAAAGACAAAAATGCGTCACTTGCACGAGATATTGAGTGCTATAAAATCAGGAAGACAAAATTAAACATACAAAAAGTTTTGAAAAAGCTTTTCAAGATTCTTTTAACAAAGAACAAGATCTTCAACACAAAATGCAAGATTTAATTGAGTCAAACGGAAAGTTGATTTCTAAACTTGAAAGTGAAAAGTGTGAATTAAAAATGCAAGTTGAACGTCTTCAAACAGTACTTTCAAAAACAGAAACAGAATTGTCAAGTTGTAAAAAGGAGTTTTGTGAACATAAAATACGGAAAAGAAAGTATATAAACGACTTACTTGGTGAGATTGTTGATCTTGAAAAACAACTCAAAGAATTTCGTCACATTGTTTACAAACACGGGAACTCTGTCACAACAATACATAAATTTTCTTTAAAATCGAGACCCGATAAAGGATTTTCACTTTGCGATTTTAAATCAATGTTTCTTCACAAAGCATTCAAAGAAAATCCTAAGATTTACAGTATGGACCACATGCTTGATAATACGATTGTGCGTGCTGTTGTTTTTGATACTGAGGAAGAGGAAGAACTTGAAGACGAGAGTCGATCAAAAATGGGTTATGTTCAATACTGGACACCATATGACTATTCAAAAGCTCCACCTCTTTCTAAATCTTTTGTGACTCAAAAGGAATTACCTGAGAAATCATGGTTTGTCGAAGAGTCATATGTTTCATCCTCTAATGCGGCCCCTGTCCAAACTGTAGCACAAATAAATGGTCCTTTACCATCATCTGGTGAACTTACACCATTACCAAAAACTTGTCGTGTCTTAAATTATTTCAAAACTTTCATGGAAGACATCGAAATTTTGGAGGAAACAATTGCACGTAATTCTGAAATAAAAATTGAAACTTTTCAATCCGCTTACGAGTGAGAAAAGAGAGATATTTTTCAAAAACAAATGTTGCCAATTGTCAAACACCTCCGTCTCTGTGCTACACGTTGGGATCAGGAACTTCAAAACGAGGTCAAAAATATGATAAACGTTTTCAACTCAACTGAAAATGAGATTTTGGTTCAAAAGCAAAGAAATAGAGTTTTCAAAAATGATGCTGATCGACTCTTGGAACAAGTTCTCAGTGCTGATATTTTGTCTATTATCATGAATGATCTTTATAAATCTGGTACTTCTATGCTTGTGGATAATAACTTGTTGAAAGTGGAATTAGAGACACTTAAACATGAGAATGACAAGCTGAGAATAAAGAATAATGATGTGACAAAACAGTTTTCAAAAGAAATTTGTCAACCCAAACAAAGGCTTGAATGGTGTCAAGGTCAAAGTCTTAAAAAGGAATTGAAACTTCAAAATCAAAATATTTCAAACTCTTGTCAACTTTGCAAAAACAATGAGTCTTTCAAAAGTTTGTGTCTCAAATACGAGAAAGAAATTACGGGTTTAAAAATTGAAAATGACGCATTTCTACAAAACCACAAAGATATGAAATATTGCAATGCTATACTTGAGTCAAATATTCAAGATAAGAATCACATCATCATTGATTTGAAAGAGAAAATTAAGATACTTGAAAAAGGAAAGATGGTTGACACCACGGTGATAGCACCAGGAATGTATAAATTAGACAAAACTGATAAAGGAAAGGTTGTTCAAAATACTAATGTTGCTAACTCCACTTCTACAGGACTAGTCTCCCCTAATAGCGTTAGCAGACCCAAGCGAAAAAGTAAAAAGACGAATAGGCTCTGGCAACGTAAGAGAGGATCACTAGAAGCTCAAGGAGTAGAAGATCAACTTAGGAATTTGAATAAAACTCATGTTGCATCAGATTTAGATTCTAATCTGGCAAATTCTAATCAAAATTTAAATGTAACGAATGATGAACCTTTGAATGTTTTGAATATTAATGCATCTTGTGTGTTTTGTCGTAAAAGCGTATCATCTGGTGAACATACTAAGTGTATAGCTAATTCTCTTCTTAATCGTCATAAGAAACGTAGGACACGCATTCCTTCTAGGCCCACTACTGCCTCTAAGTCTATTTTAGGAAAGCCGCCCTCTACGGTTTCTAATGAAGTAGAAGTTACCCCCATAAGTGCCGAGAACAAATCTAGGACTCAGCCAACCACTAGTGAATTCACCATTAAGAAAGCACGAACTAGTGGTTACAACAAAAACCAGACTTTAAATGGATTCCTAAATTGTTGAATACATGTGCTTCTAACCAACAGGAACCCGCACTTTCTATGGGTTCCACCCTTACTTCTGTTCCATCCGTGTCTTCTTCTTGTGATTCAGGTGGTACAGATTGTTCTCTGGATTGTTGATAGCGGATGCACCCGACATATGACAGGCAATCTCAAACTGTTACAAAACTTTGTCTCAAAGTTCATTGGTACTGTCAGATTCGGGATTGATCATTACGCTTTAATCATGGGATATGGTGACTATGTCAGTGGGAACATTGAAATCAGTCGTGTTTATTATGTGGAAGGCCTTGGATACAACCTTTTCTCTGTTGGTCAATTTTGTGATGGGGATCTAGAAGTTGCATTCCGAGAGAAAACTTGTTTCGTTCGTGACTTACAAGGAAACGATCTGATGTCTGGCTCACGTGGTTCGAATCTTTATACCATATCAGTGTCAGATATGATTGCTACATCTCCGATATGCCTTCTCTCCAAAGCAGAATCAACTAAATCTTGGTTATGGCACAAACGTCTTTCGCACTTGAATTTCAAAACGATGACTGACCTTGCTCGTTATAAACTTGTTGATGGATTTCCAAGATTCCGATTTACCAAAGATCACTTATGTTCAGCCTGTGAACAAGGAAAAAGTACTCGAGCTCATTTTCCTTCTAAACCAGAGCACAGTACGAATCATGTTCTACAACTGCTTCATATGGATTTGTGTGGACCGATGCGTGTTCAAAGTATCAACGGTAAACGCTACCTTCTTGTAATTGTGGATGATTACTCCAGATGGACTTGGGTTTATTTTCTACGAAGTAAAGATCAGGCTCCTTCAATGATCATCACCTTTCTCACTAAAATTCAAGTTCATTTACGCAACACGGTCCGAATAGTCAGAAGTGACAATGGAACTGAATTTAAGAATCAGACACTTCGGTCATATTTTGAGAAAGTGGGAATTGAACATCAAACATCTATTCCTAGAAGCCCAGAACAGAATGGAGTTGTTGAAAGACGCAACAGGACGTTAGTGGAAGCTGCTAGAACTATGTTGATTAATGCTCAATTACCAGATTACTTATGGGCGGAAGCTGTTTCAACTGCATGTTATACCCAAAACCGTTGCATGATCACAAAACGCCATCGCAAAACACCTTATCAAATTGTTCACAAAAGGAAACCAAACATCGACTACTTTCATGTATTTGGAGCACTTTGTTATCCGGAAAATGATCGTGATGATTTAGGTAAACTTAAAGCAATGGCTGACATTGGAGTGTTCATTGGATACTGTGAACATTCTAAAGGTTTTTGAATCTGGAATCGTCGAACAAGAGAAATTCAGGAAACTATTCACGCTAATTTTGATGAGCTCACACAAATGGCTTCTGAGCAACACAGCTTAGGACCCGAATTCAACCGTCTTCACTCTCCGGAATCTTCGGTTGAACCATTGCCACTCAACCGCAAAGAATTGGAAACCTTGTTTGCTCAACTATTTGATGATACAATTGAATACCGTTCTACTGAGGTCTCACCTAATTCCGCTGCTCAACCTGAATACATTCCAGTACCAGACTCACCTCAACAAACTACTACAACTGTTGAGAGAAACGGTCCTCCAATTGCATCACCATCTACAGCAGAACAAACTGTTTCTAACTTCCGCCATTCAGCTGAAGATTCAACACCACAATCAGTTCCACAACCCGCAGAGCATGATCCTGATGCATTCTTTAACCCGTTTGCACCGGCTCCTCCATTTCCTGATATAGCTGAGTCATCTACACGCAATTTGGATCCTGCTAACATGCGAGATACTTATCAACTACACCCGTCAACACACAAATGGACTCGAGACCATCCACTAGTTCATGTTATTGGTCATCCAGATGCACCTGTAATGACAAGACAACGACTTCACACTGATGGAGAAACTTGTATCTACGCACTCACAGTTTGTCAAGAGGAACCAAAGAACATTAAAGAAGCAATGACCTATGACAACCGGATTGAATCTATGCAAGAGGAATTTCAGCAGTTCATCCGATTAGAAGTCTGGGAATTAGTTGAAAGACCTGACGGAGTCTTTGTCATTGGGCTAAAATGGATTTGGAAAAATAAGCTAGATGTAGAAGGAACTGTCTTACGTAACAAATCACGACTCGTAGCGAAAGGATATTGTTGGATCGTAAACACCTTGAACTTGTGTTAATAATGATACTTTGAGTGATACCACTAAGTATGCGGAATCTACTTAATGATACTTAGAAGATTGATTGTAAGTGAAACAGTTTTATGTATGAACAATGAATGTAACAAAACAACTAGCTCCAATATTATTAATAATAATAATACGAGTGATCTGAGATATCACTAGGGTTACACCTTGAAGCTCTAAGAAAACGTATTAGAAAGATATATTCTAACTATGATCTAGGATCTCCTTTTATACAACAAGGAGTCCTCTTGTACAAGATAAGTATAATACTAATAGAATAAGATATACACAAAATCTTTTCTATGTTTATCAATGCGCGTTTCTCTAACAGCTAACAAGTGATCAGTGGTAATATTTGTTCTTGCAGTGGTAATAAGTTTCCACTGCAAGTACAATCTTCTTGCAGTTGTAATATCTTCACTAGCCGTGGTAACTGATAGAATAATTCCCAACAATCCTCCCCTAAACTTATGATTTATTTGTAAATCAATAAGTTTCTTCAAGTATACAATAAACCTGAGGATATGGGAATTCTTCCAAACACTTATCTTGTTTTTCTTAATCCTTTATCAGCTCTTACACTTTGATCTTTAATCTTCTGAATCAAAGTTCTAACCTTCTCATTATCTACTCTTAACATTGACATGCTGAGAGCAAACCATGCTGAGAACAAACCTCCCCTGAATCTGATCATTATTACTAAAAATTCGTATCCTCCCCTGTTTGGGAGAATCTCCACCAAAAGCAGCACAATCAGACAAAATTCAGAAGACCTTCCATCAATTAATATCCACCTGTTAAGAGAATGTGGTACACAGTTCCATCAATTCCTTTTGTAACATACTACCTTCAGCACTTCCAGATGTATTACCTTCTGAGAGAGATGCATCATAAGATATAGATTCAATTTCTTACCTAGTGAAACTAGATAGTACTACTGAACCACCCATATGTTTAAAGTTGGCTAGGGATTTCAAAACCTGTATCTAATCCTTGAGAATCAGACACATGAAGTGTTGCCATGGTAGAGCTATGAATGATAATATCATGTCTTGCATCTACACATATTAAAGAAAAAGTTTACACTGTCAGTGGTAACTGTGAACCTGCAGTGGTAAAAATCAATAGAATGTTCAAAGAGCAATGATAAGTAAAACATGTAAAATTTTCTGCTCTAATTATAGTTTTTAGCAAACTATCAGCTATCAACGGATTTGATATGTCTTTACCATGAGCCGTTTGCTATGGACTAGCCAACTCTTGATCACAAGGATGTATGGTGAGTTGATAACCTAGTTTTTGGTAAACTATCAACCATGAACGGATTTGATGTGTCTTTACCTGTAGCCGTTTGCTCAGGACTAGTTGATTCTTATGTGGATTAGACATGGTGAATCAATAACCATTTGTTATGTGTCTTAAGATACACATCTTATAACTCCATTCAAATTAACCATCCAATCTTAACCAAGAATAGTGAACCCAAGTAACTTTTAACCAAGTTACTATTTATACATTTATTGCTCCAAAGGCAACTTGATATCTTCCATAATTACTTCTTCGACCTACCAAAATGGATGGAAGTAAATAATCTTCATTAATTATCCATAAGCCTTGACTTTGCATATAAATAGGGGTCTCAAAAACTTTTATCTTTCATCAACAATATCCCTCAAGAAACATAATCCCATACAGCATCATGAGCTGGTTTCCACTTATCTATATCTCCTCTGATGATTCTTCTGATGAGGAAATCAGCTACTACTCAGATTCTGAGGAGCATTCTACTGGATGGAGTGGATACTTTCCACCAACAACTGCATCAGCTCCATCTGTTGATGTTGATTCAGAGAAAGATGATCCAACCTTCAACCTTTCTGAGGAACTACCAAAAGCACTTACAACTGCCCTGAAGACTGCCATAAACAACATGAAATGGCCAGAGTCATCAAAGCCTGCAAAAGATCTAAAACCTCCACCACAAGTGCTTGGGCTTGCTTGTCCAAGAAAACAATTATCCTTTGATGAGAAGAGGAATAAGCCAGCTAAGAGCAAGCATGCATATAAGGGCAAAGGAAAGAAGCCTATGTAGTATCTGAAGATCTTAGGTTGTTAGGTTGTGAGTTGTTTACATGTGTTTTGAAGTTGTTTTTGTGAAAGAATGTACTCTGCAACCCTTTTTAAGTAATAAATAAATGATCTTCTCTATTTCCTTGTTAACACTGTGAGAGAAAATCTTTCCACTATGTGATGCATAGTTTCCACTGAGCTTGTTTCCCCTTCATAAGTGTTAGTGAAAAACCATACATACATATACAAACAATAATAGTACGTTAAAAGCTATCCTGCTACACTAAAAAGTATTAGACATCAAGAGTTTATGGATTAAGCATTCCAATACCTGTTACCAAGTACTGAAACCTACCCACATCAAGCCCTTTTGTTAATAAATCAGCATAATTGTCATCGGTATGAATTTTGACAACATTAATGAGCTTTTTCTCAAAACAATCTCTAATAAAGTGATGTCTAATTTCAATATGTTTAGTTTTAGTGTGTTGCACAGGATTCTTTATAATGCAAATTGTACTAATATTGTCTATATAGATGATGGTGTTCATGAAATTGTACCCATAATCCAAGAGTTGATTCAGAAGCCAAAGAATCTGAGCACAACAACTAGCAGCTGCAACATATTCTGCTTCAGTAGTTGAAGTAGCAACCATTGTCTGTTTCTTGCACTGCCATGACACCAATCTACATCCAAGGAATTGACATCCTCCTGTAGTTGACTTTCTATCCAAGCTTGCACCAGCATAGTCACTATCTGAATAGGTAATCAACTCCATAGGAGATTCCCTTGGATACCACAATCCTAGATTAGGATAAGTCTTCAAATATCGAAAAATCTTTTCCACTGCTGTCATATGAGATGTCTTTGGAGTCACTTGAAATCTTGCACAGGCACACACAGCAAACATAATGTCTGGCCTTGATGAAGTAAGATACATCAAAGAGCCAATCATTGACCTGTAAGTATGCACATCAACATTTACACCACTAGCATTCTTCAACAATAAGTGAGTGGTCTTGTCAGCAGGGGTATTGGAAGATTTTGCATCAGTGAACTTGAACTTCTTAATTATCTCAGCCACATACTTGTCTTGAATAATAAAAATTCCCAAAAAGAATGTGAGTTCCCCCATAGAACTCATCTGAAATTCATCTTTCATCAGCTTCTCAGACTCTTTACACATCTCAGGTTTAGTTGATCCAAAGATAATATCATCAACATATACTTGCACAAGTAGAATATCACCCTTGTCTTTCTTGATAAACAAAGTTTGATCAATCTTGCCCCTATGAAACCCATTATTCATTAAATAAGTAGCTAAGGTTTCATACCACTTCCTTGGAGCCTGATGTAGACCATAAAAAGCCTTGACTACTTTATAAACTTTGTTGGGGTGATGTGGGTCTTCAAAGCCTGGAGGTTGAGCAACATATACCTCCTCATCAATAGTACCATATAGAAAAGCACTCTTAACATCCATTTGATAGACAGTAAAGCCCATAAATGATGCATAAGCTAGAAATAGTCTAATAGCCTCAATCCTTGCAACAGGAGCAAAAACTTCTTCATAATCAATACCCTCCTCTTGAGTGTATCCTTGAGCAACTAATCTAGCTTTGTTCCTGATGACAATACCTCTTTCATCTTTCTTATTTCTGAATACCCATTTAGTACCAATCACTTTCATACCATCAAGTAAATCACAAAGAACCTAAACTTTTTGAAGCTTAAACTGCAACAGCTCTTCCTGCATAGCTTCAACCCAGCTTGATTCTTCTAAAGCCATAGAAACATTTTTAGGTTCCATTTGTGATAGAAAGCAGAAGAATAAACATTCATTCTTAGTAATGTGATTCTTGGACTCATAGACTTCACTTATGAACCCATGAACATCTGTCATCCTTGTTTGCCTTCTTGTCTTCACACCTGAATTAATTTCACCAATAACATTCTTAATTGGATGAGCTTTATGAATTGTAGACTGTGATGTGTTAGGAATATCATATGATGATGGCATATTTGTGATTTCAACATCATCAATTGGTGTCTCCTGAGCTATATTTTCCACATCTAGACCATCAGTGGAAACATCATGTGTTGCAGTGGTAGTAGGATTACCACTGTCTTGAGGAATATCATCATGCAGAACATCAAAATTCACAAATTCATCTTCCTGACTAGTATTCTTTGAAGGTTGTGAGTCTGCATTAGCATCAAAGTCCCAAATTGGCATAACAAATTGATCTTTATCATCCTCATCATCTTGACAAGATTCATCTTCATCAATAAACTCTTTTGAGTCTTCAAGATCAACATCACTTGAATCTGAAGTAATAGGAACATAATTCATGGTATTTGATAAAGTCTCAAGATCAAATAGCCATGCAGGTCCTGATCCTGCTATATTAGCTTTATTTTCAAGAAACTGGACATGCAAATTCTCTTCTATCTTTCTTGTTCTTAAGTTGTAGACTCTAAAAGCCTTACTAACCATGGAATAACCAACAAAGAAACCTTCATCTGCCTTTTCTTCAAACTTTCCCAAATGATCAATGGTATTGAGAATAGTGACATGACATCCAAATGGCTTCAAGAAATCCAAAAGTGGGGGTCTTCCTCTGAAAAGCTCATAAGGTGTCTTATTCTTTGACTTGACCACTAATACCCTATTTTGAATATAGCAAGCAGTGTTAACTGCTTCAGCCCAAAATGTCACTAGTAACTTTGAATCAGCTATCATGGTTCTAGCAGCCTCAATTAGTGTTCTATTTCTTCTTTCAGCAACACCATTTTGCTGAGGTGTTCTTGCAACACTAAATTCTCTTTTAATACCTTTGTCTCTGGAGAAGTCATCCATTACTCTATTCTTGAACTCTGTCCCATTGTCACATCTGATGATCTTTATCTTCTTTTCAGCTTGATTTTCAACTTCAGTAATGAAAGTCTTGAGTATGTCTGTAGTTTCATCCTTGGTATTTAAGAAGAAAACCCATGTAAATCTGCTAAAATCATCAGTCACAACTAGGCAATACTTCTTCAAATTGATGCTGCTAACAGAAGTAGGACCAAACAAGTCCATATGTAGCATGTAGAGTGGATGATCAATAGTATTAACTGCCTTGGTCTTGCAAGAAGCTCTGTGTTGTTTACCTTTAAGACAAGCAACACATGTTTGATCATTTTCAAATCTCTTCTCAGGTAAACATATGACTAGACCATCTTTTACAATCTTATTGATGGTCTTGAAGTTAACATGACCAAGTCTTTTGTGCCAAAGCATAGATTCATCCAAAGTGGCTTTTGCAAGTAAACAAGTAACATCATCTTTAGCCACTATCTTCTGCATGTCAATGCTATATAGATTACCTTTTCTAGGGATTTTAAGCAAAATGTCTTTTTCTTCAGGTAGCTTATAATCCTTAGATAAGATAAAGCATTCATCTTCTGAGAATAGAACTCTGTGTTTCTTGTCACACATTTGTGACACACTGAAGAGGTTGTACTTGAGTTCTGGTACATAGTATACATTCTCAAAGTCCAAGTTTCCAGCCTTGATAGTTCCCTTGCCAGAAACTTTGCCACCAATTCCTCCTCCAAAACTGACAGCTTGCCCATCAAGTGATTTGAAATTTGAAAGATAGGCCTTGTTGCCAGTCATATGCCTGGAACACCCACTATCTGAATAACCTTGATCCTCTTTTGTCTTTGAATGTCCCTGCACACAACATAAAGGAATTAGTACCTTTTGGGGACCCAAGCCACAAATGACTTGGATCTGCCTCGTGTATCAATATAATTGTATCTATCAAAGGTCATTGATACACCATTGGGATTGTTTGTTGTTCCTTTTGGTTTCCATTCCCAACGAGCTGAGGCCTTAACAGCTTTTCCCAAGTTTACCCTTTTCTTATGAACATCAGTGGAAACAATTGGTCTTGCAGTGGTAACTGCATGCCGAGCAGTGGAAACTGCTGGATTAGAAAATTTTGGTCTCCACATGTGATTCTTGTGATCATTCTTTTCAAAATAAGTCATTTTCCCTGTTTGATAAGATTTAACAAAAGAAGTGACAGGGGACTTAGGATAAACTCTGTTATTACTTCTGGCAGTGGTAACTGCTGGTCTAGCAGTGGAAACATGTTTAATGCCAGTGGTAAGCATAACAGACCTGGGAACCATCTTGCTTAGGGGGTTTGAGTGAGTTATTTTATTAGAATTAGATCCATTCACCCTTGTAAAAACTTCCCTTCTTCCCATGTGGTAGGTACAGTCTTTAGCTAAATGGTCAAAGCTACCACATATATGACAAGCCTTATTGTTGAACACAAAATCACTACCAAACTGCCTAGTTCTAACATGATTCCAACTTCTCATGTTCCCTCTAGGAGATTTAGGCCTATCCCTGTACATTTCAGCATACCTAGTAGTAGACCTAGTGAAATTTGACTGTGTTCTAGGCTTCTCTTTGAGTTCTTCAGGAATGCTTTTACTTTCCTTAATTTTAACATCTTCAGTAACACTAGTTTTAGACTCAACTTTCAAACATTCATCTTTAAGAGATGAGTCACTAGCACTATCAAAAGTCTCAACCTCAACCTGAACCTTTTCAGTTTCAACTGGTTTAACAAATTTTGGTCCATAGGTCATGGGTGGATCCTGAAACTCTTCTAAGCCTGTGTGAGCTAGGTCAATGCCAGGAGGTGCTGGAACACCTCTTAGAGGTGGTGGAACAGAATTGTATCCAAGACCTGATTTAGCTTTGCTCACAATTTGGTCTTCCCAAATTTTGTCAATGCTCTTGGATTGATGGTCTAGTGTTTTCTTAGTAATCTGAATATTCTCACTAGCCTTTTTAACTTTTTCAATCTCTTCCCTAAGAGCTTTATTAACTTCAACATAAAAATCTAAGTCTCTTTTTAAAACAGCAATGTCATCACTGAACTTAGATTCATTAGCCCTATAATGCTCTATCTGTTTTTCTAAAACACCTAGACCTCTTTTATGATTTGCTAAATTATAATTAGTATGATGTAAATCTAGCATCAGTTCATCATATTTTGTTTTAGAGATCTCTAACTCTTTTGCAGCCTTACAGTTTTTAGAACAAGCATTATCAGTATATACCTCAGAGTCAGAGAAAGCCATGAGTGCATGCTCAGTGGCTAGCATTGCAGATTATGAATCATCTTCTCCATTCTGAGACATAAAGCTCCAATCAAAGCTCACTCCATCAATAGCCAATAGCACCTTTGGCTCTTCTGTTGTAGGTTCTTTGGTCTTTTCCTTCTTGTACCAAGTTGACTTATTGTCAGATTTCCTTGGTTTTCTGCATTCTCTTGCAAAGTGCCCCTTCTTGTGACAATTATAGCACTCCACCTTCTTTTTATCAAAACCTATAGTCTCATCACCACTTATATGTATCTTTCTCCCTGTCTTCTTCCAGAACTTCTTTAATCTTAAGCTGAGTAATGGTACCTGCCATTTGATGTCCATCTCCTCCATATCATCTTCATCAATTTGATCCAAATCCTCATGATTGAGGATTGAACCACCCACATGGCTTGATATAAAGGCATAGAAAGTAGCATCACTTAGTCCTGCAATCTGCTTCTTTGAGCTCCTAGTGGAAACATTTCCATTACCAGTGGAAACAATCATGTTACCACTGTCATCATCACTGTCACTTTCATCATCAGAACTATCATTACCTGATGATGATATGAGTGCTACACCTGCAGAACTTGTTTTTAACTTGCCAGCTTTCTTTAATATTTGTTCAATAACTTTGAAGTTATTGTACACATCATTAAGCTTCATGGTCTCAAGATCTGACTTATCTTCCCATACAGCAACATTGGTATCAAACTCAGCAGGTAAACTTCTTAGAAATTTAAGATTGAGGTCTTCCTTTTCCACCTCAATTCCAAAAGCAGTCAGCTGAGTAACAATCTTTTGTAGCCTTGTGAATATGCTATCAAGAGATTCATTGCTTGATGAACCAAAATTCTCATAGGTCTGCTTCAGTAAAGTCTTTTGAGTTTTCTTGGTATAGTCATTACCACCAAACACTTCACATATCTCATCAAAGAGGGTCTTTGCAGACTTGTATTTGGTAAAAGCCAGAACTTGTTCTCTGGGTAGAGCCATTAATAACAAACCTCTAGCCTTCAAATCATTCTTTAGTTGGTTTCTTTCTTCATTGGTAACAGGACCAGTGTTAACTTTTGTTACTGTCTTGTCACCAACCTGCTCTACAGTTGTACCAGGTTTGAATGAATTTCCACACATTATGATCTCCCATAATGTGTAGTCTTGAACCATAAAGAATTGTTCAATCATAAGCCTCCACATCTCAAAGTCATTAATTTTAAGCTTGGGAAGCTTTGCAGCAATATTAGATTGGCTTGTTTCTGTCTCCATTGTATCTTTTGAATCTGCCATAGGATCTTCTAAATCAAAATATCAAAGCCTTGCTCTGATACCACTTGTTGGATCGTAAACACCTTGAACTTGTGTTAATAATGATACTTTGAGTGATACCACTAAGTATGCGGAATCTACTTAATGATACTTAGAAGATTGATTGTAAGTGAAACAGTTTTATGTATGAACAATGAATGTAACAAAACAACTAGCTCCAATATTATTAATAATAATAATACGAGTGATCTGAGATATCACTAGGGTTACACCTTGAAGCTCTAAGAAAACGTATTAGAAAGATATATTCTAACTATGATCTAGGATCTCCTTTTATACAACAAGGAGTCCTCTTGTACAAGATAAGTATAATACTAATAGAATAAGATATACACAAAATCTTTTCTATGTTTATCAATGCGCGTTTCTCTAACAGCTAACAAGTGAGCAGTGGTAATATTTGTTCTTGCAGTGGTAATAAGTTTCCACTGCAAGTACAATCTTCTTGCAGTTGTAATATCTTCACTAGCCGTGGTAACTGATAGAATAATTCCCAACAAATATTCCCAACTAGAAGGACTTGATTTTGCTGAATCCTTTGCTCCAGTGGCTAGACATGAAGCTGTTCGGATCTTTTTGGCCTATGCTGCACACAGGAACATGGTTGTTTACCAAATGAATGTAAAAACAGCATTTCTCAATGGAGACCTCCGTGAAGAAGTGTATGTAAGCCAACCAGAAGGCTTCGTTGATCCTGAGCGTCCTAATCACGTTTACCGACTCAAAAAGGCACTCTACGGACTCAAACAAGCCCCACGGGCATGGTATGACAAACTTTCTACTTTCTTGCTGACCCATAAATGTTCTAAAGGATCGGTGGACCCAACATTTTTTACAAAAACCTACGGGGAGGACTTACTCGTTGTTCAAATATATGTCGATGACATTATTTTTGCTTCAACGAAAAGAAGTTACTCTAATGATTTTGCAAAACTAATGAAGGATAATTTTGAAATGTCCATGATGGGTGAACTTTCGTTCTTTCTAGGACTACAAGTTCATCAATTACCCCGTGGAATTTTTATAAATCAATCCAAATATGCTCTTGAAATTTTAAAGAAACATGGGATGATGAGTTGTGATACTCTTAATACACCGATGGGCTATACCACAAAACTAGACGCTGACTTACATGGGACACCTGTTGACCCTACCAAATACCGAAGTATGATTGGGTCCCTCATGCTATCGCTATCAATCCAAACCAACTGAAAAACACCTCAGTGAGGTAAAAAGAATCCTTCGATACATAAAGGGAACCATTAATTTGGAAATCTGGTATCCGAAGGATTCTGGTTTTGAACTAATTGCTTTTTCAGATGCTGACCATGCAGGATGCTTAGACACACGCAAAAGTACATCTGGTGGATTACAATTTCTCGGAGATAAACTTGTGTCATGGCAATCAAAGAAGCAGGACTGCACATCACTGTCGTCAACTGAATCTGAATATGTAGCCATGTCTGCTTGTTGTGCTCAAGTCATATGGATGAGATCACAACTTAAGGATTATGGCTACCTATTCAACAAGATTCCAATCTACTGTGATTCCAAGAGTGCCATTGCTATCTCCTGCAACACAGTCCATCATTGCAAATCGAAACACATCGATCTCCGATATCACTTCATCAAAGAGCACGTTGAAAAGGGTACCGTTGAACTTTATTTTGTTGGGACTGAGTACCAATTGGCGGACTTACTTACCAAATCTTTAGCACCATCAAGGTTTGCGAGTCTAGTTCACCAAATTGGTATGCGATGTTTGACTCCAGATGATCTGGAAAAGATTTTAAAACACAATTGATCGTCAAACATCAAACTATCTTTGTAAATATTTTATTTTCAAAAAAAAAAAAAAAAAATTCCTTGTTCAAGTTATGCAAGTTCACAACATTTTTCTAAAAAATCATTATAAAATGCATATCTTGAGGGGGAGACAGAATTTTTTAACTTCTTTATTTTTCTTTATTTTCAATTTTCCTCATCTCTATTTTATCTCACTCTCGGCACCTCTTGAACCATTGCTTGTTAAAATTTTCCAAATTACTTCTTATGGTTGGTTCAAGAGGGTGCCACATCCATAACTCTCGTAACATTTTTCCCCACTGTCTCATTAATAGTAAATTCATTATAACTTGAGGGACTAAATGTGTGTTATTGGTTTATAAGTTGATTGGTTATACAAGTAGAGGGACCAATGTGTCAAAACTTTAAACTCATAAGTATATCATGTGTTTATCGAATCTACTACTCTAAATTTCCAATCATTCAAACAAAAAAAAAAAAAAAAAAAAAAAAAAAAAGAAAAAAAAAATCAAACGCGACCCATACATTTTTTTTTTCTCAAAATCAAGACTTTCAAGACCCAAGTTGTTCAGTGATTGTGAGTGTTCATGCATATCATTTTTTTTCTCTCATCACTTTTGCTTGAATGGTTGGCATTGTTCTAATCGACTTTTCTAGGGTTTATGTGAATTTCGATTTGGGTGTTTATTGTATGAAGGGATGTAGGCTAATTAAGTGATATGACCAATTGCGGCATGACCCTTAGGGCCTATTTCCACCTTTACCTTGATTGTAGTTGCCACGATTGTGCGATTATTAGGTGATTTAGATTTCATAAGCTCGAATTTAATAATGTCACTGGGTCTTGTCATTATATGAATGATTGGTTTGATTAGGTAGTGAATTTTGGATGTTGCTCAAGTTATTATCGAGTTTTAAGTGTTCAAGATTGCCAAAACTTAGTGATATTGTGATGAAAGGGTGCTTTTTGTCGAGTTAAGTTAAATGGTTATCGAGTTAGATGCATAACATGTGACTTATTGAGTTTTAAATGATACATGCTTATCGAGTTTGAGATTGTTTGTGTTAAGTTATCGAGTTTGGTAAAGTTAAATGATTATTGAGTTTGAAAATCTTTTTTTGCTTATCGAGTTTGATGACAGATTGTGCATATCGAGTTTGGTGACAGAATTTCTTATCGAGTTTAACATTAGTTGGTGGCTTATCGAGTTAGAATATTTTTTTTCCTTATCGAGTTTGATGACAAACCTCAAGTTTGTCAAGTTTGAATTATTTGAGCTCATCGAGTTTGAACCATTATCAAGTTTGGTAAAGAAAAAGGCTTATCGAGTTTGAAGTGTCTTGTTGTTATCGAGTTTGGTAAAGAAAAATGGCTTTCGAGTTTGTAACAGACTATCGAGTTTGGAACATAAATGATTCTTTCAAGATTGAAACAACCTTATCAAATTTGGAACCAGATTGGTTTATCGAGTTTGGAACCAAAATTGTTTATCAAGTTTGGAATATAAATGGTTTTCGAGTCTGAAACATCCTATCAAGTTTGAAATTGTTTTTTGTTATCGAGTTTGAGCATAAGTCTTATCGAGTTTGATACATACTTATCGAGTTTGGAACATAAAATGGTTTCCAAGTTTATCGAGTTAAGACCAAAACTTTTTCCAAGTTAAGTCAAAACTGTTTTTCGAGTTGAGTTATTAATTTCTTACTTATTTCACTCCGAGACAGGAGTTTCGTAATGGAACCATCACGTATGGGTTCTAGTTTTTCCATTTTCATGAAAAGAAATGCTGCCGAAATTTTTTCAAAATTTGTCAAATTATGAGTTGTTTTTTTAAATGGAAAAATGATTGCGTTTCATGTTTTTCTAAGGATTGTATTGATTCTTATGAGGATTGTATGTGTCTCTTGGTTTGAATTATCATGAGTTGTATATGTGATGTTGACTTTATCTTAGGCGATTGTTCTTCGGACATTATTCTTTTGTCTAACACTAACGAGCTAATCACCACGTGGCTTTTGTTGGTTCATGAATCATTTCAGGTCTCGATATGGCAAAGAAATCAACACCTAGACACGAATTGATTCAAGGAGATGAAAGTGTAATCGCTAAGACAAACCATAGGATAGATCTTGACTCAATCACATGTCATGGTACTTGTGCAATCATTCTGGAAATACTTAAGAAACACTTCATTTACAACCTCCTCACCATCACCACTGAAGTACCTGAAGTCTACTTAACACAGTTTTGGGAGACTGTTGAAATCAGCAAAGATGAAAAGTCACTGGGGGTTCATCTTGATCACAAACTTGTTGTGTTTAATGTACAAACTCTCTGTACTGTTCTTGGTTTGTGGAATCTCAAGAAATTCTCTCATATGCCGTCATTATCAGATGTTATCAAACTTCTTCGGGAACTGCAGTATGATGAATCAGAAATCCAACTCAGAAACATATCCCACGTTGACAGGAAATACATTCCACAACCCTGGCTCACACTTTACTCAATTCTCACCAACAGTTTAACGGACAGAGAAACTGGACATGAACATCCTACTCTAGAAACGATGCAGATCTTCTGGGGGGTTGTCAAACAAGCTCAAATAGACTATGCGCAACTAATTTGGGTTGACATGGTTAATTACGCAAGACAGTTTCTCAAATCGTCTACCTCAAGAATTCCATTCTACAGATTCACAAAGTGTCTCATTGCTCATTTCATGGTGAAATACCCAGATATTGATAGTAGATCGGAAGACAAGAAACACACCCCTTCTGTGGATCATAAATACTCTAAAACCAGGATTCAGAAGACAAACGCTCAAAAACAAGGAATGAGAATTCCCAATAGTCTTATACCTGATGATGTTCGTGACACTGAGGCATACATTTTGTATGATGAAGCTCAGAAAATTGGTAAAGTGGGTTTGACTCAGACGAAGAGAAGGAGAACTTCTAAAAAGAAAACTTCAACAGCCTCTACAATCAAAACCATTCCCAAATCAAGAACCAAAAAGGTCACAAGAGAGCTTAAGAAGAAAGTGACTACTCTTCGAGATGAACCTACAGATGATGAAGGAGATGCTCAACAGGAAACAGAAACTGAAAAACTCGCAAAGAATTCAAGCAAGAAGGCAGATAAGGGAAAAGCTTTAGTAACTCAAGAAGAATCAGTAACCTCACCAATGTCTGAATCCGAAGAAGATGAACAACTGCAACTCACCATAAGAAAAAGCAAAGAATCAGAAGAGGAAAGAATTGCAAAAGTTACTAAGAAAGGTGAAGGTTCTGGAACTCAACAGCCGGTAAGCCCAACTCCAGAATCAGAAAGAGATGATCAAACATCAGAAGAAACACATTCACAAACCAAATCATCTTCTGAACAAGGTGATGATAACTCTGAAGATGAAGCTGAGTCATCAAGTTCTGATCAAAACGAATCACTCGATAAACTGGCTGAATCTGAAGTTGAAGTTGAAGCTTCAAAAGACAAAGACGATGAGGAATCCGAGAATGAAGAAAGTAGCGATGAGGAAGATAAATCGGAAAGTGAAGAAGTTAATGATGAAGAAGATGTGAATGATGATGATGATGAGGAATCGGATGGTGAGAAAAAGGATGAACCTCTCGAAACCAGTCAAGATACCTCTCTTGACATTGTAGGTATTGATGAAGGACCACCAAAAGTTCAACCACAACAACAACCTTTATCACAACCTCAAAGTCATCCTCAACAAAGACCTAACACGACTGTTGTTCACTCAAGTTTGTTAAAATCACTACATGACCAATATGAAGCACTTGCACAGCAAGTTCAAGAACAACAACGTGATGTTGAAGCTTTCAAAATCTACAATGTGGATAAGGCAGTTGAGGAGCAGGTAAAACTGATGTTACCGAGGGAAGTTAAGAAGTATGTTCAGAAGGAACTTCCTTCTACTGTGAGACATTATGTCAACAGGAATCTTGCAGAGCTCGTTTCTAACAGGTTTCAAACTACCCCAATCATTGTTCAGACTCTACTTCCAAAACCTTCCATAAGTGATCTCAAAGGTAAATTATTGGAAGCTATTGTGAATGATCCGGAAGAAAATGATCTACGCAAGGCACTTATCAAGTCTATCAAGAAAGCTGAAAAGAAAAGCGAATCCTGCAAAAAGACTATTGCCACTAAGCGTCGACATGATGATTCCGACCCTGATGATCAGCCACAACCTGATAAGAGGAAGAAAGTGTCCGGTTCCACCTCCAGTGCTCCTACCAAAACCACAACCGCCAATGTTTCTGCTGATCCAAACCCTCCACAATCTACTGCAGATCCTCACCCCTCACAAACAACTGAAGATGCTGATGTCAATATGGATGAAATCCCTCCACTGATCACCGAAACCATCACGAAACCACCCAAGGATGCTCAGTTAATTCCCGCTCCTGAATGGATTAACCCTGATGCTCCTTCCTTTAATTGGTTGGATGAAATGGTTGATGCTTACCCTGATGACACTGAAGCTGAAGAAATGACTGAAGGATCAATTATAGGCTTCACAAAAAGAATTAAAAAGGTGATGCAGACTCAAAGAATTCAGTTGTCTGACTTAGTTAAGATTCGCAAAGCAGGGTTCACCGAGTTCAAAACATGCACCACCACCGAACTTGAGTTTGAATACAACGTGGAGGAGGTTGCAAGAGCTCTGTCTGAAAAACATTTCTTGGGAAATGAGACCTTCTTGGGATAAACTCTATCATGGAACGGAACCCCTCGTTGATGAATTCCATTATCAAGATTTCTCTCAACCATTACCCCTTGTTGGTCCTCCAAGTGATCCTAAGCTCCCTAAGCAATACTTCTTCAACAAAGACCTTCTCTATCTTATTCATGGGAACACGAATCCGAATCACCGTTATGCAACATCTCTCACCAAATTCAGGGCCGCCTCATATCCTTTGGAAACACTCGAAGATCAAATGAGAGGATTGCATTCCACCTCTATCTCCAAATATAATCATGAAGCTGCCTTATGTACTCTTCCGTGGCCAGAGATGCGTAAATGGTTCTACAAATACAAGCTGACTTTCCGATCCAATCACAGAGTCTTCTCGAATCATCGCATTCTTGCCATCACAGCAGTCCCGAGTACCGAAAAGAGATATGGATATAACTTTCTTGATAAAATTGAGGTCCGCCGAAGTGATGATCAACTTTACACATTCAGTGAAGCTGACTATCATCGCTTGAACCTCAATGACATTGCTGACATATACTTGCTCAAGGTTCAAGGCAAACTTCAAAACTTGTCCGGTAGCCTTCAGTATGACGTCATCAACTCCATTTTGCTCTTCATGCGCCAAACCATTATCAAAGCAAGAGTCGAAGATGCACAACTCGGGGTTGAAAGTTACCAAATGTCACTCAACTTTACTGCTCCACAGTTATATCCTCCTGACATCCCGCATTTAAGACCTTTCATCTTCAACAAGAAACCTTTTGGAGTGGTTTACCTGCACAACGATAGTTACCGTTTCATGAAATACGAAGAGGTTCATAAGTTCGGGGATCAGACTCTCAGATTTGTCAGAATTCAGCTGAATGAAAAGCTCAAAGAATATAGTAGTGGGATTAAAGTGGGATGGAATAAAAGAGATGAGAAAGAAGCACTTAAGTTCTTGGCTAGGATTGATCAAAAGCTGAGGTTCAGGGAGCAGATACGCACTTTGGAGATTTTAATTGGAGTAGGGGAACCTATTCAGAATATACTCACTTACCGCCGTCCAGACACTCCTCGAATATGATCAGCTTGGTATAACATTAACTTGGTTTCATCATTATTTTTTCTTCATCCATAACTATGGTTTGTGCACACATAACAGTGTACATCCCGCACTTGTTTTGAAAGGACCCTAAGGTACGCTTCAGTGCCTCAATCATTATATAAGGAGCGAAGGCTTCTTACTTTTGAGTAGAATTAATCAAACATTTTCTTATTTTCATAATTCTGCTCAAAAGACAAGTATTTCACCTCAATGAGTATTCACTTGTTAAGGGGGAGCACTTGAAAAATCATCGTTTTGGAAAACAAAAGTTCTTGTTGATATCTCCCCATAAGACTCAAAAAGCATATTTTAATCAAATGTTTATCAAAAAACAACATCTTATATGCTATTTTTGAGGGGGAGAAAAGGAAAGTGATTAAAATATGAAAGTTAACAGTTGCTGATAAGTCAAATCTCATGCGAGCTAGACTAAGATTCACCCAGGAATTGACAAAACATAAAAGTTAGTAAATTCAAAAAGATTTTTCCTCGACGGGTAATAACATCAAGTTAGTTACTAGAGCTAGTTGTCACCTAAAAGCTGACAATGGAACTCTTTAACTAGCCACGTAAGCGTGTCTCGAAAAGGATTAGTCTTAGTAGAAATGTACCGTTTCAAGAAACTTTCTGTGAATTTGACCAGGCCGGGTAATAACTTCAAGCTAGTCTAACTAGTGATGTAAGCGTGTCTCGAATCGGTCTTGTTCACTGAAAGTGGATCAATTCAAAAGTGCTCGCTCCTCCCGCATGTGCAAATTTATTAAATACATATGAGCACATGTGAAGGGGAGCCCTTCATAAGTAAAACATAAAACTCTCAAAGTGTTAAACAAAATGTTTGATTAGCACAAACACTTTGAGAGATTTTCAAAGGTTTCAATGGCAATTATAGGATAGTCATGGAGTTATAAGGTGATTAAGGTTAGGAAATAACCGTCCTATGATCCGCCTAAGCCGGAGGGATCTACCCAAGGACATCACCAATAGTTTGAACTAGAAGTCCTTAGGTATGATACAAAAAAAGGAGTAAAGAATGAAAGGAGAAAGAAGGGGTTGAAGAATTAAAAAGAAAAGTAAAGAAAAGGGTGAAAAGAAATAGCCCTCCATATGTTCAACCTTAGGGCAGACACCGGGTTCAATTCATATGCTACTGGTTGTTGCAAAGACAACACCGGTATTGAAGATTAAGTCGTCATGGATCCAGTGATGCAATGCACTAAACCTTCTTAACCACTCAAGTTCTCTTAAAAGAGCTTGTTTCATTCTCACGGGGAACCAGTGTAATCTATCGACTTATCTCTTAGAGATAGTTGATATTGAAGCAGGAGGCCCCTCCCTGGTCTCCGTATAGGAAACCTAAGTGAGCACTTATCGAGTCTAGAGACATGAGATACGTCAAAGATCTCTTAGGAACACTTAATATTTCTACAACTGGTGTTCTACATGAATGGGCACCAGCTGTAACTTATCGAGTCCTTCGCAGATCTTAGCAATCTGCCGAGAACGTTTATGAGAGAATTACATATGTATTTCTCAATGATTGAACGGAAATTCCTGCCAGGGTCAACATCAAACAGCCCTAACAGCAGGTCACTTCGGTAACCCCACAAGGGTTACGCTTAGTGTTCGTGGTGGTTCTTTAGCGATCTACAGTCATGGAGTGATCCCTAGCGACTCACCCAGTCATTGAGCTACCTAGTAGGTCTCGTAAGCTCCTTCGGGAGTATCTGATATGGGCACGGCCTGGATAAGGATTAGAAGGAGTCTTCACAATATGCTGTTGACAAGCTCTAATTCCTTATCTGTAAGTACCGGTTGATTATTGCTAACCGTTTACTTGCAGGTACATCTCCTCCATGATGGTAGATTCCAGCATGCTTATACATACATCTTGAAGCAAATGAATGCTCCCCTAAAGATCTTAGCACCACAAAGTTCAAAGAAAGATTCTACGCCAAAAAGAAGAATCTGCAAAGTATAAAGACTAAAGATCTAAGTGTATGAAAATGAACTTCGTGCTTTCATAAGTCAAAGTCCAAAGATGTATGAGCATGTTGGAATGGCGGACAACCACCACAGACACCGAAGGGACGATCGGCAGACAACTTCATAACATGATCACCATCACATCAACAAAGAACGAAGTACAAAGAACGATGAAAGATTATTCTAACTATTTTTTGAGAACGTCGACCACAAAGTCAAAGTATTGAAGATGACGACGTCAAGCAACCTTTGATGACCGACCCTTAGGGGGAGATTGTTGGGAATACACTTTATTATTTCAAGTGTCGGTCATTGAGTTTTGGTATAGGTTGCATTACTTAGTTATAACATTAGTTATTTTATGTATTTTGTAAGTTTTATGCTTGGTTTATACGTTTGGATAAAGTCTAAGGGCTAAGTATGTCATATTGTCTAAGTTTAGAGAAGCCCTAATCCTTACCTATAAATAGCTATGTGTAACCTCATTTTGAGGTTGGTTGGTTCACTAGTAAGGTTATTAGTCTCTTATTTTCATTAGGTGTTCCTTCCACTCTCTCTCTCTACCTACTTTCTCTCTCTAGATCTATTAGTGATTATGTTATTAAAATCATGACCTAACAATAGTAGATGACTACTCACGATACACGTGGACTAGGTTTTTAAGTGACAAGACCCAAGCCTTTGAAAAATTCAAAATATTTAGTAAAATGATTAAAAATAAATTAGGATGCACAATAGTAGACATTAGGACGGACCATGGTAGGGAATTTGACAACGAAGTACAATTCGGAAAATATTGTGATTTAAATGGAATATCTCACAATTTCTCCGCTCCTCGTACTCCTCAATCAAATGGCGTAGTAGAAAGAAAAAATAGGTCACTACAAGAAATGAGTAGAACAATGTTAAATGAACAATGCATCCCACAAAAAATTTGGTGTCACGCTGTAGATACATCAACATATATTATTAATAGGGTATCAATTAGGAGAATTCTAGGAAAAACTCCTTATGAGTTATTAAGAGGTAGAAAACCAAACTTAAGCTACTTTAGGGTATTTGGAAGTAAATTTTATATTCTAAACACTAAGGAATACCTAACTAAGTTGATCCAAAATCATATAAAGGAATATTTTTAGGATACTCACAAAATAGTAAAGCATATATAATACTTAACAAACACTCCATGAAAGTAGAAGAATCACTAAATGTTACATTTGATGAAACACCACCACTTCCTAAAACTTTACCTTTAGAAGATGATGACTTAGTCGAAGATGAAGCTATTGAGGTTAGTAAAACAAAACCCATAGGAAATGATAATGAAGACATTAACTTAGGAAATAACAAAACTGTAAATGTTAAAGAATCAAGATCACATCCATTAGACAATATAATAAGACATCTTAACCAAAGCATCCTAAGGTCACAAGCCCAAGATAAAAATAATTTCTTTTGTTTCCTCTCAGCAATAGAACCTAAGAATATTAATGAGGCTTTAAAAGATGAAAGTTGGGTTATAGCAATGCAAGAAGAATTAAATCAATTTAAGGCAAATGATGTTGGGGAATTAGTCCCAAATCCAATGAATATGACCATCATAGGAACTAAATGGGTATATAGGAATAAGTTAGATGAAATTTTTTGATACATAATCTGGCGTGGTCCGGATTCGACGACTCCCTGGGCAGTTAGTCATCTTCTCGAGCCCTGAGTAGACCTGTCAACAAAGAGAACCCGTTAGAAGTGGACCCGAGGCCATAGCCCAAATGATATGGCTTATAAGAGTTAGGTTTAGAGTAACTTGTTGTATTGTTGTGAATGGAATCCCAACCCTATATTTATAAGGCATGGATTAGGGTTTAGGCGTAGAATGGGCCGTTGTCTGCCGGGCCTGGCCCATTCCTGGCCCAGTCCGGACCGTACGTCCACAAGCCCTCCAAGTTTAGTATGACATAGTGCGTGGCTATGTTATGCTAGACTTAAGTTCTGTTCATGGCCGCGTAGGCCCAATCAACCATGACGGCATGGCCCATGTGTGCGTAACTTGTGTGTACATGGGACGGACCATACTGCGAAGCCCACATGCGACAGTGCGCACTAGGATTGCGATTGTGATTGTCTCACAATGGCGAAGGTGGATCTCGTATGCTGCATCCTGGGTAAGGGTGTACCTTTTGTACCAGTAGCAATGCAGCATGGTGTGATAGAAGACGTGCTTCTGTGGCAGAAGTGGGTGTCGTGCACGACAAGGATGCGCACTGTGCGCGACAGAGGTACGCGCTGTGCGCTAACATTACATTCGTCTTTACAACCAACAGAGGACGTCTCCCATGCGGCAAGATGGTGCGAATATTTAAATCCGTCTTTGTACCGGGCTTGCAATACGATTCGTTTGCGTTTGTGACAACGATTCGATTAGATGTTTACGTGAAATCAATACAACAATAGATATGAATAATAACAAGTAAGTAAGTAAAGGAAAGTAAAGGAAAGATCAAACCGGCACTCGAAGATTTATAGTAGTTCGGCCACGAGGCTCACTCCTTCATCCCTACTCCACTCCTCGAGTCTCACACTTAAGAGTTTCACAAACACTATATCAACACACTCCCTTATGGTGGAAAAAACCATACACAAGCTTACACCAAGTTTAACGACACTAAGCGGAATGTCGAGTCGTAATCCTAGCTAGAACCAATCTACTAAAGCCCACATGGCTTCACACCTCGTACCAACACGATGGCACGAAACAACACAATACACAATACGATACTTACACTCAAGTCCTATTACATACACGAACGATGAATGAAAAGAATGATAAACCCGCAACAATGAGATGAGATGAGCACAACTCTTCTTCAACACTTCGTTTATTGATTACAACGAATGTTCTTCTCTTGCACTTAGAGGAATGATGAGTTTCATCACTTGTAAACAACTAGAACTTGATAATGTGATCAAAGAGTATGTTTTGGAAAGGATTTCGAAATACAGAAGGTTTTAGTGCATAAGAGGTGAAGATTTATGAAAGATAACATTTCTGTATTTATAGGCGTTAGGAGAGAGGCGACGGTCCTTTAAATGCCAGACGGTCCCTGATGTGGCTATCTAAAGCTTCTACTTATCTTTCTATCTTTTCTTACTATCTACCATTCGAATAAACTTTTGAACTATGTTTTGTATTTCCGCTTCAAACTATGTCTATATTTCCGCTGCTACTAAGGTTTGAGTTATGTTTTGAAACTCTTAATGTTTTAAAATATATTTGAACGGTATGTTTTATTAAAAGGTCTCGACATGAGATCGTTTTCTATGCTTATGTATATGATTCCCCTCAAGTAATACCCCTAACTATGTTCCGCTACCATAATGCGAGTTGAGGGTTTTATACAACTTGTGTCACTCAGTGAGATTTTTAATGTTTTGTTATTGTTTATTGATTTGATGATGATGCTGTGGTTGTCACTCAGTGAGATTTTTAATTTTTAATGTTTTATACAACTTTTAGTTTGTTTGGTTCTCGTCCGAAGGCTAGACCCAAGGGGTCAAGCCACGACTCGCTATGAGTCATAGAAAGGCATGTAGTTTTAATGACATGGTGGAGTTGTAGTTATGTTTGTGTTATATCAGATTTAGTTGGACTAGGTTTGGTTATGAATCGGCTTGGCCGATTAGGACTTGGAGTTGCATTTTGGTTTTGGATTTGTTGTATTAATTTGGTATTGAGGTGCTTGATTTGATTGTATTTGTGTTGGTTTGGTTTGAGCCGAGAGCCCGTAGGCTCGATATAGGACCGAGCCGTGACTCATGGTGAGGTTTCGGGAAATATTAATGTTTTGAAAATGTTTAATTTGAATTTTAAAATAAAAATTTAATATAAAGTTTTAATTGAAAATAAAACGTATAACTTATTAATTCAAAAGTTTTAGAAATTTTTTGAAATATATGTATATATATTTACTAAAAATCTGTTTCATAAAAAAAATGAATTTGACATTGTTTTTATAAGAAAAATGTTAAATGAATAAAAGTGGAAATTAATTATAACTTGAATGTATTATCGGCTCGGTTAGTCGAGTCGTGACTCGAAGCGAGTCACGGCCAAGGTTGATTATTTTGTTTGTTTGTCTGTTTGTCTATTCTTTTCGATATTCTTCTTTCTTTCATTCTTTTCTTCTACTCTTGTCTTTCTTGGATATTCTTTCGTAATCAACGACTTATTCTCTTTTCTGTCTTTCTTGTCTTCCACACGAGACTCAAACGTATTTCTTTTCAAAATTCCATTGAAACTAAAACCTTTTCCTCAAGTATTGTTTATTGATTTATTCGAGTATTATTGCTGAGTTATGCCATTTAAATTGATTAGGTTGTCCTGAAGTTCATTTTTCGTGACATATTAGTTGATTGCTTTGCTAGATTCATAGCCCCATTTTAATTTTTTATTATTTATAAAACCCATGGGGTGAGATACATGCTTTTAAATGTTTTATGAGCACAATAGTTTATGGTATGCTTTTCCTGACTGGTATGCTTTCCTGATTAGTATGCTTTTCTTGACCGATATGCTAAGTAGCTTTACCTTACCACAAGCAAGACCCTCCGATCATGAACCATTAATCACTTGCGACTGAGCGTGAATATAGGGATATAGGTCTATAGGAATTGACCCTCCCGCCATGTTGACTGAGTCCGGTCCGCGTGTGACGTACTATATTTGAATTCCCTAGGTAATTGGCAAGATACCTAGCTTTGGGGGCATTTATTATATTATGAAATTCCACGGTTATTTTCGACTTACTCAAGTTGTTAATGGTGCTGGTTAACGTTTTGCATGTCATGAGCTTAGCTTTATCATTTTACAATATTATATACACAGGGATGTATATTTATTGTTGTTGTTACCCGATATTTGCATTTGTTGCTTATATCTTCAAGATTAAAATCTTATGCTCAACTTTATTTACTAAACCTATGACTTGCACTCAACCTTTGTGTTGACTTTTAAGCATGTTTTATCTCAGGTAACTAGCTAAAGATGCACATCTTTTTGGGCAAGATGGAGTGGCTAGGACTTCTTGGAGGCTATTTGTGGATATTTTATCTATATATGGCCATCTTTCTATCATTTCTTCAAAACCTTTTAAAACTATGTCTTTTATATTTCCGCTGCAAACTTTGTTATTTCCGTTGCTAAACTTTGTGTACGTTTTCCGCTGCAACTGATGTTTATTTTCTGCTGCTACTTGTTTATAGAGTCCTTTTACTTTAATGGTTTTGATGAAATAAAATGTGGGTTTTTATTTAAAAGCGTCCTATTTGGGATCGTTTTCTATGACGTGACTATTTTACCCCTCAAGTATTACCCCTGGCTATGTTCCGCTACCATACCCGAGTTGGGGGTATTACAGAATGGTATCAGAGCCATGGTTTATAGAGAACGAGGTCATACTTGACTATAAACATTTTTTTGTAAGTCAAGAACTTAAAACGTTTTTGGAAAAAAAAAACAAATAGCCGCCAGCCCTCCGTACCACTTCGCCTTTACTTAAATTTTGCTTAAACTCTTATGTTGCATGTTTTGCGCCATCATGAACTTGAGGTTTTCCATTTATATTTTTCGGCGAGAAAATTTTTTTCAGTAAAATTTGGCTAGGATTTTTATATTTTCTCTGATACTCCGTATAGAGAATTATGTCATCATCAGTCCCTTCCGACCAGTTTCCACTTACCCTACCAAGTCCTGAAGAGGACCCACACCCTATTGAGGATGATGTTGATATTAATGATATGGATGAGATGAGTGAGGATGATGAGGAGATGGAGGATGATGATGATGAGATGGAGGATGATGATGGAGATGAGGATGAGGAAGATCAGGAGGCTCCTCCCGCACCACCTTCACGTATTATATCAAATGTTACTTACGAGTCAGACGCATCAAAAGCATTAGGACATGCCCTCGGGACAAAGATTACGTCGACATTCAAGGTTGGTGAGTCTTCAACGGCTCCGCGTGTTACACCTTCAGAGCTCAGAGCAAAGTTGGGCCGCTTGAGGCAGGATATCACCTGGTGTCAGGGTCGTTATGGGTCGATGGCCAGGCGTACGTGTTATCAACCACCCGAGGTTGTAGATTTGGTAAAGGAGATGAAAGTACAAAAAAAGAATATGGATAAATTATCTGTTGGGTTGCATAGGCAGGATGCGAGGTTGAGTTAGGTGGAGAAGGCGGATACCGAGCTTCAAGATAGTAGAGCAGTTGACTATGAGGGAAGTTTTTTGCATTTTGATGATCGTCATTAATGAGGCGAAAAATGATCCGTTTTTAGGGGGTCATTTAAGCCCGGAATTGAATTTATTTGATCAAATATTACCCTAAATCGTTCCTTTTGTGATTTTAGGTACTTTTGGAGTAAATTCTGGAAAATGAAGCATTTTGAATGTTTTTGGAGCATAAAAGTGAAGAAAACGGCAAAGTCTTAATTTTCCTTGCTGGGAACAGTACCTGACGGCGTCACAAAATTTTTCAAGACGGTGTCATGAGTAAAATAAGAGGTGAAGTGGAATAGAGTCCGTGACGATCCAGAGAGTTTTTATACTAGGGGCATGACGGCGTCACCATAGGCCGTCATGGTCCCATTACACGTGATGGCCCAGAGAAAATTGTACTTGACGGTGTCAGATCTGGATCTAGGCAATCCGATATTATTTTCGGCGGCGAGTTGACGGCGTCAGATTTTTCTTCTTGACGCCGTCATGATGGAAAATCTATATATAGTTTTTTAATTTTCACTCATAAGGGAGGACAAGTAGAGGGATAACTTGGAGAAACCCTATCACGATTTTCACTGTATTTTCAAGGATTTTTACCCTTTGAAATCTTTCATGTTCAATTAAGATAAGTATCCTTTCAATTCATTCAATATGTCTATGTGTTGTTTGAATATATCTTACGCTTGTCTTGATTTTAACATGCTAGGCTATAGCTGTAGTGAAACCTAGATGTTGATTATGGGTTGATTACTTGTTTATAATTGTTACGGATGAATGATTTCGATGTTAGGCGTAAGAAAACTGCCAGACTTCCATAGGGTAACATGCTTGAACGTCTTAAGAAAATGAACGAATGCCTACTAAGCTTTTATGGTTGTATTTAATGCATGAGTGAATTCTAGTGATCCCATGTTAGGAGCTTTTTGCAGGCTCGACATAAGAGTGAAGTAGGAGCTTATAGAGTTGGGGAAGTACGTACGCCACCCCACGAATAGTATTAAGGAATATAACCCGTCATCCACGCAATTGTAACAAACTATCAACCTGTAAAAGATATCCAGGGAGTAATGAAATCTAAGTAAAAACAATTTTCCCATTTATTGTTCACACCACATTAGTAATTAGCTTTATTTACATTTTTGTTATTTTATTTTGATTGCATCTTTAGTTATTAGGTTAGTTGACTAGCAACTAATTCTGCCCACTCTTCCAAAAACCCGAGATTTTAATTGCTTTTATAAAAAATATAAAAATACAAAAAGAATCATCCCTCACCTCTAGACATAGTTTTTAGGCTTTCTAATCCTAGCGACACTATTCTGGAGTTGAACGATCAATCCCCCGGTACTTGTCACTATACTATACTACAACGATCAGGTACACTGCCTGGTGGGGGTTGTAAGCTTCTCGAGATCCCTCAAGAGGTAAAGCCTGGTGCAATTCCCTCGCATCAAGTTTTTGGCGCAGCAGCCCGGGGAATAGTTATTGTCTAGGTTAGGATTTCTTTTTATTAGGTCTACTCATTAGATTCCTATCAAGTGAGATTTTTTCTTTTTATTTTGTAGCTTTCTTGTAGTCTATCTTTTCTTTGTGACTTTGTTTGTAATTTGCTTCAAATGGGCTTCTCACTTAGACTTCTAAGATTGCAAGATAAGGTTGAGTGGCTAGAACACCAAGAAGTTCAAAATACCTCATTTAGAGACACCTATGAATCATATGAGCCTTCACCTAGGATCGATTCTTCTGAACAACCTCCATGTTTAAGATCTCGTTTTAGTGAGGCCAATAGGATATGCGACCTAGTTTGCCAAGAAATTAATGAGAGAGCCGTTGCAACAAATCATAAGTTGGATGAAGCACTAGGTTTGCTGTTATCACTACCTAAGAAAACAATTGAGGAGGATTTTGCCGAGCATGACCACATTGATCAAAAAGACCTAGGTTTTATGACCAATGACTTTGAATCTCAAGGTACACATGATGAATCCTTTAGGAAAATTGAATATAAGATTAATGAGGGAGATCCTTATAATTCGGACATAGAAGTTGAGATGCCTAGAGAAGCACGTGAGATACTTAGGAGAATGCTTAGGATAGATTCTACCAAAACACATGATGAGGATATAGGTGATCTTGGCACATGGAATGATGAGGTCAATAACATAAGCCCACAAAATACTCAACCATCATTTGAGGCACACACATCGCCTGTGACTTACCCGGAAGAAGTAGAAGAAACTTTATGAATTCCGATGGAGGTAGAACCCTTGGACCAGGCACCACTTGAGGATATAGGTTTGAATACTTGTAGTGATAACCTTACTCCTAGTTCTAGGGAATTGATGCGTGGGAATCGCACCTTGCTTTACCTCTCGAGGGATCTCGAGAAACTTACAACCCCCACCAGGCAGTGTACCTGATCGTTGTAGTATAGTATAGTGACAAGTACCGGGGGATTGATCGTTCAGCTTAGGAATAGTGTCGCTAGGATTAGAAAACCTAATTAATAGTTCTAAAGGTGAGAGATGATTATTTTTGTATTTTTATAATTTTATGAAAGCAAGTAAAATCTCGGGTTTTGGAAGAGTGGGCGGAATTAGTTGCTATTCAACTAACCCAAAGCTAATATATAATTGAAATAAAATACTAAAAATGAAATTAAACTATATTAAACTAAGGTTGTGAGCAGTGGTTGGAGAAATTGTGTTTACTTAGACTTCACTACTCCCTAGATATCGTTTACATGTTAATTACTTGTTACACTTGTATGGATGACGGATTGTATTCCTTAATACCATTCGTGGGGTGGCATACATAACTCCCCAACTCTATGAGCTCTTATCTCCTCCTACACCATGACCCAGCACAACTATAGGGATTGTAAACAGTGGCTCATGCATTAAATACAACCAATCAAGACCTAGTACGCCTCGGTTCATGTTTCTTAAGACGTTCAAGCATGTTACCATTTGGAGATCTGCCAGTTTTCTTAAGCCTAACATATAAATCATTCATCCAAAACAAGAATAGACAAGTAATCAACACATAATCAACATCTAGGTTTCATTAGATCTAAGCAAACACAAAAGAGATCTAGCCTAGCATAGCGGAATTGAGACAAGAACAAGATATAAACAAACAACACATAGACATATTGATTGAATTGAAAGAACACTTATCTCAATTACAATGCAAGGTCTCAAGGGTTTGGAACCCTTGAAAAACCTGTAAAAGATACACCAAAATCGTCTTTAGGGTTTCACCAAAACTTCTCTCTTTTAATGAAAAAACTAGAAACTATATATAGGAAAAGTAGGCTGACGGCGTCAAGAGTTACATGTGACGCCGTCACCTCGCCGCCAAATACTTCCTCGGACGGCCTTGATCTACTTATGACGGCCTATCTGACGCCGTCATCAACCACGGTATTTTATTCTTGCCACTTTGACGCCGTCAAGAAGGCGTTTGACGCCGTCACCACCTACGGTATTTTATTCTTCATGGCTGACGCCGTCACCTTGTATCTTCAGCATGGAAATTTGGTACTTTGCCGTTTTCTTCACTTTTATGCTCCAAAAACGTCCAAAATGGCTTCTTTTCCAGAATTCACTCTCCAAACACCTAAAATCACAAAAGGAACGATTTAGGGCAATATTTGATCAAATAAAGTCGGATTCGGGCTTAAATGACCCCCTAAAAACGGATCATTTTTCGCCTCATCATATACCCTTACACTTGAGATTTGCTTGTCCTCAAGCAAATGAGCTTTTATTCTACTCAAAAGACAAGTTAGGGGTCATTTAACACTAATATAAAAGTAATTACAACAAATAATCGTTCCACTAAAGACCAATAGACAAGCACGGAGGTCATACACAAGCACCTCACAAATAGTGTTTAGATACTCACATCTCTCGGGTGTAATAAAGTAATATAACATTATGGAAATGGAAGATATCTCTCACTACCTGTCATAACAAAATTAGATTACCATAGGCTTGGGAAAGGATCAAACCTCCACCACATGGCGTAAGCACCTAGGATAAACTATCAAAGAGGTCTTTTAAAGGGTTGTAATGTTAGGTATAGGGATATGAATTACACGGTTTTGTTGGATAAAGGAAGTTTTACTGGTGGCGAGTTAACAATCTTGGTTAATTACATGCACAAGATGGCGTTGCTAAGCCAAGACTAGACTCGACTTAAGCTATCAAATGAAAAATAACAAAAACATAAAATGAACTTAGAATAAAAACGGGATGGTAGTCCGTATGTTTTTTTTCTCTCTTTTTCCTTTTTCTATATATTTTTTTTTTTTTTTTTTTTTTTTTTTTTTTTTTTGCATACAGTCTTACCCTACCATCCAAAATAATACATCATAGGGGTTTGAGCAATCCCCTTACACTTGAATCTTTACATACTTTACATTAAACTATTTTAATGACTCGAATTAAGAAAATCAAAACACTTGGAGCACTTTTAAGATTAACGTACATATGGGGGTAATAATATTATGTTCTTCCCCATTACTCCATAAAATAAGTACTTACCCATGAGTCCCAATTGTCCCAAAACAATATGTACAAGGATATGACTCGACTTAGCAACCATGTAATCAATTAGAAAGTTAACTTAGGGTTTAACAAATAACAATAATGCACTAAAAATGAGCGCATACACGGAAGGCTAAGGCGATTTGGGTGTACATTTAAGTGGGGTGTAACAAATTCTTCCTTTAAGTAAGATGCTTAAATTTAGAAACGAAAAGATAGGCTCGGAGGGGTGTACTAGGGGTTTCGTGTACTAAAAATGAGTACAACGCTAAGGGTGTGGGAAAATTAGTTGACTTAACTAGCCAAGTAATATGACTTAAACGGTCAAGTAATTGTAATACGGGTTTAACACAAGGGTGATCCTAATGCCTCTTATCATGTAGTAAATCCTACTACACGAATGTAGTCTCACTAGCGGTCTCGGGATGCATCACTAACGCAAGTTCTAGAATCTAAATGCTACCGGTACACTCATAAGCACCAATAATAAATGCTTTTCCTATCAAATCTAAAGGCGAACCTCACATTTTTGGGTGGAAAATTTTTCTGAATATACGGTTATGTGCTAGTCATACAATCTCCTATCCATGAGACGCTTGTTATGGCTAAAGTTTCACTCCTAAATGTTGTAAAAAATTTTAAATTTGGCGCTAAAATTACACTAACAAGTATTTCTCATAGTTTTATTACTCATCTACCTTTAAACAAAACAAACTCAAGCAAAAGTGCATATGTAAGGTATCATCTTTTTACTCTCCCCTTACACTTAGGATGAACATTGTCCCCAATGTTCAAGTAAAGAATGTAAAAGTTAAGAAGTAAAGAGAATGAAATCAAATACTCCCCTGATTCGCTCGGTATGGATTATAGGTTGGCCAGGTTAAATCTTCCTCCAAGAAAACGAACAATCAAAGCTTCCCTTCCAGAATATAAATCATCTTCTTGTCATAAATAACCTGTAAATCCTGACAACAATAGACAAGGCAACTGTCACAACTCGTAATTTCCGGTCATTTTCCAAACTTCGACATTCTACTATTCACAAATTACTATTCATCGATCACTATTCATCGTTTTACTATTCATCATTTTTGAGGTCAATTTGACATTCCGAGACACATTCAGAAATTTTACTATTCACTTGACACTATTCATTTCCGAGAGAAAACCACTATTCACGTGCATTATTCATGTCATCGTAAATTTAGTTTACGAGTGTTCAAATTCGCGTAACCGTATTGGTTCAGGAGCGAATTCATGCATTTTTATCAGGGACATTTCATACGGACTAGAAATAGTCTGCACATCATCATTAGGGCACTTGCGTACTATTCCACTCGTAGGATAATTAAATTTATACTTTTGGTACAATTAACGATTTACGTACGTTTATTTTTAAATAAACACTAATACGCGAACTATAAATGTGTCTAACATGTCCGACACTCCCGACTATTGTCCCAATATATTTGTATACTCATTTCTATAATATAAAAATTGTAATATTAATTTACCCGGTATTTTGGAAATTTATTTATTACGTATCGTACGTTTAACTTAATAACGACGGTTTTCACCAAAATTAAACAATAATCACCCAAACTCTCCGTACTTGTGCCCGACATATTTTTACAATTTTTACAACTTTATTACGTCCCGAATAACTTCGATAAAATTTATTTCTAACAAACCCGGTACCCGATTAAACCTTAAACCTAAACCTAACCTAACTACACTTTACTACTAATACTAATTTTCCTAATTAATCCCAAGACAACCCCCCCCCCCCCATTTTCCTCCTTTAGGACCGGCCACCCCCCCCCCCCTAAGGTCTTCATGCTTTCAAACCTCACCAACACTCTTAATTACTCACCAAACTTTTGTCTCCAAGTATATAAGAAACTTTTCATCCATTTTTTAGTTACAAAATCATTTTTACAAGGCAAGTAAACTTTTCTCTTCATTTTCTCTTGAGCGTGGATCGAACTAAGGTGTTCAAGGAGCAAGGAGTATAAATTTTACAAGATCTTGTCATAAACTAGTTTATATAATCATCCTTGTTAGAGTTTTGAAATAAAAACTCAAGGATTAGTAGGTTTTGCATCATTTAAACTCTCTAAACCATCAAGTAAGTAAACAAACTCATTTTTATGATTTTTACAAGTTATTATTATGTTTATATAATTTTCTTACAAGATCTCATACATGCATTAACTTATACCACTCCATTTTTGTACATATATAACTTTCTAGCCCTAGAAATGGACATATAAGAAACCCTTGTTAGACCTAGTGGATTGATGATGTTTAAGGACCCATGACACCTTAAGAAGGTGTATGGTAGGTTTAGACTAGCTTTGTGGTGTTTGAAAGTGGTTTGATGGAGGATGGAACTAGTTTGGAGACTTGAAAATGGTTTTTGAAACTTTTGATATACCTACTGTCCCTATTTTAATTTCGTGGGAAAATCAGTAGATGGTGACTAAGTTTTGACCAAAGATTTAGAAAATACATTCAAAAACGAAACTTTGGGCGAAAGAACGGATCAAAACGAGTTTATAACGAAGGAGATATGATTTTTGCAAATTTAACGACGAAAACTACTTTTCCAAAAACTGCTTGCTGTTTGGCAGAATACGACGGGTAAAAAGAGGTATTAAACGTAACTTAAAGGAGCCGAGTTATCAAAAATATACTAGTATACACAAAGACGAATCCGTGGACATAAAGAACAAGGAAAACGAGCCTAAAACGACCGAGTTATACCCGTTTTAACATTGTCAAAACTATATATATATATATATATATATATAGTCACAAATAAAAATAATAACGTACGTATTAAATGGTATGTTTTCTAGCAACGTTACTAATGACTATTTTCTTAACAAATGAATACGTACGACCCGAGGGGAAAATTTATACGACATGACGACGTCATTCTAAGGTTTTGATACAAGGATTATAACGCTAACTTTTTCGTACGAGTTAATATGACAAGTTATATACTCCTATATATGGATATATTTTCCTAAGTATGGAAACTATTTTACTATGACGATAACTAGTATTTCCAAATTACGAGTGGTATGAGTATCATGTGCATGTGCATTCATTTCATTTCGTCTTGATCTAAGTTAGATCACATTCATTCATTTAGGTTGCGGCTAGTGTTCGCGCCTTGTTGTCCCGATCATTCCATCACTTTGTACTATCATTTCGAGGTGAGTCATAGCCGCACTTTTACTTGTTTAATTACTTCATAAACTCTTTGGGGGAGATACATGCTTAAATACTTGATTTATACTTTTATACGATTTGAATTATTTCTGAAGGAGAATACGATGCTTTTATTATTTTTGTACAATGCCAAGTATTAAATTCCTTACATTGCTTAAGTTTCCTTATTACCATGTCTTGACAAGGCCCCTTTATTATTATGGACCGTTAATTAAGTTCCAAGCGAGAGTGAGTGAATAGATCTATTGAGGGTGACTCCTCCATCTATGTTTGGGTTGCTCCAACAGTATTACAGATGCATTTCATGTCTTTATTATTAGAGTGTCTGGTAAACACTCATTTGGGGCCAAGTAACGTCTAGCTTCGGTTTCATGAGCTTAAGAGACAATGTAGTTTTATGACTGAAAAACTTATTTCTTTATACTTGGGCTATGGTACATAAAATTAAAGTTAAATACTGATGGTTTTTATAAATCTTGTTTCGGATTTCTTATGTCTGATTTCTTATTTCGGATTTCTAAATTCTGAGTTCTTATACCGGATTTCTTATGTCTGATTTCTTATTTCGGATTTCTAAATTCTGAGTTCTTATTCTGGATTTCTTATGTCTGATTTCTTATTTCGGATTTCTAAATTCTGAGTTCTTGTTCTGGATTTCTTATGTCTGATTTCTTATTTCGGATTTCTTATTACTGAATTATGATGTCTTTGTATTGGCTTTAATACTGACTTACGATGATTTTAGTGGGAAATTCTTCTCTTCAAATGTTTTACCATATCTACTTGTTCTTTAAATCTATGAACTCACCAACCTCGTGTTGACACTTTAGCATGTATTTTCAGGTTATTAAGGTAGCTCATGATGCATGCATTTGGACCTTCATGGAGTCGTGGAGACGACGCGTCTGACTATATTTTTCTACACCTATGAACGTTTGATCTTGTTGAACTTATCTTAACTAAAATGGCAATATCTTTTGGGACCTATGTTTTGTAAACTCTGAATGTTTTAATGATCAAACGCTGTATTTTCTAAACGACACTTTAGGTCGTTCAATATAACTGTAACTATGGTGCTATGACAGTCACCCCCAGGTATTCCATTCCGCTGCCATTCAGGTATTTTGGGGGTGTGACAGATTGGTACCAGAGCTAAGGTTATAGCGAACTAGGATGTATCTTGGACCCTAGACTATAACCACATCATCATAGCATCTCATCATTTCATCATAGGTGCATATTCACTATACATGTTGCTTTACGCACACGCTGTACGAGTTATTCATACCCATAATCATATATATATATATATATGGTTATATTGACCTGGTTCACAAGTGACATGTCTTCAGATACCCACGCTGTTATCCTTTCATCGGATTCCGACATTGAAGATGCCTTGTCATCTTCCACTACCATTATACCAGTTACACGTATACCACCGTTAGCACTATTGATTTGTTATAGGAATAAGGTTTTCCTATCAACCTATACATAGAATGCCGTTTGGTAGAGTATTCAGATTTAATTTTAATGGACTTATTAGGATGCTTATTACAAGAGAGATAACATGTTTTCTTTCCTTATCTAGTAGGACGCTTACTACTTAGGTACTATCACCACCATTGGTTACTTATTACACTATTGGTCGTCCCATAGTGCGTACTTCAACTTTACCTCTTAGATGTCGCGAGATAGCGCGAAAGAGGGTAGTATCCCATTCACTATTATCACCATTATCTCCTAACTCATCACTAGGATCGCATTGTCATCAATGTTATTCTCATCCTTTAGAATACCACCATTGTCATTTCCCTTTTCCATTTTCAATTGCCATGAATTAGATAACGCCTTGTGGATAATACCAAGATTACGGACTCAACAGGAACATCTACAGGCTCCTCAAGAATGGTTTAGAACCTACACTATCTAGGACTTGATCGATGCACAACTACAGATACCACTTCAGGACTATCTCGACCTTATGATGCCATAAACCTGATTTCACCTAGAAGGATTACAGGAAGTCTTTAGACTAGACTTATATCTTTACTAGCTTTTGCTATTATCCTAGCCACGAGAGGTGTGGCATAGTTCGAAGAAACTTGTAGTATTTTGATTGATGAACAAACGGAATCACCAAGTATTGACTCTACTATGGAGGAATGGTTGTGCTATCTATGATATGGATTCATATAGACCGAAACTTTCATGTATTATATTCATGATTTATGAATATGATGATTTTTATTACCTATAGATTCTCATGGACTTTTATGATTTGATGGAAATAGATTTAAGCAAACCACTCCAAGCATGACGCAAGCTGCTGTTGGACAAGTCATTGCCAAGAACATGGCTACTACCTTCACCAAGGAACTTACTCACGTGGAATTTATGGGTTGTAATCCCCCCTACTTTAGCGGAATTGGAGACACAAAGGAATTTCTCAAATGGTTTGAAGAAATAGAAATGATATTTCGATGTGGCGACTGTCGTAAGGAAGACAAGGTTAAGTTTGCCACATGCACTTTTCAGAATCTTGCCCAGGAATGGTGGACCACACATGTTAAGATAGTAGGAGTCGATGATGCTTACTCACGCTCTTGGGAGGAACTAAGAAAGATGATGGGTATAGCCTTTTGTGTAAGAAGTGAATTACGGGAAATAGAACAGGAAGCACTAAACCTTACCATGGTAGGAGATGATGTTGTCAAGTATACTGCTCATTTTTATGAATTAGCTCGACTAGACCCTGCAATTGGTGAACCAGAAATTAAGAGACTTGAAAGGTATGTCGGAGGACTTTCTCCTGAAATTCGTATGTTGGTCATCGCATGGGAACCCAATGCCATGTCTGAAGCTATCCAGATGGCAATCGAATCAAAGGAATACATAATTCGCGACAAGACATCAGGAAACAATAGTAACAACAAGAGAAAATGGGTCGGTAATCAGGATACTAATGCTACTCAACAACCATTTAAGATACAACAAGTGGTGGAGACCCGTGCAGCTGGGTCAAGCCAAAAGAAAAGGTATATTGGAAAATTACCCGAGTGCAACAAGTGTCGGTTTCTTCACAAAGGATCTTGCCCTTCTCAATGTAAGAACTGCCAAAAGGGCGGACATGAAGCCAAGGACTGCAAGGCTCCCACCCTCGCAAAACATCAGGAACTCACGGTAATTTGCCGTGAATGTGGAGTAGTGGGACACTTCAGGAGTAAATGCCCGGTGTTGAGAGACCGGAACTGGAGGAGGCATTTCATGTTGTAAAACCATAGTTGAGCCCTCTAGGGTTGTACTTTCTTTTGGTACTTTCCATAAGTACGTTGATGTAACCTAGTTGTATTAAGCACTTTCCTATCTAATGTAATGACTATCTTTTGTTATCTATGTGATAATCGTAACCTTCGTTTATTCCATCTCCTATTGCAATTATGCAATTTTCAATCATTACGTAACATTATACCATTGTCTTATTTAGGGAATAGGCCGATTTCGTATTTGATGGATTAGTAGATTATTACCATTCCATAGTAATTACCCATGTATCCAATAAACCATTCAACGAGTTTTATTTCAAACTAATTTACTACCTTATGGGGAAATTATTTTTACCAAATTTCTAAAATAAGCCGTTTTGTTACCATACTATAAACTGATTTTTCCTATATTACGCCAAATATTTACTATTATTACGCGAAACAATTTTTATATTACTTTGAAAGGAAATATCAGGATATCATTTTTAATAAGAATGCGTTGAACGCCATCTAAAACTTTTGAGAAAAGTAATATTATTTTGACTAAATCAAGCATCGCATCATTAGTCCTCAACTATACATAGCCTGATCACCTATGTATACTTCAGGAAGGATTATGCCATGAAGGAAATAGTTACTTTTTAAAGTATTGCTAATAACAATCTTCACCCAAAAGCGTTTTAGACAAGTAAACACTTTTATAAGTGTCTTTTTCTGACAAACTCTCCCTGGATACTTACCCCACCTGTCACCCACTTAGCCATTAAGTTGGATTGTTCCATTGACTTCTCTAGGAGAGACTTTCCATATCAATTACGAGTAGGATTCCTTGATACAAGAAAAGCAATGAAAGGATTACAGAACTACTAACCTAGACTAGAAGTATACACCAAGACAATTTATAGCTCAACAACAGTTCTAAGATGCCACGAGACCATCCGAACCACCATCTCTGACCGAGTTGTCCCATTTCTATTATTTAAAGGTACTAGCTAGACTGAGCTACAAGATCGAATACATTGAGAGAGTACGCTAAGCAAAACCATAGGAATAAACCAAGCCTCCTAACCGATACTGTATAGTGATTTGATTAAACATGGCCTTATCTAAACGCAACTTCCCTGCGGTGAGTTTTACGCCAAGAATGATTGATTCGAATTATGGATATCGATATAGATTCCCTCAAGGAATTGTGTTCTCAAGAAATTCTGGATAACCTCATTACCATACCAAGAAAGGAGTCAGACCCGAATATACATTTTGCCAACATGATGACAATTTCACGATAATCTATCTCAAGACTTAAGTTGGTTTAATACCTAGGCTTGTAGTTTGCCTGACAACCACCAATAGGCAAGGAAAGACATGTGTCTTATCATCCGTTAGACCAAGAGACAAGGAATCAAGACTGCTACCCATATTCTATCCCATTCGGATAACGCCAAGTTCGAAAGACGTAATGTTAAGGAATTAATCACAAGATTTATTGTACCCATTTCAATTATTCCGGATAAAGGTGATCGAATCACCTCAGACTTCTAACAATCATTTTAAGACTTCCTTCGGAACCTCATTAAGATATAAACACCGCCTGTCATCCTCAGACCGATGGTCACAACGAGAGAACGATTCGAACATAGAAAGTTATGCTCAGAGAGTGAGCAATTGACTCTAGAAATGGTTGGACTAACCATTTACCATAAATCGGATTCTTTTACAACCATAGTTATCGCGCGAGCATAGAGACTACACCATTTGAGGCACTTTATGATCGAAGTACCAATTACCCATTTACAGACTGAAATCGGAAAGTTAAATGCACTGGTCTAGAACTAAACTATGGAACAACAAAGGAAATTTCACAAGTCAAGAACCAGTTACAAGTAACGAGAGACTGGTAGAACTTAGGTTGGTGCATGACGCACATCATGCGGATTGAGTATCCCTGAACAACAAACCATCTAGATTCAAGTGGGAGAACGAACTAAATTGAAAACTTTGCCTTGGAGAGGCATGATACAATTTTGGTAACGCGAGAGATTGAACCTCAAGTATTTTGGACCATTTAAGATTCATTTTAGAATCGACCAACTGACATATAAGATTTGGGTTCTGACATAGTTCAGCAACGTGTGTTACCTGTATTACATTATAAACCTGAAGAAGAACTGATCATCTATTGACGAACCAAACTCGGAAAAAGCAAAACTCACTATTCCAATAGGTATTCATGATATAACCAGAAACCTCCTACAAGTCAAGAATCAATTACAAATTCTACAAGTTGTAAGCCATTAAAACTTCAAGTTGGTAGCCAGATCATGTTGAAAGTTCTGCCTAGGAAAGGCATGATATTATTCGGAAAAATTTGGAAGGTTAAAACTGATATACACTGGACCACGTAATATTTCAAACAAAAGTAGACCTAGTGGTCATCTGACTTGAGCCTTGTTAGAGAACAACCGGATTACACAACTATGTTTCGCCTATTCAAATCCCAGGAAATGACCTTCAGATTAGTCACTCATAATCCCAATTGGAAAGAATTCCAACACAAAAACGAACGTAAACCTGGTAAGAGGATCAATAGAAATCATGGACGGTTAGGTCGAACGATTGAAGCAAAGTCGAATTCCTATCGTGAAAGTTCGCTGGAATTCTTGAAGAGGACCCGAATTTACTTGGGAACGGGAATACCAAATGCAACTCAAGTATCCACGTCTTTTTACCAAATATACTTCAGAGACCAACCAAAACTGAACTTCGGGACGAAGTTCCTGTTAGTGGGGAAGACTGTCACAACTCGTAATTTCCGGTCATTTTCCAAACTTCGACATTCTACTATTCACAAATTACTATTCATCGATCACTATTCATCGTTTTACTATTCATCGTTTTTGAGGTCAATTTGACATTCCGAGACACATTCAGAAATTTTACTATTCACTTGACACTATTCATTTCCGAGAGAAAACCACTATTCACGTGCATTATTCATGTCATCATAAATTTAGTTTACGAGTGTTCAAATTCGCGTAACCGTATTGGTTCAGGAGCGAATTCATGCATTTTTATCAGGGACATTTCATACGGACTAGAAATAGTCTGCACATCATCATTAGGGCACTTGCGTACTATTCCACTCGTAGGATAATTAAATTTATACTTTTGGTACAATTAACGATTTACGTACGTTTATTTTTAAATAAACACTAATACGCGAACTATAAATGTGTCTAACATGTCCGACACTCCCGACTATTGTCCTAATATATTTGTATACTCATTTCTATAATATAAAAATTGTAATATTAATTTACCCGGTATTTTGGAAATTTATTTATTACGTATCGTACGTTTAACTTAATAACGACGGTTTTCACCAAAATTAAACAATAATCACCCAAACTCTCCGTACTTGTGCCCGACATATTTTTACAATTTTTACGACTTTATTACGTCCCGAATAACTTCGATAAAATTTATTTCTAACAAACCCGGTACCCGATTAAACCTTAAACCTAAACCTAACCTAACTACACTTTACTACTAATACTAATTTTCCTAATTAATCCCAAGACAACCCCCCCCCCCCCATTTTCCTCCTTTAGGACCGGCCACCCCCCCCCCCTAAGGTCTTCATGCTTTCAAACCTCACCAACACTCTTAATTACTCACCAAACTTTTGTCTCCAAGTATATAAGAAACTTTTCATCCATTTTTTAGTTACAAAATCATTTTTACAAGGCAAGTAAACTTTTCTCTTCATTTTCTCTTGAGTGTGGATCGAACTAAGGTGTTCAAGGAGCAAGGAGTATAAATTTTACAAGATCTTGTCATAAACTAGTTTATATAATCATCCTTGTTAGAGTTTTGAAATAAAAACTCAAGGATTAGTAGGTTTTGCATCATTTAAACTCTCTAAACCATCAAGTAAGTAAACAAACTCATTTTTATGATTTTTACAAGTTATTATTATGTTTATATAATTTTCTTACAAGATCTCATACATGCATTAACTTATACCACTCCATTTTTGTACATATATAACTTTCAAGCCCTAGAAATGGACATATAAGAAACCCTTGTTAGACCTAGTGGATTGATGATGTTTAAGGACCCATGACACCTTAAGAAGGTGTATGGTAGGTTTAGACTAGCTTTGTGGTGTTTGAAAGTGGTTTGATGGAGGATGGAACTAGTTTGGAGACTTGAAAATGGTTTTTGAAACTTTTGATATACCTACTGTCCCTATTTTAATTTCGTGGGAAAATCAGTAGATGGTGACTAAGTTTTGACCAAAGATTTAGAAAATACATTCAAAAACGAAACTTTGGGCGAAAGAACGGATCAAAACGAGTTTATAACGAGGAGATATGATTTTTGCAAATTTAACGACGAAAACTACTTTTCCAAAAACTGCTTGCTGTTTGGCAGAATACGACGGGTAAAAAGAGGTATTAAACGTAACTTAAAGGAGCCGAGTTATCAAAAATATACTAGTATACACAAAGACGAATCCGTGGACATAAAGAACAAGGAAAACGAGCCTAAAACGACCAAGTTATACCCGTTTTAACATTGTCAAAACTATATATATATATATATATATATATATATATATATATATAGTCACAAATAAAAATAATAACGTACGTATTAAATGGTATGTTTTCTAGCAACGTTACTAATGACTATTTTCTTAACAAATGAATACGTACGACCCGAGGGGAAAATTTATACGACATGACGACGTCATTCTAAGGTTTTGATACAAGGATTATAACGCTAACTTTTTCGTACGAGTTAATATGACAAGTTATATACTCCTATATATGGATATATTTTCCTATCATGTGCATGTGCATTCATTTCATTTCGACTTGATCTAAGTTAGATCACATTCATTCATTTAGGTTGCGGCTAGTGTTCGCGCCTTGTTGTCCCGATCATTCCATCACTTTGTACTATCATTTCGAGGTGAGTCATAGCCGCACTTTTACTTGTTTAATTACTTCATAAACTCTTTGGGGGAGATACATGCTTAAATACTTGATTTATACTTTTATACGATTTGAATTATTTCTGAAGGAGAATACGATGCTTTTATTATTTTTGTACAATGCCAAGTATTAAATTCCTTACATTGCTTAAGTTTCCTTATTACCACGTCTTGACAAGTCCCCTTTATTATCATGGACCGTTAATTAAGTTCCAAGCGAGAGTGAGTGAATAGATCTATTGAGGGTGACTCCTCCATCTGTGTTTGGGTTGCTCCAACAGTATTACAGATGCATTTCATGTCTTTATTATTAGAGTGTCTGGTAAACACTCATTTGGGGCCAAGTAACGTCTAGCTTCGGTTTCATGAGCTTAAGAGACAATGTAGTTTTATGACTGAAAAACTTATTTCTTTGTACTTGGGCTATGGTACATAAAATTAAAGTTAAATACTGATGGTTTTTATAAATCTTGTTTCGGATTTCTTATGTCTGATTTCTTATTTCGGATTTCTAAATTCTGAGTTCTTATACCGGATTTCTTATGTCTGATTTCTTATTTCGGATTTCTAAATTCTGAGTTCTTATTCTGGATTTCTTATGTCTGATTTCTTATTTCGGATTTCTAAATTCTGAGTTCTTGTTCTGGATTTCTTATGTCTGATTTCTTATTTCGGATTTCTTATTACTGAATTATGATGTCTTTGTATTGGCTTTAATACTGACTTACGATGATTTTAGTGGGAAATTCTTCTCTTCAAATGTTTTACCATATCTATTTGTTCTTTAAATCTAGTAACTCACCAACCTCGTGTTGACACTTTAGCATGTATTTTCAGGTTATTAAGGTAGCTCATGATGCATGCATTTGGACCTTCATGGAGTCGTGGAGACGACGCGTCTGACTATATTTTTTTACACCTATGAACGTTTGATCTTGTTGAACTTATCTTAACTAAAATGGCAATATCTTTTGGGACCTATGTTTTGTAAACTCTGAATGTTTTAATGATCAAACGCTGTATTTTCTAAACGACACTTTAGGTCGTTCAATATAACTGTAACTATGGTGCTACGACAGTCACCCCCAGGTATTCCATTCCGCTGCCATTCAGGTATTTTGGGGGTGTGACAGCAACCTCGCGTAAAATCGGCGGCATCCTATATAAGTTACTAAATCCTAGAAAACAAAGTAAGATATAATGCTTGTGGAATGAAGTTTGCAGGTTCCCTGGAGATTATAAAACTTAATAATTCACAAAAACCATAAGATTCCGTTAGAAAAACAAAACCGATAAAATTTCCAGATTTTTTAACTCCTGACGCCGTCAAGAGCAATACCCTGACGCCGTCAGAATGGACCTGCAGAAATTCTTATGTTAAGTTTCCGGAAAATTTCTGGAAAAACTTTGTCCTACTTCCTGGAAAATCCTGCAAAACTTCATTATGACTCAATACAAGCATTTAACTCTAACAAATACGAATATACATGTTCATTTAATATTGTGGAGAATCATGATCGGTTTGTTTCTTAAAAACATATTTGGGGTTTCCCCTTACACTTATCTTTTGCAAAAATACCTTTAGGTTGAAGTTAAGACTAGGCCAAACAACATAATAAAGTATTTCCACATTTTAATTGAGAAACATGATCAACCAACAATAAAAATAAAACATGCTTACGGAAGCAAATAACAATCAAACAAATAAAATCACACAAAACATGGGTTGCCTCCCAAGAAGCGCTTTTCTTTATTTACGAGTCTTGTAGCTAGACTCAAAGTCATGGGTTACTACGTGACTTCATCATTGGTTCCACTCTCTAGGTCGTCTTCTAAACCACTTTTGTATTCCAGACCTAGTTGCAAGCATTCTTTGTAGAAATCAAGCATCCCATTTCTAACATACTCTAATCCTCTACGTCTATCCTCCTCATTTCTATAATAAGCTGCTTTCTTATGTTCCTTTTCGATATTAGAGAGAAGGCGGTATTGTTCGATCTTGTAGGGCATTTGATAAGCGACCTCATCATTATCTTTCTTGAACCTAACTATCCCTAAAGTCGGATCATAACTCATCCTAGTGGCTTCAACAAAAGGCTTCCCGAATATAATTTGGCTTAGGCAAGCATCTATTACGGGACGAGTGTCTTCCACTATCATAAAATCAATCTCATAGGTGAGATTCCCTACAATCACATGTACTCCCTTAACCCTTCCTGCAAAATTGCTTATCCACTTTTTACCGGGCATCATCCTAAAATTGAGTTGCTCCTTCATCACCCAATTGTAATAGGTCCTAGTCATGATGTTCACGGGGGATCTAAGGTCGATGTAAGCTTTCCATATATGCATGTGCCCTATATTACATGGGATGTTAATGTTGGAGGGGTCTCCTATTTTGATCAGGGGGTCGCCAAAGATGTATGTTTTCTCGGGACTATCGAATAAATCCTTATGGTATTCCCGTTCTTCCTCGGTTGGCAACTTATCAAAGTATTTCACTATAGGTTCTATCTCCTCCAATTCCTCATCCTTATTATCCTCAACTTCCCTACTCTCATCCTCACTATTGGCTTCTACTTTAACTTCATCCTTGTCACTCTCCTCTATCTCCCTATCTATCGGCTTAATGGTGACAACATTGACAAAGTGGACATGTTTGGATGATGAGGGGTCCTTAATTTGGATTCCACTATTGGTGTCCCTAGTGTCCTTCCTAGGTGTGATTAATGTTTGGTTGTTGAGGGCTTTCAACAAGTTGTCGATCTTGTTGGTCATCTCCGTTTGTTGTTGGTTGAATTCGGTTTCGAACCTAGCTATGCGGGCTTCTTGAGATGCCATGAATTTCGACATCAATCCTTCAAGATTGTAGGTACTACCATAGTTGTTAGAAGGATTGTTGTTGAAGGTACGGTTGGATGGTGGACCGTTTGATTAGTAACGATTAGGCGGATTGGAAGAATTGGGTTGATTTTGTTTCCACCTAAGGTTTGGGTGATTTCTCCATGAGGGGTTGTATGAATCACCGTATGTGTTTGGCTCGGGCTTGAAAGTGTACCACTTATCTCCCGCTTCGTCGGTACGCGTGGATGCGTAGTCCGCAAAAGCTGTTCCGGGGAGTTCCACACAATCACGAGTGTCATGGGGACCACTACATAATTCGCATGAAGAAGTGATTTTGTTCACTTGGCTTGAATGCTTCGGAGCTTCGTAAGATTTCATGAGAAACTTGACTTGGTCCTCAAGTTCCATGATCCTATGGTCGGGAGTGCTTGAATTATTCGAAGGCAAAGATATTGCCTTGACCGTTTTGTTCAAATCACGGGGATCATTCCAACTTTCGTTGTCATAGAGAGCAAGATCTTCTATGAGTTCCCATTATTGTTCCGCACTAAGATCACGTAGCTTACCACCGGCCGATTGGTCAATGGTTCGCCTCGTGGAGATGTCGATATGGTCATAGAAGATTTGGACTTGGAGCCAAAGATCTATGCCATGATGAGGGACTTTTTGGAGTAAGTCCTTGTGTAGGACCTTAGATATATCAACTTTTACACAAATACAATGACTAGATGAAGTAAAGATGGTGACTTTGTATGTATATGTATGGCGTTAATAAGTATGAAATAGAGATGAAGATGAAGAGAACTTTTATTAAAAACACACACAATACACACACAAGCACACCTTACAAATGAGAGGTAAGGTGCCTTTTATAGTTCCATACAAAGGCTTTGATGGGCTTGGGCTTGGACTTGGATACATGATAAAATAACAAGGCTTAAATAAACTAACTCATAACATATTAGCTTACCAAGTCCAAGGCCCAATGACTAAACTATTACTAAACTTAACAAACGACACAAAGTTACAATATGAGAATGACCATCACTTCTATATAAATATTTTTAATGCTAACAATCTCCCCCTAAGGGGTGGTCATTCGAATGATGCTCCACGTGAGTGGGTCTTCCATGTTCTTTGTCTTTAACTTTGTGTGTCGTTGTAGAATAGTCTTTAGTCTTTGTTCCTTCATGCTTTGTGATCTTTGATAACTGATTTTCATCGTTCTTTGTTCCATTGTGATGTGGAGTTATCTGCCATTCTTCACTTCTGCGTCTATGGTTGTTCGCCATTCCAACATGCTCATACATCTTCAGTCTTTGTGATATTCATATGCACGTAGTTCCCTTTCGTTCACTTTGATCTTTAGTCTTTATACTTTGTAGATTCTTCTTTTTGGCGTAGAATCTTTCTTTGAACCTTTCTTTGCTTTGATCTTTGTGAGAACTTTCCTTTGACTTCGAGATGCATGTATGAGCATGTGGAATCCTTCGCCATGGAGATGATGTATAGCTGCAGGTAAACAGTTAGCAATAAATCAACCGGTACTTACAGATAAGAATTAGAGATCGTCAACAGCATAGTGTAAAGACTCCTTCTAACCCTTACCATGGCCGTTCCCATGTCAGATACTCTCAAGAGAGCTTACAAGACCTACTTAGTAGCTCAATGACTGGGTGAGTCGCTGGGGATCACTCCACGACTGTAGACCGTTTGAAACCACCGCGAACACTAAGCGTAACCCATAAAGAATTACCGAAGTGACCTGCTGTCAGGGCTGCTTGATGTTGACCCTGGCAGGAATTTCCATTCAATCATTGAGAATCACAAAAGTGAATCCTCTCATAAATGTTCTGGCAGATTGCTAAGATCTGCGTAGGACTCTATAGTTTACATCTGGCGTCCTTAATGTTGAACAACCAGTGTAGTAATATTATGTGTTCCTATGAGATCTTTTGATGAATCTCGGGGCTCTAGACTCGATAAGTGCACATTTGGTTTCCTATGCGGAGATTAGGGAGAGGTCTCCTGCTTCAATATCAACCATCTCTAAGAGACGGATCGATAGATTACACCGGTTCCCCGTGAGAATGAAACAAGCTCTTTTAAGAGAACTTGAGTGGTTAAGAAGGTTTAGTGCAGTGCGTCACTGGGTCCATGACGTCTTTGTCTTCAATACCGGTGTCACCTTGGTAACAGCCAGTAGCATATGAGTTGTACCCGGTGTCTGCCCTAAGGTTGAACATTTGGAGGGCTATTTCTTTTCACCCTTTTTCATAACTTTTCTTTTTAATTCTTCAACCCCTTCTTTCTCCTTTCTCATTTTCTCCTTTTTTCAATCATACCTAAGGACTTCTAATTCTAATCTATTGGATTTGTCCTTGGGTAGATCCCTCCGGCTCTGGCGGATCATAGGACGGTTTTTCCTAACCTTAGTCACCTTATAACTCCATGACTATCCTATTGTTGCCATGAAACCATTTATTGAAAATCTCTCAAAGTGTTTATGATAATAAAACACATTGTTTGACACTTCGAGAGTTTTGCATATCTTTTGAAGGACTCCCCCTTCACATGTGCTCATGAATTTTTAAGAAATTTGCACATGCGTGAGGAGTTTGCACTTTTCGAATTGATCCACTTTCAGTGAACATGACCGATCCGAGACACGCTTACATCACTAGTTAGACTAGCTTGAAGTTATTACCCGTCCTGGTCAAGTCCAAAGAAAGTCTCTCGATATGGTACATTCTACTCAGACAAGTCCTATTCGAGACACGCTTACATCACTAGTTAGACTAGCTTGAAATTATTACCCGTCCAGGACAAGTCTTTTCGATTACTGACATTTTAAGCTTCGTCAATTCATTGGTACTATCTGAGTCGAGCTCTTTTGAGATTCAGTCACAAACTTTAAACATCTTTGATCACATTTTAATCATGTCTTCTCCCCCTCAAAAATAGCATAGCGTGATATTTTTGATATCAACTGATTAATAAAAAGCTTTTTGGAGAGAAAGACAGATTTGTTTTTGCATGATTTCGGAACATTTTTGTTTTTGTACTCCCCTTTAATGATAGCACATTTTAAAATCAATTAAGGGTTTTGAGGGAGTTATCTTGAGCACTCATTTGAAAGATTTTGAAAAATCTTTTGATGAATCTTGAAAAAGTGCTCAAGATTACTATTTTGAAAAACGAGTTTTTGTTTGAAGTCTTTTTCGTTTGTTTAGACTCGAACTTTTTGAAAAAGAGTTCGTCATTGAACGTACGAGTCCTTGATTTGAAAATAATCAGAAGTCATTGTTCGGGTCCGGGTTTCATACTGATGTATACGAAAGCCATAGTGAAGAAAATTTTGAGAAACGACATATTTTAGAAAAACATTTTAAAGAACTCCCGCTCAAGCATCTGTACATATCCGTATCATTGTTGAATGACATTTCTAGAAACGTACAGAATATTGATTTATACGAGAGACATGTCGTGAGAAGAATATTTTTGGATTTTTTTTTTTTTTTTTTTTTTTTTTTTTTTAATTTTATATTGTTTTTGTATTTTTTGAAAATTTTATATTTTTGTATTTTGTTTTTGTTGGTTTTTCAAATTTTGTATTTTGTTTTTTCAAAAATATTTACAGCGAAGCGATTTTGAAAACTTTTTTCAAGAAGATTCGAGAAGACGTTCTAGCTCCTCAGGAGTTAGGTTTCGCATGCCAATACGTCGAACTAAATAGTCAAACCGTTCTTTTGGAAGGGCTTTAGTAAATAGATCGGCGAGTTGATAATCAGTCTTAACGAAAAATAATTCAACAGTACCCTCTTCCACATGTTCTTTGATGAAATGGTAGCGGACTTTGATATGCTTCGTCTTAGAGTGGTGTACGGGATTGCACGAGATGGCTATGGCACTTTTTGAGTCACAATACATAGGTATTCTGTCAAAAGTAAAGCCATAATCTGTGAGCTGTGTCCGCATCCAAAGAACTTGGGCACAACACGCAGATAGAGACACATACTCGGCTTCGGCGGTTGAAAGTGCAGTACAATCCTGTTTCTTTGACGACCAGCTTACTAGCTTTTCACCCAAAAATTGTGCTCCACCTGATGTACTCTTTGCTGTAATTTGATCACCAGCATGGTCTGCATCTGAAAATGCTGTTAGATTAAACCCCGAATCCTTCGGATACCAAAGTCCCATGTTAATGGTGCTTCGTAGGTACCGAAAGATCCGTTTAACCTCTTTGAGGTGAAGTTCGGTAGGCTTTGCCTGAAACCGTGCTAATAAACAAACAGCAAATTGAATATCGGGTCGGCTAGCAGTTAGGTACATGAGAGAACCGATCATGCTCCGATATTTCTTCGGATCAATGGGTTTCCCAAACAAATCAGCACCTATTTTTGGTGAAGTGACCATTGGTGTACCAACAGAATCACAGTTTTCCATTCCATGTTTTTTCAAAATCTCTATTGTATATTTAGCTTGATTGATAAAAATACCACGAGGGGATTGATGTATTTGTAAACCAAGAAAGAATTTTAGTTCCCCCATCATGGACATTTCGAATTTGCTTTTCATGAGATTTTCAAAATGTTTTGAATGGTTAGGATTGGTTGATCCAAAAATAATGTCGTCCACGTAAATTTGAACGATCAAAATGTCATCTTTGAATTTTTTGATAAACAAGGTGTCATCAACCGTTCCTTTTGTGAAATTGTTTTTAAGCAAGAAAGATGATAGTTCATCATACCACGCTCTTGGAGCTTGTTTTAAACCATAGATTCCTTTCTTAAGCTTGTAGACGTAGTCTGGATGATCTTTGTCGACGAATCCCTCTGGCTGACTCACTTACACTTCTTCTTTCAGAGTTCCATTCAAGAAAGCTGTCTTAATGTCCATCTGATAGACCGTGATGTTTTTGTGAGCGGCATAGGCTAAGAAAATCCGGACTGCTTCAAGTCTAGCTACAGGCGCGAATGATTCTTCGAAATCTATCCCTTCTTCTTGTGGATAACCTTTAGCCACGAGACGAGCTTTGTTGCGAATAACAGTCATTTCCTCATCCAGTTTGTTCTTCCACAACCACTTGAGATCAAGAACACGTTTATCAAGTGGTCGTTCAACAAGTTCCCAACTATCATGTAACAGGTATTGAAGAAATTCCTCCTGCATCGCTTCAATCCAAGGGTTTTCTGCCATTGCTTCCCGAATGTTCTTTGGTTCTTTGAGGCTGATAGAGCAAACGTAGATGCACAATTCGAAATCGGTGGCAAGTTGTCTCCTTGTCTGAACTGGCTTTGAAGGTTCACCAATAATATGTTCTATTGGATGGTCTTTTGTCCATTGAAACGTAGAAGGGTACCTTGGGTGTAACGAATGTGTGTTAGATGGTTCTTGTAACCTTGAAGAAGATTCAGCAGAGTCTGTTGCAAACGGGTTTTCAAATACTTCTTCTTCTTCTTCTAACGTAACATCGTTTGAATTATTTGTTGGTTCTTCTTGAAAATTTGCGTTTTGGTTTTGCTCATCAACTCTTGGTATGTCAGTTTCAAGTACTGGAGTTGCTTGAGTAGATGTAGATGATGTTGATGTAGTTGGTGCTTCAGCTTCGATTGTTGTGGATGCATCTTGTGGTGGTGGTGGTTGATGGTTTTGAGCGGGTGCAGCGGAATGTTGTGGAGATGCATTAGTCGAAGTTCCACCATAATATTCATCAAACATTAACTCGAAGAAATTTTCCAGTTCTTGTTCTGAAGGTTTATCCGTGTTTGTTGACTGAGCTCCTTGAGGTACGAGTCCTGAACTGATATGTCCAGAAGTCTGCTGGTTTGGTGTGGGTCCTAATCCGTTTTGATTAGAAGCCATCGGATTAAGCGCGGGTTCTAGAGCGTATCTCTTAGAAGCCATCTGTGAAATCTCGTCAAACTTCACATTCATCGTCTCCATTATCTTTTTCGTTCTTCTATTATACACCCTGAATGCCCTCGAGTTTTCTGAATATCCAATGAAGATTCCAACATCACCCTTAGCTTTTAACTTCCCTAGATCTTCTCTGTCATTCGTCGGATAGCACAAAGCGCCAAACACGTGAAGGTAAGAGATGTCAGGTTTACGGTTGTTCACTAGCTCATATGGGGTTTTATTGAATCTTGGATGGACTAGGGATCGGTTTTGAGTAAAACAAGCAGTGGCTACAGCATCAGCCCATAAGAATAGTGGTGCACTAGAAAAAATCAGCATTGTGCGAGCAGCTTCCACAAGAGTTCGGTTTCTTCTTTCAACTACCCCATTCTGCTGTGGAGTTCTAACAACTGATGTTTGATGTGTAATTCCAACATCTTCGAGGTAAGTTCTTAACTCCTGATTTGTGAATTCTGTGCCATTATCTGTTCTTATAATCTTTACTGGAGCTTGAAGTAGAACTTGAATACGCTTCAGAAAGGTGATGATGATGCCTGGTGCTTCGTCTTTTGATCTCAAAAACTTTACCCAAGTATATCTTGAATAATCATCAACAATAACAAGAATATACTTCTTCCCATTGATGCTTTCAACTCTCATTGGGCCACATAAGTCCATGTGCAACATATGTAACCTTGCTTCCGAACTAGGTACGGTTTTGGGTTTATATGATGCTCTTTTACTTTTTCCTTGTTCGCATGATGGACATAGGTGTTCCTTGGTGTATTTGAACTTAGGAAGTCCGGTGACGATGTTGTCTTTGGCTAACTTGTTGATGGTGTCGAAATTGAGATGGGATAAACGTCTATGCCACAGCCAGGACTTAGTTTCGGTTGCCCTTGTCATAAGACAAATTGGTGATGTAGAAGCCATTTGGTTGATGTCGATGGCATACAAGTTTGTACCACGATTACCAGTTAAGAGATCATCACCAACCAAATTTCTAATAAAAACCGTGTTTCGCCTGAATGCAACTTCTAAATCTGCATCACAAAACTGCCCGACTGAAAACAAGTTGTGTCCCAACCCTTTGACGTAGTAAACTCGAGTGATCAAAAAATTCCCAAACTGAAGATCTCCAAAACCCAGGATAGCTGCTACATGTATAACACCCCGTAAAATTTTCCTACGATTAACACGTTACCATAACATAAATTAACCATTTTTACCCATGACAATTTTTTTTATATATATATATATACTTTTGACTAATTTCAGTTTTTGCATTTCACTTTGATCAATTATCTTGTAAATATAAAACACGACACACATGTATTACTGGTTCTTCTAGATGTCTATTATACTAGTAAACAAGAGCCATAAAGTTTTGATACTAATAATAAAGATTTAACATTAAACTCGACACGTATAGGAAGTCATTTGGGCATTTTAAATTATTTTCAAACACTTAGATTAATTTTGAGTTTACAAAACTATTTTCAGAATTAATAAGTAACGTTTCATTTGACCTTATTATTCGAAATCTAGAAACATGACCTAGTAATATTATTGCTCGACCTCATTGTCAAGACTACTAGCAACCAGGAGACACTTTTGTCCGAACCTTATAAGCTCATATAAGCTATTTTCACAAGCCCTTTTGATAGACCAAAACCTAGTTACATACATTATAATTCGACACATCAAATATGTATTCGTTTCACTTCACTTCGTGTGATTCGCCACAACACCAAACGGACTCCATACATTTTATTCTTCTATTTTCTTTGCACCCCAAAACAACCCAAGCTGATCACCCTTATATCTTTTCATTTCTGTTTCGGTCTCGACCAGGTACTAGTTCCAGCCAAACCTATTTTGCTACACTACTTCTTACACATTCAATTCACTCCATGTCCAAATTCTTACACGACCCGTTTGCCCTCTCACCGTAGAACCAAGATTATTAAATCATTTCACTTTAACTCGACCTCTTGATGGCCAAATAATCATTCAAGCTCAGCTCGAGATCCACTCCATCAAACTTTCAAGAATTAATATGACAAGAACCATGTCACTTTCTTTACTTGCACACTCAACCTTAAGTCACTTAGAACTATTATGATAAACTAACCAAACCGTGTGAATCCAAACCACCTCCCTCATTTGTTCACTACTCCAGTAACGACCCAAACAATAACCTCCCTCACTTGTTCACTGCTCCAGTAACGACCCAAACAAACCAGGTGCAAACTCTCACCCCACCTCCATTTTTGGCCAATCAAAGAACATGCAACATTCTATCCCTGCTCCATTCTGCCATCTAACACGTTTTAGCTTGGGTATATAAACACCACATACAGTTCATTCGCTTTAGACACAAACTTCTCACACCTCCAAAACAATCTAAGTACCTTACTAGCTGCTAAGTCGAGTAGGATTGGCTAAAGTTTCCCTAAGTTCCACACGTTATTCAAGTCAACTTGGAGATGAACTCAGTTTGTGATGATCCATTTAATAAACCGCACACCTCCTCTTCCAACTTTCTAGCCATAACGTGAGATTCACCCCTACCATTCTTACGACTACACCACTCTCCATTCTTGTGTATCCCTCACAAAGGAAAGTAAAACAACAACCACAAAAACATGCATGCGTACAACCATTTCAAGTATACCAGTGGAACATGAGTCTAGTTTCTACGATGGACTGCTAATCTAGTAGCACCAACCTTCATGCCATCTTGAATCGCTATATCGTGTTCTCCCCACCAAGCTTTGGTGTAGTAAGTTTATGAACCCACTCCATCTTATTGTTTTTCCTGTGTACATATATAAAACGATCAAGGTCGTGGCATTGCCAAGACTTGTGTGGTAAAAAGAACTTATATGATCATACATGGAACCAGTTGAAACGTTAAACTAGTTTTGAAAACTTCTAAAGTCTTGAGCGACTTTAGCTTATTTTCCTATATAAACTCTCATTGGGCTCTAAACCGCGAACTCAACTCAAACGTACTTATTAATAAGCTAAACATATGAAGAATTGATTTTTATAACTTATCGACATAGACAACAAAAACCTATTTCGACTTCGTACTAATCAGTTTAAAGTGTTGGTTTCATTTGGTAAATGGGACGTGAGACTCAAAATAAGTCGAGGCTTATTTTGGTGACTCTCGTTGCCTTGTACTCATTTAGAAATACATATTTGAAAAGATGGTAAAAAAAAAACTGATTTGAATCACAAGAAAACCATACGCATGCAAATACTGATATAGAAATTCATAACAAATTGCAAACTGTCGAAACTATGTTATGTTTACCAAACAACAAAGATTAACACAAGTAACTAGTTAGCTTAGCTGGTTGGACGCTTGACCTTTATTCAAAGGGTCATAAGTTCGAACCTTGTCCATGACAGGTTTTGTTATTTTTGCAACTTTGACAGTTTGGCAGTTTTAGCCTTTCCAATTCAAACAACCTGCCACTTTTCTAAAAAGGAATTAATTGTTACATTTTCAACCCCTCCAAGTTGCACACTTGACACTTTTCGATCAACACTTTTTAAGTTAATAAACTCGTATAAATTTCCCACTTTTTGTTAAATAAATATGTAAACTACTTGGGGTTAAATGTATAAATTTCATATAACTTAATCGCTTATTCAGAAACTTAATTAATTACATTTTAACAAAGTAATATTTTACGACATTATAGTAACATATATCAAAAACCTACATTTTGAGGAGATAATGAAGTAATAAATTATGAATAACTATATATTTATGAATATACATATATATAATTTATAACATAAATTATATGACTTGACGATATTATCGGTTAACATGAATAGACATTAAGAAATGGTTATTCCTACAATAAAACTCATTGATTCACTTAACTAGGAGTAACGTACAATTACTATAATTTATCATTCACCAACTTTCGATACATATTATAAATTCATGACGAGAAATATAAAATAATAGACGATACTTATGCATAAAGACAAGTTATATTGTATATAACTTGTTCTTGAAATATTAAGCGTTTTGCCACACAAGCCACCTCTGCCACAAATCATTTTGTCATCGAACACTACTCAAATCACGATTCTCGATAAGTCAAACTTATCTCGGACTTCCGTATCATTCAGGTTATCTCTTTGAAGTCATTTCCATTCTACCTCTGACATTACGTTATCTATACCTATCATAACTCTCAGGTGAGTCATAGCCCCTACTCTTAATTGTTTTATAATGAATTATACACATTTTTGGGGGAGATACATGCTTAACTATTGTTTTATACTTTTACAAGTACTCGTTAACTATTTACATATTACTGTGATTTCATAGCCCACTCTTTAACTATTTTTCCCGTGGGGAGATACATGCTTAAAACTCGATCACAAGTCTTTTATACCGGGTATTGAAATACCGTCAGGCCAATGTTATTTGCTTAAGTTACTATTGCCAAAAGTCCCTCGATCATGAACCTTAATCACTTGAAGGGTGAACGTAAATAAATGTGGATAGTACTATTAGTGATTGACAATCCTCGTTTGGTTGTTAGAGAAAACACCAGGCGCACTTTATTGTTCTTATTATAGGTTATTGGCAAATACCTATCTTGAGGGCCTACTACTTACCATCATAACTTGAGATTATGGTTGGCTGTTAATCGTTGAGTATCATGAGCTTAAGGCAATAACAGGAACATTGATTTAAACTTATTGATTGTATGTGATTACAATACCTTCTTAACTTGTGATTCGAAACTCGTGTTAAATGGATTTATAAACCAATTACTATTTTTGGTGTTGGCCCCGTGAAGGGCAGTCCAACGAACTATTTCTGAATTGATATGGAAATCACTCATTTTCTAATTTACAATTTAAACTATAAACTCTATGAACTCACCAACCTTTGTGTTGACACTTTTTAGTATGTGTTTATCTCAGGTAACTACACAAGAAGGAACATGAAGGCACGGAGTGGGCTTGTAACCCGGCATGGGCTTAAATAAACATTTTGACATATTTTAAATAAAATTGTTGTTTAAATTATGAAACATCCTGATGTCTAGAATATTTGGTATTTTGAATAAATTAAACTTTAAAGCGTCACTTTTGTGTCGTCTTCTATGATTGTGACAAAGATCCTCGAAGTAACACCCAAAAAGTCTTCCGCTGACATTTTAAGTCTTCCGCTGATGTGACGATTTTGGGGGTGTTACAGATTGGTATCAGAGCCACGGTTATAGAGAACCAGATGTTTTTAAACATTGGACTATAACCACACTTTAACTGGACCATTTTTACAAAATACCACTTCATGCCCTCCGTGCCTACATTCCAACATCTGGTAGAAAAGTTACTTCTCATTATTTCTTACTTATACAACTTGATATATGCTTACATGTTACGATTATGCTAATAACTATGTTTACTAATCAAGATTATTACAGATACCGTGTCTTCATATTTCCATCCGCTAGACTATTATGTGACCTTTAAATAGTTTATGGTACAACTACACTCTAGTGTATTAATATATATATTTATATGCTCCCCCAACTATTTTGAGTACTATGCAAATCCTCTTTAATTATCTTGCTTTCATCCTTATAGATGCTTACGACATACTCTTTTCATACTCTCGGAAAAATCCACACATAAATTATTTTGTCAAATAGTTAAAATCTTAAAATGATTTACAACGTCTTAATTTGAATGGATTAGGACGCCCTTTTGTTCAAATCAAGAAATTGTAAATCATTAAACCATGAATTTATATTTCCTTAGTTACATAGTTTGGGACGCTTCTCTATGTAAATAACGAAATATAAGTTTAATTACTTCTGAGTTAACAGGTATATGAAACCACGAATATTAATACACAACAATATAATTAATATCGATAATGCTAACGTTACCAAGATCATTAGGTAAACCTTGACGTCACTAAACGATTGAATCCCCCAGCTGATAAAAATACCATGTGCACTCACTCCTCCCCAAACTAAATTTCTATCCACAAAAACTGATAATTCAAGAAATTTTTCTAAAAACTTATATCAACAAAACTCTTTTGTTTAACGGGTAGGTTACCCGCACAGATTTTTGTAATTATAAATTTATCTAAACATAACAGAATAAATTCTCACCCAATGTATGATCACAAGGAAATTTATTCAAAACACCATATTATTAAAAAGCAGATTGAACGGAAAAACATAAAAACATTACAAACAACACTAAATTAAACATCACACTTCAGCGGTGGTCTGGGTGATCCCAAGTCTGAGAATTGTTAGAATCATATCCATCATCATAAGGGTCGAAGCTTGCCAACCTCTCTTCTTCTATTTGAGCCTCCAACCTACTCAGCTCCCGCTCCATGTCAGAAGTCCAACCACCATCATCGACCGCCACATTTTCCTCAAAACTTGGCTGGAATTGATCCAGATGAGGCAATTGTTGTTGTTGCACAGTCACTCTTGGTGCAGAAGAACTCGATGCACCTTGTTGAAGTGATTGCTGTTGTGGTTGTTGTGGTGGTGGTAGTGGATTTGGTTGTTGCTGTTGTTGCTGTTGCTGTTGCTGTTGCCATTGCTGCTGTTGCTGTTGTTGTTCAATCCTAGCAGCTTCGACATTCTCTTTAAAACTCCAACAGATCTTGCTGGAGCTATGGTCCTCTATCTGATGAACACAAACCCATAACGATTCAATAATAGCCGCATCCTTACGATATCCGTCATGCAAGAAAGTATCAATCACACGTTTCCGATCATCTGATATATCCGTACACTTTGCATAACGTTCTCTAAGCCGTTGTTTCGATTGTTTCATCACCTCCAACTCCAGGATGACCCTCAAAATAGCATTTTTGCGATCTACATCACTATTTTCGGTCTCTGCTTTGATATATTGTTGGAATTGTTCAGCGGTGTGTGGTAGCTTGCAGGCCATTGATTTTTTTTTGTGTGTGTGTGTGTGTGTGGATAATATAACACGTACCAATGGTATTTATAAAAGAATTGGAAAAATAATTCTCAATTATTATATTAAATATGACCGTTGGTTTTCAAACGGTAAAACTTTTAAAACCATGTCCAATAAAACTAGCAACAAACTTTTTAGGTTACGTGGTGAAAATTCTACCTCGTCTTTCGCAACTCAACACAAGTGGCAAGAAACAGATCACATTAAACACATAACACCATAACTTAAATCATGAACACGCCACGTATAAGTAATACACTCTCACATGATTGGACCCCTCAATCTCTAAGAAATTATGAACTTATCAAACAATCTTTACAAACACTCAAACATTATGCGATACCTTAACAAATCTCAAATCAACTCATTACCTCGTATATATTAGAATAAAACATACGTCAATGAAACAGATTCGCAAAAAAAAAAAAAAAAAACCTTCTTAACTTGGGCTAGAACCCACTGCCTCTATACACCGACACACAATTGGGCCTCGAAATCACAATAATCCGACGCACCATTGGACTCTGATCACTAACTTGAGTCCGGTATTGCGCAAGCCCAAACCTTAAATATTACTCCCAACCGATTCATAGTTTCGAACCATTTCCATGATATTTTTTCTTGCACCCTATCAATATTTTTTTTGTGCCTCTCGAATTATCATATACTTAAGAATCAACTAAAACGAACCTTTAACACTTAAATCAATCTTAGGACGGTTAAGAATTCATCACCTCATTTTGTACGAACTCCAAACTATCCAACGATACAAAAACTTGTACTTATCTAAACAATCGACTTCCCACGAAACCAAACAAACTTTTGTTAACACTTTTGGTCAAAATTTGTTAAAACCCACCAAATCTAACTACAATCAAACCAATGTTTTAACACATAATGCAAATTTAATAATCTATAAGCAATAAAAGCAAACAAAAATTTAACATAAACAACGGCATTAGGAAACAAAGAAGATTTTATTCATACACTAGAGATTACATAGAAACACAACGAACCTTATTACAACAATCCTACCACCACACTACGACACTATTTCTTCACTTCCAAAACTTGTCAATGAAGATCGCTAAAACCACGAATGGTGCAAGAAACATTAAGATCCCAACCAATATAACACGATCTTCGTTCGAAACATACATTAGATAGATAGCGGTAACAATGGTGTACAAAATTGCAAGGATGGTGATGAAATGAGGCATGTCGACGAGGATGATAAGTGAGAAAGAAAAGTTAGGTAAAAAGGAGTATATAAGTGAGTTATTTAAAGAGAATAAAAGATGGGTACTGTACACCACTGTGGTAAAATACTGTTTACACCTTAAATAATACTGTCAAGTAACAACTATAATTTCGGACTAAAGTTTCCCCAAGTTTTTCTTTCAAAATCATACTAAGATTGAATATCATCAAGTAAAAAGCTAATGTAGTAGTGGATACGTTAAGCTGGAAAGTACAATTAGGAAGCTAATAATAAATACGTTATTCGTTCACCTTTACAGCTACCTTATCTTAGAATCCCGGGACGGGATTCCGTTTAACGGGTAGGTAATATAACACCCCGTAAAATTTTCCTACGATTAACACGTTACCATAACATAAATTAACCATTTTTACCCATGACAATTTTTTTTATATATATATATATACTTTTGACTAATTTCAGTTTTTGCATTTCACTTTGATCAATTATCTTGTAAATATAAAACACGACACACATGTATTACTGGTTCTTCTAGATGTCTATTATACTAGTAAACAAGAGCCATAAAGTTTTGATACTAATAATAAAGATTTAACATTAAACTCGACACGTATAGGAAGTCATTTGGGCATTTTAAATTATTTTCAAACACTTAGATTAATTTTGAGTTTACAAAACTATTTTCAGAATTAATAAGTAACGTTTCATTTGACCTTATTATTCGAAATCTAGAAACATGACCTAGTAATATTATTGCTCGACCTCATTGTCAAGACTACTAGCAACCAGGAGACACTTTTGTCCGAACCTTATAAGCTCATATAAGCTATTTTCACAAGCCCTTTTGATAGACCAAAACCTAGTTACATACATTATAATTCGACACATCAAATATGTATTCGTTTCACTTCACTTCGTGTGATTCGCCATAACACCAAACGGACTCCATACATTTTATTCTTCTATTTTCTTTGCACCCCAAAACAACCCAAGCTGATCACCCTTATATCTTTTCATTTCTGTTTCGGTCTCGACCAGGTACTAGTTCCAGCCAAACCTATTTTGCTACACTACTTCTTACACATTCAATTCACTCCATGTCCAAATTCTTACACGACCCGTTTGCCCTCTCACCGTAGAACCAAGATTATTAAATCATTTCACTTTAACTCGACCTCTTGATGGCCAAATAATCATTCAAGCTCAGCTCGAGATCCACTCCATCAAACTTTCAAGAATTAATATGACAAGAACCATGTCACTTTCTTTACTTGCACACTCAACCTTAAGTCACTTAGAACTATTATGATAAACTAACCAAACCGTGTGAATCCAAACCACCTCCCTCATTTGTTCACTACTCCAGTAACGACCCAAACAATAACCTCCCTCACTTGTTCACTGCTCCAGTAACGACCCAAACAAACCAGGTGCAAACTCTCACCCCACCTCCATTTTTGGCCAATCAAAGAACATGCAACATTCTATCCCTGCTCCATTCTGCCATCTAACACGTTTTAGCTTGGGTATATAAACACCACATACAGTTCATTCGATTTAGACACAAACTTCTCATACCTCCAAAACAATCTAAGTACCTTACTAGCTGCTAAGTCGAGTAGGATTGGCTAAAGTTTCCCTAAGTTCCACACGTTATTCAAGTCAACTTGGAGATGAACTCAGTTTGTGATGATCCATTTAATAAACCGCACACCTCCTCTTCCAACTTTCTAGCCATAACGTGAGATTCACCCCTACCATTCTTACGACTACACCACTCTCCATTCTTGTGTATCCCTCACAAAGGAAAGTAAAACAACAACCACAAAAACATGCATGCGTACAACCATTTCAAGTATACCAGTGGAACATGAGTCTAGTTTCTACGATGGACTGCTAATCTAGTAGCACCAACCTTCATGCCATCTTGAATCGCTATATCGTGTTCTCCCCACCAAGCTTTGGTGTAGTAAGTTTATGAACCCACTCCATCTTATTGTTTTTCCTGTGTACATATATAAAACGATCAAGGTCGTGGCATTGCCAAGACTTGTGTGGTAAAAAGAACTTATATGATCATACATGGAACCAGTTGAAACGTTAAACTAGTTTTGAAAACTTCTAAAGTCTTGAGCGACTTTAGCTTATTTTCCTATATAAACTCTCATTGGGCTCTAAACCGCGAACTCAACTCAAACGTACTTATTAATAAGCTAAACATATGAAGAATTGATTTTTATAACTTATCGACATAGACAACAAAAACCTATTTCGACTTCGTACTAATCAGTTTAAAGTGTTGGTTTCATTTGGTAAATGGGACGTGAGACTCAAAATAAGTCGAGGCTTATTTTGGTGACTCTCGTTGCCTTGTACTCATTTAGAAATACATATTTGAAAAGATGGTAAAAAAAAAACTGATTTGAATCACAAGAAAACCATACGCATGCAAATACTGATATAGAAATTCATAACAAATTGCAAACTGTCGAAACTATGTTATGTTTACCAAACAACAAAGATTAACACAAGTAACTAGTTAGCTTAGCTGGTTGGACGCTTGACCTTTATTCAAAGGGTCATAAGTTCGAACCTTGTCCATGACAGGTTTTGTTATTTTTGCAACTTTGACAGTTTGGCAGTTTTAGCCTTTCCAATTCAAACAACCTGCCACTTTTCTAAAAAGGAATTAATTGTTACATTTTCAACCCCTCCAAGTTGCACACTTGACACTTTTCGATCAACACTTTTTAAGTTAATAAACTCATATAAATTTCCCACTTTTTGTTAAATAAATATGTAAACTACTTGGGGTTAAATGTATAAATTTCATATAACTTAATCGCTTATTCAGAAACTTAATTAATTACATTTTAACAAAGTAATATTTTACGACATTATAGTAACATATATCAAAAACCTACATTTTGAGGAGATAATGAAGTAATAAATTATGAATAACTATATATTTCTGAATATACATATATATAATTTATAACATAAATTATATGACTTGACGATATTATCGGTTAACATGAATAGACATTAAGAAATGGTTATTCCTACAATAAAACTCATTGATTCACTTAACTAGGAGTAACGTACAATTACTATAATTTATCATTCACCAACTTTCGATACATATTATAAATTCATGACGAGAAATATAAAATAATAGACGATACTTATGCATAAAGACAAGTTATATTGTATATAACTTGTTCTTGAAATATTAAGCGTTTTGCCACACAAGCCACCTCTGCCACAAATCATTTTGTCATCGAACACTACTCAAATCACGATTCTCGATAAGTCAAACTTATCTCGGACTTCCGTATCATTCAGGTTATCTCTTTGAAGTCATTTCCATTCTACCTCTGACATTACGTTATCTATACCTATCATAACTCTCAGGTGAGTCATAGCCCCTACTCTTAATTGTTTTATAATGAATTATACACATTTTTGGGGGAGATACATGCTTAACTATTGTTTTATACTTTTACAAGTACTCGTTAACTATTTACATATTACTGTGATTTCATAGCCCACTCTTTAACTATTTTTCCCGTGGGGAGATACATGCTTAAAACTCGATCACAAGTCTTTTATACCGGGTATTGAAATACCGTCAGGCCAATGTTATTTGCTTAAGTTACTATTGCCAAAAGTCCCTCGATCATGAACCTTAATCACTTGAAGGGTGAACGTAAATAAATGTGGATAGTACTATTAGTGATTGACAATCCTCGTTTGGTTGTTAGAGAAAACACCAGGCGCACTTTATTGTTCTTATTATAGGTTATTGGCAAATACCTATCTTGAGGGCCTACTACTTACCGTCATAACTTGAGATTATGGTTGGCTGTTAATCGTTGAGTATCATGAGCTTAAGGCAATAACAGGAACATTGATTTAAACTTATTGATTGTATGTGATTACAATACCTTCTTAACTTGTGATTCGAAACTCGTGTTAAATGGATTTATAAACCAATTACTATTTTTGGTGTTGGCCCCGTGAAGGGCAGTCCAACGAACTATTTCTGAATTGATATGGAAATCACTCATTTTCTAATTTACAATTTAAACTATAAACTCTATGAACTCACCAACCTTTGTGTTGACACTTTTTAGTATGTGTTTATCTCAGGTAACTACACAAGAAGGAACATGAAGGCACGGAGTGGGCTTGTAACCCGGCATGGGCTTAAATAAACATTTTGACATATTTTAAATAAAATTGTTGTTTAAATTATGAAACATCCTGATGTCTAGAATATTTGGTATTTTGAATAAATTAAACTTTAAAGCGTCACTTTTGTGTCGTCTTCTATGATTGTGACAAAGATCCTCGAAGTAACACCCAAAAAGTCTTTCGCTGACATTTTAAGTCTTCCGCTGATGTGACGATTTTGGGGGTGTTACAACATGATCATTTCCAAAGCGTACAGTTCCCATGAATTTCCATATGAAATTGATCAGCAGCTTTAAGTTCCCGGTCATGTGCTTGGAGCAACCCGAGTCGACGATCCAAAGACATATTTCGATAACCTGCCAAGAACAGAAGAGTTTGTATTTGGAAACCGTTTTGAATTTGGTTCCATAGGGTTAGGAGTAAAAGCAGAATCACACTCATAGACAGTTGCTACTTGTTTAGCTTGAGTTATTTCTAATTTGCCGTCCTTAAGAGTGAACTCTCTACCCGTCGGAATCCAATACAAAACTTAAGGTAGTTCCTAGGCATTTGACTACTAGTGGTAGACCTAAAACGTGCAATTAATCTTTCGATAGATCTAGATCTGGCACTAGTTCCCTTTGGAACATACTTCTGTTTAGGCGTAACATTCACATTCTTAGAAACACATTCATCATGAACATCATTAATTAAACATTTCTTGCATATTAAACAAACAGAGTCATTACATGCATTAGAACCAGTACTTTCGACATTACATTCAGATGAAACATGTCTCTTATTACAAAGCGATAAATTCCTAGGGTGTTCTTCTACTTCTTCAGCTTTAATCTTGCAACTACTCTTAGAAACAGGCGAGACTCTATTGTTCCTTGTATTGCTCCTAGGCTTTAGTCTGCTGCTCCTAGAGGTGCTTTCTAATCCTGTAGAAGGTAAGGCACACGCGTTAGGATTTATATTGTTGTCCTTTTTAGGATCACTAGACTCTTTAGAATTATCCTTTTTGCACGCATTTGTCTTAGAAGTGGAGGCAGACGCATTAGTGGGACTAATCCTAAAAAGGCCAGGTGCTATCACTTTTGGTGTTTCGACAACCGCTTTTCCTTTATCAAGAATCTTATCATTTTCACTTTTCTTGGGCAAGGGTGTTGGAGTGACTGGTTTTGTCAAATTCTTTTTCTCATCGACTTTTGGAGCAAACCTTGAAATAGACATCTTTGGTTTTTGAACCGTGTTTGAAACATTTGGTTTCTCCGAAGTCGACGGTTTTGCAAACTTAGTTTCCTCACCCTTTCCTTTTTGACTTTCAAGCTGAGCCCTCAAAAGATCATTTTGCTCTTTCATGTTCTTGAAAGCACGCTCATACGACAGTTTGTCATACTTGCATTCTTCCTTTTTTCGATCAAGTTGTTTAAAATATGACACATTTTCTTTTTCAAGCTTTATAAGAGCATTTTCATATTTTGAAACAATTGCGGAGGTCTCAGCTCTCAGTCTTTCATCGTCTTGAACAGAATATGTTTGTAAAATGATGGACATAATGTCAGTGGTCATAACAGCTTCGAAGAGAGAATCATTTAGGTTTTCCAAAACATTCATGTTTTCACGAGTATCATTAGTTTCGTTTACCAGGGATTTGTGGTCCTTGACAAAGTCGGCCGTTTCTTTTAAGAAAGCACGTTCAAAATGGATTACCCTCGCACTAATGTTATTCAGTGGGATAGTAATTTCGTTTTCAAAAACTTTTTTCTGCTCAATATGAAAACTGGAATGCCAGTTTTTAATATCGATTGTAGTTTTAGAAGCAACAATATTTTGAAGTTCTTGAATTCTCTTTTTAACGTCATCCAAAATTTCTCTAGCCTCACTTGTATTAAAAGTGTTGTTAGAAGAAATTTGTTCCATTTTTGAAAGAGATTTGGAAACAATTACTTTCTTAGAAAACATTTTTGAGAATGGTCGTTTTATGGAAAACACAGATGGTTCTTTTTGTGGAACAAAAGTAATTCCCGAAAGTTTGTTCAATTTGATGTAATCAATGGGTTTCAAATCCTTTTGTTTCATTTTATTTATGCTCTCTTCGACATGTTCAATCGTTTGCACAGAATCCCGAACGACGGGAGGATCATGTTTGGTGTAAATCATATTACCGTTATACAAAACATTCTGTTCTTGCTGAGCTTTCTTGAGATTACTGGGGGTGTTGTTACCGAGAGCCACTTTATGTTTCGTATGGTAAACCGGATTAGTTTGATTTGAAATCATTTTCATTGTTTGACTTGACTGACCCGACTTAACCACCAATTCTTCTAAATGAGCAATCATGTGTTCTGACTCTACGATTTCGGCCAAAAGTTTGTCTTCTTTCTTTGCAAAGTCCTTTTTCAACTCGTCCCTCTCTTTTTCAAGATTGGTATAAGCTGATTTTTGTTTAGAAAGTTGGTTTTGCAAATCAGAAATTTCCGCATGTAAAGATTTTATCTTTTTGAAAGAATTAACATCAAGTGTATCAAACTTGAGTTGCAATTGTTTTTCCCTCAAAACGGAATTTTGATAACCAGTTTCTAATTCAGACAATCTTTTGTTATGAAATTCAAAAGCTTTAACGTTTTCTTTGTAACTCTCAAGCTCAGCGGTCAATTTAACATTCGCGGCCATAACATCGCGATTGACCTTTTTCACATTCTCAATTTCAATACGACAATTATTCAATAATGATTCAAACAAAGCACGTGTTTCCTCATCATTCTCAGCATGCTGTGAAACGAAGCCTCCATTATGATTCACATCTGGAGTTGCTGAAGGAGTATTGCTACTACTTGGCGTGTCCAGGTATGTATCATAAGTGAGTGCTAGCTTCTCAGAATGCTGTTCCTCATGAGGAGACATATCAAATATATCATTATTGTGACATGTGTTGAAGTTTGATACCTCAGATGGTGCATTGGTGTCATAAATAGGAAGTGTATCAGAATCCGTGTCATACTTAGCTTCCTGAAGATTCGCCATGAATATGCAGTTCGCATCGATATCCTCTATATCTTCCATGTCATCCATAAGAGCCATAAAATCATTCTCCTCTGCATTCAACTGAAACCCTGCCTCATTCTTTTGTGCCAACAGTAATGCTTTCTGCAAGTACGCTGTGTCTTTCTTGTTCGGCTTAGTAGGACAGTTCCTTGCCATATGACCTACACCCTGACAGTTGAAACACTTTACCGGATTACCTTGATTCATATTTCCCAAATTACCAACTACTGGAGCTGCAACATTTCTATTCTGATTACCCATTGCCTGATTACCAACATTCTGACCCCTCTGATTCCAACAAACTGACCCATCTGATTCCCTGCATACTGACCATACTGATTTCCTGCATTTAGCATATTCTGATTCCCCATGTTAATTCCAGTAGTATATCCTTGCTGATTCCTATAAACTCCAACCATTTGGCCTCCGTTGCCCATATTGAAACTCGGCTGAGCAATCTGCTTATTGCGAGTGTTCGATGAAATCCTTTGGTTGTTGTTTGTTGGTGTAGAATAGCGTCCTTGGAAAGCTTTTGTCAGAAAAGCAAATGCTTGAGTCAAGGCTGCAGTAGCTTCATCATTGTCAGTGAATTCTGGTTCTTGGAAATGTGGGTATTGCTGTTGTGGAATAACATGTTGTTGCTGTGGGTAGAACTGTTGTTGGTAGACCGGTGTTGGTTGTAGAATGCATGATGGTTGCATGTAGTTGTGAGTGGAAGATGATGATGGTTGTTGAGTGTTCACTGGTAAAGGTGTTGGTGTATTAGCAATTAATGCGAGAGGATCATGATTCTTTGCCAATCTTTCTTTCCTTACTTCATTAGCCTCAGCTTGGTTTTGCTTCAGAAAATCATAAAGTTGATCATAATTCACCTTATGTAAATCCTTTGTTTGATTCACAATTGTAACATAACGACCCCATTCTTCTGGAAGGTTATTGATGAATTTGATGTTTGTTGCAATTGTTCGAGGTGTCAACTTGTTTCTGATTAACTCATTCATCAAAGTGCAAAACCTTGTGTAGTAAGATTCAATCTGTTCACCTTTAGTGGATGTGAAATTCTCCCATTCAGTAAGAAGTTTGTTCTCAACGTCCTGTTGTCCAATCTCTGTTCCATGACATATCCTTCTAACACGTTCCCACATAGCATAAGCAGTTTCACAACTGTCGACCGCAGCAAAGATCTCCCGTGGTAGTCCAAGTTGGATTAAATGCATTGCCATATCATCAGCGGCGATCTGCTTCTTGTCTTCCTCTGTGTAATCTGCTTCTGTTTGTTCACACACAAATGGTTGAGTAGGAGGTGTTGCATTTGGATTGCCTTCAATTTGAACTTGTCTTGGCTTGAATGGACCATTTGTAATGGAGTTGATCATTAGTTTACCATCAGGCTTTGTTTTGATGTAACGAAGCATGCGGCTTGTCCATGGGAGATATCCACCTTTTTCAAGCATTGGAGGTCGGTTTTCCGCACCGGCTGCATGAATATCTTGCTGAGTAGCCATTGATGAAGTGTAGATTGATAAAGTTGATTCTTGGATCGTTCCAACGAAGTAGAAGTTGTGTTTAGTGTAAGTTGATGCAAGTTTTTATGGTGAAAAATTTGATCTGGAACCTTGAAACCTCAATAACTTCGTCTCGGAGCGTTTTTAGGCCTCGAAACTTGGGTTGAATGAATAAATTAATTCAACGTGTCCTTCTTCTCTGTCTCGCGGTAGTTTTGACAGCTGATTCGTCGAAAACGGAGTTACGGTTCAAAAGTTATGGCCGTTTGAAGTTTGGTTGTCAAAAAGTCAAAAACTTACGTGTAAACCCAGAAACTTATGCGTAAACAGTGATTCTTACGCGTAAATAGTAATCTTACGGTTAACTTCAAATCTTACGCGTAAGAAAAGTTATGCGTAAACTTTCAGGTTATGCGTAAAAATTAAGGTTATGCGTAAACAAAAATGTTTATGCGTAAGCTTTGATTTTTACGCGTAAACTTTGAGTTTATGCGTAAGAAAAGTTACGCGTAAGGTTTTTCAACCAAATTGATCTCTCAAACTTATCCAAGCTTGAAAGATATCCCGTGTCGAAGTATTCCACAAACTTATCCAAGTCAGGGAACTACTGAGTCACCGTAGCACGAAGAGAAGACCTTTGAAGAAACTTATGCATAGATTTTTGAAACTTACGCGTAAGATATCAACTTATGCGTAGGATCTGACTTGTGCGTAGGAAATTAAGCGTAGACTTCCAACTTAAGCGTAGAACACCAATCTTATGCGTAAGAAGAGGGTTTTGACCAAACTTAAGCGTAGGAAAAGGGTTTTGACTTAAGTTACGTGTAGAAAGTACTGTAGACAGCTGTAGATCGTACTATTCACCCAAGTAACGCGTAGGATGACCAGAAAACGTGAAAAATGCGATTTTTTCAACCAAAAACACTTTTTTCACTTGTTTCTAATGATCAAATCTTTCCCAAAACACTTAGAATCACTAAAGCTTCAATAAAAACAACAACTTTACCACTAAAACGTTTAAAAATCAAAACTTTTTGAATAAAAAGTACACGTATAAATGAAAAATACGAAACTTTTTTTTTGCAAAAACTTGATAGAAAACACTCCTAAATCATTGTGAGGCGATTGATACCACTTGTAGGACCTTAGATATATCAACTTTTACACAAATACAATGACTAGATGAAGTAAAGATGGTGACTTTGTATGTATATGTATGGCGTTAATAAGTATGAAATAGAGATGAAGATGAAGAGAACTTTTATTAAAAACACACACAATACACACACAAGCACACCTTACAAATGAGAGGTAAGGTGCCTTTTATAGTTCCATACAAAGGCTTTGATGGGCTTGGGCTTGGACTTGGATACATGATAAAATAACAAGGCTTACATAAACTAACTCATAACATATTAGCTTACCAAGTCCAAGGCCCAATGACTAAACTATTACTAAACTTAACAAACGACACAAAGTTACAATATGAGAATGACCATCACTTCTATATAAATGTTTTTAATGCTAACACCTTGAAACGAGTCCATGCTTCATAAAGAGATTCATTTTGACCTTGTTGGAACATCAAGATGTCATTCCTAAGCTTAGTAGTTCTCTCCGGTGGGAAAAATTGAGCAAGGAAACGAGTGGTGAGATCATCCCATGTGGTGATGGATCCCGCGGGTAAACGCTCAAGCCATTGACTAGCTTGATCCCGTAGAGAGAATTGGAATAGGCGTAAACGGGTAGTCTCTCTAGTTTCAACACCTAGGTCTATGGAATCTACGATTTTGAGGAAGTCCTTAAGGTGTTGGTTTGGATCTTCGGAACGAAGTCCATGGAATGCACATCCGCTTTGCACCAACCGGATGGTGTCGGATCGCAAGGGGGTCACATTGTCTCCGGTGAGCTCAATGGTGTTTCGGTAGGCTTGGTGGCTAGGTCGGGAATACTCTCCTAAGGTTCGGGGCCTAAGGGGTTCTAATGGTGGGTTTTGTTGTGGTGGGATGATGGGTTCAAAGATGTTACCACCTTCCATGTTGTCGGATGGTAAAGAGTTACGAACAAAGGCACGAAGAAATAAGATAGACTAAAGAAGACCTAAAAATAAAAATCTTACTAGAAAGGAATCTAGCAAGTAGACCTAATAAAAAGAAATCCTAACCTAGACAATAACTATTCCCTGGGCTGCGGCGCCAAAAACTTGATGCGTGGGAATCGCACCTTGCTTTACCTCTCGAGGGATCTCGAGAAGCTTACAACCCCCACCAGGCAGTGTACCTGATCGTTGAAGTATAGTATAGTGACAAGTACCGGGGGATTCATCGTTCAGCTTAGGAATAGTGTCGCTAGGATTAGAAAACCTAATTAATAGTTCTAAAGGTGAGAGATGATTATTTTTGTATTTTTATAATTTTATGAAAGCAAGTAAAATCTCGGGTTTTGGAAGAGTGGGTGGAATTAGTTGCTATTCAACTAACCCAAAGCTAATATATAATTGAAATAAAATACTAAAAATGAAATTAAACTAAATTAAACTATGGTTGTGAGCAGTGGTTGGAGAAATTGTGTTTACTTAGACTTCACTACTCCCTAGATATCTTTTACATGTTAATTACTTGTTACACTTGTATGGATGACGGATTGTATTCCTTAATACCATTCGTGGGGTGGCATACATAACTCCCCAACTCTATGAGCTCTTATCTCCTCCTACACCATGACCCAGCACAACTATAGGGATTGTAAACAGTGGCTCATGCATTAAATACAACCAATAAAGACCTAGTACGCCTCGGTTCATGTTTCTTAAGATGTTCAAGCATGTTACCATTTGGAGATCTGCCAGTTTTCTTAAGCCTAACATATAAATCATTCATCCAAAACAAGAATAGACAAGTAATCAACACATAATCAACATCTAGGTTTCATTAGATCTAAGCAAACACAAAAGAGATCTAGCCTAGCATAGTGGAATTGAGACAAGAACAAGATATAAACAACCAACACATAGACATATTGATTGAATTGAAAGAACACTTATCTCAATCACAATGCAAGGTCTGAAGGGTTTGGAACCCTTGAAAAACCTGTAAAAGATACACCAAAATCGTCTTTAGGGTTTCACCAAAACTTCTCTCTTTTAATGAAAAAACTAGAAAACTATTTATAGGAAAAGTAGGCTGACGGCGTCAAGAGTTACATGTGACGCCGTCACCTCGCCGCCAAATACTTCCTCGGACGGCCTTGATCTACTTATGATGGCCTATGTGACGCCGTAATCAACCACGGTATTTTATTCTTGCCACTTTGACGCCGTCATGAAGGCGTTTGACGCCGTCACCACCTACGGTATTTTATTCTTCATGGCTGACGCCGTCAAGATGGTAGTCTTGACGCCGTCACCTTGTATCTTCAGCATGGAAATTTGGTACTTTGCCGTTTTCTTCACTTTTATGCTCCAAAAATGTCCAAAATGGCTTCTTTTCCAGAATTTACTCTCCAAACACCTAAAATCACAAAAGGAACGATTTAGGGCAATATTTGATCAAATAAAGTCGGATTCGGGCTTAAATGACCCCCTAAAAACGGATCATTTTTCGCCTCATTAGGAATTTCCTAGCATTGATGAACCGGAACCTCAATCTTTACACACCTTTCCATCCTTAGATATATTTCTAGGAGACAAAAGAGGAACCGACCCACCCATCAACCAATATTATCTAGGTAGTTTTGACAGCTGATTCGTCGAAAACGGAGTTACGGTTCAAAAGTTATGGCCGTTTGAAGTTTGGTTGTCAAAAAGTCAAAAAATTACGTGTAAACCCAGAAACTTATGCGTAAACAGTGATTCTTACGCGTAAATAGTAATCTTACGGTTAACTTCAAATCTTACGCGTAAGAAAAGTTATGCGTAAACTTTCAGGTTATGCGTAAAAATTAAGGTTATGCGTAAACAAAAATGTTTATGCGTAAGCTTTGATTTTTACGCGTAAACTTTGAGTTTATGCGTAAGAAAAGTTACGCGTAAGGTTTTTCAACCAAATTGATCTCTCAAACTTATCCAAGCTTGAAAGATATCCCGTGTCGAAGTATTCCACAAACTTATCCAAGTCAGGGAACTACTGAGTCACCGTAGCACGAAGAGAAGACCTTTGAAGAAACTTATGCATAGATTTTTGAAACTTACGCGTAAGATATCAACTTATGCGTAGGATCTGACTTGTGCGTAGGAAATTAAGCGTAGACTTCCAACTTAAGCGTAGAACACCAATCTTATGCGTAAGAAGAGGGTTTTGACCAAACTTAAGCGTAGGAAAAGGGTTTTGACTTAAGTTACGTGTAGAAAGTACTGTAGACAGCTGTAGATCGTACTATTCACCCAAGTAACGCGTAGGATGACCAGAAAACGTGAAAAATGCGATTTTTTCAACCAAAAACACTTTTTTCACTTGTTTCTAATGATCAAATCTTTCCCAAAACACTTAGAATCACTAAAGCTTCAATAAAAACAACAACTTTACCACTAAAACGTTTAAAAATCAAAACTTTTTGAATAAAAAGTACACGTATAAATGAAAAATACGAAACTTTTTTTTTGCAAAAACTTGATAGAAAACACTCCTAAATCATTGTGAGGCGATTGATACCACTTGTAGGACCTTAGATATATCAACTTTTACACAAATACAATGACTAGATGAAGTAAAGATGGTGACTTTGTATGTATATGTATGGCGTTAATAAGTATGAAATAGAGATGAAGATGAAGAGAACTTTTATTAAAAACACACACAATACACACACAAGCACACCTTACAAATGAGAGGTAAGGTGCCTTTTATAGTTCCATACAAAGGCTTTGATGGGCTTGGGCTTGGACTTGGATACATGATAAAATAACAAGGCTTACATAAACTAACTCATAACATATTAGCTTACCAAGTCCAAGGCCCAATGACTAAACTATTACTAAACTTAACAAACGACACAAAGTTACAATATGAGAATGACCATCACTTCTATATAAATATTTTTAATGCTAACACCTTGAAACGAGTCCATGCTTCATAAAGAGATTCATTTTGACCTTGTTGGAACATCAAGATGTCATTCCTAAGCTTAGTAGTTCTCTCCGGTGGGAAAAATTGAGCAAGGAAACGAGTGGTGAGATCATCCCATGTGGTGATGGATCCCGCGGGTAAACGCTCAAGCCATTGACTAGCTTGATCCCGTAGAGAGAATTGGAATAGGCGTAAACGGGTAGTCTCTCTAGTTTCAACACCTAGGTCTATGGAATCTACGATTTTGAGGAAGTCCTTAAGGTGTTGGTTTGGATCTTCGGAACGAAGTCCATGGAATGCACATCCGCTTTGCACCAACCGGATGGTGTCGGATCGCAAGGGGGTCACATTGTCTCCGGTGAGCTCAATGGTGTTTCGGTAGGCTTGGTGGCTAGGTCGGGAATACTCTCCTAAGGTTCGGGGCCTAAGGGGTTCTAATGGTGGGTTTTGTTGTGGTGGGATGATGGGTTCAAAGATGTTACCACCTTCCATGTTGTCGGATGGTAAAGAGTTACGAACAAAGGCACGAAGAAATAAGATAGACTAAAGAAGACCTAAAAATAAAAATCTTACTAGAAAGGAATCTAGCAAGTAGACCTAATAAAAAGAAATCCTAACCTAGACAATAACTATTCCCTGGGCTGCGGCGCCAAAAACTTGATGCGTGGGAATCGCACCTTGCTTTACCTCTCGAGGGATCTCGAGAAGCTTACAACCCCCACCAGGCAGTGTACCTGATCGTTGAAGTATAGTATAGTGACAAGTACCGGGGGATTCATCGTTCAGCTTAGGAATAGTGTCGCTAGGATTAGAAAACCTAATTAATAGTTCTAAAGGTGAGAGATGATTATTTTTGTATTTTTATAATTTTATGAAAGCAAGTAAAATCTCGGGTTTTGGAAGAGTGGGTGGAATTAGTTGCTATTCAACTAACCCAAAGCTAATATATAATTGAAATAAAATACTAAAAATGAAATTAAACTAAATTAAACTATGGTTGTGAGCAGTGGTTGGAGAAATTGTGTTTACTTAGACTTCACTACTCCCTAGATATCTTTTACATGTTAATTACTTGTTACACTTGTATGGATGACGGATTGTATTCCTTAATACCATTCGTGGGGTGGCATACATAACTCCCCAACTCTATGAGCTCTTATCTCCTCCTACACCATGACCCAGCACAACTATAGGGATTGTAAACAGTGGCTCATGCATTAAATACAACCAATAAAGACCTAGTACGCCTCGGTTCATGTTTCTTAAGATGTTCAAGCATGTTACCATTTGGAGATCTGCCAGTTTTCTTAAGCCTAACATATAAATCATTCATCCAAAACAAGAATAGACAAGTAATCAACACATAATCAACATCTAGGTTTCATTAGATCTAAGCAAACACAAAAGAGATCTAGCCTAGCATAGTGGAATTGAGACAAGAACAAGATATAAACAACCAACACATAGACATATTGATTGAATTGAAAGAACACTTATCTCAATCACAATGCAAGGTCTGAAGGGTTTGGAACCCTTGAAAAACCTGTAAAAGATACACCAAAATCGTCTTTAGGGTTTCACCAAAACTTCTCTCTTTTAATGAAAAAACTAGAAAACTATTTATAGGAAAAGTAGGCTGACGGCGTCAAGAGTTACATGTGACGCCGTCACCTCGCCGCCAAATACTTCCTCGGACGGCCTTGATCTACTTATGATGGCCTATGTGACGCCGTAATCAACCACGGTATTTTATTCTTGCCACTTTGACGCCGTCATGAAGGCGTTTGACGCCGTCACCACCTACGGTATTTTATTCTTCATGGCTGACGCCGTCAAGATGGTAGTCTTGACGCCGTCACCTTGTATCTTCAGCATGGAAATTTGGTACTTTGCCGTTTTCTTCACTTTTATGCTCCAAAAATGTCCAAAATGGCTTCTTTTCCAGAATTTACTCTCCAAACACCTAAAATCACAAAAGGAACGATTTAGGGCAATATTTGATCAAATAAAGTCGGATTCGGGCTTAAATGACCCCCTAAAAACGGATCATTTTTCGCCTCATTAGGAATTTCCTAGCATTGATGAACCGGAACCTCAATCTTTACACACCTTTCCATCCTTAGATATATTTCTAGGAGACAAAAGAGGAACCGACCCACCCATCAACCAATATTATCTAGGTAGTTTTGACAGCTGATTCGTCGAAAACGGAGTTACGGTTCAAAAGTTATGGCCGTTTGAAGTTTGGTTGTCAAAAAGTCAAAAAATTACGTGTAAACCCAGAAACTTATGCGTAAACAGTGATTCTTACGCGTAAATAGTAATCTTACGGTTAACTTCAAATCTTACGCGTAAGAAAAGTTATGCGTAAACTTTCAGGTTATGCGTAAAAATTAAGGTTATGCGTAAACAAAAATGTTTATGCGTAAGCTTTGATTTTTACGCGTAAACTTTGAGTTTATGCGTAAGAAAAGTTACGCGTAAGGTTTTTCAACCAAATTGATCTCTCAAACTTATCCAAGCTTGAAAGATATCCCGTGTCGAAGTATTCCACAAACTTATCCAAGTCAGGGAAGTACTGAGTCACCGTAGCACGAAGAGAAGACCTTTGAAGAAACTTATGCGTAGATTTTTGAAACTTACGCGTAAGATATCAACTTATGCGTAGGATCTGACTTGTGCGTAGGAAATTAAGCGTAGACTTCCAACATAAGCGTAGAACACCAATCTTATGCGTAAGAAGAGGGTTTTGACCAAACTTAAGCGTAGGAAAAGGGTTTTGACTTAAGTTACGCGTAGAAAGTACTGTAGACAGCTGTAGATCGTACTATTCACCCAAGTAACGCGTAGGATGACCAGAAAACGTGAAAAATGCGATTTTTTCAACCAAAAACACTTTTTTCACTTATTTCTAATGATCAAATCTTTCCCAAAACACTTAGAATCACTAAAGCTTCAATAAAAACAACAACTTTACCACTAAAACGTTGAAAAATCAAAACTTTTTGAATAAAAAGTACACGTATAAATGAAAAATACGAAACTTTTTTTTTGCAAAAACTTGATAGAAAACACTCCTAAATCATTGTGAGGCGATTGATACCACTTGTAGGACCTTAGATATATCAACTTTTACACAAATACAATGACTAGATGAAGTAAAGATGGTGACTTTGTATGTATATGTATGGCGTTAATAAGTATGAAATAGAGATGAAGATGAAGAGAACTTTTATTAAAAACACACACAATACACACACAAGCACACCTTACAAATGAGAGGTAAGGTGCCTTTTATAGTTCCATACAAAGGCTTTGATGGGCTTGGGCTTGGACTTGGATACATGATAAAATAACAAGGCTTACATAAACTAACTCATAACATATTAGCTTACCAAGTCCAAGGCCCAATGACTAAACTATTACTAAACTTAACAAACGACACAAAGTTACAATATGAGAATGACCATCACTTCTATATAAATATTTTTAATGCTAACACCTTGAAACGAGTCCATGCTTCATAAAGAGATTCATTTTGACGTTGTTGGAACATCAAGTTGTCATTCCTAAGCTTAGTAGTTCTCTCCGGTGGGAAAAATTGAGCAAGGAAACGAGTGGTGAGATCATCCCATGTGGTGATGGATCCCGCGGGTAAACGCTCAAGCCATTGACTAGCTTGATCCCGTAGAGAGAATTGGAATAGGCGTAAACGGGTAGTCTCTCTAGTTTCAACACCTAGGTCTATGGAATCTACGATTTTGAGGAAGTCCTTAAGGTGTTGGTTTGGATCTTCGGAACGAAGTCCATGGAATGCACATCCGCTTTGCACCAACCGGATGGTGTCGGATCGCAAGGGGGTCACATTGTCTCCGGTGAGCTCAATGGTGTTTCGGTAGGCTTGGTGGCTAGGTCGGGAATACTCTCCTAAGGTTCGGGGCCTAAGGGGTTCTAATGGTGGGTTTTGTTGTGGTGGGATGATGGGTTCAAAGATGTTACCACCTTCCATGTTGTCGGATGGTAAAGAGTTACGAACAAAGGCACGAAGAAATAAGATAGACTAAAGAAGACCTAAAAATAAAAATCTTACTAGAAAGGAATCTAGCAAGTAGACCTAATAAAAAGAAATCCTAACCTAGACAATAACTATTCCCTGGGCTGCGGCGCCAAAAACTTGATGCGTGGGAATCGCACCTTGCTTTACCTCTCGAGAAGCTTACAACCCCCACCAGGCAGTGTACCTGATCGTTGAAGTATAGTATAGTGACAAGTACCGGGGGATTCATCGTTCAGCTTAGGAATAGTGTCGCTAGGATTAGAAAACCTAATTAATAGTTCTAAAGGTGAGAGATGATTATTTTTGTATTTTTATAATTTTATGAAAGCAAGTAAAATCTCGGGTTTTGGAAGAGTGGGTGGAATTAGTTGCTATTCAACTAACCCAAAGCTAATATATAATTGAAATAAAATACTAAAAATGAAATTAAACTAAATTAAACTATGGTTGTGAGCAGTGGTTGGAGAAATTGTGTTTACTTAGACTTCACTACTCCCTAGATATCTTTTACATGTTAATTACTTATTACACTTGTATGGATGACGGATTGTATTCCTTAATACCATTCGTGGGGTGGCATACATAACTCCCCAACTCTATGAGCTCTTATCTCCTCCTACACCATGACCCAGCACAACTATAGGGATTGTAAACAGTGGCTCATGCATTAAATACAACCAATAAAGACCTAGTACGCCTCGGTTCATGTTTCTTAAGATGTTCAAGCATGTTACCATTTGGAGATCTGCCAGTTTTCTTAAGCCTAACATATAAATCATTCATCCAAAACAAGAATAGACAAGTAATCAACACATAATCAACATCTAGGTTTCATTAGATCTAAGCAAACACAAAAGAGATCTAGCCTAGCATAGTGGAATTGAGACAAGAACAAGATATAAACAACCAACACATAGACATATTGATTGAATTGAAAGAACACTTATCTCAATCACAATGCAAGGTCTGAAGGGTTTGGAACCCTTGAAAAACCTGTAAAAGATACACCAAAATCGTCTTTAGGGTTTCACCAAAACTTCTCTCTTTTAATGAAAAAACTAGAAAACTATTTATAGGAAAAGTAGGCTGACGGCGTCAAGAGTTACATGTGACGCCGTCACCTCGCCGCCAAATACTTCCTCAGACGGCCTTGATCTACTTATGATGGCCTATGTGACGCCGTCATCAACCACGGTATTTTATTCTTGCCACTTTGACGCCGTCATGAAGGCGTTTGACGCCGTCACCACCTACGGTATTTTATTCTTCATGGCTGACGCCGTCAAGATGGTAGTCTTGACGCCGTCACCTTGTATCTTCAGCATGGAAATTTGGTACTTTGCCGTTTTCTTCACTTTTATGCTCCAAAAATGTCCAAAATGGCTTCTTTTCCAGAATTCACTCTCCAAACACCTAAAATCACAAAAGGAACGATTTAGGGCAATATTTGATCAAATAAAGTCGGATTCGGGCTTAAATGACCCCCTAAAAACGGATCATTTTTCGCCTCATTAGGAATTTCCTAGCATTGATGAACCGGAACCTCAATCTTTACACACCTTTCCATCCTTAGATATATTTCTAGGAGACAAAAGAGGAACCGACCCACCCATCAACCAATATTATCTAGGTAGTTTTGACAGCTGATTCGTCGAAAACGGAGTTACGGTTCAAAAGTTATGGCCGTTTGAAGTTTGGTTGTCAAAAAGTCAAAAACTTACGTGTAAACCCAGAAACTTATGCGTAAACAGTGATTCTTACGCGTAAATAGTAATCTTACGGTTAACTTCAAATCTTACGCGTAAGAAAAGTTATGCGTAAACTTTCAGGTTATGCGTAAAAATTAAGGTTATGCGTAAACAAAAATGTTTATGCGTAAGCTTTGATTTTTACGCGTAAACTTTGAGTTTATGCGTAAGAAAAGTTACGCGTAAGGTTTTTCAACCAAATTGATCTCTCAAACTTATCCAAGCTTGAAAGATATCCCGTGTCGAAGTATTCCACAAACTTATCCAAGTCAGGGAAGTACTGAGTCACCGTAGCACGAAGAGAAGACCTTTGAAGAAACTTATGCGTAGATTTTTGAAACTTACGCGTAAGATATCAACTTATGCGTAGGATCTGACTTGTGCGTAGGAAATTAAGCGTAGACTTCCAACTTAAGCGTAGAACACCAATCTTATGCGTAAGAAGAGGGTTTTGACCAAACTTAAGCGTAGGAAAAGGGTTTTGACTTAAGTTACGCGTAGAAAGTACTGTAGACAGCTGTAGATCGTACTATTCACCCAAGTAACGCGTAGGATGACCAGAAAACGTGAAAAATGCGATTTTTTCAACCAAAAACACTTTTTTCACTTGTTTCTAATGATCAAATCTTTCCCAAAACACTTAGAATCACTAAAGCTTCAATAAAAACAACAACTTTACCACTAAAACGTTTAAAAATCAAAACTTTTTGAATAAAAAGTACACGTATAAATGAAAAATACGAAACTTTTTTTTTGCAAAAACTTGATAGAAAACACTCCTAAATCATTGTGAGGCGATTGATACCACTTGTAGGACCTTAGATATATCAACTTTTACACAAATACAATGACTAGATGAAGTAAAGATGGTGACTTTGTATGTATATGTATGGCGTTAATAAGTATGAAATAGAGATGAAGATGAAGAGAACTTTTATTAAAAACACACACAATACACACACAAGCACACCTTACAAATGAGAGGTAAGGTGCCTTTTATAGTTCCATACAAAGGCTTTGATGGGCTTGGGCTTGGACTTGGATACATGATAAAATAACAAGGCTTACATAAACTAACTCATAACATATTAGCTTACCAAGTCCAAGGCCCAATGACTAAACTATTACTAAACTTAACAAACGACACAAAGTTACAATATGAGAATGACCATCACTTCTATATAAATATTTTTAATGCTAACACCTTGAAACGAGTCCATGCTTCATAAAGAGATTCATTTTGACGTTGTTGGAACATCAAGATGTCATTCCTAAGCTTAGTAGTTCTCTCCGGTGGGAAAAATTGAGCAAGGAAACGAGTGGTGAGATCATCCCATGTGGTGATGGATCCCGCGGGTAAACGCTCAAGCCATTGACTAGCTTGATCCCGTAGAGAGAATTGGAATAGGCGTAAACGGGTAGTCTCTCTAGTTTCAACACCTAGGTCTATGGAATCTACGATTTTGAGGAAGTCCTTAAGGTGTTGGTTTGGATCTTCGGAACGAAGTCCATGGAATGCACATCCGCTTTGCACCAACCGGATGGTGTCGGATCGCAAGGGGGTCACATTGTCTCCGGTGAGCTCAATGGTGTTTCGGTAGGCTTGGTGGCTAGGTCGGGAATACTCTCCTAAGGTTCGGGGCCTAAGGGGTTCTAATGGTGGGTTTTGTTGTGGTGGGATGATGGGTTCAAAGATGTTACCACCTTCCATGTTGTCGGATGGTAAAGAGTTACGAACAAAGGCACGAAGAAATAAGATAGACTAAAGAAGACCTAAAAATAAAAATCTTACTAGAAAGGAATCTAGCAAGTAGACCTAATAAAAAGAAATCCTAACCTAGACAATAACTATTCCCTGGGCTGCGGCGCCAAAAACTTGATGCGTGGGAATCGCACCTTGCTTTACCTCTCGAGGGATCTCGAGAAGCTTACAACCCCCACCAGGCAGTGTACCTGATCGTTGAAGTATAGTATAGTGACAAGTACCGGGGGATTCATCGTTCAGCTTAGGAATAGTGTCGCTAGGATTAGAAAACCTAATTAATAGTTCTAAAGGTGAGAGATGATTATTTTTGTATTTTTATAATTTTATGAAAGCAAGTAAAATCTCGGGTTTTGGAAGAGTGGGTGGAATTAGTTGCTATTCAACTAACCCAAAGCTAATATATAATTGAAATAAAATACTAAAAATGAAATTAAACTAAATTAAACTATGGTTGTGAGCAGTGGTTGGAGAAATTGTGTTTACTTAGACTTCACTACTCCCTAGATATCTTTTACATGTTAATTACTTATTACACTTGTATGGATGACGGATTGTATTCCTTAATACCATTCGTGGGGTGGCATACATAACTCCCCAACTCTATGAGCTCTTATCTCCTCCTACACCATGACCCAGCACAACTATAGGGATTGTAAACAGTGGCTCATGCATTAAATACAACCAATAAAGACCTAGTACGCCTCGGTTCATGTTTCTTAAGATGTTCAAGCATGTTACCATTTGGAGATCTGCCAGTTTTCTTAAGCCTAACATATAAATCATTCATCCAAAACAAGAATAGACAAGTAATCAACACATAATCAACATCTAGGTTTCATTAGATCTAAGCAAACACAAAAGAGATCTAGCCTAGCATAGTGGAATTGAGACAAGAACAAGATATAAACAACCAACACATAGACATATTGATTGAATTGAAAGAACACTTATCTCAATCACAATGCAAGGTCTGAAGGGTTTGGAACCCTTGAAAAACCTGTAAAAGATACACCAAAATCGTCTTTAGGGTTTCACCAAAACTTCTCTCTTTTAATGAAAAAACTAGAAAACTATTTATAGGAAAAGTAGGCTGACGGCGTCAAGAGTTACATGTGACGCCGTCACCTCGCCGCCAAATACTTCCTCGGACGGCCTTGATCTACTTATGATGGCCTATGTGACGCCGTCATCAACCACGGTATTTTATTCTTGCCACTTTGACGCCGTCATGAAGGCGTTTGACGCCGTCACCACCTACGGTATTTTATTCTTCATGGCTGACGCCGTCAAGATGGTAGTCTTGACGCCGTCACCTTGTATCTTCAGCATGGAAATTTGGTACTTTGCCGTTTTCTTCACTTTTATGCTCCAAAAATGTCCAAAATGGCTTCTTTTCCAGAATTCACTCTCCAAACACCTAAAATCACAAAAGGAACGATTTAGGGCAATATTTGATCAAATAAAGTCGGATTCGGGCTTAAATGACCCCCTAAAAACGGATCATTTTTCGCCTCATTAGGAATTTCCTAGCATTGATGAACCGGAACCTCAATCTTTACACACCTTTCCATCCTTAGATATATTTCTAGGAGACAAAAGAGGAACCGACCCACCCATCAACCAATATTATCTAGGTAGTTTTGACAGCTGATTCGTCGAAAACGGAGTTACGGTTCAAAAGTTATGGCCGTTTGAAGTTTGGTTGTCAAAAAGTCAAAAACTTACGTGTAAACCCAGAAACTTATGCGTAAACAGTGATTCTTACGCGTAAATAGTAATCTTACGGTTAACTTCAAATCTTACGCGTAAGAAAAGTTATGCGTAAACTTTCAGGTTATGCGTAAAAATTAAGGTTATGCGTAAACAAAAATGTTTATGCGTAAGCTTTGATTTTTACGCGTAAACTTTGAGTTTATGCGTAAGAAAAGTTACGCGTAAGGTTTTTCAACCAAATTGATCTCTCAAACTTATCCAAGCTTGAAAGATATCCCGTGTCGAAGTATTCCACAAACTTATCCAAGTCAGGGAAGTACTGAGTCACCGTAGCACGAAGAGAAGACCTTTGAAGAAACTTATGCGTAGATTTTTGAAACTTACGCGTAAGATATCAACTTATGCGTAGGATCTGACTTGTGCGTAGGAAATTAAGCGTAGACTTCCAACTTAAGCGTAGAACACCAATCTTATGCGTAAGAAGAGGGTTTTGACCAAACTTAAGCGTAGGAAAAGGGTTTTGACTTAAGTTACGCGTAGAAAGTACTGTAGACAGCTGTAGATCGTACTATTCACCCAAGTAACGCGTAGGATGACCAGAAAACGTGAAAAATGCGATTTTTTCAACCAAAAACACTTTTTTCACTTGTTTCTAATGATCAAATCTTTCCCAAAACACTTAGAATCACTAAAGCTTCAATAAAAACAACAACTTTACCACTAAAACGTTTAAAAATCAAAACTTTTTGAATAAAAAGTACACGTATAAATGAAAAATACGAAACTTTTTTTTTGCAAAAACTTGATAGAAAACACTCCTAAATCATTGTGAGGCGATTGATACCACTTGTAGGACCTTAGATATATCAACTTTTACACAAATACAATGACTAGATGAAGTAAAGATGGTGACTTTGTATGTATATGTATGGCGTTAATAAGTATGAAATAGAGATGAAGATGAAGAGAACTTTTATTAAAAACACACACAATACACACACAAGCACACCTTACAAATGAGAGGTAAGGTGCCTTTTATAGTTCCATACAAAGGCTTTGATGGGCTTGGGCTTGGACTTGGATACATGATAAAATAACAAGGCTTACATAAACTAACTCATAACATATTAGCTTACCAAGTCCAAGGCCCAATGACTAAACTATTACTAAACTTAACAAACGACACAAAGTTACAATATGAGAATGACCATCACTTCTATATAAATATTTTTAATGCTAACACCTTGAAACGAGTCCATGCTTCATAAAGAGATTCATTTTGACGTTGTTGGAACATCAAGTTGTCATTCCTAAGCTTAGTAGTTCTCTCCGGTGGGAAAAATTGAGCAAGGAAACGAGTGGTGAGATCATCCCATGTGGTGATGGATCCCGCGGGTAAACGCTCAAGCCATTGACTAGCTTGATCCCGTAGAGAGAATTGGAATAGGCGTAAACGGGTAGTCTCTCTAGTTTCAACACCTAGGTCTATGGAATCTACGATTTTGAGGAAGTCCTTAAGGTGTTGGTTTGGATCTTCGGAACGAAGTCCATGGAATGCACATCCGCTTTGCACCAACCGGATGGTGTCGGATCGCAAGGGGGTCACATTGTCTCCGGTGAGCTCAATGGTGTTTCGGTAGGCTTGGTGGCTAGGTCGGGAATACTCTCCTAAGGTTCGGGGCCTAAGGGGTTCTAATGGTGGGTTTTGTTGTGGTGGGATGATGGGTTCAAAGATGTTACCACCTTCCATGTTGTCGGATGGTAAAGAGTTACGAACAAAGGCACGAAGAAATAAGATAGACTAAAGAAGACCTAAAAATAAAAATCTTACTAGAAAGGAATCTAGCAAGTAGACCTAATAAAAAGAAATCCTAACCTAGACAATAACTATTCCCTGGGCTGCGGCGCCAAAAACTTGATGCGTGGGAATCGCACCTTGCTTTACCTCTCGAGAAGCTTACAACCCCCACCAGGCAGTGTACCTGATCGTTGAAGTATAGTATAGTGACAAGTACCGGGGGATTCATCGTTCAGCTTAGGAATAGTGTCGCTAGGATTAGAAAACCTAATTAATAGTTCTAAAGGTGAGAGATGATTATTTTTGTATTTTTATAATTTTATGAAAGCAAGTAAAATCTCGGGTTTTGGAAGAGTGGGTGGAATTAGTTGCTATTCAACTAACCCAAAGCTAATATATAATTGAAATAAAATACTAAAAATGAAATTAAACTAAATTAAACTATGGTTGTGAGCAGTGGTTGGAGAAATTGTGTTTACTTAGACTTCACTACTCCCTAGATATCTTTTACATGTTAATTACTTGTTACACTTGTATGGATGATGGATTGTATTCCTTAATACCATTCGTGGGGTGGCATACATAACTCCCCAACTCTATGAGCTCTTATCTCCTCCTACACCATGACCCAGCACAACTATAGGGATTGTAAACAGTGGCTCATGCATTAAATACAACCAATAAAGACCTAGTACGCCTCGGTTCATGTTTCTTAAGATGTTCAAGCATGTTACCATTTGGAGATCTGCCAGTTTTCTTAAGCCTAACATATAAATCATTCATCCAAAACAAGAATAGACAAGTAATCAACACATAATCAACATCTAGGTTTCATTAGATCTAAGCAAACACAAAAGAGATCTAGCCTAGCATAGTGGAATTGAGACAAGAACAAGATATAAACAACCAACACATAGACATATTGATTGAATTGAAAGAACACTTATCTCAATCACAATGCAAGGTCTGAAGGGTTTGGAACCCTTGAAAAACCTGTAAAAGATACACCAAAATCGTCTTTAGGGTTTCACCAAAACTTCTCTCTTTTAATGAAAAAACTAGAAAACTATTTATAGGAAAAGTAGGCTGACGGCGTCAAGAGTTACATGTGACGCCGTCACCTCGCCGCCAAATACTTCCTCGGACGGCCTTGATCTACTTATGATGGCCTATGTGACGCCGTCATCAACCACGGTATTTTATTCTTGCCACTTTGACGCCGTCATGAAGGCGTTTGACGCCGTCACCACCTACGGTATTTTATTCTTCATGGCTGACGCCGTCAAGATGGTAGTCTTGACGCCGTCACCTTGTATCTTCAGCATGGAAATTTGGTACTTTGCCGTTTTCTTCACTTTTATGCTCCAAAAATGTCCAAAATGGCTTCTTTTCCAGAATTCACTCTCCAAACACCTAAAATCACAAAAGGAACGATTTAGGGCAATATTTGATCAAATAAAGTCGGATTCGGGCTTAAATGACCCCCTAAAAACGGATCATTTTTCGCCTCATTAGGAATTTCCTAGCATTGATGAACCGGAACCTCAATCTTTACACACCTTTCCATCCTTAGATATATTTCTAGGAGACAAAAGAGGAACCGACCCACCCATCAACCAATATTATCTAGGTAGTTTTGACAGCTGATTCGTCGAAAACGGAGTTACGGTTCAAAAGTTATGGCCGTTTGAAGTTTGGTTGTCAAAAAGTCAAAAACTTACGTGTAAACCCAGAAACTTATGCGTAAACAGTGATTCTTACGCGTAAATAGTAATCTTACGGTTAACTTCAAATCTTACGCGTAAGAAAAGTTATGCGTAAACTTTCAGGTTATGCGTAAAAATTAAGGTTATGCGTAAACAAAAATGTTTATGCGTAAGCTTTGATTTTTACGCGTAAACTTTGAGTTTATGCGTAAGAAAAGTTACGCGTAAGGTTTTTCAACCAAATTGATCTCTCAAACTTATCCAAGCTTGAAAGATATCCCGTGTCGAAGTATTCCACAAACTTATCCAAGTCAGGGAAGTACTGAGTCACCGTAGCACGAAGAGAAGACCTTTGAAGAAACTTATGCGTAGATTTTTGAAACTTACGCGTAAGATATCAACTTATGCGTAGGATCTGACTTGTGCGTAGGAAATTAAGCGTAGACTTCCAACTTAAGCGTAGAACACCAATCTTATGCGTAAGAAGAGGGTTTTGACCAAACTTAAGCGTAGGAAAAGGGTTTTGACTTAAGTTACGCGTAGAAAGTACTGTAGACAGCTGTAGATCGTACTATTCACCCAAGTAACGCGTAGGATGACCAGAAAACGTGAAAAATGCGATTTTTTCAACCAAAAACACTTTTTTCACTTGTTTCTAATGATCAAATCTTTCCCAAAACACTTAGAATCACTAAAGCTTCAATAAAAACAACAACTTTACCACTAAAACGTTTAAAAATCAAAACTTTTTGAATAAAAAGTACACGTATAAATGAAAAATACGAAACTTTTTTTTTGCAAAAACTTGATAGAAAACACTCCTAAATCATTGTGAGGCGATTGATACCACTTGTAGGACCTTAGATATATCAACTTTTACACAAATACAATGACTAGATGAAGTAAAGATGGTGACTTTGTATGTATATGTATGGCGTTAATAAGTATGAAATAGAGATGAAGATGAAGAGAACTTTTATTAAAAACACACACAATACACACACAAGCACACCTTACAAATGAGAGGTAAGGTGCCTTTTATAGTTCCATACAAAGGCTTTGATGGGCTTGGGCTTGGACTTGGATACATGATAAAATAACAAGGCTTACATAAACTAACTCATAACATATTAGCTTACCAAGTCCAAGGCCCAATGACTAAACTATTACTAAACTTAACAAACGACACAAAGTTACAATATGAGAATGACCATCACTTCTATATAAATATTTTTAATGCTAACACCTTGAAACGAGTCCATGCTTCATAAAGAGATTCATTTTGACGTTGTTGGAACATCAAGATGTCATTCCTAAGCTTAGTAGTTCTCTCCGGTGGGAAAAATTGAGCAAGGAAACGAGTGGTGAGATCATCCCATGTGGTGATGGATCCCGCGGGTAAACGCTCAAGCCATTGACTAGCTTGATCCCGTAGAGAGAATTGGAATAGGCGTAAACGGGTAGTCTCTCTAGTTTCAACACCTAGGTCTATGGAATCTACGATTTTGAGGAAGTCCTTAAGGTGTTGGTTTGGATCTTCGGAACGAAGTCCATGGAATGCACATCCGCTTTGCACCAACCGGATGGTGTCGGATCGGAAGGAGGTCACATTGTCTCCGGTGAGCTCAATGGTGTTTCGGTAGGCTTGGTGGCTAGGTCGGGAATACTCTCCTAAGGTTCGGGGCCTAAGGGGTTCTAATGGTGGGTTTTGTTGTGGTGGGATGATGGGTTCAAAGATGTTACCACCTTCCATGTTGTCGGATGGTAAAGAGTTACGAACAAAGGCACGAAGAAATAAGATAGACTAAAGAAGACCTAAAAATAAAAATCTTACTAGAAAGGAATCTAGCAAGTAGACCTAATAAAAAGAAATCCTAACCTAGACAATAACTATTCCCTGGGCTGCGGCGCCAAAAACTTGATGCGTGGGAATCGCACCTTGCTTTACCTCTCGAGGGATCTAGAGAAGCTTACAACCCCCACCAGGCAGTGTACCTGATCGTTGAAGTATAGTATAGTGACAAGTACCGGGGGATTCATCGTTCAGCTTAGGAATAGTGTCGCTAGGATTAGAAAACCTAATTAATAGTTCTAAAGGTGAGAGATGATTATTTTTGTATTTTTATAATTTTATGAAAGCAAGTAAAATCTCGGGTTTTGGAAGAGTGGGTGGAATTAGTTGCTATTCAACTAACCCAAAGCTAATATATAATTGAAATAAAATACTAAAAATGAAATTAAACTAAATTAAACTATGGTTATGAGCAGTGGTTGGAGAAATTGTGTTTACTTAGACTTCACTACTCCCTAGATATCTTTTACATGTTAATTACTTGTTACACTTGTATGGATGACGGATTGTATTCCTTAATACCATTCGTGGGGTGGCATACATAACTCCCCAACTCTATGAGCTCTTATCTCCTCCTACACCATGACCCAGCACAACTATAGGGATTGTAAACAGTGGCTCATGCATTAAATACAACCAATAAAGACCTAGTACGCCTCGGTTCATGTTTCTTAAGATGTTCAAGCATGTTACCATTTGGAGATCTGCCAGTTTTCTTAAGCCTAACATATAAATCATTCATCCAAAACAAGAATAGACAAGTAATCAACATCTAGGTTTCATTAGATCTAAGCAAACACAAAAGAGATCTAGCCTAGCATAGTGGAATTGAGACAAGAACAAGATATAAACAACCAACACATAGACATATTGATTGAATTGAAAGAACACTTATCTCAATCACAATGCAAGGTCTGAAGGGTTTGGAACCCTTGAAAAACCTGTAAAAGATACACCAAAATCGTCTTTAGGGTTTCACCAAAACTTCTCTCTTTTAATGAAAAAACTAGAAAACTATTTATAGGAAAAGTAGGCTGACGGCGTCAAGAGTTACATGTGACGCCGTCACCTCGCCGCCAAATACTTCCTCGGACGGCCTTGATCTACTTATGATGGCCTATGTGACGCCGTCATCAACCACGGTATTTTATTCTTGCCACTTTGACGCCGTCATGAAGGCGTTTGACGCCGTCACCACCTACGGTATTTTATTCTTCATGGCTGACGCCGTCAAGATGGTAGTCTTGACGCCGTCACCTTGTATCTTCAGCATGGAAATTTGGTACTTTGCCGTTTTCTTCACTTTTATGCTCCAAAAATGTCCAAAATGGCTTCTTTTCCAGAATTCACTCTCCAAACACCTAAAATCACAAAAGGAACGATTTAGGGCAATATTTGATCAAATAAAGTCGGATTCGGGCTTAAATGACCCCCTAAAAACGGATCATTTTTCGCCTCATTAGGAATTTCCTAGCATTGATGAACCGGAACCTCAATCTTTACACACCTTTCCATCCTTAGATATATTTCTAGGAGACAAAAGAGGAACCGACCCACCCATCAACCAATATTATCTAGGTAGTTTTAGGATGAAGGAAGCCATTCACTCACCCCCTTCACCTCACGTGGCATATTTTCACCCTAAGGGTGTGTATCTCTACTTCCACACGCACTTAATTCAAAGTGTACGGAAAACCTCCCCTATTTCCGTTAAATAAGGGTAGAGTCAGGCTCGTGACTCGAACAAAAACAGGCGCTTATTGGGAGGCAACCCAAGCTTTATTTGTTTGTTTGTTTGTTTGATTTTATTTGTTTTCGTACGCATGTTTTATTTTTGTTGTTTCTGGCTCATGTTTCAAAGTAAATTGTGAAAATGATTTATTTTGTTTTTAACTTCGTCTTAATTACATATAAAGGTATTTTGCAAAAGCTAAGTGTAAGGGGAGACCCAAATATGTTTTTAAGAAACAAAATCGATCATGATTCTCCACAATATTAAATGGACATGTATATTCGTATTTGTTAGAGTCAAATGCTTGTATCGAGTCATAATGATGTTTTGGAGGATTTTCCAGGAAGTAGGACATAAGTTTTCCAGAAATTTTCCGGAAACTAAACGTAAAGATTTCTGAAGGTCACTTCTGACGGCGTCAGGAATTAATTCCTGATGGCGTCATATGTAAAATTCTGGAAATTTTGCTAGTTTTGTTTTTCTAACGGAGTCTTAGAGTTTTTGTTAATTCTTTAGTTTTATGAACTCCAGAAAATCTGCAAACATTCATTCCACAAGCATTATATCTTACATTGTTTTCTAGAATTTGTTAGTATATATAGATTGTCGCCGATTTTACGCGAGGTTGCCTTGTTTGTTTTCTCAGGTTTAACAGGTTATGTATGACAATAAGATTATTTATTTTTCTGGAAGGGAAGCTTTGATTGTTCATTTTCTTGGAGGAAGATCAAACCTTGTTACCACACTATCCACACAGAACGAATCAGGGGAGTTTTTGATTTCATTCTTTTACCTATTTCACTTTTACATTCTTTAATTGAACACTGGGGACAATGTTCATCCTAAGTGTAAGGGGAGGGTAAATGATGATACATTATAGGATACACTTTCACTTGAGTTTGTTTGTTTGATGGTAGGTGTGTAATAAAACTATGAGAAATACTTGTTAGTGTAATTTTAGCGCCAAATTTAAAATTTTTTACAACATTTAGGAGTGAAACTTTAGCCTTAGCAAGCGTCTCATGGATAGGAGTCGTATGACTAGCACAAAACCGTACTATTTAGAAAAATTTGCCAACCAAATATGTGAGGTTCACCTTTAGATTTGATAGGAAAAGCATTCATTATTAGTGCTTATGAGTGCACCGGTAGCATTTAGATTCTTGAACTTGCGTTAGTGATGCATCCCGAGAGCGCTAGTGATACTACATTCGTGTAGTAGGATTTACAACATGATAAGAGGCATTAGGATCACCCTTGTGTTAAACCCGTATCATAATTACTAGACCATTTAAGTCATATTACTTGGCTAGTAAAGTCAACTAATTTTTCCCACACCATTAGCGTTGTACTCATTTTCAGTACACGTAACCCCTAGTACACCCCTCCGAGCCTATCTTTTCGTTTCTAACTTTAAGCATCTTACTTGAAGGAAGAATTTGTTACAACCCACTTAAATGTACACCCAAATCGCCTTAGCCTTCCGTGTATGCACTCATCTTTAGTGCAGTATTGTTACATGTTTAAAGCCTTTGTTAATTATCTAATTGATTACATGGTTGCTAAGTCGAGTCATATCCTTGTATATATTGTTTTGGGACGATTGGGACTCATGGTTAAACTACTTGTGTTTTGGAGTAATGGGGAAGAACATCATATTATTACCCCCATATGTGCGTTAATCTTAAAAGTACTCCAAGTGTTTTGATTTTCTTGATTCGAGTCATTAGATAAGTTTATTGTAAAGTATGTAAAAATTCAAGTGTAAGGGGAATGTACATTCCCTATGATGTATTATTTTGGATGGTAGGGTAAAAGTGTATGCAAAACAAATAAAAAATAAAATAAAAAATAAATAATCAAAAAAATCAAGGAAAAAAAATAAAATAAAATAATAATAATAATAATAATAATAATAATAATAATAATAATAATAATAGAAAAAAAAAACATACGGACTACCATCCCGTTTCATGCTATGTTTGTTTTATGTTTTTGTTATTTTTGATTTATCACCTTAAGTCGAGTCTAGTCTTGGCTTAGCAACACCATATTATACATGTAATTAACGAAGATGATTAACTCGCCACCTGTAAAGATTGCGTATATCCAACAAAACCGTGTATTCCATATCCCTACACCTAACGTTATAACCCTTTGAAAGACCTCTTTGATAGTTTATCCTAGGTGCTTACGCCATGTGGTGGAGGTTTGATCCTTTCCCAATCCTATGGTAATCTATTTTGCTATGACAGGTAGTGAGAGATGTTTTCCATTTCCTTATTGTGATATATACTTTATTACACCCAAGAGATGTGAGTATCTAAACACTATTTGTGAGGTGCTAGTATATGACCTCTGTGCTTGTCTTTGGTCTTTAGTGTAATGATTATTTGTTGTAATTACTTTTATATTAGTGTTAAATGACCCCTAACTTGTATTTTGATTAGAATAAAAGCGCATTTTCTTGAGGACAAGCAAATCTCAAGTGTAAGGGTATATGATGAGGCGAAAAATGATCCGTTTTTAGGGGGTCATTTAAGCCCGGAATTGAATTTATTTGATCAAATATTGCCCTAAATCATTTCTTTTATGATTTTAGGTACGTTTTGAGTGAATTCTTGAAAAGGAAGCATTTTGGATGTTTTTGGAGCATAAAAGTGAAGAAAATGGCAAAGTCTTAATTTTCCTTGCTGGGAACAGTACCTGACGGCGTCACAAAATTCTTCATGACGGCGTCAAGAGTAAAACAAGAGGTGAAGTGGAATAGAGTCTGTGACGAAATAGAGAGTTTTTACACTATGGGCATGACGGCGTCACCATAGGCCGTCATGGTCCCATTACACGTGACGGCCCAGAGAAAATTGGTGACGGCGTCAGATCTGGATCTAGGCAATCCGATATTATTATGGGCGGCAAGTTGACGGCGTCAGGTTTTTCTTCTTGACACCGTCACAATGGAAAATCTATATATAGTTTTGTAATTTTAATTCATAAGGGAGGACAAGTAGAGGGATAACTTGGAGAAACCCTAGCAAGATTTTCACTGTACTTTCAAGGATTTTTACCCTTTGAAACCTTTCATGTTCAATTAAGATAAGTATCATTTCAATTCATTCAATATGTGTATGTGTTGTTTGAATATATCTTACGCTTGTCTTGATTTTAACATGCTAGGCTAGATCTCTTGTGTGTTTGCTTAGATGTAGTGAAACCTAGATGTTGATTATGGGTTGATTGTTTGTTTATAATTGTTAAGGATGAATGATTTCGATGTTAGGCTTAAGAAAACTGGCAGACTTCCATTGGGTAACATGCTTGAACGTCTTAAGAAACATGAACCAATGCGTACTAGGTTTTTATGGTTGTTGGTGGATCGATATACTCTGACCAAACTACTTTGTAGCTTATAAGGATTTAACAATATTGAGTAAACGCAACACTATTAATATTGAAACACTGTTTTACTTTGTAAAGTATGCGGAATCTACTAACACAAAGCTTAAGAAGAACTTTTATATTAACCAAACTTTGAACCTGCTTTGTTACACAGATTCACTAACAATCCCTAACTATTTAACTTGATCGACTTTTAAACTTATCTAACTTGTAAAACTTATGAAAACTTCTATCGACCAATACCTCTTAAGGCTCTTTATATAGATAACCTTAAGTCGGTTTACAACATATAATTCTTGAACGACAAGTAATTATCCCTAACTTATTCTAGAATATTCATCTAATATTACACATTAATCCTTATCTAATATTGCATATCAGTCCTTGTTACTTTCGAAGTACTTTAAGCATTCTTCATATCAGCAGTACTTTGACTTTGTTCTTCAGCAGTACTTTGACTTTTGTTCTTCATGCAGTAGTACTTTGACATCCAGAAGCACTTTGATATTTCATATCCCAACAATCCTCCCCTAACTTGAACTCTACTTGCTTGATTTCAAGTTTCTTTGTTATTAATAATCTTCAAATCTTCAATCATACATTGAGGTTGTTTCTTTATTCCTTTTCTTCTATCTGTCATCTGTCAAAGTACTCTTTATCAGCATCATATCTTCTATAGCATCTTTTCAGCAACTCAGCAACATTTAGGTACAAAGATCATCAAATCTTAAAAGTTTCATACTATTCTCATCACTTCCAGATGTGTTAACTTCTGTGAGAGGTGAATCATTGAAAATTATGATTTTTAGCAAATCATCAGCTATCAACGGATTTGATATGTCTTTACCATTAGCCGTTTGCTATGGACTAGCCAACTCTTGATCACTTGGATGTATGGTGAGTTGAGAACCTAGTTTTTGGTAAACTATCAACCATAAACGGATTTGATAAGTCTTTACCAGTAGCCGTTTGCTCTGGACTAGTTGATTCTTATATGGATTAGACATAGTGAATCAATAACCATTTGTTGTGTATTATTAATACTAACACCATGTATTTCTTTTCAAATCCTTTTTCTTTTTACCAAAAAACATTTATTTTCATTTTAAAGAACTTATACTGGTTTATATCAGCAAGGAGTACTTTGATAAAGTACTGTTTGTTTTTGCAGTACTTAGAAAAATACTTTAACTTAACAAAACAAATCATACCAGTATTATGCAATATTACTCTTCAGACTTAACCCATCTGATAAATAGCTTGATAACATCCAAAGCTACTTCAGATTCTTCTTCAAGTTCCATTCCATGATCCAGAATTCTGAGCATTATTTCCCTGATCAATGGATATCTTCTCTCAGCCAACATGTGAATCATGGTACCATCTTCCATCTCTAGTGTATGAACTCCTGATGACTCAAAGAATCTCCATCTTGTTATTTCCCAATTCTCTTGATCATTCCAGAGAGGATCAACACTTGATTCTTCAGTATCCCAGATGGTAAACAAATCTCCAAGCAAAACTAATCCCACATCTGAAGCTTCATGCTCTGAATAATAAGTCTGCACTTGCACATATAAATCATAAAGATCTGCCCTTAAGATACAGTGCAACAAATCCCATAGCATATAGAATGTTGTGAAGCTTTCATCTTCTCTGTGGATCATAAAATAATTTCCCTCTATAGATTCAACCACAAAAAATGAGATTATCTTGGACTTCTTTTCAGAATCATCAACCATTTTATTCTCAAAATCAACAACTCTAAAGTAATTTCTAAGTTCATCAACTGTATCTTCATGAACTGACTTCAGCCTTTTTGTCAGTTGATCATCTTCAGCTAATTTCTTTCTCTTCAATCTCCTTTGCTCAGCTTCTTCCTTTCTGACATCTTCCAATCTTTTCTTTCTATCAACTTCCATGGGCACAAAACTTTCTACCTCTCTTCTAATATCTTCTTGTACTTTGTCCCATAAAGCTTTTATCTCTGGATACCTTTGTTTATGTAAATTCTTGTATCCTTTCTTTCTTAAAAATTGCATCATCCAATTTCTTTCCTGAGCTTTGGTCATTGGCTTCTTTGTAATTGGCCTACTAACTTCTTCCAAATACTCAGCATCATATTCAGCTTGTTGCTTTTTAGTAAGCTCTAAATCTTCTGCAATTTCTAATTCTCTAATCTGAGCAATAGAAAATTTCTTCTTCTTCTTCTTAGTATCTTTCTGAACCATTATACCCTTTCTTTTATCTTTTGGATATAGTTTCTCTTTCTCTGATTCAGAAGTACTTTCATCATCCTTTTGTGCAGGCTCAGATATATATATTCCTCCAGTAGGTCTTCTTAAATTCATCATTACCTGAGCAATTGTTTCATCATCACTTGCAGTATGTACTTTTTCTTCTTCTTGCTTAATAAAAGTAGAGGGACCAGCTTCATCTGCATAATTCATAGTAGATGGTCCAGCTGCAGTGACTTCACTTTCATCAATATTTCTGGAAGAAGTACCTTGCTTCAACAGTACCTTGCAGACTTGCAGCAGTACTTTGAACATCAGCACTTTGAATGTTCTGTGCATCTTCAACTTGCTTAACAATCTCTTGCTCATTCTCTTTCTCTTGCTCAATTTTCTCATCTTCTTGTGCAATATCCATATCCTCTTCAACATAGCTGTCTGATATAAAAGTCTTTGGACTTTCTGGATATTTCCACAGATGAGCATCTTCTGAAATATTAACTTCAACATCATCTTTATTCAAATTCTCATCTTGATTCCTCCCCAATTTGATAAATGAGGATTTCCTATGCTTCTTTTTAGACATAGACGTTTTCTGTTTAGATTGTTGCTTCTGAGACTGCTTATTTTCTTTGACAAAAAGTCTAAAATGCTTAATAAGAGGCCAGACAAATTTCTTCAATCTGATGAACTTCTTTCTAAGCTTTTTGATCTTTGCATCTTGAGCAGTAACAGTAGACTTGAGCTCCTCCAATTCCTTAGCCAAATCAGAATGTCTCTCAGGACCTTGAATTCCCTCATCTTCTCCAGATGTTTGAAACCCACATGTGGAAGTATAATCATTGGGAGTAGGTACTGGTGAATCCTCTGAAGCAGTACCTTGAGGATCAGTACTTTGAGGATCAGTACTTTGTGAAGAAGTACCTTGAGCCGAAACAGATTGATCCAAAGAAGCTGTAACTGAGGGAGTCCTTTCATCTGAACCAGCATGTTGAGGAGAAGCAATAGGTGGTGTGGGAGTATGTAGTGAAGCAGAATGCTCAGTAGAATCAGATGGAGCAGCATCATCAGAGTGTGCAGAACCACTATTGTCTTCTTCATCCCTAACAGTTTGAGCTACCTCTAACATATAAGCATTAAGAGGTGTATTCCTACCCGAAAAGTTAACTCCCTTATGTGACATAAAAGTGAAAACTTTAGATGGCATTCTAATGGTAGGTATATAATTCTGAGGTTTTGGTACACCATCTAGTGGATTTTCTAAAAGCAATTGAACAAACTTAGGATACATAAGAAAAGGTTTGCCAGCCTTAATATGATTAAGCATACCTTCAAGAATCATATATGAAAAATTAAAAGACTGATTAGTAATCAGACCAACAAAAGCAGAAGCTATGGAATGACTGAATTGATCCCAAGCAGTACTCTTTGGACTTAAGCAATGTAGTAAAACACGAATAAGGAATTTCCAATGAGGACTAACCATAGCCTTCTGAAAAGTAAGCTTAGTCAAAGAACCTTCATACCCAATATCTCTAAGAGTATCCCAAACTTCTTGTCTCCCAAATAAAACAGAGCCTCCTTCATCATCAAATAGCAAAGCCTCCCTAATTGAAGCTTCTGTAACCCGTATACCTCTCCCAGCAACTGTAGCAGTTATAACATCCTCTCCATCTTCAACATGTGACTGAGCAGTATTCCAAAAAGCTTGAATCCATGGTCCAATAACCTCAGGGTTAACAAGAATGGAGTAACAGATGTGGGTACCATTGAGAAAATCAATAATGCCATGAAAATCAATGTTTGCTTGGGTTTTCTCAAGGTTTGCAATCATGTTGTGTTTGGTGTTGGTTTTTCGATTAGCCATGATGATTAGGGTTAGATTACAGAGAGTGATGATCGATAGAAAAGTGGGTATGAGTTTATATGGATGAGTAAGGTGAATAAAAGGAAAAGATATGAGGGTTATATACGGAGAAAATTACAAAAAATCACGGTGAATTAATGACTTTACCGTTATTTTTGGAAGTAAATATCCCATATCTTTCAAAAGGTTGTTAGCCGCAAATCTGACCGTTGGAACAATATCTTGACACGTCAGCGAACCGTTTTAGTACACCAAGCAGTACGTTCCATAAAGAATGGAGAAGTACTTTCCAAAGTACTTTCTTACTAAAGATTGCAAAAATTGACCATTTGACCAAAAGATCTTAAAAAGTCAATATGCATTAATGACTATCACCACATTAAATACCAAAATAACCAGGGTAAGTTAACTTCAATACACTTCAATAAATACCCATTAACCTTCTCCTTGCTTATAAAAGCAACTTCACCAATAACTTTGAAATCACCAAATCTTCTCAAAACACAAACAAGTAAGCAGAATGAGTGACATACCCATTGTGAACATCTCTTCAAAATCAGAAGGTAAAGACTCAGAGATAAGGTACTACTCTGATTCTGAGTTTGAAGATCCAGGATGGTTAGACTATTTTCCACCTCATGTGCAATGGATGGGACCACAAGAAGCTTCATCAACTATGAGTGCAGCCGAATCTACCCTAACTGATGCAGGCAGTGCTTCCAGTAAGAGACCCAAAAAGAAAGTTGGTGCTGGTTCATCTTTGGCTAAAGAGCTCCCACAAGCATTGACTCATGCTCTGGAAACTGCCATCCAGAATATGAAGTAGCATGCTCCAAGAAAAGAAAGACCTCCCAAACAGGTACTTGGCCTGGCCTGCCCAAGAAAACAGACTTCTTTTGATGACAAGAGAAGGACTGCTCATAAGGGAAAGCACAGCTATGAGGGCAAGGGGAAAAGGCCTATGGAGTAGGATGTGAAGCTTGGTAGTAGGTGGATGTAGTCTTGAGTCTGTCTTGTGTTTGTTGTGTCCATGATGTCAGTATCTTGTACTAGAAAGTAAGAATGTGGTTGTACTCCTTGAATTATGAATAAAACTCTTACTTTGGAATGATATATGTAGCCTCCCCTCAAAGAATGACTAACTAAGAACTACTTATGCCTCCCCTCAAAAATAGCTTACATATTAATCATGCCAATACTCACAACCAAGAAAGTAAATCTTGAAACATCAAAGCCTTTTGTGAGTAGATCTGCTACATTATCATCTGTATGAACTTTAACCACATTAATAAGCCTTTGTTCATAGCAATCTCTTATTAAGTGATGTCTGATCTGAATGTGTTTGGTTTTAGAATGATAGACTAGATTCTTAACAATGCAGATGGTACTCTCATTATCAATGTTGATGGGAGTATTCTTGAAATTGAACCCATAATCTAAAAGCTGATTCTGTAACCAAAGTACTTGTGCACAACAACTTGCAGCAACTACATACTCTGCTTCTGTAGAAGAAGTTGCTGCTATTGTTTGCTTCTTACATTGCCATGACACTAATCTGCTTCCAAGGTACTGACATCCTCTAGTTGTGGACCTTCTATCATAGTTATCACCAGCATAATCACTATCTGAGAAGGCATGGAGATGGAAAGGTGAATCTCTAGGATACCATAATCCTAGCTTAGGTTGTTGCCTAAGATACCTGAAAATCCTCTTGACAGCATTCAAATGAGATACTTTAGGATTAACCTGATGTCTTGCACATAAGCTCACAGCAAAAGTAATATCAGGTCTTGATGCAGTTAAATACATAAGACAGCCAATCATAGACCTGTATAATGTGACATCAACATCTTCCCCATCTTCATCTTTTCCCAAAGGTTTGTTAGTATCCACTGGTGTAGATGTAGGCCTAACAGTTGTAAAAGTGAATCTCTTAAGAATATCTGCAACATACTTGTCTTGACAAATATAAATCCCACTGCTTGACTGTTGTACTTGAAGGCCTAAGAAAAATGTTAATTCTCCCATGGAACTCATCTGAAATTCTTTCTGCATAAGATCTTCAAATTCCTTCACCATAGATTGCTTGGTAGCACCAAAAATAATATCATCTACATATACTTGAACAAGCATAATATCCTTCTTGTCTCTCTTGATGAACAAAGTTTTGTCAATAGCTCCTCTTCTATAACCATGTTGCAATAGAAAGTTGGAAAGCCATTCATACCAAGCCCTTGGAGCTTGATGAAGACCATAAAGAGCTTTGATTACCATGTAAACTTTGTTTGGATGTGCAGGATCTTCAAAACCAGGAGGCTGTTTGACATAAACTTCTTCTGTGATTTTGCCATATAGAAAAGCACTTTTAACATCCATCTGATATACAGGGAATCCCATATAAGATGCAAAAGCTAAAAATAGCCTAATGGCTTCAAGTCTTGCCACGGGAGCAAAAACTTCATCATAGTCTACTCCTTCTTCTTGTCTATATCCCTGAGCCACTAACCTTGCCTTGTTCTTAATTACATTTCCTCTTTCATCTCTTTTTACTCTGAAAACCCATTTAGTTCCAATAAGTTTCTTTCCATCAGGTAGATCACATAATACCCAAACTTCTTGAAGTTTAAACTGTAGAAGTTCTTCTTGCATAGCTTCCACCCATCTTTCTTTAGCTAGTGCTTGTTTGATTTTCTTGGGCTCTTCCTGAGATTGAAAACAAGCAAATAAACACACCTTTTGATCCTTGTGATTCACCCTGTTTTGCTTGTAGATGAAACTAAGTAAAGAAGTATGTTGTTGAGACATATTCTTAGCCTTAGTCCTTGTGAGCACCCCTGATGATGAGGGTCCAATAATATTGGTAGCAGGATGAGTTTTATGAATTTTGAGAGTTGGAGTTGGTGGAACTTCAAGATTATCTTCCAAATTAGTGATATCTGGATCTTCATTTGAATCTGAGAAAATGCCTTCTTGATCCAATTCATCATCAGTATCTTCTAAAGTAACAGTGTTTGGATCAGCAGTATCTTCTAAGTCAGGCATATTAGGATCATGACCAGCATCAGTATTTATCCAATTTGAAGTATTCAATGGCTGAAAAGTACTTTCAAAAGGGTTGACAGTACTTTGGGTTAAAGTACTGGCTGTTTCTTTTGCCTTCTTCTTTGCTGCTTCATAAGCTCTCCTTTGTTCATCATCATACAACTTAGCCATTGTTTTTTGAAAAAGCATCCTTGAGAGTTCTTCTTGAATAGCTTGATCTTCTCCAGATACTGGTATTTGTGGTGGAACAGTACTTTGAGGATCAACAGTACTGTTAGGTTGAGAAGTACCTTTCTTCTCATCATTGGCATGATCTTTTGGCTCATCTTCAGATCTTAAATTAACATCATGAACAATGTACTGTGCTTCTTCATTAGTGGAAGCAACTTGATATTCTTCCCTTACAGGTACATAATTCATTGATGAAGACATTAAATCAAGATCAAACATCCAATCAGGACCTTTACCTTTAGAATTCTCTTGTTCTTCCAAAAAATCAACATGAAGACATTCTTGAACCTTCTTGGTAGCCCTATTGTACACTCTGAATCGTTTGCTATTTGTACAATATCCCAATAAATATCCTTCATCTGACTTCCCATCAAATTTTCCCAAATTATCAGCAGTATTTAAAATGGTGAGAGGACATCCAAAAGGTTTCATAAACTTGATGCTTGGCTTCTTTCCCATGAGTAACTCATAAGGTGTCTTCATTTGAGGTTTAGTCACTGATACTCTATTCAAAATATAGCAAGCAGCACTTACAGCTTCAGCCCAGAATGGAACAGGTAGTTGAGAGTCTGCAAGCATAGTCCGTGCTGCTTCTATAAGCGTTCTATTCTTTCTTTCTGCAACTCCATTTTGTTGAGGAGTTCTAGCAATACTGAACTCTCTTTTAATTCCTTTCTTGGCACAAAATTCATCCATAAGCTGATTCCTGAACTCAGTCCCATTATCACATCTAATGCCTCTAACCTTGAGTCTCAACTGATTCTCTAATGCTATAATTAGGTCATGAATAGCATCAAAAGTTTCATCTTTAAAACATAAGAAAAAGACCCAGCTAAATCTACTGCAGTCATCTGTTATAACCAAACAGTACTTCTTCTTGTTCAAACTGACAACAGAAACAGGTCCAAACAAGTCCATATGCAGCAATTCCAAAGGCTCTCTAATAGTCTTCTCATCAATCTTCTTACAAGAGGCCTTGTGCTGTTTATCCTTCTTACAAGCAAGACATGTGTGATCATTCTTGAATGTCTTAGAAGGTAATCCACTAACTAAATTTCCTCTGACCAGCTTATTGATGTTCTTGAAATTAACATGTCCCAGTCTTCTATGCCATTGATGTGCTTCCTCCATAGATGCTCTTGCAATCAAACATGTTGCTTTTTCAGCAGAATTCACATTCTTCAAATCTATGCTGTACAAATCATTAGTTCTTGGTGCTCTCAGTAACACCAAATTTCTATCTTCTAACTTGAAATCAGGAGAAAGTATGAGACATTCTGTGTCAAAGAATAACACAGGGTACTTCTTATCACAAATCTGAGAGACTGACAAAAGATTGAATTTTATCTCCTTCACATATCTAACATCTTCAAAATCAATGTTTCCTGCCTTGATTGTTCCTTTGCCAGTAATTCTTCCTCCATCAGGATCATTCCCAAATGCAACTTTTCCTCCATAATAAGCTTTAAAATCTGACAAGAGCTCCTTTTCTCCTGTCATACTACCAGAGCAACCACTATATACAATAAGATGATCTTTAAGCTCCTCCTCTGGGTTGCCCTTCATATACATGAAAAAGGTTAGTAAGTTTTAGGAACCCAAGCCATTACTGACTTGTGTTCCCCTAGTGGAGTGACATACTCAAAGTTTTTTAGTATGTAATCACCACTATCTTTGAAAGCATGATCAAGAATTAAGGTTTTTGTTTCCAAAACAGTTTGTTTTTCATGATCAATTTTCCCTTTTTCACCCTTAACCTCTGAAAGTACTGGTTCTACCCCAGTAGTACTTTCTTTCTTAACCCATTTTGTTGTGACTTTAGGAGTTGGGTTCTGTGTCCTAGCATCTTTTCTTGTTTTGTAAGTCTTTATAGGGTTGTAATGACTGTAACTCCTAGGTCTTACACTTGAGTGTTTGCTAGAAACAATAGGGATCTTTCTATCAGTACTTTGTGAAGGTACTGATGGTTTGGAGTATGGCCTTTTCTGATGAGGGTTCCGATAGTTTTTTTGAGAAGTTACTATGGTTAACCCTATTTGTGTAATTCCAAACTGGTTTGTTATCTCTTGGCTTATTCTCCCTATAGCTTGGTTGTGCAGTTCTTGTCTTTGGATATCTGCTTAAATAGTCTGAATGATAATCACAATCTTTAATCAAATGATGAGGACTGTAACATACATAGCAGACCTTTGGACCAATATCCCCTTCCATAAGTTTTTCTAAAATTAGCAGTATTTTGAAAGAGTTTTCTTTGAGGTACTGCTGAGTAATCGGCAGTGCTTCGAAAAGAGTTTGAAGGTACTGCTTGTTTTGAAAATTTGGTCTTTTCTATCTTAGGAGCTTCAACAGATTTTTCTAAAGTTTCAGATTTAAGCTTTTTCCTAAACTCTAGATTATCTACACCATAACACTCAACATCTTTTCTAGGTGGTTGAAAACTACCTGGGGGATGTGGAACTGCATTATAACCTTTTTCTTTTTGAAATACAGGAGGTGTGGAACTAGGGGATTCCTCTTCACTAGAAGAGTTTTCATCTAGACTTATGAACTCTTCATCACTAGTGGAGGTATCAACAGTAAGATTAATTTCCTTGCTCTTAAATGGAATACCTTCTTTACTATCATAGCCTAGGCCTGTCTTAATGTTAGATGTTCTTTGCTTTTCAACAAATTGAACATCTGACACACCTGCCTCATTCCATACAGCAAGTTTTTCTAACAACTTATCTCTTTCAGCAGTAACCTTTTCTAGTTCAGACACCTTGCAACCTAGTTTCCATTCATTTAACTTAACTAGGTAATCCTGTTGTTTATAATTCTCAAGCCATACTACTTCATTGTTTTCATGTGTAAGAATTTTGGCTTCCATTGACTCTAAAGTAAGTTGATAACCTGTTATCTCAGCCCTAGCTTTTTGAAATTTATCTCTTTCAGCTACATACTCAGTAAGTAACTTTTGATACATATCATTACACTTAGGACATACCTCAGAGTTAGTGGATGAACTTGGTGAAGCAGCTACCATTGCAAGCTGAACAGGTGCTTCTTCAAACTCCATGCTCCAATCAAAACTTCCTAACTCATCTCTTGACTCCAAAGCAGCATATCCAGGCTCTTCATCAAATGCTGTGCTCCAATCTTCCAAAGCAACCATTGAATAGGTTACTGGTTCTTCATCAAACTCATTGGACCAATCAATCTCTGATAGATTCTCTTGAGCAACCAAAGCTTTTGGTTTTGGTTCAGTTATTGGAATCTCTTTTCTTTCAGGTTTGGGTGGTTCAATCATCTTGTTTGCTTGATACTTGGCAAACTTACACTCTCTTGCAAAGTGACCAGTCCTTTGACAGTTGAAACACTCAATCTTGGACTTGTCAAATGTTATTCCTTGTTTAGCTCTGAAGTTGGTGCCTTTACCTGTCTTGTTCACATACTTCTTGATCCTTGCAGTGAGCATAGCAACTTGCCATCTGATATCGATTTCTTCCAAGGCATCATCCTCAATTTGCAATACATCTTTTTGATAAGTGACTGGCATAGATGCTTGTTGAGCAAAGAATGAACATAGAACATCATCTGAGGTGGGGGTAACTGATTGTGATGAGTTTGTGGTGACCATTGTTGTGCATGGAACCTGTGTTTCGGTCACAGTACTTTGAGCAGGGTAAGCAGTACCTTTGTTGGAAGTACTGCTTCTCTTTTCAGAAGAGACAAAAGCAATATTCTGTTGTGTGCTTGAACCTGTAGTACCATTCATCTCATGCTCATACACCTTCAGATTGTTGTAAAGATCATCAAAGTCCATAGTATCCAGCCCTGATTGTCCTCTGATCATTGTAGCAACTACATGCCATGCTGATGGCAAACTTCTTAGAAACTTTAAATTAGCATCTTCAACTGATGCCTCAGCATCATATAGTTCTAGCATACTCAAAAGATGTTGAAATCTTTCATAAGCAGAATCAAGACCTTCTCTTTCACCAACAGTGAAAGTTTCAAATTGTTGTTTCAGCAAATTCCTATGCATCTTCTTGGAAGCATCATTACCTCCAAACTTCTTCTTTATTGCAGCCCATAGTTGTTTGGCATCTTTGGCATCATGAAACTTTAAGAGGTGACCATCAGGAATAGCAGAAAGCAGTATGTTGAGTGCTTTGTCTTTATTTATTTTGGTGGCAGCAGGTACAGTAATTTTTGGTGGTGTTGGTTGTCCAGGTACCTCAACTGGTTCATCAATTTGCATGTTACCAATGACAATCACATCCCACAAAGCATGGTCTGTGATGGCAATGTACTGCCTCATCTTCATGGCCCATAGGTTGTATTCTCCCTTCTTAACAATAGGAATTCTAACAGCAGTGATTGAGGGAGCAGGTGCAGCATCTGTTGACATCTTGAAGGGTTTGTTGTGAGATCGGTTTAAAGGTTTTAAAGGTTTGTCTTCTTAATCAGAGTTTCCAACACAAGCTCTGATACCACTTGTTGGATCGATATACTCTGACGAAACTACTTTGTAGCTTATAAGGATTTAAAAATATTGAGTAAACTCAACACTATTAATATTGAAACACTGTTTTACTTTGTAAAGTATGCGGAATCTACTAACACAAAGCTTAAGAAGAACTTTTATATTAACCAAACTTTGAACCTGCTTTGTTACACAGATTCACTAACAATCCCTAACTATTTAACTTGATCGACTTCTAAACTTATCTAACTTGTAAAACTTATGAAAACTTCTATCGACCAATACCTCTTAAGGCTCTTTATATAGATAACCTTAAGTCGGTTTACAACATATAATTCTTGAACGACAAGTAATTATCCCTAACTTATTCTATAATATTCATCTAATATTACACATTAATCCTTATCAAAAATTGCATATCAGTCCTTGTTACTTTCAAAGTACTTTAAGCATTCTTCATATCAGCAGTACTTTGACTTTGTTCTTCAGCAGTACTTTGACTTTTGTTCTTCATGCAGCAGTACTTTGACATCCAGAAGCACTTTGATATTTCATATCCCAACAGTTGTATTTAATGCATGAGCGAATTCTAGTGATCCCATGTTAGGAGCTTCTTGGAGGCTCGACATAGGAGTGAAGTAGGAGCTTATAGAGTTGGGGAAGTATGTACGCCACCCCACGAATGGTATTAAGGAATATAACCCGTCATCCACGCAATTGTAACAAACTATCAACATGTAAAAAATATCTAGGGAGTAATGAAATCTAAGTAAACACAATTTTCCCATTTACTGTTCACACCACATTAGTAATTAGCTTTATTTACATTTTTGTTATTTTATTTTGATTGCATCTTTAGTTATTGGGTTAGTTGACTAGCAACTAATTCCGCCCACTCTTCCAAAAACTCGAGATTTTAATTGCTTTTATAAAAATATAAAAATACAAAAAGAATCATCCCTCACCTCTAGACCTAGTTTTTAGGCTTTCTAATCCTAGCGATACTATTCCTGAGTTGAACGATAAATCCCCCGGTACTTGTCAGTATACTATACTACAACGATCAGGTACACTGCCTGGTGGGGGTTGTAAGCTTCTCGAGATCCCTCGAGAAGTAAAGCCTGGTGCAATTCCCACGCATCAGTCATTATGGTCGTAGTATCCAGGAGTTATTTAGTGAGTTGCATGCTATGCAGAGTGTTGGGATATATAAGGCAAAGTACTTCTGAAGATCAAAGTACTGTTTATGTTGAAAAGTCAAAGTACTGCTTGAAGATTAAAGTACTGCTCGTGCATGAAGAAAGTCAAAGTACTTCTATTGATAAAGGACTGTTATGCAAAATTGTTAAAGGACTATTATGTAAAGTTATTAGAATATTCTAGAATTAGTTACGATTGGAATTAGTTTACTTGTCGTTCATGTATTGTAAACCGACTTAAGGTTTTCCTTATGCCTATAAAAGGAGCCTTAGGATGGTATTAGACGTACGAATATTAGACGATTATTAGAGAATACGATATCTAGTTGCAAAAACAATATTAGAAAGTTATAAGGGTTGTTAGTGAATCTGTATTGTAAAGCAGGTTCAAACGTTGGTTTTAATATAACCATTGAAATTCTTCTTAGCTTTGTTGAAGTAGATTCCGCATACATTAACAAAGTTATATCAGTGTTTCGTTGTTAGTAGTTTTGGAGTTATTCAAGATTGCTAGACCATTACAAGTTACATAGTTAAGTTTGGTCAGAGTATATATCGATCTAACATGTGGCATTAGAGCTAGGTTTGCACGTGATATCTAGGTGATTTACAAAGTTTTGATAGTCGAAGTTATGTTATTCATGAAAAAGGGCAGATTGATTTTTAATGGGTTTCATGGTTTTTGTTGCTGCTGTGTTAACTTGAATTCTACTTGGCGACAAAGGTACAACTGATTTGTTATATCTGCATGTTCACCGTATCATTAATTTGTTCACAACCGCATACTATTTATAACACCCCCAAAATCGATCAATATAGCGGAAGACTTAAAATGTCAGCGGAAGACTTTTGGGGTATTATATTGTGGATCTTTCATCACAATTATAGAAAACGATTCAAGTGATCGTTTTAAATTTAATTTAAAATACCAAATATTCATAATTTCAAGAGAATTCGTTATTTAACAACAAGTTTTATTTAAAGAGAAATAAACGTTTCTTTATTTGCCCACTTCGTGCCGTTGCCATCCATTCCATTTAGTTACCTGAGATAAACATGCTAAAAGTCAACAAAAAGTTGAGTGAAATTCATAGGTTTATAATTAAGAGTTTGAACATAAGATATAGATGTTTATTTGTAATATCGATACAAATAAACAAGTTAGAAATCACATTCATTATTGCACTAAGCTCATGACACTCAACGATTCAACAGACATCAATATTTTCATAATAATGATGTAAAATATATAGCCCCCAAGATAGGTATTTGCCAGTAACCTATTATATTCAAATAACGTGCCTTTGGTAATTTTCCTCTAGCAACCAAATGGGGATTCTCAATCCCTAATAGATCTATTCACAATTATTTACGTTCACCTTTCAAGTGATTAAGGTTGATGATCGAGGGACTTTTGGCAATAGCTACTTAAGCAATAATAAGATCATGAAAAGACTTGTGTTCGGTTTTTGAGCATGTATCCCCCCTACAAAAATAAGTTAAATGTGGGCTTTGAACTCACCTTAGTAGGATAGTAGAACAAACGTAATCTCAACGATGCAAGGCAACGGCTTCACACACAACCTATAAGATATGGCACGTTTTAGTTCTTAAGTCTCGTTTTATTGCGAATGTTTATTATTAATTACGAATAATCCATAAAGTGTATACGCGATGTGTTACGTCGTATAAAAATAGATAATGGTTAGTATTGTTTTATTCGTCTAAATTTAGTTATCGTCATATAAGTTTTATTCGTATTATATATATATATATATATATATATATATATATATATATATATATATATATATATATATAATAAGTTACGTTTATTATTTATCGATTTAATATATATTCAAATATATATATATATATATATATATATATATATATATATATACATATATATATATATATATATATATATAATAAAATTGTTATTAAAATCAATATTACTATTCAATCCTTCATGTTTCTCAATTTTACAGTTTTTACCCTTAACGGAAAACATTTACGCTGTTAGTCCAAAAATTATATATATTTACATTTTGTCACAACTCGTAAATTCTAGTCATTTCTCAAAGTTTTTACTATTCACGTGCATTACTCATGTCATCGTAAATTTAGTTTACGAGTGTTCTAATTCGCGTAACCGTATTGGTTCAGGAGCGAATTCATGCATTATCATTTGGGACATCTCATACAGACTAGGAATAGTCTTCATATTATCATTATGGCACATGCATACTATTCCACTCGTAGGGTAATTAAATTAATACTTTTGGTATAATTAACTTGTACGTATAATTATTTCTAAATAAACGTTAACAAGCGATCAATAATGTGACTAACACGTCTGACACTCCCGACTATGATCCCAATATATTTTTATATTCATTTTTATAATATAAAAATTATAATATTAATTTACCCGGTATTTTCAAAGCAATTGCTACATTTTACGGTCGGAGCTTATAACTCCGTCGGTTTGCGTCGTTTCAAAAAGATAATTATTTTGACACCCGATTCTCATCAGGAATAATATTTGACAACTTTTACAACTTTATCGTATTTTATTTCACATCTTTAACAATTATTTTTAGTTAACTCGGTACCCGGTATCCCCTAAAAACTAATAATATCTAACTACCTCAACACACTAATACACAATTTCAACCATTTTTCTATCTTTTCTTTGAAAATGCCGCCCCCCCCCCCCCCCCCCTTGACTTCTTCCCCATTTTTGTGGATCTTGTTCCCTATCATAAATATATATACTACATTAATAATACATGCTTCATTTTAACACCAAGAACTAGCAAACATTTTCTTTCTTTCCTTGGGTGTGGAGTTCGGCCAAATAAAGAAGAACAACAAGAAACCATAAATTTTTGGAGATCAAGTTATATTCAAGATTATTTAGTGATCCTTGTTAGGGTTTTGAAATATAAACTCAAGGATTAGTAGGTTTTTATCATCCAAACTCCCTAAACCTTCAAGTAAGTTAACAAACTCATTTTTATAAATTTTTACAAGTTATTACTATGGTTATATGCTTTTCTTACAAGATCTCATACATGCATTAACTTATACCACTTTATTTTTGTAAACTTTTGATCATACAAGCCCTAGAAGTGATTTTTGGTTAGATCCTTGTTAGATCTACTTGGTTTTGGTGATTAGGAACCCATGACACCCTAAGAAGGTGTATGGTAGGATTAGATTAGTTTTGTGGTGTTTGAAAGTGGTTTGATGGAAGATGGAACTAGTTTGGAGACTTGAAAATGGTTTTTGAAACTTTTGAAATACCTACTGTCCCTATTTTAATTTCGTGGGAAAATCAGTAGATGGTGGTTAATTTTTGACCAAATATTTAGAAAATACTTTCAAAAACGAAACTTTAGGCGAAAGAACGGATTAAAACGAGTTTATAACGAAGGAGTTATGATTTTTGCAAATTTAACGACGAAAACTATTTCTTAGAAAACTGCTTGCTGATTGGCAGAATACGACGGGTAATTAAAGGCATTAAACGTAACCTAGAGGAGCCGAGTTATCAAAAATATACTAGTATACACAAAAACGAATCCGTGGATATAAAGAACAAGGAAAACGAGCCTAAAACGACCGAGTTATACCCGTTTTAACATTGTCAAAACTATATATATATATATATATATATATATATATATATATATATATATATATAGTCACAAATAAAAATAATAACGTACGTACTAAATGGTGTATTTTCTAACAACGTTACTAATGACTATTCTCTTAACAAATGAATACGTACGACCCGAGGGAATATTTATACGACATGACGACGTCATTCTAAGGTTTTGATAGAAGGATTATAACGCTAACTTTTTCGTACGAGTTAATATGACAAGTTATATACTTCTCTAAATGGAATTATTTTTCCTAAGTATGGGAACTATTTTACTATGACGATAACTAGTATTTCCAAATTACGAGTGGTATGAGTATCATGTGCATGTGCATTCATTTCATTTCGGCTTGATCTAAGTTAGATCACTATCATTCATTTTAGGTTGCGGATAGTGTTCGCTCCCTGTTGTCCTTATCATTACGCATATTTGTATCTTCACTCCAGGTGAGTCATAGCCCCACTTTTACTCTTTATACTTGTTTTAACTCTTTGGGGGAGATACATGCTCAACTACTTGCTTACTAGTATAAATACTCAAAACATACTTTCTTGATACTCAAAACATTTATACTTGATTGTCTTATACTTGATTGGCATTATACTTGATTGTGTTATACATACTTGTTACGCTATACTTGCTTAACTTAAATACCAGATTCGTATTTACGTGCATACATAACACTCTATACTGTCGGAGAGGTATTGGTAGTACTCATGGGAAGATGCCCCCTACCCTTGTGTCTAGACTTGACCTTGGATGTCGTAGTACTATTTGGGAAGAGGCCCCCACCCTTGTGTCTATTCTTGACCTTGGGCGAATATAATCCGGTGCATTGTGTAAACTATCTTTTAGCAGTGGGTTGTGAACACACAGGTTGCAAGTCTCTTATGGCGGGACTTGCAACTGAGTGGATTTACGATGCCTTTGTTGTGTGATCTTTTTCTATATACTTTATTTGTTAAACAACTCTATGAACTCACCAACCTTTGTGTTGACACTTTTAAGCATGTTTATCTCAGGTTAGAAAGGCGATAGCAGGTTTGTGGAGCGGAGAGTCTTAGGGCATGCATTTTGAAGACTTTCGCTTTTATCTTTTACCATTCGATACTTTTAAAAACTTATGTACTATTAATTTGGGATCTTTTGGTTTGTAAACTATGACTTTTATCTATTCGAATGGTAACTTTTTAAAAAACGTCTCTATTAGAGTTCGTTTTCTATATCTTGTACCTTGTGCCCTGAAGTAGCATCCCTATAACACAGTCTTCCGCTGCGGTATTTTGGGGGTGTTACAGATTGGTACCAGAGCCTTGGTTATAGAGAACTAGGTTGTTTTTAGAGTCTAGACTATAACTACATACATTTAGACTCTCCTCCCTATCGCCTTGCATTTTTCATACACGTACGCTTGCTGATAGTTTTCTTAGACCTACGCTATTAGATATTTTGTGGTACCGATGGGGAAGTCCCAAAATCTAGGCAAGTTATCAGAAATATGGAGCTCGGTAATAACTGATCATTTAACTTAATCTTGTGACAGTTCTTGTTTGATGAGACATGAGACTAAGTTAAATGAAGGTTATTACTTAGCTGTAGAGATTTGATGATTTGCCCGAGGATGGGAGTTCTCTTGAGGTTACTCTTTAGAAGCCGTTAGAAACTAGACTACCTAGTGACTTTAGCACTTAAGGGAGAATCCTTTGTTCCTTCGTACTGAGCGTGACATTCCCTAGATACCCATTTAAGCAACGTCTACCACTGAGATATATGTGCTTGGTGATATGTACACCTGTGAAAGGAAACATTTATAATTGTGGTGGCCAACATAATTATAAGTGCTTCACGACACACGTGGACATATGACTATGCATATGTAGATCGGTGTTGGCACGACTTAGGAGACAATTGGTGGCACGGTATTATATATGAGGATGTTAAGTATAGACTTTGGTTAATCAACGGTTTTCCCTCAACTCTGACGTTCACTAAATGTCCTTCCTCTCAGGAAATCATGGCACCAAGGAGAGTGACTCGTAGCTCTGGTCGAGGAGGCGCAACACCAAGGGGTGGAAGGACTGGTGGACGTGGAGGTAGAGGAGGTAGAGGAGCTGCTCATGACACTAGTAACCCAAGTAACGATGGTGGAAGAACTGGTAGACGTGGAGGTAGAGGAGGTGGTCACGGCGTTGAAAACAATGATAACAACGACAGTGGAAATACTGATTTTGAAGCCATCATCGCTCGACAACTTGAAAACTTTCTCCCCACTATTGTCACTCAAGTTGGCGATCATATGAATAACTTGGCAAACCACGAAAGCGGAATTAACAACACCAATGGTATAGGTCAGAATGGTAATGGCAACAACAACATTAGGACTGGATGTACGTATAAGGAATTTACGTCATGTAAGCCAATTGAATTCGATGGTGTAGGAGGTGCGTTAGTGTATACTCGATGGGTTGAAAAGATGGAGTCGGTGATCGACATTAGTGACTGTGCAGCACATCAAATGGTGAAGTACTCCGCATGCTTGCTGTCAGGAAAGGCATTGACATGGTGGAATACGCAGGTTCAAGCTAGGGGTAGAGAGGCAACTGTAGGTATGACATGGGATGATTTTAAGGCATTACTGAAGGAGGAATACTGCCCGGACAATGAAATGCAGAAGCTGGAGGATGAACTTTATCATCACTCTATGATAGGGGCTGGACATGCAGCCTATACAGATCGATTCCATGAATTAGCCAGACTAGTTCCACACCTAGTTACCCCTGAGTCCAAGAGGATCGAGAGGTACATATATGGTCTTGTCCCAGAAATTTGTGGGACTGTGAAAGCAACTGAGCCTTCTACAATTCAGAGTGCAATATTGAGAGCAGGGACTCTGACGGATGAGATGATTAGAAATGGAAGCTTGGGGAACAGTGATAAGAGGAAGGTAACAAGCGAGTCGAACAAGCAGATAGGCGCGATAGCTGACAACAAAAGGGCAAGGACCTTTGCGGCGACTAGTTCTGGTCAGAGAGAGTATTTAGGCCAGCATCCTAAGTGTACTAAATGTGCTTATCATCATCAGAGGTATGAGCCATGCCGAGTGTGTACAAAGTGCAAACAGTTGGGTCATTTTGCAAATAGGTGTGGAGCATCGATGAGCGCGGGCAATATAGGAAACAACCAAAAGACATGTTATGAGTGCAACAGCCCAAACCATTTCCGTTATAATTGTCCTAAGTTGAATAGGAATCTTAACCTAGGAAGCAATCGTCCAAACTTAGCAGCAGCAATTGAAGGGCCAAAAGAGGAAACCGTTGAGATTCCACCTGCGCGTGGCAGAGCTTACTTCCTAGGGAATCCTATCACCCAACATGTCCAAGATAGCATAACGGGTACATTCTCTTGAACAACTATATTATTTTCGTAGCATTTAAGTCTTAGTATAGAACTTATGCACAACACCGACTAATCTGAGACCTAGCATCATTAACCTTAGTTATATTGATAGTAGATGATTTGGTTAGTGTAAGCAATTATAGCAAGCTGGCAAAACTTACATTGACGAATCAGACCCCTAGGCACATATGTGGGACAAATGAGCTGAACTTCGGGACGAAGTTCCTTTTAGGGGTAGAGACTGTCACAACTCGTAAATTCTAGTCATTTCTCAAAGTTTTTACTATTCACGTGCATTACTCATGTCATCGTAAATTTAGTTTACGAGTGTTCTAATTCGCGTAACCGTATTGGTTCAGGAGCGAATTCATGCATTATCATTTGGGACATCTCATACAGACTAGGAATAGTCTTCATATTATCATTATGGCACATGCATACTATTCCACTCGTAGGGTAATTAAATTAATACTTTTGGTATAATTAACTTGTACGTATAATTATTTCTAAATAAACGTTAACAAGCGATCAATAATGTGACTAACACGTCCGACACTCCCGACTATGATCCCAATATATTTTTATATTCATTTTTATAATATAAAAATTATAATATTAATTTACCCGGTATTTTCAAAGCAATTGCTACATTTTACGGTCGGAGCTTATAACTCCGTCGGTTTGCGTAGTTTCAACAAGATAATTATTTTGACACCCGATTCTCATCAGGAATAATATTTGACAACTTTTACAACTATATCGTATTTTATTTCACATCTTTAACAATTATTTTTAGTTAACTCGGTACCCCGGTATCCCCTAAAAACTAATAATATCTAACTACCTCAACACACTAATACACAATTTCAACCATTTTTCTATCTTTTCTTTGAAAATGCCGCCCCCCCCCCCCCCCCCCTTGACTTCTTCCCCATTTTTGTGGATCTTGTTCCCTATCATAAATATATATACTACATTAATAATACATGCTTCATTTTAACACCAAGAACTAGCAAACATTTTCTTTCTTTCCTTGGGTGTGGAGTTCGGCCAAATAAAGAAGAACAACAAGAAACCATAAATTTTTGGAGATCAAGTTATATTCAAGATTATTTAGTGATCCTTGTTAGGGTTTTGAAATATAAACTCAAGGATTAGTAGGTTTTTATCATCCAAACTCCCTAAACCTTCAAGTAAGTTAACAAACTCATTTTTATAAATTTTTACAAGTTATTACTATGGTTATATGCTTTTCTTACAAGATCTCATACATGCATTAACTTATACCACTTTATTTTTGTAAACTTTTGATCATACAAGCCCTAGAAGTGATTTTTGGTTAGATCCTTGTTAGATCTACTTGGTTTTGGTGATTAGGAACCCATGACACCCTAAGAAGGTGTATGGTAGGATTAGATTAGTTTTGTGGTGTTTGAAAGTGGTTTGATGGAAGATGGAACTAGTTTGGAGACTTGAAAATGGTTTTTGAAACTTTTGAAATACCTACTGTCCCTATTTTAATTTCTTGGGAAAATCAGTAGATGGTGGTTTATTTTTGACCAAAGATTTAGAAAATACTTTCAAAAACGAAACTTTAGGCGAAAGAACGGATTAAAACGAGTTTATAACGAAGGAGTTATGATTTTTGCAAATTTAACGACGAAAACTATTTCTTAGAAAACTGCTTGCTGATTGGCAGAATACGACGGGTAATTAAAGGCATTAAACGTAACCTAGAGGAGCCGAGTTATCAAAAATATACTAGTATACACAAAAACGAATCCGTGGATATAAAGAACAAGGAAAACGAGCCTAAAACGACCGAGTTATACCCGTTTTAACATTATCAAAACTATATATATATATATATATATATATATATATATATATATAGTCACAAATAAAAATAATAACGTACGTACTAAATGGTGTATTTTCTAACAACGTTACTAATGACTATTCTCTTAACAAATGAATACGTACGACCCGAGGGAATATTTATACGACATGACGACGTCATTCTAAGGTTTTGATAGAAGGATTATAACGCTAACTTTTTCGTACGAGTTAATATGACAAGTTATATACTTCTCTAAATGGAATTATTTTTCCTAAGTATGTTAACTATTTTACTATGACGATAACTAGTATTTCCAAATTACGAGTGGTATGAGTATCATGTGCATGTGCATTCATTTCATTTCGGCTTGATCTAAGTTAGATCACTATCATTCATTTTAGGTTGCGGATAGTGTTCGCTCCCTGTTGTCCTTATCATTACGCATATTTGTATCTTCACTCCAGGTGAGTCATAGCCCCACTTTTACTCTTTATACTTGTTTTAACTCTTTGGGGGAGATACATGCTCAACTACTTGCTTACTAGTATAAATACTCAAAACATACTTTCTTGATACTCAAAACATTTATACTTGATTGTCTTATACTTGATTGGCATTATACTTGATTGTGTTATACATACTTGTTACGCTATACTTGCTTAACTTAAATACCAGATTCGTATTTACGTGCATACATAACACTCTATACTGTCGGAGAGGTATTGGTAGTACTCATGGGAAGATGCCCCCTACCCTTGTGTCTAGACTTGACCTTGGATGTCGTAGTACTATTTGGGAAGAGGCCCCCACCCTTGTGTCTATTCTTGACCTTGGGCGAATATAATCCGGTGCATTGTGTAAACTATCTTTTAGCAGTGGGTTGTGAACACACAGGTTGCAAGTCTCTTATGGCGGGACTTGCAACTGAGTGGATTTACGATGCCTTTGTTGTGTGATCTTTTTCTATATACTTTATTTGTTAAACAACTCTATGAACTCACCAACCTTTGTGTTGACACTTTTAAGCATGTTTATCTCAGGTTAGAAAGGCGATAGCAGGTTTGTGGAGCGGAGAGTCTTAGGGCATGCATTTTGAAGACTTTCGCTTTTATCTTTTACCATTCGATACTTTTAAAAACTTATGTACTATTAATTTGGGATCTTTTGGTTTGTAAACTATGACTTTTATCTATTCGAATGGTAACTTTTTAAAAAACGTCTCTATTAGAGTTCGTTTTCTATATCTTGTACCTTGTGCCCTGAAGTAGCATCCCTATAACACAGTCTTCCGCTGCGGTATTTTGGGGGTGTTACACATTTTTAGTCCAAATATCAAATATTTACATTTATTATCCCTAAATTTCAATATTTACAGTTTATACCCTTAGAAAAACAGTTTTATACTTTTCACCTTAAGTTTACAAATTTGTCAATTCTAGTCCATATCCTTCGAACATTTGCAAAAATGGTCCAAACATTTCCAAATTTAAAACTTAACATTTTTATTATTTCAATAAGCTCTTAATGTCTAAATAGCTTATTTTCCCAGCTTATTGGCTTATTATTAGCTTATTTTGTTAATTGAGCTTAACGAGCCAAAATTAAGGGCCCGTTAAGGTTTTATGATCCAAGGGATTTGGGGGTATACTTGTTTAGTCGAAACCCATATTTTTAAGTTACAATAACATTTCAAAACAGCTTATATGCTCAGCTTATCGTAATAAGCTGAAATGAGCTTTTTTGGCTTTTTGGCCCACGCAAGGTTTTTAAAGTTTCTGACAACTAGTTCTAACAGCGATATACTTTGGGTCTCGTTAGGTGATTAAATGAAGTTATTAGCTCCAAGTATTTTTCATTCCCGTTTCTTTACAAGCTAGGCTAATAGTTCATGTAAAAATATGGGGTGGTCGTGTATTAATATTTCAAGTTACACGATCAAAGTAAACGGTATACACTATTTTCTTTCATTAGCAATTTTAGTATCAAATTTATCTAAGTCTTTTTAAAGTGAAAACGTATAGGTCCATACTACTTAGGAACGTGTAATATTTAGTATGTATATGTTAATATGAGCTTGAAATACTTATAGGGTCTCATTAATGACTTAGTAAATATGTAATAAGATAGATAATATATATGTGTTGCGTTTAAGTTTTATGTTTTATTAGTGTAAAGTGTTCGTGCAAAACAAGAAATACGTATATGAAAATAATGAAAATAACGATTTGGAGTCTCACCTCACCTCAAAAGGTGGAGTAAAACAAGACGTATGGTTCGTTGGGTGTTCAAAAGCTCCGTGTTTCACTTCACGTTCCTCCAAGGTTCAAATAGCTCCAATCCTTGCTTCCTAGGTTCGTTGTGAGATGTGGTTCTCCTAGCAATCCGTTCGTCCCTCCATACTGCTTCCTTGTCACACCCCCAATTTACCTGACTTGCAGCGGAATGGAATACCTGGGGGTGTCTGTCATAGCACCACAGTTACAGTTACATTGAACGACCTAAAGTGTCGTTTGGAAAATACTGCATTTGATCATTGAAATAATCCAGAGTTTACAAAATGAGGTCCCCAAAATGTGTTGCATGTTTATGAAAAACAAGTCATACTAGATCAAACGTTTACATAAGTGCATGAAATAATGATGAGACGCGTCGACTCCGCGACTCCATGAAGGTCCAAATGCATGTCACATGAGCTACCTTAATAACCTGAAATACATTGCTAAAACGTCAACACGAATGTTGGTGAATTCCATAGGTTTGTAAAATGTAATGATGTACGGCCACCACAAGTAAAAGTGCAAGATAAAAATCTCATGAAAATTGTACAATTGACCTTAAGCTCATGACACCGAAGCTATGACTGATGAAACTCTATGCCCCTCCTGAATGTTCTGCCGAAACACTCAAATGTAAAAGACATGACATGCATCCGCTTACTGTTGGTAATCACTACCACGGATGGAGGCGTCACCCTCGATAGATCTATCCACTCACTCTCGCTTAACGGTAAATTAACGGTTCATGATGTTACAGGGGACTTATCACATGGCAAGGTAACTTAAGCAATGTACATGTTTGAATACTTGGGCTCGTACTAAAATGATTGATGCAATGTATTCCCCCCGTGGGATTTGAAAACAATCAAAAATGTTGAATTGAAAACGGGGCTATGAAAACTCACCTTAACTGATGAAACTGTGATGAAATGAAATGAACAACAATGAACAATTAGCTGCCGCAACCCAATATGATGGTACCATGAACATGTAATGAGCTGAAAAACAAGGCGCGCACACTAGCCGCAACCTAATATGAATGATGAACGATCTACTTTAGATCATGAAATGATGTTATGAATGTCCATGCACATGTTTCCTATACCACTCTACTCTTTGAAAAACACTTGTTGTTATCAAAAGTATATATTCCAAGACTTAGGAAAAATATGGCTATTAGAAAAATAAACTAGTTGCAATATATATACTTATATATATATCGTATGTACCAATGTTTGTGTTGAAATCCTCGGTTTGAAATCCTTGAAATAACGCCTTGTACTAATGAAAATATACTTGTAATCACTAATACATCATTAGTTATGAAATTGGGTACTTGGTTAATATTTCTAGAAAATCTAGAATTTAGTACGTAGTGTTATTATTATTTTTAAAAGCTGCCAATTATAGAGGATTTTTGCCGATATTGAAATGTGAATATCTTTGTCGTTATAAGCCCATTTTACTTGTTCTTTATATCCACGGTTACGTCTTAACATGTAGTAATATATTTTAGAAAGCTTGACCCCTCCGGTTACGTCTAAAGTCTCTTTTTGACCGACGAAAAACGTCCAACAGCATGTATTTTTCCGGAAAATAGTTTTCGTCAATAAACTTGCAAAAATCATAACTTCTTCGTTATAAACTCTTTTTAATCCGTTCTTTCGCCTACGGATTCGTTTTTGAAAGTATTTTCTAAAAATTTTGCCAAAGTTTCATTTGTGTTTACTGATTTTCCAGATTTTACCAAAATGGGACAGCATGTTTATAAACTTGTTAGAAATCCATTTCCATGGTTCAAAACTAGTTTTTACTTCAACCAAATCTCTTGCAAACACCACAAATCTATACTAATCCTACCATACACCTTCTTAGGGTGCCATGGGTTCCTAATGACTAGTAATCAAGTTAATTTAACAAAGGAACACCTAAAACCAATTCTAGGGTTTGTATGATCAAAAAGTATACAAAAATAAAGTGGTATAGCTAGTTTGTGCATGAAATTAAGCATGAATACTATAAGATACATATGTTAATTAGATGAAAACATGAAAATAAATTTGAATACTTACTTTGAAATAATAGGTGATTAAAGGATGAGAAATCTTGGATTACTTGTGTTTTTGTGTTATGATTCTTGATTAGGATGATGAAATGAACAACTTTGATGCTTTGTACTTTGAAAAATAATGGATTTTGGTTATGGATCATATATGGGTCGTGGGTTTTGGGTTTTGGGGTGAAAGAGATGAGAAAAATGAGTTTATGATTCTATGAATGTGTATGTTTATGTAAAAAGGTGTTTATGTAAATACTAGTAACTTAAGTATATAGTATAAAATGTATACTTAAATGCATGAGGTTAGAAAACTAGTCATGTGGTTATGGTGTGGTTTTTGTATAAAAAAAAAAGAAATAAGCAAATTGTGATTTGAGTTGTTAATTAATTCCTAGTGTAGTATTAGTGTAGAGATTTAGTTAGTTTAGTTATAATCGGGCACCGGGTTTGCTAGAAATAAATGTTAAAGAAGTTATCCGGGTCAAAATAAAGTCATAAAAATGTTAGAAATATGTTGGGTACAATTACTGAGTGTTCGGGTGATTATTGTTTAGTTTTCACGAAAACCGTCGTAATATTCATAAGCTCGCGTTATAAATAAAATAAATTTCCAAAATACTGGGTAACTGAATGTTATAACTTTTATGATGTTAAAATGGATATAAAAATATGTCGGGACCATTGTGGGAATATTTAGATATATTCGTCGCGTATAAACCGTGTGTTAACGTTTATTTATAAATAATTATAAGGAAAACGTTAAATGTATCAAATATATATAAATTTGAAAATCCTAAGAGTGGTATAACATGTAAATGACCTACTGATGATATGCAGACTATCTCCAGTCCGTATGAAATGTCATTACTGATAATGCATGAATTCGCACCTGAACCAATACGGTTACGCGAATTTGAATACCCGTAAACTAAATTTACGATGAAATGTGTAATGCACGTGAATGATGAAATCTTTTCCCGCAATGAATAGTGTTCCGTGAATAGTAAAATTTCTGAATGCTTCTCGGAATGTCAAACTGACACCAAAAATGATGAATAGTAAACTGATGAATAGTGTTTGATGAATAGTGTTTTTCCAAAGTTCGGGAAATGACCTGAAATGGTGAGTTGTGACAGTCTTCCCCTCTAAAAGGAACTTCGTCCCGAAGTTCAGTTTATGTTGGTTTCTGAAAACATATATGTGAAAAGGTGATGATATTCGAGAATTCCAGCGAACTCTAACGATAGGAATTCGACTCTGTTTCAACTGTTTGACCACACGGTCCATGATTTCTGTTGGTTCTCTTACAAGGTCTGAGATTGTCATTTGGGTTGGATCCCTTCCAATGGAATCATGAGTGACTCATCTGAAAGTCATTTCTGGGGATCTGAAAATGTGAAATATGTTTGTGTAATCCTGTTGTTCTCTGGCAATGTTCAAATCTGACGGCCACTATGCCTTCTCTGTCAGAATATTAAATGGTCCAGTGTATATTGGTGTAACTTTCCAAGTTTTCTTAATGGTTTATGACTTATTGAACTTGTAACTGATTCTTGACTTGTAGGAAATTTCTGGTTATCTCATGAATGCCTACTGAACTAATGAGTTGAGCTTTTTCTGAGTTTGGCCCATCAATCGATGGTCTGCGTTTCTTAATGTTTTAAATGTGGTACTGGTAATATATACTGCTGAATTCTGCCAGAACTCAAGTTTGTATGCTAGTTGGTCGATTCTAAATTGAATCTTAAATAGTCCAATATGCTAAAGGTTCAACCTTTCTTGTTATCCAATTTGTATCATGCCAATCCAAGGCATTGCTTTTAACTTAATTTGTTCTCCCACTTGAATCTGATGGTTTGTTGTTCAGGATATCCAATCCAAATGATGTGTGTTATGTACCAATCTAACTTCTGCCAGTTTCTCGCCGTTGGTGTGATAACTATTGTTGTAGATGAATTTGATTTATGTTAAATGATTGTTCCAACCATTTCTAGGGTCAATCACTCATGCTCTGAGCATACCTTCCTATGTTTGAATTGTTCTCTCGCTTTGACCATCGTTCTGAGGGTGATAGGTGATGTTCACATCTAAATGGGTTTCTAAAGGAAATCCTGAAATGATTACCTGAAGTCCAAGTTGAATCGGTTTCCTTAACAGGAAAAACTGAAATGGGTACAATAAACCTTTGTGACTAATTCCACAACGTTCGGTCCTTCGAACTTGGCGTTATCTGAAAGGCATAGAATATAGGTAACAATTTGATTCCTTGTTTCAAACAATTGTCCTTTGTGAAAACTTACTGCAGGAAAGTTTATGTATGGATGAGGCCATGTTTAAATGAAATGCTCTACAGTCTCAATTAGAAGCTTGGTTTATTTCTATTGTGTTGTCCTGCGGAAATTTATTGAGTTCAATCCTGTAGCTCAGTATAGCTAGTACCCTTGAATAATGACATTGGACAACTAAGTCAGAGATGGTGATTAGTATGGTCTCGCAGTATCTGAGGATTGTTGTTGAGTTATGAATTCTCTCTCTATATACTTCTAGTTCTGGTTAGTAGTTCTGTAATCCTTTCATTGCTTTTATTGTATAAAGGAATCCTGCATGTAATTGATATGGAAAGTCTCTTCTAGGGAAGTCAATGGGAAAATCCAACTTAATGGCTAAGTGAGTGACAGGTAGGGTAAGTATCCAGGGATAGTTCGGCAAAATGGATGTTTATGAATGAGTTCCTTTGTTTACAAAACTTTTAAATGAAGATTGTTATTAACAATCCTTTGAAAAAGTAATTATTTCCTTCATGGCATAATCCTTCCTGAATTTTACATAGGTGATCAGGCTATGTATAATTGAGGACTAATGATGCGATGTTGGATTTTGTCAAAATATCATAACTTTTATCAAAAGTTTTAGATGGTGTTCAACGCATTGTTATAAAAATGGTGTCCTGATATTTTCTTTCAAGTAACATGAAAATTGCTTCACGTAACAATAGTAAATACTTGGTGTAATGACAGAAAATCAATTTATAGGATGGTAATAAAATAGCTTACTTCAGAAATTTTTCTGTAAAACAGTTTCCCCATATGATAGTAAAATAGCTTGAATGGTGTATTGGATACGTGGGTGAATCTTGTCGAATGGTAATAGTCTACTAATTCGTCAAAAACGAAATCAACCTAATTCCTCATGAGACAATGCTAAAATGTTGCGAAACGATTGAAGTCTGAGCAATTGGGATAGAAAATGGAGTAAACGATGGTTATGATTATCACCTAGGTAACAAAAGATAGATATTACATTGGATAGGAAAGTGCTTAATGCCCCTAGGTCATGTCATCGTACCAACGGTAAGTACAAAAGGAAAGATACAACCCTAAAGGCTCGAACTACGGTTTATATATTGAAACAAAGCTCCTCCTGCTGAAGCATTGTTGTTATCCTTGATGTTTCTAATATCCTGACAGTTCTCTTTCAACAACTCACGCTATTCCTCGAGCGATTCAGTCTTGATTCCAAGTTCCTGATTTTTCCTTGTTCCTTAGCTCCGGGCAGTCATTCTTGAAATGCCCTAACTTTCTACATTGGAAGCAACTCCCTGGGATCTTCTGATTTGTGATTTTCCTATAGTCTTCAGTCCAATGACCCCGCTTCTTGCACACTCCACACGTTTTACTGCAATGACCTCGGTGATGTTGATTACACAGGTTGTAGTAAGGTAACTTTCCAATATACCTTCTCTTTGTGTGCGGTTCTGCAGCAAAGGCTCTATTCATTTCTTGTCCTTTGGGTGATTGTTGAGCAGCATTGCAACCTAGATTGTTGTTCCACTTCCTTTTATTGTCACTATTGTTTCCTGATGTCTCGGCGTGAACTATGAGTTCCTTTGCTTCGATCGCCATTTTGATAATGTACTTTTCAAGTTTCTTGCTTTCCGGTTCATCCATTGCAGAACCTAGTCGTGTTAATTCATAAAAATGAGTAGTGTACTCGTCACATCATTTCCTACCATGATAAAGTTTAGTGTTTCCTGTTCCCTTGCTCGTAATTCACTTCCTACACAAAATGTTATACCCATCATCCTTCTTAGTTTCTCCCAAGAGTGTGAGTAGGCAGCATCAACTCCCACCATCTTAATATATTTGGTCCACCATTCCTGGGCATGATCCTGAAAAGTGCATGTGGTGAACTTAACCTTGTATTCCTTACGACAGTCGCCACATTGAAATATTGTTTCTATGTCTTCGAACCATTTGAGAAATTCCTTTGTGTTTCTAGTTCCGCTAAAGGAGGGAGGATTGCACCCCATAAATTCCACGTGAGTAAGTTCCTTAGTGAGGGCGGTGACTATGTTCTTGGCAATGACTTGACCATCAGCAGCTTGCGTCATGTTTGAAGTGGTTTGCTTAGATCTCTCTTCATCAAATCATAAGTGACCATGAGGGTATATAGTTAATCAAAGCCATCATATTCACAACACATGAATATAATACATGAAAATTTCGGTCTACGTGAACCGGTATCACAAATAGCACAACCATTTCTTACATAGTCGAGTCACACTTGATATATTTATTTGTACAACAATCAAAAGACAACAAGTTCTTTAGACTATGTCCCACACCTTCTGTGGCTAGGATAATAGTAAAAGCTAGTGAGGATATAAGTCTGGTCCAGGGACTTCCTGGTGTCCCTCTGTGTGAAATCAGGTTTGTGGCATCATAAGGTCGAGATAGTCCTGAAGTGGTGTCTGAAGTTGTGCATCTATCAAATCTTAGATAATGTAGGTTCTGAACCATTCCTGAAGAATCTGCGGATGTTTCTGTTGAGTCCGTGTTATTGGTATTATCTACTAGATGTTATCTAGTTCATGGCAAGTGGGAAAGAAAAAGGAAAATGACAATGATGGTACTAGTGTATGGAATACTAACCTCTTTCGCGCTACCTCGCGACATCCAAAAGGTAAAACTAAAGTACAAACTGTGGGAAGGCCAATAGTGTAATAAGTAACTGATGGTGGTGATAGTACCTGAGTAGTAAGTGCCCTACTAGTGATGGAAAGAAAACACACTATCTTCCTTGCAATAAGCATCCTAATAAGTCCATTAAGATTAATTCTGAATACACTACCAAAAGGCATTCTATGTACGGGCTGAATGATAGGAAGACTCTGTTCCTATGGCAAATCAATAGTACTAATGGTGGTGTAAGTGCAACTGGTGGTATAATGGTAGTGGAAGATGACAAGGCATCTTCAATGTCGGAATCCGATAAAAGGATGTCAGGGTGAGTATCTGAAGACATGTCACTTGTGAACCAGGTCAATAAAATGATATACATATACGGATATGAGTATAAATAACTCGCACAGGGTATGCATGAAACAACATGTATCATGATTATGCACTTATGATGAAATGATGAGATGCTATGCTGATGTGGTTATAGTCTAGGGTCCAAGATACATCCTAGTTCGCTATAACCTTAGCTCTGATGCCAATCTGTCACACCCCCAATTTACCTGACTTGCAGCGGAATGGAATACCTGGGGGTGTCTGTCATAGCACCACAGTTACAGTTACATTGAATGACCTAAAGTGTCGTTTGGAAAATACTGCATTTGATCATTGAAATAATCCAGAGTTTACAAAATGAGGTCCCCAAAATGTGTTGCATGTTTATGAAAAACAAGTCATACTAGATCAAACGTTTACATAAGTGCATGAAATAATGATGAGACGCGTCGACTCCGCGACTCCATGAAGGTCCAAATGCATGTCACATGAGCTACCTTAATAACCTGAAATACATTGCTAAAACGTCAACACGAATGTTGGTGAATTCCATAGGTTTGTAAAATGTAATGATGTACGGCCACCACAAGTAAAAGTGCAAGATAAAAATCTCATGAAAATTGTACAATTGACCTTAAGCTCATGACACCGAAGCTATGACTGATGAAACTCTATGCCTCTCCTGAATGTTCTGCCGAAACACTCAAATGTAAAAGACATGACATGCATCCGCTTACTGTTGGTAATCACTACCACGGATGGAGGCGTCACCCTCGATAGATCTATCCACTCACTCTCGCTTAACGGTAAATTAACGGTTCATGATGTTACAGGGGACTTATCACATGGCAAGGTAACTTAAGCAATGTACATGTTTGAATACTTGGGCTCGTACTAAAATGATTGATGCAATGTATTCCCCCCGTGGGATTTGAAAACAATCAAAAATGTTGAACTGAAAACGGGGCTATGAAAACTCACCTTAACTGATGAAACTGTGATGAAATGAAATGAACAACAATGAACAATTAGCTGCCGCAACCCAATATGATGGTACCATGAACATGTAATGAGCTAAAAAACAAGGCGCGCACACTAGCCGCAACCTAATATGAATGATGAACGATCTACTTTAGATCATGAAATGATGTTATGAATGTCCATGCACATGTTTCCTATACCACTCTACTCTTTGAAAAACACTTGTTGTTATCAAAAGTATTTATTCCAAGACTTAGGAAAAATATGGCTATTAAAAAAATAAACTAGTTGCAATATATATACTTATATATATATCGTATGTACCAATGTTTGTGTTGAAATCCTCGGTTTGAAATCCTTGAAATAACGCCTTGTACTAATGAAAATATACTTGTAATCACTAATACAACATTAGTTATGAAATTGGGTACTTGGTTAATATTTCTAGAAAATCTAGAATTTAGTACGTAGTGTTATTATTATTTTTAAAAGCTGCCAATTATAGAGGATTTTTGCCGATATTGAAATGTGAATATCTTTGTCGTTATAAGCCCGTTTTACTTGTTCTTTATATCCACGGTTACGTCTTAACATGTAGTAATATATTTTAGAAAGCTTGACCCCTCCGGTTACGTCTAAAGTCTCTTTTTGACCGACGAAAAACGTCCAACAGCATGTATTTTTCCGGAAAATAGTTTTCGTCAATAAACTTGCAAAAATCATAACTTCTTCGTTATAAACTCTTTTTAATCCGTTCTTTCGCCTACGGATTCGTTTTTGAAAGTATTTTCTAAAAATTTTGCCAAAGTTTCATTTGTGTTTACTGATTTTCCAGATTTTACCAAAATGGGACAGCATGTTTATAAACTTGTTAGAAATCCATTTCCAAGGTTCAAAACTAGTTTTTACTTCAACCAAATCTCTTGCAAACACCACAAATCTATACTAATCCTACCATACACCTTCTTAGGGTGCCATGGGTTCCTAATGACTAGTAATCAAGTTAATTTAACAAAGGAACACCTAAAACCAATTCTAGGGTTTGTATGCTCAAAAAGTATACAAAAATAAAGTGGTATAGCTAGTTTGTGCATGAAATTAAGCATGAATACTATAAGATACATATATTAATTAGATGAAAACATGAAAATAAATTTGAATACTTACTTTGAAATAATAGGTGATTAAAGGATGAGAAATCTTGGATTACTTGTGTTTTTGTGTTATGATTCTTGATTAGGATGATGAAATGAACAACTTTGATGCTTTGTACTTTGAAAAATAATGGATTTTGGTTATGGATCATATATGGGTCGTGGGTTTTGGGTTTTGGGGTGAAAGAGATGAGAAAAATGAGTTTATGATTCTATGAATGTGTATGTTTATGTAAAAAGGTGTTTATGTAAATACTAGTAACTTAAGTATATAGTATAAAATGTATACTTAAATGCATGAGGTTAGAAAACTAGTCATGTGGTTATGGTGTGGTTTTTGTATAAAAAAAAAAGAAAGAAGCAAATTGTGATTTGAGTTGTTAATTAATTCCTAGTGTAGTATTAGTGTAGAGATTTATTTGTGTTTAGTTATAATCAGGCACCGGGTTTGCTAGAAATAAATGTTAAAGAAGTTATCCGGGTCAAAATAAAGTCATAAAAATGTTAGAAATATGTTGGGTACAATTACTGAGTGTTCGGGTGATTATTGTTTAGTTTTCACGAAAACCGTCGTAATATTCATAAACTCGCGTTATAAATAAAATAAATTTCCAAAATACTGGGTAACTGAATGTTATAACTTTTATGATGTTAAAATGGATATAAAAATATGTCGGGACCATTGTGGGAATATTTAGATATATTCGTCGCGTATAAACCGTGTGTTAACGTTTATTTATAAATAATTATAAGGAAAACGTTAAATGTATCAAATATATATAAATTTGAAAATCCTAAGAGTGGTATAACATGTAAATGACCTACTGATGATATGCAGACTATCTCCAGTCCGTATGAAATGTCATTACTGATAATGCATGAATTCGCACCTGAACCAATACGGTTACGCGAATTTGAATACCCGTAAACTAAATTTACGATGAAATGTGTAATGCACGTGAATGATGAAATCTTTTCCCGCAATGAATAGTGTTCCGTGAATAGTAAAATTTCTGAATGCTTCTCGGAATGTCAAACTGACACCAAAAATGATGAATAGTAAACTGATGAATAGTGTTTGATGAATAGTGTTTTTCCAAAGTTCGGGAAATGACCTGAAATGACCTGAAATGGTGAGTTGTGACAGTCTTCCCCTCTAAAAGGAACTTCGTCCCGAAGTTCAGTTTATGTTGGTTTCTGAAAACATATATGTGAAAAGGTGATGATATTCGAGAATTCCAGCGAACTCTAACGATAGGAATTCGACTCTGTTTCAACTGTTTGACCACACGGTCCATGATTTCTGTTGGTTCTCTTACAAGGTCTGAGATTGTCATTTGGGTTGGATCCCTTCCAATGGAATCATGAGTGACTCATCTGAAAGTCATTTCTGGGGATCTGAAAATGTGAAATATGTTTGTATAATCCTGTTGTTCTCTGGCAATGTTCAAATCTGACGGCCACTATGCCTTCTCTGTCAGAATATTAAATGGTCCAGTGTATATTGGTGTAACTTTCCAAGTTTTCTTAATGGTTTACGACTTATTGAACTTGTAACTGATTCTTGACTTGTAGGAAATTTCTGGTTATCTCATGAATGCCTACTGAACTAATGAGTTGAGCTTTTTCTGAGTTTGGCCCATCAATCGATGGTCTGCGTTTCTTAATGTTTTAAATGTGGTACTGGTAATATATACTGCTGAATTCTGCCAGAACTCAAGTTTGTATGCTAGTTGGTCGATTCTAAATTGAATCTTAAATAGTCCAATATGCTAAAGGTTTAACCTTTCTTGTTATCCAATTTGTATCATGCCAATCCAAGGCATTGCTTTTAACTTAATTTGTTCTCCCACTTGAATCTGGATGGTTTGTTGTTCAGGATATCCAATCCAAATGATGTGTTTACTAATTGTAAGGGAAATTTACGAGATGTTACACTATTATTTGTCGAAGTTTAATGTGGGCCTGAGCTTGTCGTGATATTGTATAATTGGCTGATTCAAAGATGCCTTTTACTATTAATTGTGAATCATCGGTCGATGCAATTAATTTAACCTCGTACATTAATTGGTGGTATTTATACTGAATTTAATGGCTGTTGCAATTGAATGCATTAAATCAATGTTCACCTCGTATATCTTTTTGAGCATAACTCACTCCACATGGGTCGGCATTAATGTGACTGAATTCAATAAACCATGCGTATAAATTTATTAATTATGGCCCAACGGAGAATCTTTTTCAAGTTAAGTAATTTATGTGACATGATTGGTTATTTGATTAATTAATTTTGGAGAAGTGCTGTCATCAATGGATCAGTGGAGCTAAGGTAGAATTTTATTCTATTCAACGAGGCAGCATGGCCCGTGCGATGCACGGGCTTTGTTAATCATAAAGTTTCATTGGTCGTGTAGTGAATTATCGTAGGTTGTTTTAAGAATGTGTATAATTACATAAAAGGTATGAAGCACACAATGTCACATTGTAATTGTTAGGTTTATTCTAAAGTATGAAATTGACTATTGATCTTCTAGTTGGAATGTACGCTTCATTGTGGGTAAATATTTAAAGAGTGTCTCATATGGATATACTGCAAGAAAGGATGTTATGTAAAGTTACATAGACATTTTATGTTATAAAAAGAGTATCAAATATATAAAAAACAATTTAGGTTATAAATTGTAAAAATATTATTTGTATTGCTATAATGAATTGTTTGAATAAAAATGTATCAAATACATTAGTGTGTCAACATTCGTTGCACAACCTAAAGTGTTATGTTAAAACAATAGTCATATACCAAGAAGTAGAATGAGTCTCGCAACGGTTAATTAGGTGTGTCAACATTCGTTGCGCAACCTAAATTGTTATGTTAAAACAAAAGTCATATTAATTAAAATCCAAAACTATCATAACTACACAATTAAGCTGAATACTAAAATCGTTCTTCGTTTGTAGGAAAACGTATATAGACAACATTATCTACAAAATCTGAAACAAAGGGATGCCATCATGCTCTAAAGCTGATATTTAACACACTTCATATGCATATACAGATATGTATTAGTTATCCAAGTAGCTTTGAAAGAAAATTTACCTATCCATGTATATGATATAGGTTGAATTAGTAAAACTTGCATATTTTATTTAACTACCTTCGCTCTTTTTCGATGAAACCCATCCATTCCCACATCGGTAGATGAAATATGGTTCACTAACTCACTTTTTAATCATTTGTTAGGCAAATTATTATTACAAAACTTATTGCATTTGCAAATTATATTAGATATTCTAATAATAACGACAATTTGCTTTGAGTTAGTATCATTTCATTTCCACTCATACAATGTATAATAGCAAATCATTAGATACATTGAAAGCGAGTTTCAAGTGAGATGATAATAATTTATTCACACTGTTGATATAAATAATGTTTGTGAATGTTATTAATATTTCTCAATAAACCTATGTTTTGATAATCACAAAACTTAAATCAAATTAATTCAATAATAAGACATAAACAAGTATTTGGTGACAAATATTTACCTCTACATCTTATATCACTCAAGGTATGCATAAACTTAGTAACTTATGCATTACATGATCAAAGGAAATTTTATATTAATACATAACATTATATAAAATGATTTTAACATTTTATATATATTTGTAAATCATTTTTCGTAAAGCTTTATTAAACCACAAAAATATGATTTCAAATTTCCAACCAAAAAGGGCAAATTTTATCCAGAAAAACTCTTGGAACGTTCAGGAGGGCGGCCTCCTTAATTTTACTAGGCGGCCCCCTTAATCATTAAGGGGACCGGCCTACAATTAAGGGGACCGGCACGCTCCCGAACAGTAAAATCTGGCCCTATAAATATTGGATCATTCTACATATTTTTCTCACCTTTTTGTACTATAAACTTTCTGATCCAATCTTCTTCTCTAGATCTAAAATCCTTTGATCATATATTTCATAAGTCTTTGTTTCCAAGTGATCCAAAGCTTCATCCATTCAAGTGCAAGAAGAAGAACACTTCTCTACATCCATCTTATTGTAGTGGTGTTGTGTATAGCTAGTTTCATATAGTACTAGTGATAGTTATTTGTTAAGGTGTTGTGTATATTTGTTGATTGTAGAATCTTGGTGTGTTGTAAACTAGTTTAGTAGTTGTGACTTAGTTGTGCATAGAAGAAGGTGTGAAGATTGACAAGGTGTGAAGACGGTGTGAAGTTTTGAAGAAGGTGTGAAGGTGTGATTAAGATGTGAAGATCACGTGGTGTGATATTTGGTGTGAGATTGGTTCTAGCTACGATTAGAACTCGACATTTAGCTTAGTGTCGTTAACTTGTGTAAGCCAAGGTGTGTAAGGTTTCTTCACCATAAGGAGTTTGTTGACATAGTGAAGAAAACTCTCGAGTGTGGTACTCGGGGAGTGGAGTAGGGTAAGGAAGGTGTCCTTGTAGCCGAACCACTATAAATTCACGTGTTGTGGTTTGATCTTTCTAACTCTATCTTTTCTTCATTATATTTCAATACTTTCAATATTAGTTTAGACTTGCTTATATTGGTTGTTGCTTGAACTCACTTAAGATCGAATCGAAAGTTTTTATAACCAACAAAATATTTTGGAAATAAATTTAAAAGGACATAAAACTATTCAACCCCCCCTTCTAGTTTTCCACAATTGGTATCAGGAGCCACGTCTAGCAAGATCTTTAAAATATATTGTATTTTAAAACTTGTAACGATCTATGGAATCTGAAAAATATTTAGAAGGGCAATCTATGCAAAGACCACCACTATTTGAAAGTGATGGATTTTTATATTGGAAAAATCGATTCGAAACTTATGTGAAGTCAAAAGATCTAGATCTTTGGCATGTTATTACTAATGGTGATTTTTTACCTATTCAAAATAACCCGGAAACTAAGAAAGATGAAATCGTACCTTTTGAAAAACAAAATGATGATTTAAAAAGAAAACTTGCTTAAAATAATGAAGCAAAAATGGTTGTTTATAATGCGCTACCACGTAAAGAGTACGAAAGGATCTTTATGTGTGAAACCGCAAAAGAAATTTGGAACTCTTTACTAATAACTCACCAAGGTAATAGTCAAGTCAAAGATAATAAGATAGATCTACTCGTTCAATAATACGAGCAATTCACAATTCCGGAAGAGGAATCAATTGACAATGCTTTTGCTAGATTTAACACTATCATCACAAGTTTAAAAGAACTTGATGAGAATTTTTCTAGTAAGAATTTTGTTAGGAAGTTTCTTAGGGCTCTTCATCCAAAATGGCGAGCTAAAGTGACGGCTATTGAAGAATCGAAGAATTTGTCAACTTTGCAACTTGACGAATTAATTGGAAATCTAAAAGTCTACGAAGTCATCATTAAGAAGGACTCCGAAATTGTCAAGGAAAAACGAGAGCAAAGCAAGTCAATCGCCTTGAAAGCTAGAAAGGAATCTAGTATCGAAGATAGCTCATCTTCCGAAAGTGATGACGAAGAATACGCCATGGCCGTAAGAGATTTCAAGAAATTCTTCAAAAGGCGAGGAAGATTCGTAAGACAACCGTATGATGAAAAGAAAACATTTCAAAAGAGTAAAGATGACAAGAACAACAAGATTGAAAGAAAGTGTTTCAAGTGTGGAGATCCAAATCACCTTATTGGAAAATGTCCAATGATGACAAGAGATCAAAATCAAAGAGCATTTGTTGGAGGTGCTTGGAGTGATAGTGATGATGATGAGAATGAAACGACAAAGGAAGAAAAATGTCTCATGGCGAATACACCAAATGAGGTACGTTCCGAAACCAAATATTTTAGTGATGAAAGTATATCATTAGATGAAAAAGATCTAGATAATGAATATATTAAACTATGCAAATTAGGACAACTAGTAATGGCAAAAAACAAATCACTAAAATACATTAACAATCAATTAGAAAGTGAAGTACTTGAACTAAAAATTAAAATACATCAACTAAAAAAAGGTAAAGAAATTTTTGAAGAATGTAAATCATGTCAAGAGCTTAAAGGTGAAAACGAAATACTTAGGGAAGAAATTCGCAAACTTGACAAATTTGAAAATAGTAGTCAATCACTTAGTAAAATAATAAGTATTCAAAGAACATCCGGAGACAAAACCGGCTTAGGATTTAATTTAAATGAGGCTTCAACAAGCGAGATTAAAAATGTAAAATTTGAAAGTGAAATCAACAAACAAAAACCTTTAAAATCTAATCCTAAGTATATACTTATTAATGATAAGAAAATACCTCTTGCCAACGATGAAGAATTTAAAGATTTTTATAAACCGTCTTTAAAGACCGAAGTAGGATCTTCTAAACCCAAAATAAGATCTAAAACTCCACCACCTAGAAAACCAAATAATTCTCATCCTATGTCTAAAACACCTCAACCAAGAAGAAATCAAAATAGACAAAACTATAATAACAATAGTAATCAAATGTGGAACTACCAACAAAGCTACAATCCTTGGGGCATTCTACCACCTTTCATGCACCCGAGTCAAATGTTAAACATGTTTGGACCAAACAACTTTGGACCAAAAGGACAATGGAGATCAAATGGCTAGACGAACATTCCTTGAGGCAATCTTGGTTTTTCTCTCAACATAGACTTTTTCAAAGTCTATATTTCATCTTGATGATGTTGAAGATTTCTTTTGAAGACCACAGGGTACGCCATTCTTTCACAACTCATTGCCATGCTTAGATAAATATGCATTGTTTGATTTCGTCAATTATTTAGATATAATTTGTTATTGTCTTCTATTTGTTAGAATCACATATATACTTATATATACATATATATACTATTATACGTAATATATTAATATATATATATATATATATATATATATATATATATATATATATATATATATATATTCACTTGTACATAACCTAGATACGTCATTTGTTGACTTTCTAGAACTCCAAGAAATCGTTCTTTATCGAACCCTTTCTTTCCCCCCTCACGTTATTCTAGTAAGTCCTCTTTTAGGAGACTCATGATGATGAAGGGATATGAGTCAAGTGGACTTTTATAATGCAAGAACGCCTTCGCACGTGAACACTATGGATAAAACAAACTCCTCTCGCCAACTATATCCTATCTCCGCTACTATCCTTCAAATCTCACTCATCAACCCATCTTTCAATCACATTTATACTTATATATATAAACAATATATATATATATATATATATATATATATATATATATATATATATATATATATATATATATATATATATACACTTATTCACATATTCCCGAACATACCTCAAACCCTTCATCAACTTAACACTTTGATCATTTTATCCAAAAATTGTCAAAGGTATATTTTAATATACGTATAAATATTTTTGTTCCATAAACGAATTCCGCGAAATTTGGAAAGTTTCAAAGGCGGCCCCCTTAATGATTATGGGGACCAGCTTGTTATCGAGGGCTGTCCCCTTAATGTTTAAGGGGGCCGGCCATCTGACACTTCCAAAATCGTTTTCCTCCTTAATTCCATTTCCAAACACTCCATTTACTCACTCACCTCTTCCCCTATACTGCTGTGAACGAAACTAAACCTCCAAAACCACCAAAATCCTTCACCAAATCACTAATCCGGGGTTATTTCGCAAGGGGCAAACATGAACCAAACATATAACAACATCTTTTGTAAGTTTTCCAACATGCATTTCATCAAATTTCATTCGATTTGGTGTCTAATCAATAATTATGCATTTTATTAAAATTCATTTTAATTCGATTTTAAGTGTTATTGAAGCTAGAAATTGAACTACCAAATGCTCCCCATAGGATTAGGATGATGTTTTGCAACTCAAAACTAGTATAACATATCATCTGGTCAAAATCATTAATCGCCCATAAACCCTAGTCGAATTTTATTTTTCAAAAGGCACATTGTTGATATAACTCTTAAAAACCACTTAAAACTTACTACATTACATTGTTTTAACGTCCTGAACAATCAAAACATACTTTTCAATTTATTAGAAAATGGTTCATGAAGACAACATGGGCGTTTGGTTCATGAACAAACTATAACTATATGTAGTTATTTGAAACTTAAAACTTGTTCATAAAACTTGTTAATACAACTAAAATCAATAGACGTCATCAAGATATATAATCAATATATATACTGATGTTTTAGGATGTTTTTATCTAGTAAGGGAGCGTTTGGTTTATCTCAAAAATGATATTTTTGAAAACTAAAATTCGCATTTTAATCTTTTAGACAAACTTATGTTGTGTCAAACTCTTATGGAATGGAAGATATATAATCTAATATATATCTAGTCTTATTTCGAAATGAATTATGATATCATACTCTTCGATATTATATATTCTAAACGAGTTTAAACTTTAAAATCAAAATAAAAGGAACATCATGAAACTACTTCATTGAATTTTTTTTTTTTGTGTGTCGAAGTAGAATTTTGTTCCACATATAGTGCATATAATTATATAAATATATAACATATGCATGATAGTTGTTTTTATATTAATTTTATTTTTGTTGTTATATTGTTTAGGTGAAAATGCCTAAGACCACGGTTGGTGATGTCTCCAAAACCAAACAATACATTCCAAATGTCTCATCTACTCCCGACATGTCTCCTTCAGTTGCATGTTTCTATCGTCCTATTGAAAATAGAAACATTCACGAAGGACGAATTGTCGATCCATCTTTCTATGAAAATGATCAAACCGAACGAATGTTCACCAATATTCGTTTTGAATGTCTTTTCCAAATCAACGAACCTATCATTCCTTGTTTTATCCTCGACTTCTATAGCCAAGTAACGGTGCAAACTGATCCCTATGGTCATCTCCTCATTTCCTTCATGATTCAAAATCAATTCATCACTCTTACTCTTGCTCAATTTGGGCAAATTCTTAGAATCCCATTCAACGGCCAAGCCGTTTTCTCAAATGAATGGGATCTTTCCACTCTTGAAAGAAATCGTCCTCAGGATGGCCCCTACTATTCTGAGATTCCTAGTCTTGAAGACATTCGTCGAATGCTTGAACTAGAACGTCGTACGACTAGTCGAGTAATCATGTCGAAGAATGTCGATATTCATGCCAATCAAATCCTCCTCAAAGAGCTAAGCCAAGATATGAAGAAGTGGGAAGAACTCATTCGAGAGAATGCGTTTGGTACTGGTGGTCACCGTGATCATGTCACGGCGAGCATTGCCCACATGCTTTATTGTGTTATTGCTGAAGAGCAATACAATTTGGCTTATCTTTTTGTTCATCGAATCATGTCCGCCAAAAACACCCCAAATGCCAATCTTCCTTACGGTATGTTTCTCACACGACTTTATCGTTATGTGATGGAACATTACCCACATCTTCAAAGAGACTACTACGTTCATATCCTTCCTACTTTGAACCAACTTACTCGTGTTCGTACTCGCCGTCCTCGTAGTGACAAAGGAAAATCTCGTGTTCCTTTGTATTCTAGGCCTCGTGGTTCTACATCTCATCGTGATGACGATGATGATGATGAGGAAGACACCTCACGTGTTAGTACTCCATCCCCCACGACCTTTGTTGAAGATCTTTCCGATCTTGATGATACCGAGTATCAAATTCCTCTTCCTCATGAACGTACCGATGAGCTTCTCTTCACTCGTCAAACGTCTATCATCAATCGTCAACAACAAATGCATGAAGAACTTCGAGGGAGATTCAAATCCGTTGGGAAGATGTTTAGGAAGATGCTTGGAAAGAAAAAGAAGTAGAAGATATTGACGTGTTGCTACTTGTTATTACTTGTTTCTTTTAGACATTTGTATGGTTTGCTATTTGTCCGATTTATTCGGAAATACTTGTGTTAATTTCTTGTGTTATTCGGAATGATGTTTAGACTTTAATTATTATCATGCTTCTATATTAATGTTATGCCATGCTTCTTTTCAATATGGATTATAATATGTTTATTTGCATGCAAAATTTGATTATATATATATATATATATATATATATATATATATATATGTTTATATATCATCATTCCTAAAGTATGTACTCCTAATAGAGCTTGCTGGAAAAACAAACTTGAAAAATCACCAAATTTTGCAAATTTTGGGTTTCTGGTCGTCTGGGAAAACACCAGATGGGCGGCCCCCTTAATTCCCTAGGCGGTCCCCTTAATCATTAAGGGGGCCGGCATACAATTAAGGGGACCGGCCATCTGGAACTGGGTTTACTGTATTCTTTTGCATCTTGTGAATCCTTTCTCTAGTTTCAGCTACCATTTCCCATTTTGACCCAACTGATTTTAGAATCTCTTTCAACCATTTCAAACATTTACCTAAATCACCCATTTCCATACTATAAATTCCCTCCATTATCATGATTCTTCATCTCATCATTCATCATATCATCATAACTCCTACAAGTACCCCAAACTCTAAAACCTCCAAGAAACAAAAACTTGTGGTCATTCTTCCAAAACAACTCTTCATTGACTTAACAAATGAAGACAACATAACCCCATCACCTCCACCAAAATGCTCTTCTCCAAGTGCACCTAATGCACCATCCAAAACACCTTCCACTCATGGAACTTCATCATCTTCCTTACCCTCAACCTCATCAATCAATGACTACATCAATTCACACTTGTCACCACAAGTATCATCACCACTTCCGACATAAGAACCTATATCCACCCATCTTACAATCTCACTTTCACCAATAACACCACTTGATACTCAACTCTCATCTCCACAAATTACACCACCATACTTTGCCAATCCCGTACCTTGGAGGATGCTTGAATCACATGGTGATACTTGCCTTTGTTGTATCCACAACCGAACCATCATCTTTGGCCTTAAAGATGAAATTCAATATATGTTTTCATATATTGAACATTTGCTTACCAACCCACCACCACCTCCAACTCCACCATCCTCTCCTATAATTCCTCCACCACAATTCTCATCCACTCCTCCACCATCACCATCATGCTCTCCAAATTAAGCATTTGATATGCTTAATAAATAAAGTCTTTGCCACCCCTTTTGCTTGCAAGCTCTATGAAGTCCATGTACTTTTGCATGATGATGTATCTTTCTTAATTAATTGGCTTGTGTATTTGCTATTATGTTGTTAGCTTATGTACTCGTATTGTTGTGTCTTAACACAACCATTGCTCTAATATGAATGTTTCTTTCTTTTCTCATCACCCTATATTTGTGTACATGTATATACTTGTGCTTCTAATATTTTTGTTTTGCAAGCATTCCATAGCTCGTTCTCTTGGTGCCCCCAAACGAGGGGGAGTACATATCAAGGGGGAGTTTCTACCCGTCAAAATTTTCACGAATGAAAACTTGTCGGCATAACATTTTTGATGTTACAAAAAGGGGGAGAAGTACATATAAACTCACTAAAATACTTGTTTAAAAACAAATTTTTGAGTTAATGAGTTTAAGTTTTGTAATCATCAAAAAGGGGGAGATTGTTGATATAAATAATGTTTGTGAATGTTATTAATATTTCTCAATAAACCTATGTTTTGATAATCACAAAACTTAAATCAAATTAAGTCAAGAATAAGACATAAACAAGTATTTGGTGACAAATATTTACCTCTACATCTTATATCACTCAAGGTATGCATAAACTTAGTAACTTATGCATTACATGATCAAAGGAAATTTTATATTAATACATAACATTATATAAAATGATTTTAACATTTTATATATATTTGTAAATCATTTTTGGTAAAGCTTTATTAAACCACAAAAATATGATTTCAAATTTCCAACCAAAAAGGGCAAATTTTATCCAGAAAAACTTTTGGAACGTTCAGGAGGGCGGCCCCCTTAATTTTACTAGGCGGCCCCATTAATCATTAAGGGGACCGGCCTACAATTAAGGGGACCGGCACGCTCCCGAACAGTAAAATCTGGCCCTATAAATATTGGATCATTCTACATATTTTTCTCAACTTTTTGCACTATAAACTTTCTGATCCAATCTTCTTCTCTAGATCTAAAATCCTTTGATCATATATTTCATAAGTCTTTGTTTCCAAGTGATCCAAAGCTTCATCCATTCAAGTGCAAGAAGAAGAACACTTCTCTACATCCATCTTATTGTAGTGATGTTGTGTATAGCTAGTTTCATATAGTACTAGTGATAGTTATTTGTTAAGGTGTTGTGTATATTTGTTGATTGTAGAATATTGGTGTGTTGTAAACTAGTTTAGTAGTTGTGACTTAGTTGTGCATAGAAGAAGGTGTGAAGATTGACAAGGTGTAAAGACGGTGTGAAGTCTTGAAGAAGGTGTGAAGGTGTGATTAAGGTGTGAAGATCACGTGGTGTGATATTTGGTGTGAGATTGGTTCTAGCTACGATTAGAACTCGACATTTAGCTTAGTGTCGTTAACTTGTGTAAGCCAAGGTGTGTAAGGTTTCTCCACCATAAGGAGTTTGTTGACATAGTGAAGAAAACTCTCGAGTGTGGTACTCGGGGAGTGGAGTACGGCAAGGAAGGTGTCCTTGTAGCCGAACCACTATAAATTCACGTGTTGTGGTTTGATCTTTCTAACTCTATCTTTTCTTCATTATATTTCAATACTTTCAATATTAGTTTAGACTTGCTTATATTGGTTGTTGCTTGAACTCACTTAAGATCGAATCGAAAGTTTTTATAACCAACAAAATATTTTGGAAATAAATTTAAAAGGACATAAAACTATTCAACCCCCCCTTCTAGTTTTCCACACACACATTACTCGATTATTATATGTAAACTCTCATATCATATAGCCATTTTCTTTTACACAAATAGCATAGTAACATGGGTTTCTTTCTTCCTACCTTCATTTTTTTCTTATTAATAAACAAATGAGCTAGAGTCCAACCTTCAAAACCAACCCTCAATAGATGAATCGTGTGGTTAGAACCATTCCCGCAACCGAAGCTAAATTTTGCAAAGAACACCTAGTTATCATTCCAGCAAATTTTCATACTTGTCTGTTATTACATTGCAACCAAACTCCCATTTGCTTTCTTTTACCTTCTCCACTACCACTTCACCTTCAACTCCTGTGTTTTGGGCTATTAGAGATGCTGGTGCGACGAATACCTATAATCAACGAAGTAGGCGTTAACAAAAATGACCCAAAAAACCAAGCTAACCAAGGTATAGAAATTGACCCATTTACTAATGGGTCAATTAGTATTATGCCTATTATGTTTTAGATCAATCCTGTTATACTGGTCGAATAAGAAAAAAAAAATGCTAGAATTGAATAGTTTTATGGATTGAACTTTTAACCCATTTCGACATATAACACAAATTTCTTGATTTAACATGGGCTGTTTTAAAACAATTGCCCAACCTGCTCATTTTACCATTCTCTAACACTTGACCACGCAAACAAAATCATGGTTCAATACTGACCTTTTGAATGATGTCAGCACCTAATCTCTCATCTGCATTCTCAATCTTCTCCCTTCTCAATCTTCTCCTTGATGACAGGAACCAATGCTGATTGATGAACAAATGCCACACCAGCGCCAGGAACTATACCTTCCTCAATAGCAGCAAAGGTTGTATTTTTAGCATCCTCAATACGAAGCTTGCGGTCTTCTAACTCGATTTCTGTTGCAGCACCAACTTTAATAACAGCGACCACCGGATAACCGTTGATATGTGTAGCTTGTTTCACTTCAAAGTCACATATTAAGAGTTAGTGTAATCAAATGTATATTTTTTTTCAATCAAAATTTCTTACCGATTCAGACATACTTCCATCAAGTATTCATAAACGTAAACAACTGCAAATTCAGTATTATACTAAAAGTAAATCATGAACATGTTCCTTCATTCTAAACTCTGCACATATTCATAGTTATAAAACGTGCTTCCATAATGGTAGAATCTAGTTGATACAACAGTTTGAAGGGCTAGTGAGCACTTAACTCCCTTGTTCTCAGCAACATCTTTCTCGGCTACAACCTTAGACATATTTAATAACTTTGAGATAGTATTTTTTTTAAGCAGGTCATGTGTTCACTGTTCATCAATGGAAGCATGAATAAACTCATCAATGTGATTTTTAACATCCTTTCTAATGAATCATGTACACTGATGTGGCCAATATGTTTAGGGAAAGTTCTTTAAGCTTACATATGAAGTATCTGGTTGACTTTCAGGGCATTCGGATTTATATTGTAGTAAGTTGCAGGAGTTGCAGTGACCTGTAGTCTTGTAATTATTGGATATCGGATATTAAAAATTTTGTATGAACGTGTACCACATGTATAAAGTTTAATTAGTATGGTTACCTCCAAATCTATTTGTTACTCAAAAATAGGGGATTGCTTTTGTGACTGGCTTTTCCAAAGCTTCATATGTTTGTATATGGAAATCTATAGCCATTTCATTCCATATGGTAAACCCAATCGTCATTCCGCTGTAAAAGTTACAGGTTCTGAGTTATGATTGGGTTATATGTATGAGAGTTATGAGAAGGGTAAAGGGACTTACTCAATTCTCGACATCAATAAGTCTTACCACACTACTTTTTATAGCATCCCCGGCTACAATCGAATCACTCACTCTTTGAAAACATTAGGTTTAATCTGTGAATATAGTATACAAATATTTTGATGTATGATATGTATATAATTTAGATAATAGTTAGGAGTACCTGTTAGTATCATATTCCAGCGTTGGGCCTGTCTAATGATCAAAGATGTAAGAATAAATAAACAGGAGACGTTGCAATGGACAAAAAGAAAATGGGAAAGATAGTAGTGTTGAGCTACTAATGATGGTATACTGTGTGCAGCAACCAAAAATTCATGCTCATAGGAGTAAATCAAAAATGACGGCCTAAACTCGAATGCTTAGAATCAGTAAACAGACCTAGCTATTGTTTGTACCTGAGTATCAAGTGTGGCACATGAAAACTTGTTCCAATGACCCAAACTCAAATGGCTTACAGGTGGTCCCATTTGCTGACGTAACATACATTAGAATAAGCACTTTCAACATAAAGACAGATATCTACAATGATATAAACTACAATATGATAGAATAACATAAATAGTGTTGACATTAATCAAGTTGGATTTGAGAATACATAGTTGGGCTTGATTGAACTAACTTTCAAACTGATTATCAGAAATGATAACCCTCAAAGTTTTTTTAAAAAGCCAACTTAAATAAAGTACCTTTTCAATGCATAAATTTTGCAACTTTGAGCAACTTTCGATAGGTTGAGGGATTAGCTAGTATTCATAAGCACTAACACTATAATAACCCCTTAACTCCAAATGCTTCAAATTCAGAAACTTTGGTAAAGGAGAATCACATGAGTAGGCCAGCAGAACTTGGTACTGTATACAGTTAGAAGAACAAAAAGAAGTCATTTAGTGTGTACTAACAAATTAAAAGTTGAACTGAACAAAAAGAATAACACACCACCTCTAAGTTCTCAAGAAAGAAACATACATTGATTGCTAAAGGGAGGGATTTGCCTTCACTTATTCCTTGTAAATTTTCAACCATCAGGCTATCACCGTCTATGTCACATGATACTCTTGCCTCAACCTGAGACGACAAATCATCCATTACAGAAAATGAGCACAATACAACATCCAATAAATGTATTTAAGATGAGGTGCATTTAAAAAAACTTTGTTGATATTTGACATGGATAGCAGGATTGTTAGATTCAATCGGTTCAAAGGCAGTATATTGATTTTGCATTATATTCATCTTATTTCTTCATCAGTGTCGTTAATCTCACTAAAGGCCTCCCTGCTCTATCCCTACCCATCCCACCAATCCCACAAAATCCTATTACATAAAATCAGAATATGCAAATTTAGTTGTAAACTATATATCGAAATCCTACTACCAAAAACAACAAACAACATCAAAGTAAGTTTAGAAGTTAGTATCGAAATCATTATAATTAATTAACCACAATTAACTAATTATTTTAAAAATTAATTATACCTTTAACTTCGTCACCAGATTCAGGTGTATCACATCCATGACCTTCTTTCAAGAATTTGACGGTAACGGACTAATGGCTGTAGAGGTGATGGCACCAACATATCTACAAAAAAAATAGTAAAAATGTTATAACATAAAAAATATACGGATTTAAAAATGAGAATCATCAAAACATGGGGAAAAAGATATAAGAAACAATCTCAAAAACTACCGGTGATGATGGTGGGATGTGATCAGGGTGGTGAGAAGCGAGTGCTTCTGTTTCGCGATTGTGTGTGTGTTTGTGAGGGTGAAATGTATGTGGTGGGGAATACGGAATGAATTTTTTTGGGTAAATGGATGATGCTTTTGTATACTTGAAACTGAAAGCAACACTTCATATTCATCTTCTGCTGCAAATAAATGTGACTCCAGCTTTAAAAGTTCTTAAAAGCTTTTCAAAATAAGCTCAACATTAATAAACTCTTTTAGCTTAAACATCATAATTGAGTTTCTTGGCTTGTGGCATTAATGCTCACATTCAATATGGGAACTCAATCTTTATATATAATAGATTTATGAATAACTGATTGTGGGTCATTGAAGTTTTCATAGTTTTGATTGGAGAATAAGGCCTACAAGTTTATATCTGATTGGAACACATGAATTACTCAAGAGGTTTTTAATGTTGTTATGCTACTGCTACGATTTTGATTAGTGTTGCTCTCTCGATATTTACACTGATGTTGGATATACTCATTGATTTAGTACAGCTTCGATGAAGAATTTTTTTTGTGCTGCTCGTTATAATTTTTTTTTCTACTGCTGATTCTACTGCCAGTTATAATATTCTGTTGCCGAGATATATTTTCTATAGCTGCTGGGCATACTGCTAGTACTATTCGATATTGGGCAAATACATGGATGTTATTTGGTAGATATGGAGATGGTTTTACACACACATGGGATTTTGGTTCACACACAAAAGGAAGATTGGTTTTGTTTTTTTTCATAAAGATTTTTAAAAGGCTCGTTGTTATTGGATTAAATGATTACGAAGAAGATTGATTATCATCTATTTGATATTGTAGTTGAGTTTTACAAGTTTGTGTTCTTATTATATCTCAAAGTGGGGTGTTACACTTTGAAGATAACTTGTTCGTGCTTAATGGTTGTGCCGCAGAATTGACAAACACTTGAAGGAGTTATGTTATTGTGCTCAGTGATTATTGTCAAGAGATTGTGGTCTTCTTATAAATTGGTGGTATACGTTTGGAGTCACGTGGTTAGTACAAGACATAAGACACAAGTTTGGGTTATTCTACCTCTTCATCAAGTTCGTTATATTTAGTTTTCTTCACATGTGATCATTACATAGAGCCTACAAATTTGAAGAATCATGAAGATGATTAACACATTGGTTTCAGGGGAAGTATCTTATTATGTGTTTAATCATTTGATGTTCATGTACCACTCGAGGGGAAGTGTTTGATTTTTGCTACTGTTGATCACTATTACTACTGCTAGTTGGAGTTTCTATTGTTTTGGATTCATTTTTAGTAAGCATTTTGATGTTCTACATGGTGGGTAATTCGAAACATTGGAAGGCTTTGATTAGAAGTGTGGTATTGTGTCACAACTCACAATTTCAGGTCATTTTCCAAAACCTAAACATGTCACTATTCATCATTCACTATTCATCATTTTTGTAGTCAGTTTGAGATTCTGAGAAGCATTTAAAAATTTCACTATTCACATGACACTATTCATTTTCGGAGGGAAAACACTATTCATGTGCATCACTCATTTCATCGTAAGTTTGGTTTACGGGTATTTAAATTCGTGTAACCGGATTGGTTTAGCTGCGAATTCATGCATCATCAGTAGGGACACTTCGTATGGACTAGAAATAGTCTACATATCATCACAATAACATTTGCATACTATTCCACTCGTAGGATATGCAAATTAATACTTTTGGTATATTTGACATTTTATTTATGTTTATTTTTATATAAACGTCAACACGCGATCAATAAATGTGACTAACATATCCGACACTCCTCACAATGGTCCTGATATATTTTTACACCCCTTACAATGTCACAAAGATTATAAAATTCATTTACCTGGTATTTTGGAAATTTATTTAATTTATATCGTAAGTTTAATATAATTACGACGGTTTTCGTAGAAACTAAACAATAATCACCCAAACACTCAATACTTGTACCCAACATATTTTCACAATTTTTATGACTTTATTATGTCCCGGTTAACTTTGTTAAAATTTATATCTAGCAAACCCGGTACCCGATTATAACTAAAACTAGCTAATAACCACTAAAACTACATATATTTTCTAAATAAATCACCAAGGCAACCCTCTCCTTTTTCCTCCTTTGTGAGCCGGCAGCCCTTCCCCCCTCCTTGGTTCTCATGTGCAATTCACCTACCAACATTAAATGTACATCCAATCCTTGTCTAAACACAAATAATATCTCATTTAGCTTCACAAATACTCTTAACTAGTTCAAGAAACAAAAAGATTTTTCTCTCTTCTTCCTCTCTTGGGGTGCTCGACCAACATCAAAACAAGAAGCATTCACCATCAATCTTTGAAGAACAATTGATAAAGAAGCTCATCTAGTACTGGTTGTTAGGGTTTAAAAAAAAAACTCAAGGTTTTATAGGTTTTCATCTCTAAAACTCACTAATCTGTCAAGTAAGTATGTCAAACTCTTTTTCATGATATTACCAAGTTCTTACAAAGTTCATATGATTTTCATACAAGTTTTACATGCATATGCTAGTTTATACCACTCCTTTTATACTTTTATATCTTTTAAGCCCTAGATATAGATAATATGGAAACCCTTGGTAGATTAACTTGGTGGATGATGTTTAGGAACTCATGACACCCTAAGAAGGTGTATGGTAGGTTTTAGTATATTTGTTTGTTATTTGGATGGATTTGGACAAGTTACAAACTAAGAAAATCGATTTTTGAAACAATAAATAACCTACTGTCCCAAATCGCCAAACCCAGAAAATTCAGGGACTCAGGGGTAATTTTTGACCAAAGATTTAGAAAACACTTTCAAAAACTAAGCCGTGGGCAAAAGAACGGATAAAAACAAGCTTATAACGAAGGAGATATGATTTTTACAATTTAACGACGAAAACTATTTTCTGAAAATATACTTGCTGTTGGACGACTTTCGACGGACAAAACAAGGCGTTAGAGGTAATCTAGAGGAGCCGAACAATCAAAAATGTGTTAGTACATGTTAATACGAAACCGTTGATATAAAGAACGAGGAAAATGAGCTTATAACGACAAAGATATACACGTTTCAAAAGCGACAAACTCTATTATTTTGGCAGCCACTATTAGAAATAATATTCTAACGTACTAAAAACTATATTTTCTAGTAACAACATTGAAGAGCCGTATTTCCTACCCATTGAAGCGCGTATGACCAAAGGTTTATTTACACGACTATTAGATGTCCTTTCAAGGTTTTCAAAGCGACGAGTTAAACACAAACACTTTATGTACAATATATTACAACTAGTTTTGCAAGTCTAGTTAAACATATATTTTTCCCAAGTTATGGAAAACATTATACTTCAACAATAACCATTATTTTTAAGTTACGAGTGGTATAGACATCATGTGCATGTACATTCACTACATCATTTCATAATCTAAAGTAGATCATATTCATTCATATTAGGTTGCGGCTAGTATTCCCGCTTTGTTGTCCCGATCATTACACCATCATTGTAGCATCACTTCAGGTGAGTTTTCATAGCCCCATATATACTTTATCATTGTTTTTAAATCCCACGGGGGAGAATACAATGCATCATTTTCGTACGAGCTTAAGTATCAAATTTTATGTACATTGCTTAAGTTACCTAGCTGCCTTGTTAAAGTCCCCTATTTATTATCATGAATCGTTAGTTTGCAATTAAGCGAGAGTGAGTGGATAGATCTACTGAGGGTGACGCCTCCATCCATGGTAATTATACCAACAATCAAACGGATGCATTTCATTTTTGTCATATTAGAGTGTTTTGGCAGAACATTCTGGAGGGGCATATAATTCATCAGTCTAGCTTCGGAGTCATGAGCTTATGGGCTATTGTACTATTTTATGTGACTTTTGTCATGCACTTATGCTTAAGGTTACCGTAAAAACATTTCATTTATATTAAACCTATGGAACTCTCCAACATTATTGTTGACCGTTTTTAGCAATGTATTTTCAGGTTATTAAGGTAGCTCATGTGGCATGCATTTGGACCTACCTGGAGTCACGGAGTCGACGTGTCTCACTATATATATATATTTTCTGCACTTATGAATCGTTTGATCTTGTTGATCTCATTTTACCTAAATTGGCAACACCTTTTGGGACCTTATTTTGTAAACTCCGAATATTTTTAATGATCAAATAAGGTATTTTATAAACGACACTTTAGGTCGTTCAATATAACTATAACTGTGATGCTATGGCAGTCACATCCAGGTATTCGATTCCGCCGCAATTCAGGTAAATTGGGGGTGTGACATATTGGTTCGTGGTGGTCAAGATCATTATTTGCATACGTTCCCTATTTGTTGATAACAAAAAGGGGAAGAGATGTTGGAGTGGCATGGCATGGCTTAAGGGGAAGACAAGATTGTTTCATTCATGGTGAGATTTAATTATCTGAATTTCTCAAATTTGTCAAGGGAAGTTTGTACAAGATTCGTAGTTGTTTTGTCATCATCAAATAGGGGAAGATTGTTGGGTCTATTAGATTTGATGATACAAAAAAGAAAGAATGAAACATGAAAGACTAGCTTGCAAAAGAAGATTTATTTATTAGTCAAGGGAAGTTTGTACAAGATTTGTAATTGTTTTGTCATCATCAAATAGGGGAAGATTGTTGGGTCTATTAGATTTGATGATACAAAACAAGAAAGAATGAAACATGAAAGACTAGCTTGCAAAAGAAGATTTATTTATTAGTCCTTTATAGAATTTTGTAAACCCTAAATCTCTATTATATAAAGAGATCAAGGGTTAGGGTTTTTATTATTGTGTCTTCCATAATGTAGTCTAAAGGTGTGTGTGTGTGTGTGTGTGTAGCCTAGACATAGGTTATAAATGTCTAGGGTTAGATGTTGTTTGTAGCCTCAAGAATCTCTTGATTCCTGTTACAGATTAGGTGTAACCGTATTATTCTGATCAAATAATATTTGAGGCTTGGAGTGTTATTGAAGAGAAACCTTGTTCATAATAACATTGATATTTGTTTAATTTCGCTGAATAAATTGTTCATCTTTGTTATTATGTGTCCTAGATACTATGAGGTCTAAATAACCTCAAGCTACAACGATCTAACAAGTGGTATCATAGCTTGTGTGGAAACTCTGATTAAGAAGAAACCCTTGAAACCGATTTTACTACAAACCCTAAACGATGATGACTGAAGCTGCACCAGTTCCATCCATCACCTCAATCAGAATTCCTATTGTCAAGAAGGGAGAATATGATCTATGGAGCATGAAGATGAGGCAGTACATTGCTATCTCAGACCATGCTTTATGGGATGTGATTGTCAATGGTAATGTTGTTCTGGAAGAACCAGAAGAAATCCCAGGACAACCTAAACCACCTAAGCCAACCCTACCAGCAGCTACAAAAAGAAATCAAGACAAGGCTCTCAACATACTTCTGTCTACTATTCCTAATGGTCACCTACTCAAGTTTCATGATGCTAAGGATGCAAAACAACTATGGGCTGCTATTAAGACAAGATTTGGAGGTAATGATGCTTCCAAGAAGATGCATAGAAATTTATTGAAGCTACAGTTTGAAACATTCACTGTTGGTGAAAGAGAAGGTCTTGATGTTGCCTATGATAGATTCCAAAATCTTCTTAGTATGCTAGAGTTATATGGAGCAGAGGTATCTATTGAAGATGCAAATTTAAAGTTCTTAAGAAGTTTGCCATCTTCATGGCATGTGGTTGCTACTATGATTAGAGGACAACTTGGTTTGGATTCTATGGACTTTGATGATCTCTACAATAATTTGAAGGTGTATGAGCATGAGATGAATGGTAATATAGTTTCAAGTTCTCATTAGAAATCTCATAACATTGCTTTTGTGTCTTCCGAAAATAGGAGCAGTACTTCCACTAAAAGTACTTCTTATCCTGTCCAAAGTACTGTTGGTGAGAAACAACACCCTTGCACAACCATGACTACTACCACTTCATAACCATCAAACAACACCAATTCTGTTGATGTTATATGTTCTTTCTTTGCTCAACAAGCCACTTTACCTGTTACTTATCAAGAAGATATGTTGCAAATTGATGAGGATGCTCTAGAAGAAATTAACATAAGATGGCAAGTTGCCATGATCACTGCAAGGATCAAGAAGTTCATGACCAAAACAGGAAGAGGTATTGATTTCAAGGCCAAACAGGGTATAACATTTAACAAATCTAAGATTGAATGCTTTAATTGTCAAAAGACTGGACACTTTGCAAGGGAATGCAAGTTTGCAAAATACAAGGCAAATAGAATGATGGAAAAACTCAAGGTTGAAAGAAAGGAAGTTCCTATTACTGAATCAAAACCAAAAGCTTTGGTGGCTCAAGAAAATCTATCAGAGGTTGACTGGAGTAATGAATTTGATGATGAACCGGTAACCTACTCTATGGTTGCATTGGAAGAGTTTGATTGGAGCATATCTTTTGATGAGGAACCGGGATTTGCTACTTTGTAATCAAGAGATGGTCTTGGAGGAAAGTGAAGAAGAACCTGGTCTGTTTGCTTTAGTAGATACTTCATCAAGTTCATCTACTATCTCTGAGGTATGCTCTAAATGTAATGGGTTTTATCAAAAGTTGCTTAATGAATATGTGACTAAAAGAGATAATTGTAGAAGGGCTAGGTATGAGGTAGCTGGTTATCAATTGACTTTAGAGTCAATGGAAGGCAAAATAATCACTCATGAAAATAATGAAGTGGCTTGGGCAGAAAAATATGAGCAACAAGACTATCAATTAAAATTGAGTGAATGGAAGTTAGGATTTAAGGTCTCTGAACTTGAAAAGATCACTAAAGAAAGGGATAATTTGTTAGCAAAACTTGGTAGTTGGAAAGAATCAGGCCTATAACATGTTAGTTTTGTTGAGAAACAAAGAACAAAAAACATTAAAACTGGCCTAGGTTATGATTATAAGTATAATAGTTCAGAAGAGAACCCAACTAGTGATAATAAACAAATTAATTCAGAGGAGATCTCAACTAGTGATGATGAATTCATAAGCTTAGAAGAGAACACATCTAGTGATGAGGAATCAATTAGTCCAACACCTCCTGAGTTTAAGAAAGAAAAAGGATATAATGAAGTTCCTCCACCCACTGGTAGTTTTCAACCACCTAGGAGAGATGTTTCTTGTTTTGGAGTAGACAATTTGGAGTTTAGGAAGAAGCTTACTGGTCAATCTAATTCAAATCCATCTAGATCTGAGTCCTTAAGAGAAACTGTTAAGAAACCTAAGGATGATAACAAAGGTTCAGGGTGTGTTAATTGTGATAAAAAGCTTTCCAAAGATCTTTCAAAACAAGCAGTACTTCCATCTCAAAGTACTGTTGGTCATTTAGCAGTACCTTCAAGAAAAACTTTTCAAAATACTGCTAACTTTAGAAAACCTTTTAATCATAAAGGAAGAGGATTTGGGAATATGGATCAAAATTTATGTTATGTATGCTATAGTCCTAACCATTTGATTAAGGACTGTGACTTTCACTCAGAATACTTAAGCCAATTCCCAAAGACCATATGTGCCAACCATAAGCCAAGGGAGAATAAACCAGTTTGGAATCATTCACATAGGGTTAACCATAGTAATTTATCAAAAGTCTATGGGTACCCACACCAGAAAAGACCTTTTTCCAAATCATCAATACCTTCAAGAGATACTTTTCAAAGTACTGGTAAAGTAGTACCCTCTCAAAGTACTGCTAGGTATTCACCCAATTAAGGTACTGCTAGCACTTTTTCAAATATAAGACCAAGGAGGTTCAATTACTATAAACCTAGAAGGCCTTACACCTCAAGAAGAGTACCTAGATCAAAGAACCCAACACCTACTGTTAAAACTAAATGGGTTAAAAAAGAAAGTACTGCTAGGGAAGAAACAGTACTTTCAGCCAGTCAGGGTGAAAAAGGGAGTGTCGTTAAGAATTTAACACAAGTTTTGGAACCAAAGAAAATAATTCTTGATAATGCTTTCAAAAGCAGTAGAGATTACATACTCAAAGAATTTGATTATGTCACTCTACAAGGGGAAAACAAGTCAGTAATGGCTTGGGTTCCTAAAAGAAACTAACCTTTTTCATTTTTATGCAGGGCAACCCAGAAGAGGAGCTTAAAGATTATATTATTATTGGTAATGGTTGCTCTGGAAGCATGACAGGAGACAAGGAGCTTTTGTTAGATTTTAAGGCATATTTTGGAGGAAGAGTTGCTTTTGGGAATGATCCTAATGGAGGGAGAGTCACTGGCAAAGGAACCATCAAGACTGGATGCATTGATTTTGAGAATGTTCGTTAGGTGAAGGAGCTTAAATTCAATATGTTGTCAGTATCTCAGATTTGTGACAAGAAAAATCCTGTTTTATTCACTAACACCGAATGTCTTATTCTCTCCCCTGAGTTCAAGTTTGTTGATGATAACTTGGTAATATTGAGAGTACCAAGAACCAATGATGTGTAAAACTTAATTAGATTTGAAGAATATCAATTCTACTGAGAGATCAACATGTTTAGTAGCAAAGGAAACAATGGAAGAAACATATATATGACATAGAAGATTAGGACATGTGAATTTCAAGAATATCAACAAGTTGGTTAAAGGCAATTTAGTTAGAGGTTTACCTTCTAAAACATACAAGACTGATCATTCATGCTTGGCCTGTAAGAAGGGTAAACAACACAAAGCTTCATTCAAAAAGATTGAAGAAAGAACTATTAGAGAGCCATTGGAATTGTTACACACGGATCTGTTTGGACCTGTTTCTGTGGCTAGCTTAAACAAGAAGAAATACTGCTTAGTTATAACAAATGATTGTAGCAGATTTAATTAGTTGCGTCTTTTTCTAGGGATTTAAAGATGAAACCTTTGATGCTATTCATGATCTTATCATAGCCCTTAAAAATCAGTTGAGACTCAAAGTAAGATCCATTAGATGTGATAATGGGACTGAATTCAAGAATAAGTTTATGGATGAATTTTATGCCAAGAAAGGAATTAAGAGGGAGTTTAGCATTGCTAGAACTCCACAGCAGAATGGAGTTGCAGAAAGGAAGAATATAACATTGATAGAAGCAGCAAGAACAATGCTTGCAGATTCTTTATTACCCATTTAATTTTGGGCTGAAGCTGTAAGTGCTGCTTGTTATGTGTTAAATAGAGTATCAGTGACAAAACCTCAGATGAAGACACCTTATGAGTTGCTTATGGGAAAGAAACCAAACATTGGCTTTATGAAACCTTTTGGTTGTCCTTTAACTATTCTTAATACCATTGATTCTTTGGGAGAATTTGATGGCAAGTCAGATGAAGGATACTTATTGGGTTACTTTACCAATAGTAAAGGATTTAGAGTATACAACAAGGCTACTAAAAAGGTTCAAGAATGTCTTCATGTTGATTTTCTTGAAGATAAAGAAAGTCAAAAAGGTAAAGGTCCTGATTGGATGTTTGATCTTGATGTTTTGTCTTCTTCTATGAACTATGTGCCTGTCAGAGAAGAAAATCAAGTTATTCACAATCAAGAAGATTTATAGTACATTGTTCATGGAGTCAATATGAGATCTGATGATGTTCCTGATGAAGAACCCATTGAAAAGGAGAAAAGTACTGTTGAACCACAAAGTACTGTTGAACCAAACTCCACAGTACCTGATGAAGACCAAGCTATCCAAGATGAACTTAATAGGATGCTTTTTCAAAGTGATCATTGGAAGTACCTTATTCATGTTTTACTTCACTACTTGAGTCCTAAAAGTACTGCTTGGGATCAATTTGGTCAATACATAGCTTCGCCATTAGTGGGCTTAAATACCAATCAACCTTTTAATTTTTCAAATATGATTCTTGATGGTATGCTTACTCATATCAATAATGGTTCACCATTTTTGATGGACCCTAGATTTGTTCAGTTGTTCTTAAACAAACAGCTTGAAGATGTTCCTAAACCTCAACATTTTTTACCTATTGTTGTACTTCCTTCAAAGGTGTTTACTTTCATGGTTACCAAGAGTGTTAAGTTTTTCTGGTCGCAACACACCTTTGACTGCTCATATATTGGAAGTAGCACAAGCTGTTAGAGATCAAGCTGATGCACCTAGTGATGCTTCACTTTCTGAGCATTCTGAATCAGCACATACTCCAACACCACCTCATGAATCATCTCACCATACTGTTTCAAGGGAAAGTATTGCTTCTCTGCAAGATACTGGTCATACTGATTCAGAGCAAGATGTGAATCCACCACCATCTCCCAATGATTATACTTCAACAGATGGGGTCTCAAACATCTGAAGGAGATGAGGGAGAGATGGATACTTATGCTTTGACTAGAGAGTTTAGAAGACAGAAGAAGGTGGTTAATGCGCAAACTGATCAGATAAAGAAATTGAAAGACAAGTTCAAAAGATTGAAAAGATTTGTTTGGCCATATGTTCAACATCATAGTCTCTGGGTGAAGCAATAGAAGAAAAGTGGTCAGAAATCTAAGAAGAGAAAGAAGAAGTCATCTTCATTCACATTGGGGAGGAATCTGAATGATAATATGAATGAAGATGATCCTCTACCTCAAGATCCAAATGAAGAGGATCATACTATGGATTATGAAGAAGCTCATCATGATATTGATGAAAGTAAAAGGGATGAAGCTGAGCAAGTTATTGAAGATGAGCTTGTTGCTGAGCAAGTTAAGAGTGGAAATATAGAAGGACAAGATTTTGAAAGTACTGGTATTCAAAATGTTGATGTTCAAGGTACTGATGCTCAATCTACTGGTGTTCAAAGTACTTTGGATCAAGGTACTGCTACTTTGAATTTTGATGAAGCTAGTCCTTCAACAAGAACTTTTTATGAAGAAGCTGGTCCTTCAATTCATCAAGAAGAAATTAAGGAACATACTGCTAGTGATGATGAGACTATTGCTCAGATTATGCTCAACATTTCAAGACCAAGAGGTATTAGTATTCCTGGTGTTGAACAAGCTCAAGTCTCACAATCTTCTTCTGAATCTACTGAAGAGTTGGATCCAAAAGATAAAGGAAAAGGAATTATGAAAGTATCCAAGAAAAAGAAGAAGAAGTTCACTTTAGCACAGTTAAGAGCTTTTGAGGTAGCTAGAAATGAAGAAGCTGCTAGAAAGTATCAAGCTGATTTGGATGCTGAATAAGAAAGAGAATCAAGGAAGCCAGTTGCTCAAACAAGAAGACCACCATCTATTGCTCAAGAAAGAAATTCCATGATAAGTTTTCTGAGAGGCAGAGGATATAAAGGTTTACAAAAGTTAAGATATCCACAGGTAAAAGAACTATATGATGTTGTTCAAGAATCTATTAAAAGAGAGCTTGATAGTTTTGTTCCTATGGATTCTAAAAAGGAAAAGAAGATGGAGGAAGTAAGAAAAGAGAAAGCTGACAAAAGAAGATCAAAGAGAAAGAGAACAACTCATGATGATCAGTTATCAAAGAAGCTTAAGTTGTTGAGAACTGACACAGTTGATGAGCTGAGGAATTATCTAAGAGTTGTTGACTTTGAGAATCCAAAGAAGTCTGAAGATGCTGAAGAAAAGTCCATGATTTCTACATTCTCTGTTGTAGAATCATCAGAAGGAGATTATCTCATATTTCATAGAGAAGATGAAAGTTTCAGAGTATTCAATATGTTGTGGGATATACTGCACATGATAGACAGAGAAGATCTATATCATTTGTACCTACAAGTACAAGTTTATTTTGAGAATATTGTGCCAACAGGAGGGGGATTAATCTTACTGGGTGATCTAATAACCATCTAGGAGACAAATGAAACAAGTAATGATGCTTTGTAGAATGCTCAAAAGAATTGGGAAATTACAAGATGGAGATTCTTTGAGTCATCAGGAGTGCATTCACTTGAATTAGAAGATGGTGCCATGATTCATATGCTAGCAGAAAGAAGATATCCTCTCACAAGAGATCTTGTGATAAGGATGCTAGATCATGGTATGGAAGTTGAACAAGAAAATGAAGTATCACTGATGGTGATTGAATTATTCATAAAATGGACTACTTCAGATGATGATGATGCATAATTACTGGTATGGTTTTTATTGTATAAATCTTTTTGAATAATAAGTACTTTATTCAAAGTGCTACTAGACAAACAGTACTTTATCAAAGTGCTGCTTGCTGCATAAAACCAGTAAAGTCTTTTGATTAAGTTTAAAAGAAAAAGAAAAACTTTTTGAAGCACAAGATGTCAGCAACAAATAAATTTTGAAAGTAAAACATGGTGTTAGTAGTTGTACTACACAGCAAATGGTAATCAACTCGCCATGTTTAACAGACAAGAAAGAGTTTGACTCATCATGAGGGTACGGCTCTGATGTGATTATCAAATCCGTTTTTAGTTGACAATTTACTAAAAATCGTATAGTTTTCAACTCACCATATATGTAATAGTGAAGAGTTGGCTAGCCCACAAGAGAATGGCTTGTGGTAAAGGCTGTGGAAAATCCATTTGTATGGTAATTAGTTCACCATGGTAGTGATTGTAATAAAAGAACTAGCTAGTCCAAAAGCAAACGGCTCTTGGTAAAGACTTAACAAATCCGTTGATAGCTGATGATTTGCTAAAAATCATATGGTTATCAATGTACCATGGTTTTTGTGTTTAAACCTAAACATTGGCTACTACAGAGTTAATGGCTTTGCTAAAGAGAGATAAAATCCATTAGTTTTCAATGATTCACCTCTCACAGGAGTTAACACACCTGGAAGTGAGGAGAATAGTATGTGTGGAAAACTAGAAGGGGGGTTGAATAGTTTTACGTCTTTTTAATTCGTTGTAAAAGATAGTTTTAGTGTTTTCTTAGATTTTAAAAACTTAGATTCGATAATATGTGATCTCAAGTCTTGCACAATATAAACAACTATCAATAAGTAATATATAACAATGATAAGTAATGAAATAAGTAAGAGATGGAAAGATCGAACCGCGAGACAAGAGATTTATAGTGGTTCGGCTATAAGGACACCTTCTGTAACACCCCCAAAATTTGATACAGCGGAAGACTCAACAAGCTTTCGGGGTGCTACGGGGATTGGTATCCAACACAAGACAATATAGAACGAGATAAAGTAAACATAATAAAAACGCAACCAAAACGGGGTTTTAAAGTTTACATTTATCCCAACATCATTCAGAGTCAGGCCCAAAATAAATAACGATAGGTCCAAATTTAATTATCAGAGTTTAGAAAATATAGATCCATAACCGTGTGCCACAGCCGAGCCTTCCAGTCCAAGCATGCACCTCAACACTTAATTACCTGAGAAAACGTGCTAAAAGTCAGCTTTCGCTGGTGAGATCATAGGTTTAAGTTTAACTAATAATATAGTGGACATATACGCAAAACGCTTGCTAGCTAGACTAAGGATTCACTAAAAGCCTGCGGATACCCTCCGCTCCAACATAACACACGGATACCCTTCCGTACTAACAAAACACACGGATACCCTTCCGTACTAACAAAACACACGTATACCCTTCCGTACTAACATAGATATTCGGGTAACCCCCGCAATACCAATAAATACTCGGATAACCTCCGAAGTATTAATAACCTATAGGTGCACGCTACAGTATCTAAATAAGTCAACCTTGAATAGTACACACAACATATATGTGACTAAAGCTGACAATTCCAAATAACTAAATAAGCCAACCTTGAATAGTACACACAACATATATGTGACTAAAGCTGACAATCCACCAATAACCAAATAAGCCAACCTTGAATAGTACACACAGAAGGTGTGACTAAAGCTGACAATAGATCCTAGTCCATATGCATAGCAAGTTTAGAAAGCATATATAAGCGATAATAGTCCACGTAAAATGATTTGCACGTTTCTCACCCCAATCGTTGAAAACATAGTTCAAGAGTAAAAAGTGGGGCTATGACTCACCTCAAGTCCAGAAATATAGTAAGACGAGGTAGGTAGCAATAAGATGTATGACAACTCACGAAACAGCAACTACGGACTTGGCACGACCTAACAATATTAACTCTTTCAGAAATCATTTCCTCAAATATATAATATTCCCAAACCTGGACGAGAATCCGTTTTATTACCAAAAATCCATTTCGTATTAGTTTGGTGTATTTGCGTTTGGTATCCATACGGGTGGTGGGTCGACTCAAAACAAACCAACAAGATCACACATAGAACATATAATAAACTATAGATCTAATATTAGCCCAATATATCATTTAAATAAATCGCCAAAGTTTACCAAATCCGTCGATTTGATAATCCTCATATTTATTTACGTAATATACCGTTCCAAGATTACACCCAATCTAAAGCACATATAAAGCACATAGCACATAATTACTATATAGTATATATCATAGTTTAATAAATTCCTCGTATATATCGTCAAATTGGCCAGATTTCCCGATATATACACTCGCAATCTATTACCCTTTACATATACTACAACCTATGGGCGTCGTAGGATACGATGCCCACTAATATATTCGTTTCATATAATCAAACAACCCGGCTCAACCTTACGGTTGGGTGGTTATTTATTTATAGAAAACGTCTATATTAGTCGTCATATATCCGAGACAACACGAATGTCGCAAATAATAACTTACCTGGACCCGAGTGACGACAATTTCGCCTAACTCAATAAGTTTATTCGTTATATATCCAAAATGACTTTTTATTAAACGTTTCATAATTGTCGGGAGTTTCCCGTTTATAACACAATTTCTAATAATAATAACACGTTTAATTAATATTACGCCACTTTCATAGCCTAATATGTATCTAATCGTATTATTTAGAATACGACTCGTGATTATTATTATTATTAATATACGCGTTTATATAGTTATATATACGTTACTCACGTATATACTTTCGTATAAACGTTCATATTACTAATAATTATTATTACGAGTTTTATTATTCTCGTTTTATTTTTAATGTTTATTGAGTTACACGAAATGGTCATATGTCCGAGTCATGACTCTCGGCTCATTGTCCAAGTCCAATAATAAACCAAAGTCATAAACAATAAACTCCGTCCGATCACAATCTCAACCACGGGCTACAACAATAAGGTCCGACTACGGTACCCGACTAACCTATCTCCGTCATCTAACGACCGTCTCATAACCGGTCCTCATATCATATCCCAATCGACAACAACTTCTCAATATCGAATCATAATCAATAACCAATATCCATTTCGACCAAAGTATACGGCTGAGAAAATAATACCACAACAACCAATATACCAAAAATAATCATAACCAATAATAATCAACGACAATATACACTTAGGTCACATTAGACAATTCATAACATTAACCAAGTCAATGTGTGGGTCGGTTTACCAAGCCGACCCGAGCCCTCGACTCACTTGAGTCTCGGCTCAATACTACGAGTCGCGATGACTCGAACTAAACATACAACCATCACTAATGCTCACAAGAGCACCACAAATAACCAAGTAATCCACTCGACCTCAAAAGGTCAACTCGGCAAAACACAAGTATTTTGCTAAAAGCCGCGACTCAAAAGTCGAACCGTGTGGCTATCGAGTCAATAGACTCGAACCATACTCAATGAGAATCCCTAAGAGGGTCTCGGTAGGGCTATACGAGCGCAAGAAAAATGATCCCGAGACCATGAGGTCTCGGCTAGCTCCAACTCGAGGTCACAACACCTCGACAACTCATGAATCCCACGAGTCCATCACCAAATCGAACCCAATACAACCCAAATCGGATACCAAACTTTAAGAAAAGCATTTTTCCAATCACAATCCATAACTTTGTTACGTTTTTAGATGAAACCCATTCGGATTCACACGAAATAATCCGTGTAGCCACGGATTCATGCCATAACGTGGCACCCAAAACCAATAAAATGCTTCTTCTCACCTTCTTGGACCTCCAAAAGAATGGATCTAGAAAACTATTAAAAATTCGAACGGTTTGTTATAAATTTGATGGTGTTAACGAAGGTTCTAGGGTGAATATGATATATCAAATGAAAGAGGGTGAAGAGAGGAGTAGATTGGTGGTGTTTGTTTTGTTGGGTGGTCGGTAAAACGGCGGTGGTGGCCGGATTTTTGGACCGGCGGCTAGGGTTAGTTTGGTGAGGGAGATGAGAGGATTTGAGAGAGAGAGGGTAAAGTGAGTGTTTGTGTGTGTGGGTGAAAACCGGATCACACAACCCTATATTAACATTTCATTTTTTTTTTTTTGAATTAATAATAATAATAATAGATGTAATAATAATAATAATAATAATAAGGATATTATTACCATTGAGCGGGTAAAGTGGGTAAATGTAAAAACACGTGGCCCGAACCCGAACTCATTTTAAAATTTCCATATTACACGAGAACCTGTCGTAATTAATTAAAATATATAACGGACTCGTTAAGACGAATCATAAAACTATGTTAGGTAATCCTAGTGCCAAAGTCAACGTAGTACCAAGTGAGAATTCAAATACACATCACCGATCACATAATCAAAAACGAATTATGAACATAATTCACGAATACCATAACGTCATTAAATAAAATTTCCATAAAATAGGTCTTACAAGTTCGTTGTGAAATGAAAATTTCAAATAAAATTTATAAACGAACTTATATCGAAATGCGGATTTTTAAAATGGCTCCCTAAACTGCCGGTTGTCACATCCTCCCCGTCTCAGAAGGAAACCCGTCCCGGGTTTCACTCGGAAAAATGTCCATCTACGAAGTGAAAAGCTTCGGATATCTCTTCCTGAACTCGTCCTCACGTTCCCACGTAAATTCTGGTCCATGTCGGGAGTTCCAACGAACCTTGACGAGCGGAATGCGACTCCTCTTGAGTCGTTTAACTTCACGATCTAAAATCTCGATCGGCTCCTCCACGAAATTCAATTTCTCATCAATACGAATGTCCCTCATTGGAATGACGGGCATTTCATCAGAAAGACATTTCTTCAAGTTACTCACGTGGAACACGTCGTGAACTTTGCTCAGTTCGGATGGTAATTCCAACCTATAAGCCACGGGCCCAATTCTTTCTAAGATCAAGAATGGTCCAATGTAGCGTGGGTTGAGTTTACCACGTTTCCCGAAACGTATTACACCTTTCCAAGGCGAGACTTTCAGCATCACTTTGTCTCCAACCTGGAACTCTAAAGGTTTACGTCTCTGATCGGCGTAGCTCTTCTGCCTATCTCTGGCGGCTTGCAACCGATCACGAATCTGAGTTACTTTCTCGGTAGTTTCCAAAATAAGCTCAGGGCCTGTAAGTTGACTATCTCCAACTTCTGCCCAACCAATAGGCGAACGACACTTTCTGCCATACAAAGCTTCGAAGGGTGCAGCCTTAAGACTGGTATGGTAGCTGTTATTATAGGAGAACTCCGCAAGGGGTAAATACCTCTCCCAGCCTTTACCGAAGTCTATGATGCATGCACGAAGCATATCCTCTAGCGTCTGAATGGTCCTCTCACTTTGACCATCGGTTTGGGGATGATATGCAGTACTCATATCAAGCCTCGTCCCCAAATCCGTTTGAAGTGATCGCCACAAAGCTGACGTAAAACGACTATCACGATCCGAAATAATAGATATCGGGACTCCATGACGCGAAATAATTTCCTTCACATATAACCTTGCAAGCTTATCCACACTATCATCTTCACTAATAGCTAAGAAATGAGCAGACTTTGTCAGACGGTCCACAATTACCCAGATAGCGTCACAACCGCTAGCTGTCCTCGGTAATTTGGTAATGAAGTCCATAGTAATCCGCTCCCATTTCCAGACTGGAAGTTCTGGTTGCGTTAGTAGTCCTGACGGTCTCTGGTGTTCAGCCTTAACCTTGGCGCATGTCAAGCACTTACTAACGTACGACGCTATTTCTGCCTTCATATTTGGCCACCAATAGAACTTCTTAAGATCTTGGTACATTTTATCGGAACCAGGGTGAATGGAGTACTTTGACTTATGCGACTCATGCATAATCAATTCTCGAATTTCTCCATATAACGGTACCCAAATCCGATCTCCAAAACATAACAATCCATCCGAACGCTTAACAAATCCTTTCTCATTATCAGCCATCCCAAATATGTTCTCGGCAGATCTATTTTCTGCTTTCAATGCTTCTGTTTGAGCTTCGAGTATCTGAGATGGTAATGGCGATACGATAGTCATTCCCAATGATTTAACTCGTAATGGTGGTATTCTTTCCTTTCGACTAAGAGCATCAGCAACAACGTTTGCTTTACCAGGATGGTAGCGAATTTCACAATCATAATCGCTTAGCAACTCGATCCAACGTCGTTGTCTCATGTTGAGCTCTTTTTGATTCAAGATGTGTTGTAGACTTTTGTGGTCGGTAAACACAACACACTTGGTTCCGTACAAGTAATGTCTCCATATTCTTAAAGCAAAAACCACAGCACCGAGCTCCAAATCATGGGTAGTGTAGTTTTTCTCATGCTTTTTGAGCTGTCGGGAAGCATAAGCTATCACCTTCTCTCGTTGCATTAACACGGCTCCTAAACCTTTATGTGAGGCGTCACAATAGACAACGAAATCCTCGTTACCTTCTGGTAACGCTAAGATAGGAGCACTACACAACATTTTCTTAAGCAATTGAAACGCTTCCTCTTCTTTATCTCCCCATTCATACGTAACACTCTTTTGGGTCAATTTGGTCAATGGTTTAGCTATCTTCGAAAATCCCTCGATGAATCTTCGGTAATAACCAGCTAAACCCAAAAATTGACGAACTTCGGTCGGGGTTGTAGGTGCGGCCCAATCTTTTATCGCCTCAATTTTTGCAGGATCCACATGGACTCCTTGTCTGTCAATCACATGACCCAAAAATTGTACTGTCGGAATCCAAAATTCGCATTTCGAAAACTTGGCATAAAGTTTCTCCTTCCTGAGCAATTCCAAAATGAGTCTTAAATGCTCCTCATGCTCTTTCTCACTCTTTGAATAAATCAGAATGTCATCGATGAATACAATCACGAACTTATCCAAGTATGGCTTACACACACGATTCATGAGATCCATGAATATTGCTGGTGCGTTAGTCAACCCAAACGGCATCACCTGAAACTCGTAATGCCCGTAACGGGTTCTGAAAGCCGTTTTCGGAATATCCTCCTCACGAACTCGAAGTTGATGATATCCCGATCTCAAATCGATCTTCGAATACACACTCGATCCTTGAAGTTGATCGAACAAGTCATCGATCCTAGGTAACGGGTATCGATTCTTCACCGTTAACTTATTCAACTCTCTATAGTCAATACACATACGAAACGATCCATCCTTCTTCTTCACAAATAAGACTGGGGCTCCCCAAGGTGAAGAACTTGGTCTTATGAATCCCTTTTCGGCTAACTCCGCCAATTGTTTCGACAATTCTTCGGGTTCAGTAGGTGCAAGACGATAAGGTGCTCGTGCTACAGGCGCAGCACCAGGTATTAGCTCAATCTGAAACTCCACTTGTCTACTTGGTGGGATTCCCGGCAAATCATCGGGGAACACATCAGGAAAATCACGAACTATAGGCACATCTCCGATGCCCCTTTCCTTTTTCTTCGTCTCTCCCTTCTCAGAAATTTGAGCTAAGAAAAGATAACATCCCTTCTCCATTAGCTTCGGTAGCTTAGTGCAAGAAATCACTGCCAATCGGGATGGGCTAATAGAATCCTTTCGGTCTCCTAATATATTTAGGACTTCCTTTCCGTAGGGTACACGCACGATCTTCTCGTCGCAAAGTATGTGAGCATGATACTTCGACAACCAATCCATACCAATGATTACATCAAAACTTCCTAACGTGACGGGTAGAAGATCTATGTTGAAAGGGTGGTTCAAGAAATTTAACGTACAACCTCGAATGATAGTATTAATCCTTTCTATGTTTCCATTAGCTAACTCAATATCATATCCAATTCCTAAGGCCATCGGGGGTTTCTCTAGTAAGGGTGCAAATGTAGTGGACACAAAACTCCTATCGGCACCAATATCAAACAGTATGGAAGCATAACGATTATTGAGAAGGAACGTACCAGTAACGACGTTCGGATCTTCTCCTTTCTCGTTCCCGAGTGCATACACTCTTCCCTGAGCAGCTCCAGCTTCCACACGTTGGTCCCCATTATCTTGTCGTCCACGGTTTCCATAATTGTACCCATTACCGCCCGAGCCTTGATTTCCACGGTTCCGCGATTCTCTACACTCATTCCTATAGTGTCCCTTCTTTCCACACCCATAACAGGTAACATCTGCCTTGTTTCTCATCTCAGGAGCAGCTTGAACCATTGCAAGGGGTCGAGCTCTACAGTCCCTAGCTGTATGTCCTTTCTTTGAGCAATTCTGGCATTTCACACTACACCATCCAGTGTGATGCTGATGGCAACGATCACACTTGGGTGCATCACCGTTCTGATTCTTCTTACCTCCATTCCCAATAGCATAAGCCTTAGCTTGTCTCTTGCTTCGGTGATCATTACTCTTAGAGTGACGGTCTCTCTTTCTCTTTCCATTCTTCTCCTTATCAGCTTCTTCTAATTCCAACGAATCCATAAGTTGTTGAGCAATTGTGATTGCCTCATGGATGTTTGCAGGCCTAGCAGAAATTACATCATTCCTCGTAGCTACAGGCAATCCATCAGTATACCTCTCAATCTTTTGAGTCTCGGTTTTCACCATGTCAGGGCACAACAAGGCCAACTCCTGGTAACGACGATTGTAAGTCGCCATATCATTACCTTTCACCTTGTGATTCCAAAACTCAATCTCTAGCTTCTTGACCTCATTCCTTGGGCAATAAGTCTGAATCAACAAGGACTTAAATTGCTCCCAAGTCATAGCATATGCTACATCACTCCCAACTGCATTTCGGTAGTTGTTCCACCAAGTCAAAGCTTCATCCTTGAAAGTAAAAGAAGCAAACTTTACCTTCGCAGTCTCCGCACAACCACTGACATTAAACACTGACTCAGTCTTCTCAATCCACCTAACTAAGTAAACCACTCCTTCATTTCCACCAAACTCAATGGGTCCACAAATCTTGAATTCCTTGTATTGACATCCATTAGCACGAACAGGTGGAAAAGTTCCAGCAGAATTGTTGGAATGATTTGACTCAGCTAGTAGTTCAGCAACTCTTTGCTCCACGAGTTGGTTGATCATTGCTTGATCCACAGTAGGTGCATTAAGTGGAACATGATCATTGTCTCCCTGAACATCAACATTTTGATTCCTGTTGTTACGGTTAGTGGTGTCCAGGTTGTCGGGAGTAGGGGTTTCAACATTTCGAGTAGGTCGACGACCTCGACGAGCAGGAGTAGGAGTAGTCACAGCAGGACCAGTCCTGGTAGACCTAACAGGGTTTCGACGGGGTGCCATTGATCTCTAACATCACACAAGTTCATGAGTCTCCAATAGAACTTATTGATATGCTCAACAAAACATTTCAACGAAACCAATCATGGACAGAATAGTAACAATACACCACGTAACAACAAACAAGCGAATAGGGACTCAACTTCCATAACACCCAAAATCCCATAATACCATATACTAATAACCATCAACCGTACAATAGCGATCTAACATCGTTCCAACTAACGGATAACACAAAACATACTAATCGTTCCAAACGAGACGAATACCGTACAGAATACATCAAAATATGATAACTAGCTTTTCTAACCGAACACTCCTCGGCTAAGAAAGCAACAAGATAATATAACTCAAACAACTAGCCACGTGGCTGACGGAGAATCCTCAACTCCTGTCTCAAGCTATCAAGATCCCTCCATAACGATCCTAACTCCACGCTATGGGTGTCTCGGTCTCTCTTGAGGTCAGCCACCTCCTTCTCTAGCTCGGCATTCCTTTGCCAAAGCTTGCGGTCGGCCTCACGAGCAGTAACAAATCCTCGCTGCAAACTATCGATATGCTCGTGGACATCCATCAAAACTCTCCTCAGCTCAGTAGTCCTGCCCACAACGACAGTCAAATCAACTCTCAAATCTGCTAGAAACTCTCCAATAACTCTCTCAAGTCGATCAGATACACGTGCAACTCTGTCACTAAGCTCAGTAATCCGAGCCCACAACCTGCCAATCTCACCCAACTCTGCATGCTCAGCAGAAATCTCAGACGATGCATCCGACTCCACGGGACTACCCGGTGGTAACTCAAACAAGAACGGATGATCAGGTGAATTGGGCTCAATCGGGTGTACAGGTGAATCAGGCTCCTCAGCCTGAGCTGGTGGTGCTAATACATCATCATCATCATCAGGCATCTCATCCTCCTGAGGGTCATCCTCCTCCTCAGGGTCATCATCATCACCATGCTCAGCCTCCTGAGGGTCATCCTCTCGCTCAGGGTCATCGGCCTCGTCCTCACCCTCGTACTCCTCCTCCTCATCGGAAGAGTACCTCATCACTCGTCGTCTCCTACTAGGTGAACCATGTGGAGATGTAGTAGGTGATCTAGGACGACGACGCAATGATGTGGGTGGCGCCTCAGACAGAAGAGAGTAAGCATCAATCTGTAAAGGTGATGGAGTAGGGCGTACCGACATGCGTGCCGTAGCTCGGTGGGCAAAGCGTGGTGCCACACGAGCCAAAGCCTGATGAAGAGTAAGCTGCCTCGATGTACCAGGGAGCCCTAAAGAAGATGAGGGTCCCTGCGTAGATGCAGCAGGTAGTGCTGAAGTAGAAGCTGCCTGTGATACAGTAGCTGAAGACATGGCCATCTGGTAAAGGTCATCAGATGCCATCGTGAACTGTGCAGGTAAAACCGGTGCAGTAAAAATATCCTCGACGACATCGGGCATATGGGAGGCCATGGTTTGTGACAACGGCGTAGGGTAGGTGTAAGTGTTTCAAAAACAACTTAAATCACAACTCATAAAATCGTACCAAATATTCACATCAATAATACCATATAATCTTAATAAAAGAATTTCAAACACCGCATTTCTAAAAATGTTTATAAAACATATAGACCATATAAATCCTCAAGAACGCCATCTTATTTCTAAAATCCATAAACCTCAAATCATCTCAAATATCTCATAATACCTCAAATAATAGAAGATGCTTCGGCTTGGCGGGCTGGCGGGCGGTAGTCAAGGATCATTTTCTATAAAAATACGGTTATAGTTTAGGCGTTTATTTACCTAGTTCTCTATAACCTTGGCTCTGATACCAATCTGTAACACCCCCAAAATTTGATACAGCGGAAGACTCAACAAGCTTTCGGGGTGCTACGGGGATTGGTATCCAACACAAGACAATATAGAACGAGATAAAGTAAACATAATAAAAACGCAACCAAAACGGGGTTTTAAAGTTTACATTTATCCCAACATCATTCAGAGTCAGGCCCAAAATAAATAACGATAGGTCCAAATTTAATTATCAGAGTTTAGAAAATATAGATCCATAACCGTGTGCCACAGCCGAGCCTTCCAGTCCAAGCATGCACCTCAACACTTAATTACCTGAGAAAACGTGCTAAAAGTCAGCTTTCGCTGGTGAGATCATAGGTTTAAGTTCAACTAATAATATAGTGGACATATACGCAAAACGCTTGCTAGCTAGACTAAGGATTCACTAAAAGCCTGCGGATACCCTCCGCTCCAACATAACACACGGATACCCTTCCGTACTAACAAAACACACGGATACCCTTCCGTACTAACAAAACACACGTATACCCTTCCGTACTAACATAGATATTCGGGTAACCCCCGCAATACCAATAAATACTCGGATAACCTCCGAAGTATTAATAACCTATAGGTGCACGCTACAGTATCTAAATAAGTCAACCTTGAATAGTACACACAACATATATGTGACTAAAGCTGACAATTCCAAATAACTAAATAAGCCAACCTTGAATAGTACACACAACATATATGTGACTAAAGCTGACAATCCACCAATAACCAAATAAGCCAACCTTGAATAGTACACACAGAAGGTGTGACTAAAGCTGACAATAGATCCTAGTCCATATGCATAGCAAGTTTAGAAAGCATATATAAGCGATAATAGTCCACGTAAAATGATTTGCACGTTTCTCACCCCAATCGTTGAAAACATAGTTCAAGAGTAAAAAGTGGGGCTATGACTCACCTCAAGTCCAGAAATATAGTAAGACGAGGTAGGTAGCAATAAGATGTATGACAACTCACGAAACAGCAACTACGGACTTGGCACGACCTAACAATATTAACTCTTTCAGAAATCATTTCCTCAAATATATAATATTCCCAAACCCGGACGAGAATCCGTTTTATTACCAAAAATCCATTTCGTATTAGTTTGGTGTATTTGCGTTTGGTATCCATACGGGTGGTGGGTCGACTCAAAACAAACCAACAAGATCACACATAGAACATATAATAAACTATAGATCTAATATTAGCCCAATATATCATTTAAATAAATCGCCAAAGTTTACCAAATCCGTCGATTTGATAATCCTCATATTTATTTACGTAATATACCGTTCCAAGATTACACCCAATCTAAAGCACATATAAAGCACATAGCACATAATTACTATATAGTATATATCATAGTTTAATAAATTCCTCGTATATATCGTCAAATTGGCCAGATTTCCCGATATATACACTCGCAATCTATTACCCTTTACATATACTACAACCTATGGGCGTCGTAGGATACGATGCCCACTAATATATTCGTTTCATATAATCAAACAACCCGGCTCAACCTTACGGTTGGGTGGTTATTTATTTATAGAAAACGTCTATATTAGTCGTCATATATCCGAGACAACACGAATGTCGCAAATAATAACTTACCTGGACCCGAGTGACGACAATTTCGCCTAACTCAATAAGTTTATTCGTTATATATCCAAAATGACTTTTTATTAAACGTTTCATAATTGTCGGGAGTTTCCCGTTTATAACACAATTTCTAATAATAATAACACGTTTAATTAATATTACGCCACTTTCGTAGCCTAATATGTATCTAATCGTATTATTTAGAATACGACTCGTGATTATTATTATTATTAATATACGCGTTTATATAGTTATATATACGTTACTCACGTATATACTTTCGTATAAACGTTCATATTACTAATAATTATTATTACGAGTTTTATTATTCTCGTTTTATTTTTAATGTTTATTGAGTTACACGAAATGGTCATATGTCCGAGTCATGACTCTCGGCTCATTGTCCAAGTCCAATAAAACTAGAAGGGGGGGTTGAATAGTTTTGCGTCTTTTTCGTTTAATAAAAGTTTGCTTTCAAATAATTAATGGTAATAATAAAAACCTTTAAAGCTAAAGTATAGATACAAAATAATTTACCTATATCACATAGATACTACTTATCTAAAGTGTTGAATAGAAATTATAATTTCATATTTCTCACTTAATTATAAGTGAGTATTTATATATGTATATGTGTTTTAATAATTGTATATACTTATATTTTACTAATGTATAATTAAGGTTTTAAATGGAACCTAGTTTGATCTTTATGTGAAATCAATATATGCACAACACACAATAATAATAATGTACGAGAAGCAAGTAAGTAAACAAGTAAAGAATGAGAGATGGAAAGATCAAACCGAGACACAAAGGATTTATAGTGGTTCGGCTACAAGGACACCTTCCTTGCCCTACTCCACTCCCCGAGCACCGAACTCGAGAGTTTCTTCACTAAGTCAATAACATCCCTTATGGCGAAGAAAACCGTACACACCAAAAGCTTACACCAATTAACGACACAAAGCAAAATGTCGAGTTCTAATCATAGCTAGAACCAATCTCACACCAAATATCACACCACAACTTCTTCACACCTTTTACTTCTTCAATACTTCTTCACACCACAAGTATCTTCACGCCTTCCCAAAATACTTCACGACTTCAATGTCTTGCAACTTCACAACTTCAAAGCACCAATGTCTTCACAACTTCAAATCAATAATATCTTTGCACCTTCAAGCCACTAGAGTATTCATAACTTTAATCTACTAATGTCTTCTAGTCTTCTCCACTTGGAAGCTTCAATTTCTTCACTACTAGTCACTATTCCAACTCTCTCCTATCTTCACTACTATCCAACACTCGTTCTTAACTTCAAGTTCCACTTCACACTTACAACAATTCTAGATTCTACGACTAAATCTAGCTAACTAATACATACACCTTATTCACCAAAATATGAGAGATCAACAAGATGAAACAAACAAACAACTTAGATAGCAAGATGATACTAAGTCGTAATACTTCTAGTATAAGTATTCTTCTCTTTGCACTTGAGTGTTGAGGCTTGAATCACTTTGAAACAAAGATCAAAGTATATAAGATCAAAGGATTATTAGAGGATGGAGAAGGATGGTTAGATCAGAAAGTTTATAGTGCAAAAAGGTAAGAAAAATATGTGAAATGATCCAATATTTATAGGGCCAGAAAATACTGTTCTAGAGCGTGCCGGTCCCCTTAATTAGGTGGCGGTCCCCTTAATGATTAAGGGGGCCGCCTAGTAAAGTTAAGGGGGTCGCCCTCCTGAACGTTGTATTTTCTTGTCCTTTTGTGATGGAAATTTTTCTGGATTAGATTTGCCATTTTTGGTTGAAAATTTGAATTCACAAATTTGTAATGAATTAAACATATTCTTTTAATTCCAAAAATGTTTTACAAAAGATATAAAATGTTTTGTGACATTTTATAAATATCTAGTGATTAACAAAAGTGTTCCTTTGATCTTGTAATACATTAGACACTTTGTTTATTCATACCTTAAGTGATTAAATGTTAAAGATGAGTATTTACCATTAAATACTTGTTTATGTCATAATATTTGATTTGATGAGTTTTCGTTTTGTGATTATCAAAACATAGAGATATCAAAAGATATGAATAAAATTTTTAGTCATTTATTTATATCAACAATTTCCCCCTTTTTGAAGATTACAAAATCTAAACTCATTAAATCCAAAAATTAATTTTTAGACAAGTATTTAGTGAGTTTATATTCACTTCTCCCCCTTTTTGTAAAATCAAAAAGGTTTAAGCCAATAGAAATGAAGCTCCCCCTTGATGTATGCTCCCCCTCGTTTGAGGGCACCAAGGGTTCGAGAATTGGAATTCTTGCAAGAAAAATATTAGAAGCACAAGCATGGCACAGGCAAACACATATATCATAATACCAACAATTAATAATCATGGAAAAAGATAATAAGGAACACATATTAAATCATTCATTGATAGAAAATGATCATGTCAACCCATAATCAATGTTACAAAAGCCATAAATATAGAATACTAAGACTAATTATAGCATCCTATTGTGCTAACAAGGAGTGTCACCAAACTTTCTTGAATCCCAAAATGGTTGAAGAGTTTTTTTTGAAAATGAGAAACATACGCATATAAAATGCTTGGTGGTTTAGTGGAGATAAACTTTTGGTTGCATGGATGTTGGTGAGTTTGGAGATGTGGAACTTGTAGGTGGTAGGTTAGAGGTAGGGTTTGTTGATTGAGGGTTTTGATGTTGTTCAAGTGATGGTGATTGTTGAGATCTTGTGAGAAGATACTCAATCCAAGTGAAGTACTCATTCAAAGCGATGGTTTGTTGTTGAAGGAAGATGCAACAAGGACAATTGTTAACATGCTTCTCAATTTGGTTGATGTTGTGTGGTGATGATGGTGAGCTTGATTGTGGTGGATCTAAATTGCGTTGAGCAAGATGTAATGCTAAAAGAGAACTAAGCTCATGAGCCTCTTTTAGCTCCTCAACGAACTTCAAGTGTTCAGAGGAAGGTGTTGGTGGTGGAGCATGATAGTTGTCTTGGGTGAGGGTTTGAACATGCAACATAGGAATGGCGTGTGAAGTTGTAGGATGTGGTGGTGGTACTCTTAGTGGTGGAGACATGGTTGAGCTTGGGTAGTCATGAAAACATGAAAAGGGTGGAAGAGTTTCTTCATGAGTGAGTGGTGTTTTTGTTGAATGAGCAACATGTGAAGTATTGATTGAGATGTTGGGATTGTTGTTTTGGGTTTGAGCATGCTCATCATAAGAAGAAGCATTAATAAGGGTATGAGTGGAAGATAGGTTGTGAGATGACTCATTAGAGTGGGTTTGAGGTTTAGTTGTTGGTTGATTTGGAACAACATCACTTGAGTTATGACAAGAATCAAGTTTCCTCCTCCAAACGGGTTTGACGGAGATCCTTGCGGTTCTTGAAATCTTTGGTTTTTGGTTGTTGGGAGATGACATGTTTGGGTGTGATGGCATTAATGATGGGAATAGGGTATTTATAGTGTATGAGAAATGTGGTTTAGGAAGGAAAATTTGAGGGATAGTATGGGACAAAATATGTTTGTAAAGTTTGGGAAGTATAGGTTAAAATGGGTCAAAAAGTGATAAAGAAAACAGTATCCCCGACCATCAGATGGCCGGTCCCCTTAATTAGGGGCCGGTCCCCTTAATCATTAAGGGGGCCGCCTTATAATATTAAGGGGGCCGCCCATCTGGTGATTCCCAGAATGCCAGAAATGGGTTTTTGTCAGAGAATTTTCAAAAAGGTTGTGTTTTTGGATTTGGATTCAAGTAAGTTCAACTCTTTGAGGCAATATAGGGCATGCTGTTCATGAATGTAGAGAGTGATATATGAATAATTAAATGAGGCAATTAATTTCTAATAATCATGCTATCTATTAATTTATCAATTAAGATATGCAATTAAGGAGGCAATAAGGCAAATAAGTTAAATGTGTAACTATATGAAGATGATAACATTTAGTTTAGGACAAACATATATGTGATTGTTAACAAGTAACAAATATATGGAAATGATTATATGGACTTCAAGACTTGTTACAAACAAGATCCATATGTGCAAGCCATGATTCTCATGAGATGATTTGATAAAATTGTGAATGTCATTTTCAATAGAAGTGTATGACACATGTGAGAAAATCAAATGTGTTTTAAGCAAAACATTTTAAGTTTTATTCAACAATGTTTTGAAGTAAATTCAAGTGTGCATTACAATAAAACAAATTGAATTTTGTTTCATAACATGTAAAAAGAAATTTCAATCTTGTTTTTGATTAAAATAAGATTAAAAAAAATTTAGTTAAGTAAATTTTTTCAAGAAAGATAATATAGATATTTAAAAGATTTTCATCCAAAAAGAGAGAAGTTTTAAACATGACGTTTTGATCATGATAACAAGAAATTGCAAGTGAAGGATTTGAAATGGAAGCTTATCATGTTCAAGAGAATCAATTAAGCCCATTGTCACACATAATCATCTCTAACGTCACCCAAAGAAATGAAAGAGAGATGGTAGATATTTATGATCTAAATGCAATGAGATAGAAAGGAGCAAAGTAAATTATTCATGGAAACAAGATAGTCATGTAGACAAAACAAGATAGACATATATATATATATATATATATATATATATATATATATATATATATATATATATATATATATATATATATACAACAAACATCATAATATCAAGTTACAAACAAGTCACAATTATAATACATCTATTTATGCAACTAGTAAGATCATATAGCTTAAGTGGAAAGCATTCTACTATAGATCATAGAGGATTAAGAAAAATGATAATAGACTAAACAACAAGAAGATTAATAATGCTAATATCATATATGCATATATTAGTATTAATGATCTAAAAGCATGGCAACTTATAAGTTAAATCATATTCACATACTAATTAAAGCATTCTAACATATAATGTAATATTGGCAAGTTTATGAAAAGAAAACTTATCACAGGTCCAACTTTTCTTTAAGAGTGGGCATGAGGGAAATTGAAGACATCTTAAAAGTTTGTCAAAAACATGTCGAAGTAGCGAAGTAACATTCCAACGCAATACAAATCAAGGAAGCTAGATCCGAGATGCTTAGTCGATCACACCAATCATCACAAGTTGTGAAGGCTAATAAAAATTGTGCTTTAGAGGCTTCATCTTGAAATAGTAACGGACACACCATGATACCAATACTCCAAGAGTGAAGAACAGAATGCCGAGACAAGAAGATTCCCGCAACGACGTCATAGGCGAAACATTTGCAGAATGTGAAACAACGTGATAGAAACCAATAGCCGTCAAAGATAATAGAGCGAGATGAGTAAATCAACACGTAATAGACTCTTCGTTAGTTAATTACCTAAACATGATAAAAAGGCTTAGTACCCAGATTCTCATGGGTCCTAGTTGGTTAGATGAGAACATCCATTGCATTTGAATACACATGGTGAGGATGTCATCGATAAGTAAAAGAATTCATCAATAGTTTGTTTTAATTAACAAACAATGACTTTCTTGACTAGAGTAACAAAGAATGAGTGTTATGTGGAAAACTAGAAGGGGGGTTGAATAGTTTTACGTCTTTTTAAAGTTTATTACCAAAATATTTTGTAGGTTATTAAAAACTTTTGTAACACCCCCAAAATACCGCAGCGGAAGACTGTGTCATTGGGATGCTACTTCAGGGCACAAAGTACAAGATATAGAAAACGAACTCTAAATGAGACGTTTTTAAAAAGTTACCATTCGAATAGATAAAAGTCATAGTTTACAAAACAAAGATCCCAAAGTAGAATAATACATAAGTTTTTAAAGTGTATCGAATGGTAAACGATAAAAGTGAAAGTCTCCAAAAGCATGCCCTAAGACTCTCAGCTCCACACACCTGCTATCGCCTTTCTACCCTGAGATAAACATGCTTAAAAGTGTCAACACAAAGGTTGGTGAGTTCATAGAGTTTGTCTTAATACAGTTGAAAAAGTCTCAAAAGAATGCTCACACAGCAAAGACATCGTAAATCCACTCAGTTACAAGTCCCGTCATAAAAGACTTGTAACCTGTGTGTTCACAACCCACTGCTACAAAATAATATGATTAAGATATGTATAAGTTCATAACAACAGTTAAGCAATTAGTAGTGAGTCCACACTTCATCTCCGAAGACCTCACTTGAGTATGTATATCTCCATGGTTGTGCCCAGCAACTTAATCTGGGGCCATTGGAAGTATATATGTCTCCATGGTTGTGCCCAGAACTAAATCTGGGGCCATTGGAAGTATGTATGTATGTATCCATCACAGTTTAGTATAACACAGTTAAGTATAACACAATCACGTATGTATGACATCAAGTATAATGTAATCAAGTATAATGTTATCAAGTATAATGTTTCCCAAGTATAAATGTTATGTAAATCTGTACAAGTAAGCAAGTAGTAGCATGTATCTCCCCCAAAGAGTTGATAGAACAATTAAAAGAGTAGGGGGCTATGACTCACCTCGAAGTAATAGTATAATGCAACGGAATGTTAAGGACAACAATGCACGGTTATCTGCCGCAACCTAAAATGAATGATGAATGATCTCATTTAGATCACCAAATGATGTTATGAATGTCCATGCTCATGTTTCTATACCACTCTTAACTTGAAAAATACTTGTTATAGTCATATGAAAATATATTCCATACTTGTGAAAAATAAGTCTTAACTAGACTTGTGTAAACTTGTCGTAATATATATGTATAGAAAGTTAGTGTTGTATACTTCGTCTTGAAAACCTTGAAGTAACATCTAATGGTCGTGAAAATAAGCTCATAAGCATAAGTACATCGTTAGTTATAAATTTCGGCAATTTAGTAGTATTTCTAAAAATCTAGAATTTAGTACGTAGAAATAGGGTCATTATTATTTTTATTAAAAGCTGCCAATTATAGTCAGTTTTTGCCGATATTGAAACGTGAATATCTTTGTCGTTATAAGCCCGTTTTACTTGTTCTTTATATCCACGGTTACGTCTTAGTATGTAGTAATATATTTTGGAAAGCTCGGCTCCTCCGGGTTAAGTCTAAAGCCTCTTTTTGACCGACGAAAAATGTCCAACAGCAACTAATTTCCAGAAAATACTTTTCGTCAACAATCTTGCAAAAATCATAACTTCTTCGTTATTAACTCTTTTTAATCCGTTCTTTCGCCTACGGATTCGTTTTTGAAAGTATTTTCTAAAAATTTTGCCAAAGTTTCCTTGGTGTTTACTGATTTTGCAGGTTTTTGCAAAACGGGACAGCATGTCCTAAACATGTTCCAAATCAAGTTTTCAAGGTTTATAACTAATTTCTACCATCACCAAACCTCTTGTAATCACCACATAGCTAATCTAATCCTACCATACACCTTCTTAGGGTGCCATAGACTCCTAACCAAGTTATTATAGCAAGGGGATTCATAAATAAAAAGTTAGGGTTTGTATGTTCCATTTTTGACAAAATAAATGGTGGTATAGCTAGTTGTACATGGTTTTTAGCATGGAAATCATGAAATACAAGTAAATATAAGATGTTTCATGTAAAAATAAAGTTGATAACTTACTTGATAAAATGAGATGATTAGATGATGATTATGCTTGGATTTCTTGTGTTTTTCTTGATTGATTCTTGATTAGGCAAGTAAAAGGAACAAGTTTGGTGTTATAACTTTTGAAAAATGATCACTTGATCTATATATGGTGGTTTGGTCGTGGGTTTGCAAGAGAGGAAGAAGGAGATGAGATGAAAATTTATCTTTCTAAAAGTGAGGATTATGATTCTTGAATTTTGGTAAAGTAAGGTTTTAAGGGTTTATTAGTTAAATAATAGAAATCAATGCATGAGGTTAAGGGTGTGATCATGTGGCCGGTTTTTGGTGATCCAAGGGGGGGGGGGGGTTGGGGTACTTGTGATTTAATTAGAAATCTTGAGTAGTTTAAGTGTTAGTTTTCGTTATTCGTTAAAATCGGGTAACGGTTTTAATAGAAATAATTGTTCACGAAGTTAACCGGGATGAAATAAAGTCATAATAATGTTGAAAATATGTTGAAAATATGTTGAGTACATTTACTGAGTGATCGGGTGATTATTGTTTAGTTTTCACGAAAACCGTCGTTATATTCATACGCGTACGTTATAAATAAAATAAATTTCCAAAATACTGGGTAACTGAATGTTATAACTTTTATGATGTTAAAATGGATATAAAAATATGTCGGGACCATTGTGGGAATATTTAGATATATTCGTCGTGTATAAACCGGGTGTTAACGTTTACTATAAATACTTATACGTAAAAACGTTAAATGTACTGAATATAGTAATTTGAAAATCCTGAGAGTGGTATAACATGAAAATGTTGTTATGATGATATGCAGACTATCTCCAGTCCGTATGCAGTGTCCTTAACACTAATGAAATGAATTCGCACCTAAACCAATCCGGTTACGCGAATTTGAATACCCGTAAACTAAATTTACGATGAAATGAGTAATGCAAGTGAATGATGAAAACTTTTCCGGAAATGAATAGTGTTTAGTGAATAGTAAATTTCCCAAATGTTTCTCAGAATATCAAAATGACCTCGAAAATGATGAATAGTAAAACGATGAATAGTGTTTTAATGAATAGTGATTTATGAATAGTGTTTTTCCAAAGTTCGGGAAATGACCTGAAATGACCTGAAATGATGAGTTGTGACAACTTTCGATTCGATCTCAAGTGAATTCAAATGACAACCAATATAAGCAATTCTAATCAAGTAATGAAAGTATTGAAATGTAATGAAGAAAAGATAGAGTTAGAAAGATCAAACCACAACACGCGAATTTATAATGGTTCGGCTACAAGGACACCTTCCTTGCCCTACTCCACTCCCCGAGTACCACACTCGAGAGTTTTCTTCACTATGTCAACAAACTCCTTATGATGGATAAACCTTACACACCTTGGCTTACACGAGTTAACGACACTAAGCTAAATGTTGAGTTCTAATCGTAGCTAGAACCAATCTCACGACTTCTTCAAGGCTTCACACCGTCTTCACAACTTCACAACTTCTTCAAGGCTTCACACCTTCTTCACACCTTCACAACTTCACACCTTCTTCTATGCACAACTAATTCACAACTACTAAACTACTTTACAACACACCCAGTTTCTACAATCAACAAATTTACACAACACTTTTACAAATATCTACCACAACTACAATATGAAACTAGCTATTCACAACACTACTATAATTAGATGGATGTAGAGGAGTGTTCTTCTTCTTGCACTTGAATGGATGAAGCTTTGGATCACTTAGAAACAAAGACTTATGAATTATATGATCAAAGGATTTTAGATCTAGAAATGGAGGTTGGATCAGAAAGTTTATAGTGCAAAAAGGTGAGAAAAATGTATGAAATTATCCAATATTTATAGGGCCATAATTTACAGTTCTAGAGTGTTCTGGTCCCCTTAATTAGGGGCTGGTCCCCTTAATCATTAAGGGGGCCGCCTAGTAAAATTAAGGGGGCCGCCCTCCTGAACGTTGGAAAAGTTTTTCTGGATAAAATTTGCCCTTTTTGGTTGGAAATTTGAAATCATGTCTTTGTGGTTTAATATAGCATTTCCAAAAATGATTTACAAATATATATAAAATGTTTATATCATTTTATAAGATGTTATGTCTTAAGACAAAATTTCCTTTGATCATGTAATGCATAAGATGCTTAGTTTATGCATACCTTTAAGTGATATTAGATGTAGAGGTAAATATTTGTTACCAAATACTTATTTACATCTTAATCTTGACTTAATTTGATTTGAGTTTTGTGATTATCAAAACATATGTTTATTGAGACATATTAATAACCTTTTTAAACATTATTTATATCAACATGTTAATAGTATTAGTTCTAAATTTATTCACTAGGTTTAACAAATTTTATTTGTTTTGATTCATTTGTTGAAGGATTATTTACAATAAATCCTAAGCCGGTTTTATCATAAAATGACTTTTGAATGTTGAGAAGATATTTTAAAGATTTAGAACTATTTTCGAATTTTGCCAATGTTTTTGCTTTTTTATTTTCCATTTTAATTTCATGTTTGTAGTCTTGACATTTTTTACATTCAAGATCAATTTCAATATTACTTTTGAGTCTAGACATTTTATCTTCTAAAATTATTTCTTTTTCAAAGTTGTTTTTAGCGGATTTTGAGGATTCGGTTTTTAAAAATAATTTTTTAGTCAATGTTGCAAAAATGTTTGAAGTTGTTTTCCATTTTTGAAAATTCTAATATAAATTGATCATATAAAAAATGTTTGGTTTTGGATTGTACCTTATTTGTAGTTGTACATTCTTCACATGCTATACGGTGATCAATTCCATTGTCCATGTCGCTCCATGTTTTGTTTGTAGTTTCGCTTGGATCTAGAATTATGTAGTCCTTGCCATCAATACTTGTGTTCACATTTGTTTGAATATTCTCATAAGCCGTATTATCATCGTCTTCTTTGCACTTGTTGCACCATGATTTATTCACGCTCTTTCTTCGGATTTGACTCATGTATTCTTCGTTATAGATACCTTCAATGATCACATTTGAACTAGTAGTACATGTGTTTGTTTCAACTAAATATTTATTTACTAAATTTTCTAGATTAACTATTTCTTGTGCAATATCAAGTTTATCATCTTTGATTTTACATTTCTCTTGGTGAAGCTTTAAAAGACATTTCCAAATATCATTTGCCGTTTTACAACAAAATAATCTTTCATATTTAACTCTTGGTAGAGTTTTGAAAATAAGTAATTTGGATTTAGTATTTTTATCAATTTTGGTTTGAAGATTTTTATATTGATTTTCAAAATCCATTTTGGTTGGTTTAAGATCACCAATTGAAATGATATGCCAAAGATCAAGATCTATTGATTTCACATAATTTTCAAATTTGTTTTTCCATTCAAGAAAATAATCATTTTCAAATAATGGTGGTTGTTGTGTAAATTCCCCGTCTAAATATTTTTCAAATTCCATAGATCGTTACAAGTTTTAAAATACAATCTATTTTAAAAATCTTGCTAGACGTGGCTCTGATACCAATTGTGGAAAACTAGAAGGGGGGTTGATTAGTTTTGCGTCTTTTTCGTTTAATAAAAGTTTGCTTTCAAAGAATTAATGGTAATATTAAAAACCTTTAAAGCTAAAGTATAGATACAAAATAATTTACCTATATCACATAGATACTACTTATCTAATGTGTTGAATAGAAATTATAATTTCATATTTCTCACTTAATTATAAGTGAGTATTTATATATGTATATGTGTTTTAATAATTGTATATACTTATATTTTACTAATGTATAATTAAGGTTTTAAATGGAACCTAGTTTGATCTTTATGTGAAATCAATATATGCACAACACACAATAATAATAATAATGTACGAGAAGCAAGTAAGTAAACAAGTAAAGAATGAGAGATGGAAAGATCAAACCGAGAGACAAGGGATTTATAGTGGTTCGGCTACAAGGACACCTTCCTTGCCCTACTCCACTCCCCGAGTACCGAACTCGAGAGTTTTCTTCACTAAGTCTATAACCTCCCTTATGGCGGAGAAAACCGTACACACCAAAAGCTTACCCCAGTTAACGACACAAAGCAAAATGTCGAGTTCTAATCGTAGCTAGAACCAATCTCACACCAAATATCACACCACAACTTCTTCACACCTTTTACTTCTTCAATACTTCTTCACACCACAAGTATCTTCACGCCTTCACAAAATACTTCACGACTTCAATGTCTTGCAACTTCACAACTTCAAAGCACCAATGTCTTCACAACTTGAAATCAATAATATCTTTGCACCTTCAAGCCACTAGAGTCTTCACAACTTTAATCTACTAATGTCTTCTAGTCTTCTCCACTTGGAAGCTTCAATTTCTTCACTACTAGTCACTATTGCAACTCTCTACTATCTTCACTACTATCCAACACTCCTTCTTCACTTCAAGTTCCACTTCACACTTACAACAATTCTAGATTCTACAACTAAATCTAGCTAACTAATACATACACCTTATTCACCAAAATATGAGAGATCAACAAGATGAAACAAACAAACAACTTAGATAGCAAGATGATACTAAGTTGTAATACTTCTAATAGAAGTATTCTTTTCTTTGCACTTGAGTGTTGAGGCTTGAATCACTTTGAAACAACGATCAAAGTATATAAGATCAAAGGATTTTTAGAGGATGGAGAAGGATGGTTAGATTAGAAAGTTTATAGTGCAAAAAGGTAAGAAAAATATGTGAAATGATCCAATATTTATAGGGCCAGAAAATATTGTTCTGGAGCGTGCCGGTCCCCTTAATTAGGGGGCGGTCCCCTTAATGATTAAGGGGGCCGCCTAGTAAAATTAAGGGGGCCGCCCTCCTGAACGTTGTATTTTCTTGTCCTTTTGTGAGGGAAATTTTTATGGATTAGATTTGCCATTTTTGGTTGAAAATTTGAATTCACAAATTTGTAATGAATTAAACATATTCTTTTAATTCCGAAAATGTTTTACAAAAGATATAAAATGTTTTGTGACATTTTATAAATATCTAGTGATTAACAAAAGTCTTCCTTTGATCTTGTAATACATTAGACACTTTTTTTATTCATACCTTCAGTGATTAAATGGTAAAGATGAGTATTTACCACTAAATACTTGTTTTTGTCATAATCTTTGATTTGATGAGTTTTCGTTTTGTGATTATCAAAACATAGAGATATCGAAAGATATGAATAACGTTTTTAGTCATTTATTTATATCAACAAAACATATTCTTTTAATTCCAAAAGTAATTTTGTAAAAGATATAAGATGTTTAAAACATTTTATAAAAAATTCTAGTGATTAGAAAAATTTCCTTTGATCATGAAATGCAATAAACCCTTTGTTTATTCATACCTTAAGTGATATGGAAGCAAAGACAAATATTAAGCACCGAAAACTTTTTTACGTCATAAGTTTTAGATTGATGAGTTTATGCTTTGTAATTATCAAAACATAGAGACATTGTTAATATGCTAACAATGTTTTAAGACATTATTTATGTCAACAATCTCCCCCTTTTTGATGATTACAAAACCTTAAACTCATTAGGTATAAAAAATAACTTTTAGACAAGTATTTAGAGTTTAACATTCTCTTCTCCCCCTTTTTGTAAAGTCAAAAAGTTAAATGCTCCCCCTTGATGTATGATCCCCCTCATTTGTGATCACCAAGGGAATGAGCTATGGAAATCTTGCCTACACAAAATATTAGAAGAGAACAAGGCACATATACATGCAAAGCAATAATTATAAAAATAGATTCATTCAAGCATCATAGAAAGCATTACAACATTTAATATGCTTAAGGAATATTGATCATAATAAAACAAAAGAAAAGACATAGTCCTATATTGCCTAAAAGAGCACTTGGACTTGCTTGCAACTCATGGTTGATTGTTTTATTTGCTTGAAGGATTACATAAGCCTAAAGCTTAGTTGTTAGATAGAGAAGGGTATGGAGTGGGTTATGGAGCGGAAGAGGTAGCCCTTACGATATTGTATCGTGTTAAGGGTGGAATGGGATGAGGTCGAGTGAGAAGCTATTCAATCCAAGAAATATCTTCACTCAAGTAAAGGATTTGTTTTTGAAGAAAGATGCAACAAGGGCAATATTGAGTATGGTTTGTAACTTGATCCAAGTTGAGAGAGTGAGGAAGGCAATTGTTATAGGGTGATGATGGAGGTTGACCTTTGTTGCGTTGTGCAAGATGCATGGCATTGAGATCACAAAGATCATGTGTCACAACTCGTAATTTCCGGTCATTTTCCATCCCTCGACAAGTTACTATTCACAAGATACTATTTACCATTTACTATTCATCGTTTTACTATTCATCGTTTTTGAGGTCAATTTGACATTTCGAGAAACATTCGGAAATTTTACTATTCACTTGACACTATTCATTCCCGAGAGAAAACCACTATTCACGTGCATTACTCATGTCATCGTAAACTTAGTTTACGGGTATTCAAAATTCGCGTAACCGTATTGGTTCAGGAGCGAATTCATGCTTTATCATTTGGGACATCTTATACAGACTAGAAATAGTCTGCATATCATCATTATGGCACTTGCATACTATTCCACTCGTAGGATATTCAAATTAATACTTTTGATATATTTGACTTTTTACGTATGGTTATTTCTATATAAACGTTAACAAACGATCAATAATGTGACTAACACGTCCAACACTCCCGACTATGATCCCAATATATTTTTATATTCATTTTTATAATATAAAAATTATAATATTAATTTACCCGGTGTTTTGGAAATTTATTTAATTTATATCGTACGCCTAATTTATTTACGACGGTTTTCGTAAAAACTAAACTATAATTATCTAAACACTCAATATTTATACCCAACATAATTTCACAATTTTTACGACTTTATTATGTTCCGGTTAACTCCGTTAAAATTTATTTTTAGTTAACTCGGTACCCGGTATACCCTAAAAACTATTTATATACACATAATAATGCTTATAATCACCTACTACCTTACACTATCTTCATTTTTCTTCTCTTTTTTTTCTTATATTGCCGCCCCCCCCCCCCCCCCCGCCCCCCCCCCCTTTTAATTGGTCCCTAAATTGTGGATCTTGTCCACCAAGACAATAACACATAATATGTACTAGTCTTTTTATTTCTATTTCACAAAATATAACACATACTAATACTTTCAGGAAAGGTGAAAACTAGCAAAACCTCTCATCCTCAATTTGAGGTTCGGCCAAGGAAGAAAACCAAGGAAGGATCCGTCATTTTTCAAGAATCAAGTGCTTAAACAAGTCATAGTATTAATCTAGTTAGGGTTTTGAAATAAAAACCTCAAAGATTACTAAGGTTTTCATCATCTAATCACATAATCTTTCAAGTAAGTATGTCAAACTAATTTTCCTAATTTTATCAAGTTCTTATTATGTTCATATGGTTTTTATACAAGATCTTGTGCATTTGATAGCTTATACCACTTTATTTTACAAACTTATAACTTTTGAAGCCTAGAAAGTGTTTATGGTTAGATCCTTGTTAGATCTACTTGGTTATGATGTTTAGGAACCCATGACACCCTAAGAAGGTGTATGGTAGTATTAGACTAGTTTTGTGGTGATTGAAAGGGGTTTGGTTGAAGTAGAAACTAGATTGAAACCTTGAAAATGGTTTTTGAACAAATAAAAATACATGCTGTCCTATTTTGGTTCACCCAGAAAACTCCGAATTTACACAGTAACTTTTGATAACATTTTTAGAAAATACTTTCGAAAAAACGAAGCCGTGGGCGAAAGAACGGATTAAAACGAGTTAATAACGAAGGAGATATGATTTTCCGAATTTAACGACGAAAACTATTTTTCTGAAAAACCTTGCTGATGAACAGTGGTCACGACAGTTTCGAGGCGTAAACTAAATCTAGCCATCCCGACTTATCAAAAATATGCTAGTATTTTATCTCACGATTCCGTGGATATAAAGAACGAGTAAAACGGACTTACGACGACAAAGATATTCCCGTTTCAGTAACGGCAAAATAAATATTGTTTTGACAGCTTTTGTACAAAAATAATATACCACTACGTAGTAACTTATATTTCTAGAAATAATACCCAAGTACCCAAATTCATAACTAATAAAGTATTAGTGATTTCAAGTATATTTTCATGGTTATAAGACGTTATGTGAAAGATTTCAAATCGAGGATTTCAATACTAATACTTATATATATACGATATATATATAAATTTCGGCTAGTTTATTTTCTAAATTGCCATATTTTCCCAAGGTTTGGAAAATGAATATTTTGATATCAACAAGTATTTCTACAAGTTACGAGTGGTATAGGCATCATGTGCACGTGCATTCATTTCATTATGTCATGATCTAAGGTAGATCGTTATTACTCATATTAGGTTTCGGTTAGAGATCGTGCCTCATTTCCGTGTATCCATTCTTGTCATCGTAGCTATCGCTCCAGGTGAGTCATAGCCCCACTTTTACTTGTTTAATTTGTTTATAAACTCTTTGGGGGAGATACATGCTTAAATACTTGTTTTATACTTTTATACGATTTGAATGACTTTTGAAGGAGAATACGATGCTTTAATTATTTTGTACAATGCCAAGTATTAAATTCCTTACATTGCTTAAGTTTCCTTATTACCACGTCTTGACAAGTCCCCTTTATTATCATGGACCGTTAATTTCTAGTACTAAGCGAGAGTGAGTGGATAGATCTATCGAGGGTGACGCCTCCATTCGTGTTTGGGTTGCTCCAAATGGGACGAATGCATTTCATGTCTTTATTATTAGAGTGTCTGGTAAACACTCATTTGGGGCCAAGTAACGTCTAGCTTCGGTTTAATGAGCTTAAGAGACAATGTAGTTTTATGACTGAAAAGCTTATTTCTTTATACTTGGGCTATGGTACATAAGATTAAAGTTAAATACTGATGGTTTTTATAAATCTAAGTTCTGAGTTCATATTACGGATTTCTTATTACTGAGTTCTTATTACGGATTTCTTATTACTAAGTTCTTATTACGGATTTCTTATTACTGAGTTCTTATTACGGATTTCTTATTACTGAGTTCTTATTACGGATTTCTTATTTCTGATATCTTATTTCTGATTTCTCGTTACTGATTTTCGATGCCTTTGCATCAACTTTATTTCGGATTGACAATGATTTTTCTGGGAAATTCTTCTCTCCAAATGTTTTACCATTATTACTTTTATTCACGTAGACTTTAATACTTTTGGCAGTGGGTTGTAAACACACAGGTTACAAGTCTCTTATGGCGGGACTTGCAACTGAGTGGATTTACGATGCCTTTGCTGGGCGATCTTTTCTCTATAGGCATTATTTGTTAATCAAACTCTATGAACTCACCAACCTCGTGTTGACACTTTAGCATGTATTTTCAGGTTTTAACCTATGGCACACTACTGGAGGTTTTGGCAGGGCATGGCATGGTCATAGAAGACTCTGATTATTTATATGGGGACCGTTTTAAACCATTTTTAAGGGCCTATTTCCGCACTACTTTTAAAAATGTAAATTCAACATTTATGACTTAACTATTTTATTCTATATAAATGAAGTGAAAACCATTTTTGTACTTGTGTTGTGATATCAATTGAGTTACACCCCAGCTGCACGTAAGCTTCCGCTGGACCAATTTTGGGGGTGTGACATCATGAATTTGTGATATTTCATCACGGAACTTTTGCTTTTCCATGGTAATGTGGAGAAAGTCATTGTGTTGATATGGATGAATTGGGTTTGTGTAGTTGGAGTTGTAGTGTGATGGTTAATCAAACTTGTATGGATCATTACAAGTGTTTGGAGGATGAGATGAGTGGTTTGGCATGAAGGAAGATGTTTGGCCAATGTTGTATGGTTTGTAAAGAGGATCAAATGAATGTCCTTGTGAATTTGGTGGAAAGTTTGAGAAGTAAGTGGTTAGTGGTGTTGAGTGACTTCCAACTTCATTTGTTATGATGGATTTGTTTCGAGGGCTTTTTCTTCGCCAAACGGGTTTTTCCGTCATTCTTGCAAGCTTTGAGGCTTTTGGTTTTGGTTTTTTTGGAGAAGCCATGAAGGAATGAGTGAAGAGTTTTGAGGATTGGGGGTATTTATAGTGTAGAATTTGTGTGTTTATGGATGGATAAAGTTTGTTTGGGAGATTAGGACAAAATGTGTTGGTGAGAATTGGGAAATGTAGGTTGAAACGAGCTAAAAAGTAGAAAAGATTCTGTAAACCCGACCATCAGATGGCCGGTCCCCTTAATTAGGGGGCGGTCCCCTTAATAATTAAGGGGGCCGCCTTACAAAATTAAGGGGGCCGCCCATCTGGTGATTTCCAGGTTGCCAGAATTGGTCTTTTGGCAGAAAATTTGCAGAAAGGTTGTGTGTTTGGATTAGAATTCAAGCAAGTTCAATTCCTTAAGGCAATATAGAATCTAATCTAATCAAGATATAGCATGCATGCAAAAACACATAGGCAAAAGAGCAAATAATCAACACATAATAAGCAAGAGGAGGTAAGTAAAGGCAAGATCACTTAAACTTCCTAAGGCACCTATCTTAGATTAAAGGCAAAGGCAACTAGTGAGTGAAAAACTAGTGATGGATCAAGATGACAACATTATTAGTGAATTTGTCCTAGTGTGTGTCTATATGCAACAAATGTGGAGTTTTGATTGTTTCAACTCCTAAATGCAAAAAGAAATAACGATCCTAAGAAACAATCCAAATGATCTCCTTGATTCAATTTTTGCTCGATCATGAATGTCAAAGACATATATTAGATTATATACCTTGACAATTTATATGTTAGTTTATGCATGATTTTGAAAAACAATGTTTTTAGTATTAGTCAACAATGCAAGGAAAATGATCTTCATGTGATTCCTAGATGTGAGAATAATTTTTAAAGAAAATTGATTGGGTTTTACAAAGGAGTTTATGCAAAGAAAATAAATTTTCCCAATCTTTAGTTTTGTGCGAAATAGATTCCTAGACTCAGAAAAGATGAAATGGAAGAAAAATAAATTTTATGCAAGTATAAATTTGTATTAATTCAATATAATTTAGTCAACTTGTTTCATCATTCCTAATCCTAAACGCAAGTGGTTGAATAATTCACGCTTAAGGGGTTTTGTGAATATATCCGCGATGTTGTCTTCCGATGCAACCTTTTCTATAGATATATTTCCCTTTTTTACATTATCCCTAAGAAAATGGTGACGTATTTCTATGTGTTTAGTCCTAGAGAGTTGCACCAGATTTTTACTTAATTCTATCGCACCTTTGTTATCGCACATAATGGGGACATTTTCTAACCTAATGCCATAGTCTACTAGAGCTTGTTTCATCCATAGTACTTGTTGACATGCCTTTCCAGCGTTTACATATTCGGCTTCGGTGGTAGAAATAGCAAGAGCGGTTTGCTTCTTCGAAAACCAAGATGTTAGACAACATCCCATAAACGTACAAATACCGCTAGTGCTCTTTCTATCTACGTAGTCTCCCGCATGATCCGAATCCGCATAGACGATGGTTTCTATGCCGAATCCCTTACGATACCATAATCCTAAGTGTATAGTGCCTTTAACGTATCAGAAGATACGCTTAACCGCTTCTAGGTGAGAGGTTTTGGCATCCTCTTGAAAACGGGCACAAAGGCAGACACTAAACATGATGTCGTGTCTACTTGCCGTCAAGTATAGTAAACTACCTATCATTCCTCTATACTTGGTGTTGTCTACGGACTCACCTTCATCGTCCTTTATGAGCTTTACTTCCGTAGACATGGGAGTTTTCATGGGTTTTGAGTCTTCTAGGCCAAATTTCTTAAGCATTTCCTTAATGTACTTAGATTGTTTAAAAAATATTCCATCTTCTAATTGTTTTATTTGTAAACCTAGGAAGAAGTTAAGTTCACCCATCATACTCATCTCAAACTCATCATGCATGATTTTGGCAAATTCATCACACATGTCTTGACAAGTCGATCCAAATATAATGTCATCAACATGTATTTGGACAATGATGAGGTTTGGGTCTTTCCTTTTAGTGAAAAGAGTGTTATCTACCATTCCCATGGAATAATCATGTTTAATAAGAAAAGCTTTTAATCGATCATACCAAGCTTTGGGAGCTTGTTTGAGTCCATACAAAGCTTTCTTTAGCTTATAAACATAATCAGATTTTGCAAAGTCAATGAATCCTGGAGGTTGTGCCACATATACCTCCTCATTGATAAAACCGTTAATTAATGCACTTTTCACGTCCATTTGGAATAACTTAAAATCTAGGGCGCAAGCATAGGCAAGTAATATCCTAATCGATTCTAGTCTAGCTACGGGGGCATAAGATTCGTCATAATCAATTCCTTCTTGTTGACTATAACCTTGGGCAACTAACCTAGCTTTATTCCTAGTAACTATTCCATTCTCATCTAACTTATTTCTATATATCCATTTGGTTCCAATGATGGTCATATTCTTTGGATTTGGGACTAATTCCCAAACATCATTTTCCTTAAATTGATTTAATTCTTCTTGCATAGCTATAACCGAACTTTCATCTTTTAAAGCCTCGCTAATATTCTTAGGTTCTATTACTGAGAGGTGATGCGTGGGAATTGCACCAGGCTTTACCTCTCGAGGCATCTCGTGAAGCTTACAACCCCCACCAGGTAGTGTACCTGATCGTTGTAGTATAGTATAGTGACAAGTACCGGGGGATTGATCGTTCAACTCAGGAATAGTGTCGTTAGGATTGAAAATTAATCTAACTAGGTCTAAAGGTGAAGAATGATTCTTTTTGTATTTTTATATTTTTTAGAAAGCAAATAAAAATCTCGGGTTTGAAGGATTTGGGCGGAATTAGTTGCTAGTCAACTAACCCAATACTAAGATGCAATCAAAATAAAATACTAGAAATGAAAATAAACTAATTAACTAAGGTTGTGAGCAATAAGTGGAGAAAATGTGTTTACTTAGATTTCACTACTCCCTAGATATCTTTTACACGTTAATTACTTGTTATAGTTGCGTGGATGACGGATTGTATTCCTTAATACCATTCATGGGGTGGCGCACTTAATTCCCCAATCCTATGAGCTCTTATCTCCTCCTATGCCATGCCCAGTACAACCATAGGGATTGTAAACAGTGGCTCATGCATTAAATACAAACAATAAAACCTAGTGCACATCAGTTCATGTTTCCTAAGACGTTCAAGCATGTTACCAATTGGAGATCTGCCAGTTTTCTTAAGCCTAACATCGAATTCATTCATCCAATACAACCATAAACAAGTAATCAACACATAATTAACATCTAGGTTTCATTAGATCCAAGCAAACACAAGATAGATCTAGCCTAGCATGATGAATTAAGACAAGAAAAAGATATAGACAACCAACACATAGACATATTGATTTAATTAAAATAATACTTATCTCAATTACACATGAAAGGTATCAAGGGCTTAGAACCCTTGAAAAACCTGTAAAATTCGTACCAAGTTCGTACTTAGGGTTTCTCCAAAACTTCTCTCTTTTTAATGTGAAAATTAGAAACTATATATAGGAAATAGGGTCTGACGGCGTCAAGACAAAATCGGTGACGCCGTCATCTAGCCGCCAAAATACTCCTCGGACTGCCTCGATCCAGATCTGACGCCGTCAAGTGTTATGTGTTTCCAGGCCGTCATGCATTTTCCTCTTGACGCCTTACCATGTGACGCCGTCAAATATGTATTGGGCCGTCATGGAAATTACTCTTGACGCCGTCAAGATTTTCTTCTTGACGCCGTCACCTACTGTTCCCAGCAAGGAAAATTAAGACTTTGGCGTTTTCTTCACTTATATGCTCCAAAAACGTCCGAATTGCTTCCTTTTCCAGATTTCTCTCCCAAAGTACCTAAAATCACAAAAGGAACGATTTAGGCCAATATTTGATCAAATAAATTCAATTCCGGGCTTAAATGACCCCCTAAAAGTGGTGCATTTTTCGCCTCATCATATACCCTTACACTTGAGATTTGCTTGTCCTCAAGCAAATGCGCTTTTATTCTAATCAAAATACAAGTTAGGGGTCATTTAACACTAATATAAAAGTAATTAAAACAAATAATCGTTCCACTAAAGACCAATAGACAAGCACGGAGGTCATACACTAGCACCTCACAAATAGTGTTTAGATACTCACATCTCTCGGGTGTAATAAAGTATAAATTACAATATGGAAACGAAAGATATCTCTCACTACTTGTCATAGCAAAATAGATTACCATAGGCTTGGGAAAGGATCAAACCTCCACCACATGGCGTAAGCACCTAGGATAAACTATCAAAGAGGTCTTTTAAAGGGTTGTAACGTTAGGTGTAGGGATATGAAATACACGGTTTTGTTGGATAAAGGAAGTTTTACTGGTGGCGAGTTAACAATCTTGGTTAATTACATGTACAATATGGCGTTGCTAAGCCAAGACTCGACTCGACTTAAGCTAATAAATGAAAAATAATAAAAACATAAAATAAACATAGAATGAAACGGGATGGTAGTCCGTATGTTTTTTCTCTTTTTCTTTTTCTATATTTTTTTTCTTTTCCTTGTTTTTTCGATTTTTTTTTTATTTTTATTTTGCATACACTCTTACCCTACCATCCAAAATAATATATCATATGGAATGAACATTTCCCTTACACTTGAATCTTTACATACTTTACAATAAACTAATCTAATGACTCGAATTAAGAAAATTAAAACACTTGGGGGTAATATATGATGTTCTTCCCCATTACTCCATAAATAAGTACTTTACCCATGAGTCCCAATAGTCCCAAAATAATATGTACAAGGATATGACTCGACTTAGCAACCATGTAATCAATTAGATAATTAACTTAGGGTTTAACAAATAACAATAATGCACTAAAGATGAGTGCATACACGGAAGGCTAAGGCGATTTGGGTGTACATTTAAGTGGGGTGTAACAAATTCTTCCTTTAAGTAAGATGCTTAAAGTTAGAAACGAAAAGATAGGCTAGGAGGGGTGTACTAGGGGTTTCGTGTACTAAAAATGAGTACAACGCTAAGGGTGTGGGAAAAATTAGTTGACTTAACTAGTCAAGTAATATGACTTAAATAGTCAAGTAATTATAATACGGGTTTAACACAAGGGTGATCCTAATGCCTCTTATCATGTAGTAAATCCTACTACACGAATGTAGTCTCACTAGCGTTCTTGGGATGCATCACTAACGCAAGTTCTAGAATTTAAATGCTACCGGTACACTCATAAGCACTAATAGTAAATGCTTTTCCTATCAAATCTAAAGGCGAACCTCACATATTTGGGTGGAAAATTTTTCTGAATGGTACGGTTATGTGCTAGTCATACAATCTCCTATCAATGAGACGCTTGCTATGGCTAAAGTTTCACTCCTAAATGTTGTAAAAAATTTTAAATTTGGCGCTAAAATTGCACTAACAAGTATTTCTCATAGTTTTATTACACATCTACTATTAAACAAATGCATATGTAAGGTATCATCTTTGTAACCTCCCCTTACACTTAAGATGAACATTATCCCTAATGTTCAAGTAAAGAATGTAAAAGTGGAACAAGTAAAAGGAATGAAATCAAATACTCCCCTGATTCACTCGGTATGGATAATAAGGTGGCTAGGTTAGATCTTCCTCCAAGAAAATGAACAATCAAAGCCTCCCTTCCAGAGTATAAATCATCTTCTTGTCATACATAACCTGTAAATCCTGAGAAAACAAACAAGGCAACCTCGCATAAAATCGGCGGCAATCTATATAAGTTACTAAATCCTACAAAACAATGTAAGATATAATGCTTGTGGAATGAAGTTTGCAGACTTCCTGGAGATTATAAAACTTAATAATTCACAAAAACCATAAGACTCCGTTAAAAAAACAAAACCGGTAAAATTTTCTGATTTTTACACGTGACGCCATCAAGAATTAATTCTTGACGCCGTCAGAAGTGACCTGCAGAAATTCTTATGTCAAGTTTCCGGAAAATTTCTGGAAAAACTTGGTCCTACTTCCTGGAAAATCCTGCAAAACTTCATTATGACTCAATACAATCATTTGACTCTAACAAATACGAATATACATGTTCATTTAATATTGTGGATAATCATGATCGGTTTCTTTCTTGAAAACATATTTGGGGTTACCCCTTACACTTATCTTTTGCAAAAATACTTTTAGGTGGAGTTAAGACAAGGCCAAAACAACGAAGTAAAGTATTTCCACTTTTTTAATTGAGAAACATGATCTACCAACAATATAAATAAAGCATGCATACAGAAGCAAATAACAAACAAACAAAATAAAATCACACAAAACATGGTGTCACACCCCCAAAATACCTGAATGGCAGCGGAATGGAATACCTGGGGGTGACTGTCATAGCACCATAGTTACAGTTATATTGAACGACCTAAAGTGTCGTTTAGAAAATACAGCGTTTGATCATTAAAACATTCAGAGTTTACAAAACATAGGTCCCAAAAGATATTGCCATTTTAGTTAAGATAAGTTCAACAAGATCAAACGTTCATAGGTGTAGAAAAATATAGTCAGACGCGTCGTCTCCACGACTCCATGAAGGTCCAAATGCATGCATCATGAGCTACCTTAATAACCTGAAAATACATGCTAAAGTGTCAACACGAGGTTGGTGAGTTCATAGATTTAAAGAACAAATAGATATGGTAAAACATTTGAAGAGAAGAATTTCCCACTAAAATCATCGTAAGTCAGTATTAAAGCCAATACAAAGACATCATAATTCAGTAATAAGAAATCCGAAATAAGAAATCAGACATAAGAAATCCAGAACAAGAACTCAGAATTTAGAAATCCGAAATAAGAAATCAGACATAAGAAATCCAGAATAAGAACTCAGAATTTAGAAATCCGAAATAAGAAATCAGACATAAGAAATCCGGTATAAGAACTCAGAATTTAGAAATCCGAAATAAGAAATCAGACATAAGAAATCCGAAACAAGATTTATAAAAGCCATCAGTATTTAACTTTAATTTTATGTACCATAGCCCAAGTATAAAGAAATAAGTTTTTCAGTCATAAAACTACATTGTCTCTTAAGCTCATGAAACCGAAGCTAGACGTTACTTGGCCCCAAATGAGTGTTTACCAGACACTCTAATAATAAAGACATGAAATGCATCTGTAATACTGTTGGAGCAACCCAAACACAGATGGAGGAGTCACCCTCAATAGATCTATTCACTCACTCTCGCTTGGAACTTAATTAACGGTCCATGATAATAAAGGGGACTTGTCAAGACGTGGTAATAAGGAAACTTAAGCAATGTAAGGAATTTAATACTTGGCATTGTACAAAAATAATAAAAGCATCGTATTCTCCTTCAGAAATAATTCAAATCGTATAAAAGTATAAATCAAGTATTTAAGCATGTATCTCCCCCAAAGAGTTTATGAAGTAATTAAACAAGTAAAAGTGGGGCTATGACTCACCTCGAAATGATAGTACAAAGTGATGGAATGATCGGGACAACAAGGCGCGAACACTAGCCGCAACCTAAATGAATGAATGTGATCTAACTTAGATCAAGTCGAAATGAAATGAATGCACATGCACATGATACTCATACCACTCGTAATTTGGAAATACTAGTTATCGTCATAGTAAAATAGTTTCCATACTTAGGAAAATATATCCATATATAGGAGTATATAACTTGTCATATTAACTCGTACGAAAAAGTTAGCGTTATAATCCTTGTATCAAAACCTTAGAATGATGTCGTCATGTCGTATAAATTTTCCCCTCGGGTCGTACGTATTCATTTGTTAAGAAAATAGTCATTAGTAACGTTGCTAGAAAACATACCATTTAATACGTACGTTATTATTTTTATTTGTGACTATATATATATATATATATAGTTTTGACAATGTTAAAACGGGTATAACTCGGTCGTTTTAGGCTCGTTTTCCTTGTTCTTTATGTCCACGGATTCGTCTTTGTGTATACTAGTATATTTTTGATAACTCGGCTCCTTTAAGTTACGTTTAATACCTCTTTTTACCAATCGTATTCTGCCAAACAGCAAGCAGTTTTTGGAAAAGTAGTTTTCGTCGTTAAATTTGCAAAAATCATATCTCCTTCGTTATAAACTCGTTTTGATCCGTTCTTTCGCCCAAAGTTTCATTTTTGAATGTATTTTCTAAATCTTTGGTCAAAACTTAGTCACCATCTACTGATTTTCCCACGAAATTAAAATAGGGACAGTAGGTATATCAAAAGTTTCAAAAACCATTTTCAAGTCTCCAAACTAGTTCCATCCTCCATCAAACCACTTTCAAACACCACAAAGCTAGTCTAAACCTACCATACACCTTCTTAAGGTGTCATGGGTCGTTAAACATCATCAATCCACTAGGTCTAACAAGGGTTTCTTATATGTCCATTTCTAGGGCTTGAAAGTTATATATGTACAAAAATGGAGTGGTATAAGTTAATGCATGTATGAGATCTTGTAAGAAAATTATATAAACATAATAATAACTTGTAAAAATCATAAAAATGAGTTTGTTTACTTACTTGATGGTTTAGAGAGTTTAGATGATGCAAAACCTACTAATCCTTGAGTTTTTATTTCAAAACTCTAACAAGGATGATTATATAAACTAGTTTATGACAAGATCTTGTAAAATTTATACTCCTTGCTCCTTGAACACCTTAGTTCGATCCACACTCAAGAGAAAATGAAGAGAAAAGTTTACTTGCCTTGTAAAAATGATTTTGTAACTAAAAAATGGATGAAAAGTTTCTTATATACTTGGAGACAAAAGTTTGGTGAGTAATTAAGAGTGTTGGTGAGGTTTGAAAGCATGAAGACCTTAGGGGGGGGGGGGTGGCCGGTCCTAAAGGAGGAAAATGGGGGGGGGGGGGTTGTCTTGGGATTAATTAGGAAAATTAGTATTAGTAGTAAAGTGTAGTTAGGTTAGGTTTAGGTTTAAGGTTTAATCGGGTACCGGGTTTGTTAGAAATAAATTTTATCGAAGTTATTCGGGACGTAATAAAGTCGTAAAAATTGTAAAAATATGTCGGGCACAAGTACGGAGAGTTTGGGTGATTATTGTTTAATTTTGGTGAAAACCGTCGTTATTAAGTTAAACGTACGATACGTAATAAATAAATTTCCAAAATACCGGGTAAATTAATATTACAATTTTTATATTATAGAAATGAGTATACAAATATATTGGGACAATAGTCGGGAGTGTCGGACATGTTAGACACATTTATAGTTCGCGTATTAGTGTTTATTTAAAAATAAACGTACATAAATCGTTAATTGTACCAAAAGTATAAATTTAATTATCCTACGAGTGGAATAGTACGCAAGTGCCCTAATGATGATGTGCAGACTATTTCTAGTCCGTATGAAATGTCCCTGATAAAAATGCATGAATTCGCTCCTGAACCAATATGGTTATGCGAATTTGAACACTCGTAAACTAAATTTACGATGACATGAATAATGCACGTGAATAGTGGTTTTCTCTCGGAAATGAATAGTGTCAAGTGAATAGTAAAATTTCTGAATGTGTCTCGGAATATCAAATTGACCTCAAAAATGATGAATAGTAAAATGATGAATAGTGATCGATGAATAGTAATTTGTGAATAGTAGAATGTCGAAGTTTGGAAAATGACCGGAAATTACGAGTTGTGACAGTCTTCCCCACTAACAGGAACTTCGTCCCGAAGTTCAGTTTTGGTTGGTCTCTGAAGTATATTTGGTAAAAAGACGTGGATACTTGAGTTGCATTTGGTCTTCCCGTTCCCAAGTAAATTCGGGTCCTCTTCAAGAATTCCAGCGAACTTTCACGATAGGAATTCGACTTTGCTTCAATCGTTCGACCTAACCGTCCATGATTTCTATTGATCCTCTTACCAGGTTTACGTTCGTTTTTGTGTTGGAATTCTTTCCAATTGGGATTATGAGTGACTAATCTGAAGGTCATTTCCTGGGATTTGAATAGGTGAAACATAGTTGTGTAATCCGGCTGTTCTCTAACAAGGCTCAAGTCAGATGACCACTAGGTCTACTTTTGTCTGAAATATTACGTGGTCCAGTGTATATCAGTTTTAACCTTCCAAATTTTTCCGAATAATATCATGCCTTTCCTAGGCAGAACTTTCAACATGATCTGGCTACCAACTTGAAGTTTTAATGGCTTACAACTTGTAGAATTTGTAATTGATTCTTGACTTGTAGGAGGTTTCTGGTTATATCATGAATACCTATTGGAATAGTGAGTTTTGCTTTTTCCGAGTTTGGTTCGTCAATAGATGATCAGTTCTTCTTCAGGTTTATAATGTAATACAGGTAACACACGTTGCTGAACTATGTCAGAACCCAAATCTTATATGTCAGCTGGTCGATTCTAAAATGAATCTTAAATGGTCCAATATACTTGAGGTTCAATCTCTCGCGTTACCAAAATTGTATCATGCCTCTCCAAGGCAAAGTTTTCAATTTAGTTCGTTCTCCCACTTGAATCTAGATGGTTTGTTGTTCAGGGATACTCAATCCGCATGATGTGCGTCATGCACCAACCTAACTTCTACCAGTCTCTCGTTACTTGTAACTGGTTCTTGACTTGTGAAATTTCCTTTGTTGTTCCATAGTTTAGTTCTAGACCAGTGCATTTAACTTTCCGATTTCAGTCTGTAAATGGGTAATTGGTACTTCGATCATAAAGTGCCTCAAATGGTGTAGTCTCTATGCTCGCGCGATAACTATGGTTGTAAAAGAATCCGATTTATGGTAAATGGTTAGTCCAACCATTTCTAGAGTCAATTGCTCACTCTCTGAGCATAACTTTCCTATGTTCGAATCGTTCTCTCGTTGTGACCATCGGTCTGAGGATGACAGGCGGTGTTTATATCTTAATGAGGTTCCGAAGGAAGTCTTAAAATGATTGTTAGAAGTCTGAGGTGATTCGATCACCTTTATCCGGAATAATTGAAATGGGTACAATAAATCTTGTGATTAATTCCTTAACATTACGTCTTTCGAACTTGGCGTTATCCGAATGGGATAGAATATGGGTAGCAGTCTTGATTCCTTGTCTCTTGGTCTAACGGATGATAAGACACATGTCTTTCCTTGCCTATTGGTGGTTGTCAGGCAAACTACAAGCCTAGGTATTAAACCAACTTAAGTCTTGAGATAGATTATCGTGAAATTGTCATCATGTTGGCAAAATGTATATTCGGGTCTGACTCCTTTCTTGGTATGGTAATGAGGTTATCTAGAATTTCTTGAGAACACAATTCCTTGAGGGAATCTATATCGATATCCATAATTCGAATCAATCATTCTTGGTGTAAAACTCACCGCAGGGAAGTTGCGTTTAGATAAGGCCATGTTTAATCAAATCACTATACAGTATCGGTTAGGAAGCTTGGTTTATTCCTATGGTTTTGCTTAGCGTACTCTCTCAATGTATTCGATCTTGTAGCTCAGTCTAGCTAGTACCTTTAAATAATAGAAATGGGACAACTCGGTCAGAGATGGTGGTTCGAATGGTCTCGTGGCATCTTAGAACTGTTGTTGAGCTATAAATTGTCTTGGTGTATACTTCTAGTCTAGGTTAGTAGTTCCGTAATCCTTTCATTGCTTTTCTTGTATCAAGGAATCCTACTCGTAATTGATATGGAAAGTCTCTCCTAGAGAAGTCAATGGAACAATCCAACTTAATGGCTAAGTGGGTGACAGGTGGGGTAAGTATCCAGGGAGAGTTTGTCAGAAAAAGACACTTATAAAAGTGTTTACTTGTCTAAAACGCTTTTGGGTGAAGATTGTTATTAGCAATACTTTAAAAAGTAACTATTTCCTTCATGGCATAATCCTTCCTGAAGTTGTCACACCCCCAAAATAGGGTCCAGCGGAAGCATACGTGTAGCTGGGGTGTAACTCAATTGGTATTACAACACAAGTTCAAAAATGGTTTTCACTTTACTTATTTAAAATAAAATCGTTTAACCAAAAATATTGAATTTACATCGTTAAAAGTAGTGCGGAAGTAGGCCCTTAAAAGTAGTTTAAAACAGTCCCCATATAAATTATCAGAGTCTTCTATGACCATGCCATGCCCTGCCAAAACCTCCTGTAGCATGCCATAGGTTAAAACCTGAAAATACATGCTAAAGTGTCAACACGAGGTTGGTGAGTTCATAGAGTTGGTTAAACAAATAAAGTTTATGCATATGTATGAAGGTTTCCCAGCAAAGGCATCGTAAATCCACTCAGTTACAAGTCCCGCCATAAGAGCCTTGTAACCTGTGTGTTTACAACCCACTGCTACAATATATAGTATGAGTAAAACATATATAAGTTTATCACAACAGTTAAGCAATTAGTCGTGAGTCTACACTTCATCTCCGAAGACCTCACGTTTGTATGTATGTCTCCATGGTTGTGCCCAACAACTTAATCTGGGGCCATTGGAAGTCTCCATGGTTGTGCCCAGCAACTAAATCTGGGGCCATTGGAAGTATGTATGTATGTCTCCATGGTTGTGCCCAGCAACTTAATCTGGGGCCATTGGAAGTCTCGATTGCTCAAGAATACACCATCACAGTTTAGTATAACACAGTTAAGTATAGCACAATCACGTATGTATGAAATCAAGTATAAAACAATCGAGTATAAAACAATCAAGTATAAATGTTTTGAGTATCAAGAAAATATGTTTTGAGTATTTATACTAGTAAGCAAGTAGTTGAGCATGTATCTCCCCCAAAGAGTTAAAACAAGTATAAAGAGTAAAAGTGGGGCTATGACTCACCTGGTGCGAATAGCTACGATGACAAAAGTGGACACACAGAAATGAGGTTCGATCTCAAACCGCAATCTAATATGAATGATAGTGATCTACTTAGATCATGAAATGATGTAATGAATGCACATGCACATGATACCTATACCACTCGTAACTTGGAAATAATAGTTATAGTCAAAGTAAAGTATTTTCCATACTTAGGAAAAATAAGTCCAACTAGAATAATAAAAACTTGTCGTAATATATCGTATATAAAAACTTTAGTGTTATATACCTCGTTTTGAAAACCTTAAGATATCGTCTAGTAGTCGCATAAATAAACCTTGAGTCGTACGTATTTCGTTAATTAAAAATAAACTCCTTGAATAAGAAATCTAGAAAATATATTATTTAGTACGTAGTTATATTATTTTCTAGTAGTGACTATATATATATATATAGTTTTGACGATTTTAAAACATGTATAACTTTGTCGTTTTAAGCTCATTTTCCTCGTTCTTTATATCCCCGGAATCGTCTTAACCTATACTAATATATTTTCGATAGCTCGGCTCCTCTAGGTTACGTTTAACGCCTCTATTTGCCCGTCAAAAACTGTCAAACAGCATGCAGTTTTTCAGAAAATAGTTTTCGTCGTTAAATTTACAAAAATCATATCTCCTTCGTTATAAACTCGTTTTAGTCCGTTCTTTCGCCAAAAGTTTCGTTTTTAAAATTATTTTCTAAATCTCTAGCCCAATGTTACCCGGAAACCCCTGAGTTTTGGTCGATTTGGGACAGTAGGTATATTTATATGTTTGAAATCCATTTCTAGTGTTCCAAACTAGTTTCTAATCCAACCAAACCACTTTCAATCACCACAAATCTAGTCTAATCTTACCATACACCTTCTTAGGGTGTCATGGGTTCCTAAACATCATAAATCAAGTGGATCTAACAAGGATCTAACTATAATCCATTTCTAGAGTTCAAAAGTTAGATACATATATAAATGAGTGGTATAACTAACATATGCATGTAGATCTTGAATGGAAATCATATGATCATCAAAATAACATGAAGAAATTATGGAAAAGAGTTTGAAAACTTTCATAGAAATATTTATGAGCTTATGGAGATGAAAACTAAGAAACCTTGAGTTTTTATCACAAAACCCTAACAAGGAATGAAAGTAGAGCTTGATTATGTCTTGATCTTGCAAAAGCCATGGATTCTTGATGGAGATCTTGTTTAGGTCGTGGCTAGGGAGGAAGAGAAGAGAAAGAAAGTCTTCTAGTTGATTTGGTATGAAAAATGAGATGAAAAGGTGAGTTTTTGTGTTATATATTATAAGAAAAATTGTACAAGTAACTAATTGTGAAATAATGCATGGACAAGATCCACCATTTAAGGAAATCAAGGGGGGGGGGCTGCATTTGGTGAAAGAAAAGAAAGAAAAATGGTGTAGTGTAAGATAGTTGGTGCATTATTAGTATTAGTATGTATATATGAATAGTTTTAGGAAATACCGGGTACCGAGTTAACTAAAAATAAACCGTGACGAGTTGAAGTAAAATATGATGAAGTTATTTGGGACATAATAAAGTTATAAAAATTGTGAAAATATGTTGGGTATAAATATTGAGTGTTCGGGTGATTATTGTTTAGTTTCTACGAAAACCGTCGTAATTAAATTAGGTGTACGATATAAATTAAATAAATTTCCAAAATATCGGGTAAATTAATAATATAATTTTTATATTATTATTATGAGTATAAAAATGTGTTAGGACTATAGTTGGGATTGTTGGATCAATTATTTAAAATAATAGCTCATAAGATAACGTTTATTAGGTTGATAATCGTACGTTTACAAAAATGACGCAACCCACGTATAAATGACAAATTTTCTCCGGAGGTGAATAGTGTTTTATGAATAGTAAAATTTTTAAACGCTTCTCAAAACATCAAACTGACCTAAAAAATGATGAATAGTAAAATGATGAATAGTGATCGATGAATAGTAAATGTGAAAGTTCGGGAAAAGACCAGAATTTACGAGTTGTGACAGTCTCTACCCCTTAAGGGAACTTCGTCCCGAAGTTCAGTTAACGTTGGTCTCCGAAATGTCATAAAGGTGAAGATTCATGAGATGAAATGACCAGTTGACGTGCTTCCAGGCGGCGGTTCACGAGGTAAGGAAAAGTATAAGCGTTCTGACAACGAGGGTATACACACACATAAATGAAGCATTTAGAAATTGAGTAGAGGATTGAATCCAGACAAAATTTTATTATAACCATTCTCAATGTTGCAAAATTCATTTCTGAGTCGGATATAGGTAGTCAGCCTATGTCCCACTATCCCGGGTTGAATATAGGTGACTAGTCTATATTCCACCGAGGTTCCATGAATTTTGAAATACTCAGCTCAGTTATACTAAGACTATGTCCTTCACAAATACCAAGACGTTCAGAAAGACTAAGGCAGGTGACTAAACTCGAGGTCAAATGATGAAACTACGCAAGGAAAAACATAACACGGTGACATGTATGATACGTGAACATGCTTATATGAAAGACAATGATAGAAATCAACTAGAATAAGTGAATATAATATTCCAGATAATGAGACACAAATCTCATCACCTAAATCAGCAACAAACCACAAGTGAGGCTTCAGCTTGGCAGGCAGGCACGTGACGGTCATAGGGTTAAGTTTTTAGTAAAAGTAGCTATAGTCTAGGTTTTGAAAACACTTAGTTCGCTATAGCCAAAGCTCTGATACCAATCTGTCACACCCCCAAAATAGGGTCCAGCGGAAGCATACGTGTAGCTGGGGTGTAACTCAATTGGTATTACAACACAAGTTCAAAAATGGTTTTCACTTTACTTATTTAAAATAAAATCGTTTAACCAAAAATATTGAATTTACATCGTTAAAAGTAGTGCGGAAGTAGGCCCTTAAAAGTAGTTTAAAACGGTCCCCATATAAATTATCAGAGTCTTCTATGACCATGCCATGCCCTGCCAAAACCTCCTGTAGCATGCAATAGGTTAAAACCTGAAAATACATGCTAAAGTGTCAACACGAGGTTGGTGAGTTCATAGAGTTTGCTAAACAAATAAAGTTTATGCATATGTATGAAGGTTTCCCAGCAAAGGCATCGTAAATCCACTCAGTTACAAGTCCCGCCATAAGAGCCTTGTAACCTGTGTGTTTACAACCCACTGCTACAATATATAGTATGAGTAAAACATATATAAGTTTATCACAACAGTTAAGCAATTAGTCGTGAGTCTACACTTCATCTCCGAAGACCTCACGTTTGTATGTATGTCTCCATGGTTGTGCCCAACAACTTAATCTGGGGCCATTGGAAGTCTCCATGGTTGTGCCCAGCAACTAAATCTGGGGCCATTGGAAGTATGTATGTATGTCTCCATGGTTGTGCCCAGCAACTTAATCTGGGGCCATTGGAAGTCTCGATTGCTCAAGAATACACCATCATAGTTTAGTATAACACAGTTAAGTATAGCACAATCACGTATGTATGAAATCAAGTATAAAACAATCGAGTATAAAACAATCAAGTATAAATGTTTTGAGTATCAAGAAAATATGTTTTGAGTATTTATACTAGTAAGCAAGTAGTTGAGCATGTATCTCCCCCAAAGAGTTAAAACAAGTATAAAGAGTAAAAGTGGGGCTATGACTCACCTGGTGCGAATAGCTACGATGACAAAAGTGGACACACAGAAATGAGGTTCGATCTCAAACCGCAACCTAATATGAATGATAGTGATCTACTTAGATCATGAAATGATGTAATGAATGCACATGCACATGATACCTATACCACTCGTAACTTGGAAATAATAGTTATAGTCAAAGTAAAGTATTTTCCATACTTAGGAAAAATAAGTCCAACTAGAATAATAAAAACTTGTCGTAATATATCGTATATAAAAACGTTAGTGTTATATTCCTCGTTTTGAAAACCTTAAGATATCGTCTAGTAGTCGCATAAATAAACCTTGAGTCGTACGTATTTCGTTAATTAAAAATAAACTCCTTGAATAACAAATCTAGAAAATATATTATTTAGTACGTAGTTATATTATTTTCTAGTAGTGACTATATATATATATATAGTTTTGACGATTTTAAAACATGTATAACTTTGTCGTTTTAAGCTCATTTTCCTCGTTCTTTATATCCCCGGAATCGTCTTAACCTATACTAATATATTTTCGATAGCTCGGCTCCTCTAGGTTACGTTTAACGCCTCTATTTGCCCGTCGAAAACTGTCAAACAGCATGCAGTTTTTCAGAAAATAGTTTTCGTCGTTAAATTTACAAAAATCATATCTCCTTCGTTATAAACTCGTTTTAGTCCGTTCTTTCGCCAAAAGTTTCGTTTTTAAAAGTATTTTCTAAATCTCTAGCCCAATGTTACCCGGAAACCCCTGAGTTTTCTGGATTGGTCGATTTGGGACAGTAGGTATATTTATATGTTTGAAATCCATTTCTAGTGTTCCAAACTAGTTTCTAATCCAACCAAACCACTTTCAATCACCACAAATCTAGTCTAATCTTACCATACACCTTCTTAGGGTGTCATGGGTTCCTAAACATCATAAATCAAGTGGATCTAACAAGGATCTAACTATAATCCATTTCTAGAGTTCAAAAGTTAGATATATATATAAATGAGTGGTATAACTAACATATGCATGTAGATCTTGAATGGAAATTATATGATCATCAAAATAACATGAAGAAATTATGGAAAAGAGTTTGAAAACTTTCATAGAAAGATTTATGAGCTTATGGAGATGAAAACTAAGAAACCTTGAGTTTTTATCACAAAACCCTAACAAGGAATGAAAGTAGAGCTTGATTATGTCTTGATCTTGCAAAAGCCATGGATTCTTGATGGAGATCTTGTTTAGGTCGTGGCTAGGGAGGAAGAGAAGAGAAAGAAAGTCTTCTAGTTGATTTGGTATGAAAAATGAGATGAAAAGGTGAGTTTTTGTGTTATATATTATAAGAAAAATTGTACAAGTAACTAATTGTGAAATAATGCATGGACAAGATCCACCATTTAAGGAAATCAAGGGGGGGGGGGGGCTGCATTTGGTGAAAGAAAAGAAAGAAAAATGGTGTAGTGTAAGATAGTTGGTGCATTATTAGTATTAGTATGTATATATGAATAGTTTTAGGAAATACCGGGTACCGAGTTAACTAAAAATAAACCGTGACGAGTTGAAGTAAAATATGATGAAGTTATTTGGGACATAATAAAGTTATAAAAATTGTGAAAATATGTTGGGTATAAATATTGAGTGTTCGGGTGATTATTGTTTAGTTTCTACGAAAACCGTCGTAATTAAATTAGGTGTACGATATAAATTAAATAAATTTCCAAAATATCGGGTAAATTAATAATATAATTTTTATATTATTATTATGAGTATAAAAATGTGTTAGGACTATAGTTGGGATTGTCGGATCAATTATTTAAAATAATAGCTCATAAGATAACGTTTATTAGGTTGATAATCATACGTTTACAAAAATGACGCAACCCACGTATAAATGACAAATTTTCTCCGGAGGTGAATAGTGTTTTATGAATAGTAAAATTTTTAAACGCTTCTCAAAATATCAAACTGACCTAAAAAATGATGAATAGTAAAATGATGAATAGTGATCGATGAATAGTAACCGATGAATAGTAAATGTGAAAGTTCGGGAAAAGACCAGAATTTACGAGTTGTGACAGAAGTATACATAGGTAATCAGGCTATGTATAGTTGAGGACTAATGATGCGATGCTTGATTTAGTCAAAATAATATTACTTTTCTCAAAAGTTTTAGATGGCGTTCAACGCATTCTTATTAAAAATGATATCCTGATATTTCCTTTCAAAGTAATATAAAAATTGTTTCGCGTAATAATAGTAAATATTTGGCGTAATATAGGAAAAATCAGTTTATAGTATGGTAACAAAACGGCTTATTTTAGAAATTTGATAAAAATAATTTCCCCATAAGGTAGTAAATTAGTTTGAAATAAAACTCGTTGAATGGTTTATTGGATACATGGGTAATTACTATGGAATGGTAATAATCTACTAATCCATCAAATACGAAATCGGCCTATTCCCTAAATAAGACAATGGTATAATGTTACGTAACGATTGAAAATTGCATAATTGCAATAGGAGATGGAATAAACGAAGGTTACGATTATCACATAGATAACAAAAGATAGTCATTACATTAGATAGGAAAGTGCTTAATACAACTAGGTTACATCAACGTACTTATGGAAAGTACCAAAAGAAAGTACAACCCTAGAGGGCTCAACTATGGTTTTACAACATGAAATGCCTCCTCCAGTTCCGGTCTCTCAACACCGGGCATTTACTCCTGAAGTGTCCCACTACTCCACATTCACGGCAAATTACCGTGAGTTCCTGATGTTTTGCGAGGGTGGGAGCCTTGCAGTCCTTGGCTTCATGTCCGCCCTTTTGGCAGTTCTTACATTGAGAAGGGCAAGATCCTTTGTGAAGAAACTGACACTTGTTGCACTCGGGTAATTTTCCAATATACCTTTTCTTTTGGCTTGACCCAGCTGCACGGGTCTCCACCACTTGTTGTATCTTAAATGGTTGTTGAGTAGCATTAGTATCCTGATTACCGACCCATTTTCTCTTGTTGTTACTATTGTTTCCTGATGTCTTGTCGCGAATTATGTGTTCCTTTGCTTCGATTGCCATCTGGATAGCTTCAGACATGGCATTGGGTTCCCATGCGATGACCAACATACGAATTTCAGGAGAAAGTCCTCCGACATACCTTTCAAGTCTCTTAATTTCTGGTTCACCAATTGCAGGGTCTAGTCGAGCTAATTCATAAAAATGAGCAGTATACTTGACAACATCATCTCCTACCATGGTAAGGTTTAGTGCTTCCTGTTCTATTTCCCGTAATTCACTTCTTACACAAAAGGCTATACCCATCATCTTTCTTAGTTCCTCCCAAGAGCGTGAGTAAGCATCATCGACTCCTACTATCTTAACATGTGTGGTCCACCATTCCTGGGCAAGATTCTGAAAAGTGCATGTGGCGAACTTAACCTTGTCTTCCTTACGACAGTCGCCACATCGAAATATCGTTTCTATTTCTTCGAACCATTTGAGAAATTCCTTTGTGTCTCCAATTCCGCTAAAGTAGGGGGGATTGCAACCCATAAATTCCACGTGAGTAAGTTCCTTGGTGAAGGTAGTAGCCATGTTCTTGGCAATGACTTGTCCAACAGCAGCTTGCGTCATGCTTGGAGTGGTTTGCTTAAATCTATTTCCATCAAATCATAAAAGTCCATGAGAATCTATAGGTAATAAAAATCATCATATTCATAACTCATGAATATAATACATGAGAGTTTCGGTCTATATGAATCCATATCATAGATAGCACAACCATTCCTCCATAGTAGAGTCAATACTTGGTGATTCCGTTTGTTCATCAATCAAAATACTACAAGTTTCTTCGAACTATGCCACACCTCTCGTGGCTAGGATAATAGCAAAAGCTAGTAAAGATATAAGTCTAGTCTAAAGACTTCCTGTAATCCTTCTAGGTGAAATCAGGTTTATGGCATCATAAGGTCGAGATAGTCCTGAAGTGGTATCTGTAGTTGTGCATCGATCAAGTCCTAGATAGTGTAGGTTCTAAACCATTCTTGAGGAGCCTGTAGATGTTCCTGTTGAGTCCGTAATCTTGGTATTATCCACAAGGCGTTATCTAATTCATGGCAAGTGAAAATGGAAAAGGGAAATGACAATGGTGGTATTCTAAAGGATGAGAATAACATTGATGACAATGCGATCCTAGTGATGAGTTAGGAGATAATGGTGATAATAGTGAATGGGATACTACCCTCTTTCGCGCTATCTCGCGACATCTAAGAGGAAAAGTTGAAGTACGCACTATGGGACGACCAATAGTGTAATAAGTAACCAATGGTGGTGATAGTACCTAAGTAGTAAGCGTCCTACTAGATAAGGAAAGAAAACATGTTATCTCTCTTGTAATAAGCATCCTAATAAGTCCATTAAAATTAAATCTGAATACTCTACCAAACGGCATTCTATGTATAGGTTGATAGGAAAACCTTATTCCTATAACAAATCAATAGTGCTAACGGTGGTATACGTGTAACTGGTGGTATAATGGTAGTGGAAGATGACAAGGCATCTTCAATGTCGGAATCCGATGAAAGGATAACAGCGTGGGTATCTGAAGACATGTCACTTGTGAACCAGGTCAATATAACCATATATATATATATATATATGATTATGGGTATGAATAACTCGTACAGTGTGTGCGTAAAGTAACATGTATAGTGAATATGCACCTATGATGAAATGATGAGATGCTATGATGATGTGGTTATAGTCTAGGGTCCAAGATACATCCTAGTTCGCTATAACCTTAGCTCTGGTACCAATCTGTCACACCCCCAAAATACCTGAATGGCAGCGGAATGGAATACCTGGGGGTGACTGTCATAGCACCATAGTTACAGTTATATTGAACGACCTAAAGTGTCGTTTAGAAAATACAGCGTTTGATCATTAAAACATTCAGAGTTTACAAAACATAGGTCCCAAAAGATATTGCTATTTTAGTTAAGATAAGTTCAACAAGATCAAACGTTCATAGGTGTAGAAAAATATAGTCAGACGCGTCGTCTCCACGACTCCATGAAGGTCCAAATGCATGCATCATAAGCTACCTTAATAACCTGAAAATACATGCTAAAGTGTCAACACGAGGTTGGTGAGTTCATAGATTTAAAGAACAAATAGATATGGTAAAACATTTGAAGAGAAGAATTTCCCACTAAAATCATCGTAAGTCAGTATTAAAGCCAATACAAAGACATCATAATTCAGTAATAAGAAATCCGAAATAAGAAATCAGACATAAGAAATCCAGAACAAGAACTCAGAATTTAGAAATCCGAAATAAGAAATCAGACATAAGAAATCCAGAATAAGAACTCAGAATTTAGAAATCCGAAATAAGAAATCAGACATAAGAAATCCGGTATAAGAACTCAGAATTTAGAAATCTGAAATAAGAAATCAGACATAAGAAATCCGAAACAAGATTTATAAAAACCATCAGTATTTAACTTTAATTTTATGTACCATAGCCCAAGTATAAAGAAATAAGTTTTTCAGTCATAAACCTACATTGTCTCTTAAGCTCATGAAACCGAAGCTAGACGTTACTTGGCCCCAAATGAGTGTTTACCAGACACTCTAATAATAAAGACATGAAATGCATCTGTAATACTGTTGGAGCAACCCAAACACAGATGGAGGAGTCATCCTCAATAGATCTATTCACTCACTCTCGCTTGGAACTTAATTAACGGTCCATGAGAATAAAGGGGACTTGTCAAGACGTGGTAATAAGGAAACTTAAGCAATGTAAGGAATTTAATACTTGGCATTGTACAAAAATAATAAAAGCATCGTATTCTCCTTCAGAAATAATTCAAATCGTATAAAAGTATAAATCAAGTATTTAAGCATGTATCTCCCCCAAAGAGTTTATGAAGTAATTAAACAAGTAAAAGTGGGGCTATGACTCACCTCGAAATGATAGTACAAAGTGATGGAATGATCGGGACAACAAGGCGCGAACACTAGCCGCAACCTAAATGAATGAATGTGATCTAACTTAGATCAAGTCGAAATGAAATGAATGCACATGCACATGATACTCATACCACTCGTAATTTGGAAATACTAGTTATCGTCATAGTAAAATAGTTTTCATACTTAGGAAAATATATCCATATATAGGAGTATATAACTTGTCATATTAACTCGTACGAAAAAGTTAGCGTTATAATCCTTGTATCAAAACCTTAGAATGACGTCGTCATGTCGTATAAATTTTCCCCTCGGGTCGTACGTATTCATTTGTTAAGAAAATAGTCATTAGTAACGTTGCTAGAAAACATACCATTTAATACGTACGTTATTATTTTTATTTGTGACTATATATATATATATATATATATAGTTTTGACAATGTTAAAACGGGTATAACTCGGTCGTTTTAGGCTCGTTTTCCTTGTTCTTTATGTCCACGGATTCGTCTTTGTGTATGCTAGTATATTTTTGATAACTCGGCTCCTTTAAGTTACGTTTAATACCTCTTTTTACCCGTCGTATTCTGCCAAACAGCAAGCAGTTTTTGGAAAAGTAGTTTTCGTCGTTAAATTTGCAAAAATCATATCTCCTTCGTTATAAACTCGTTTTGATCCGTTCTTTCGCCCAAAGTTTCTTTTTTGAATGTATTTTCTAAATCTTTGGTCAAAACTTAGTCACCATCTACTGATTTTCCCACGAAATTAAAATAGGGACAGTAGGTATATCAAAAGTTTCAAAAACCATTTTCAAGTCTCCAAACTAGTTCCATCCTCCATCAAACCACTTTCAAACACCACAAAGCTAGTCTAAACCTACCATACACCTTCTTAAGTTGTCATGGGTCCTTAAACATCATCAATCCACTAGGTCTAACAAGGGTTTCTTATATGTCCATTTCTAGGGCTTGAAAGTTATATATGTACAAAAATGGAGTGGTATAAGTTAATGCATGTATGAGATCTTGTAAGAAAATTATATAAACATAATAATAACTTGTAAAAATCATAAAAATGAGTTTGTTTACTTACTTGATGATTTAGAGAGTTTAGATGATGCAAAACCTACTAATCCTTGAGTTTTTATTTCAAAACTCTAACAAGGATGATTATATAAACTAGTTTATGACAAGATCTTGTAAAATTTATACTCCTTGCTCCTTGAACACCTTAGTTCGATCCACACTCAAGAGAAAATGAAGAGAAAAGTTTACTTGCCTTTTAAAAAATGATTTTGTAACTAAAAAATGGATGAAAAGTTTCTTATATACTTGGAGACAAAAGTTTGGTGAGTAATTAAGAGTGTTGGTGAGGTTTGAAAGCATGAAGACCTTAGGGGGGGGGGGGGGGGTGGCCGGTCCTAAAGGAGGAAAATGGGGGGGGGGGGGGGGTTGTCTTGGGATTAATTAGGAAAATTAGTATTAGTAGTAAAGTGTAGTTAGGTTAGGTTTAGGTTTAAGGTTTAATCGGGTACCGGGTTTGTTAGAAATAAATTTTATCGAAGTTATTCGGGACGTAATAAAGTCGTAAAAATTGTAAAAATATGTCGGGCACAAGTACGGAGAGTTTGGGTGATTATTGTTTAATTTTGGTGAAAACCGTCGTTATTAAGTTAAACGTACGATACGTAATAAATAAATTTCCAAAATACCGGGTAAATTAATATTACAATTTTTATATTATAGAAATGAGTATACAAATATATTGGGACAATAGTCGGGAGTGTCGGACATGTTAGACACATTTATAGTTCGCGTATTAGTGTTTATTTAAAAATAAACGTACGTAAATCGTTAATTGTACCAAAAGTATAAATTTAATTATCCTACGAGTGGAATAGTACGCAAGTGCCCTAATGATGATGTGCAGACTATTTCTAGTCCGTATGAAATGTCCCTGATAAAAATGCATGAATTCGCTCCTGAACCAATACGGTTACGCGAATTTGAACACTCGTAAACTAAATTTACGATGACATGAATAATGCACGTGAATAGTGGTTTTCTCTCGGAAATGAATAGTGTCAAGTGAATAGTAAAATTTCTGAATGTGTCTCGGAATGTCAAATTGACCTCAAAAATGATGAATAGTAAACGATGAATAGTAATTTGTGAATAGTAGAATGTCGAAGTTTGGAAAATGACCGGAAATTACGAGTTGTGACACATGGGTTGCCTCCCAAGAAGCGCTTTTCTTTATTTACGAGTCTTGTAGCTAGACTTAAGGTCATGGGTTACTACGTGATACGGGTGAGTTCCTCATTGAGGACATATTTGGGATCAAACTTAGGTTTCAACTTCCTATCGGTTTCCTTAGTATGGTATGACCTTTCAAACATTTCTCCATTCGGATCATACAAAGTCATTCTCATATGCCATGATCCGTCACTGTCTTTAGGTGGCTTGTCCCATCTCCATTTACACTTGTGTCCCTCTCTTTTCCACTTATTCATCTCTATATTAATAGGCATTACACTCAAGTACTCAATCATCTTCCTAAAGACTAAGGGGTCCTCAAAGGGATCTAGCTCTTCATCTCTAGCTATGAGTTGTTCTACCGAATGTGTCTTTTCAATGAAATCTTTCTCTAGATAAAATGGGCATTGAGGTCCTATGAAGTTCCTTTCTATCCAAGGTCCATATCTAGACGGTCTCCTATTCATCTCTACCCAATGCGGTGTCGGTTCATCATCACAATCATAACTATGCTTCTTTACATCATACACCGACCAAGTTTCTCCTTCACCAACCGCTATCTTGGACTCCTTACAATCTATCATGGCGCTAGCGGTTGCTAAAAATCCTCTTCCTACCAATAATGGGCATGTAGTGTCACTAACCATGTCTAGGAAGTGAAAATCCGCTAATATAGTTAACTTTCCTACGTGAACAACTAAATCCTTAATCATTCCAACCGGGTGGGCAATACTCCCATCCGCTAGCCCTATCAATACCTCCGTTTCCTCTAACTTTCCTAGCTTAAGAGCGGTGAATAAGGATAAGGGAATGAAGTTGAGGCTTGACCCTAAATCGGCTAGTGTGTCGAAAGCTTCGGATCTTCCTATCTTGCAAGGCAAAACAAATATACCCGGATCATCAAGCTCTTTAGCCAACTTGTTTTGAACGAAGGCGGTCCCATTTTTACCTAGTTTAAACTTTTCATATTTTTCTAGGAGGGCACTATAGTAAGGAGCACGTGCTAAGACATCAATGACGGGGCATTCAAGGTGAAGTTCTTTAAATTCATCGTCAAGGTCTTGTGTAGGAGGTGTTTCAACTATACTTTTGACCGGTTCTATATCGGGTGTTTTACTTGATTGGTCCTTTTGGAGGATTTGGTTTTGTTTGAAACACGTGCTCGTTGATTTAACCGAGTATTATTGTGGACACGAAATGGGTGACGAAACTGAAGATATGGAATTAACATTTAGTTTTGGATTCTTGACCGTGTCGCTTGGGAGTGCTCCCATTTCTCGGTCATTGAGAACTTTCAACAATGCGTAAATTTTAGTGGTCATCTCGCTTTGCTTTTGTTTGAAATCGGCTTCAAACTTAGATATGCGAGCTTCTTGAGATGCCATGAACTTTGACATCAACCCTTCAAGATTTGTTGGTACTACCATAATTGTTAGAAGGATTGTTTTTGAAAGTACGGTTGGAGGGTGGACCGTTTGGTTGGTAACGATTAGGCGGATTGGAAGAATTGGGTTGATTTTGTTTCCACCTAAGGTTTGGGTGATTTTTCCAAGAGGGGTTGTATGAATCACCATAAGAGTTTGGCTAGGGCTTGAAAGTGTACCACTTATCTCCCGCTTCGTCGATACGCGTGGATGCGTAGTCTGCAAAAGCTGTTCCAGGGAGTTCCACACAATCACGAGTGTCGTGGGGGCCACTACATAATTCGCATGAAGTAGTGATTTTGTTCACTTAGCTTGAAGGCTTAGGAGCTTCATAAGATTTCATGAGAAACTTGACTTGGTCCTCAAGTTCCATGATCCTACGGTCGGGAGTGCTAGAGTTGTTTGAAGGCAAAGATATTGCCTTGACCATTTTGTTCAAATCACGGGGATCATTCCAACTTTCGTTGTCATAGAGAGCAAGATCTTGTATGAGTTCCCATGATTGTTCCGCACTTAGATCACGTAGCTTACCACCGGCCAATTGGTCAATGGCTCGCCTCGTGGAGAGATCGATATGGTCATAAAAGATTTGGACTTGGAGCCAAAGATCTATGCCCTGATGAGGGACTTTTTGGAGTAAGTCCTTGAAACGAGTCCATGCTTCATAAAGAGATTCATTTTGATGTTGTTGGAACATCAAGATGTCATTTCTAAGCTTAGTAGTTCTCCCCGGTGGGAAAAATTGAGCAAGGAAACGAGTGGTGAGATCATCCCATGTGGTGATGGATCCCGCGGGTAAACGCTCAAGCCATTGACTAGCTTGATCCCGTAGAGAGAATTGGAATAGGCGTAATCGGGTTGTCTCTCTAGTTTCAACACCTAGGTCTATGGAATCTACGATTTTTAGGAAGTCCTTAAGATGTTGGTTTGGATCTTCGGAACGAAGTCCATGGAATGAACATCCGCTTTGCACCAACCAGATGGTGTCGGATCGCAAGGGGGTCACATTGGCTCCGGTGAGCTCAATGGTGTTTCGGTAGCCTTGGTGGCTAGGTCGGGAACATTCTCCTAAGGTTCGGGGCCTAAGGGGTTCAAGTGGTGGGTTTTGTTGTGGTGGGATGACGGGTTCAAAGATGTTCCCATCGTCCATGATGTCGGGTGGAAAAGAGTTATGAACAAAAACACAAAGAAATAAGTTAGACTAAAGAGAACCTAAAAATAAAAATAAAATCTTACTAGAAAGGAATCTAGCAAGTAGACCTAATAAAAATATATTCTAACCTAGACAATAACTATTCCCCGGGCTGCGGCGCCAAAAACTTGATGCGTGGGATTGCACCAGGCTTTACCTCTCGAGGCATCTCGAGAAGCTTACAACCCCCACCAGGCAGTGTACCTGATCGTTGTAGTATAGTATAGTGACAAGCACCGGGTGATTGATCGTTCAACTCAGAAATAATGTCGTTAGGATTGAAAATTAATCTTACTAGGTCTAAAGGTGAAGGATGATTCTTTTTGTATTTTTATATTTTTTAGAAAGCAAATAAAAATCTCGGGTTTGAAGGATTTGGGCGGAATTAGTTGCTAGTCAACTAACCCAATACTAAGATGCAATCAAAATAAAATACTAGAAATGATAATAAACTAATTAACTAAGGTTGTGAGCAATAAGTGGAGAAAATGTGTTTACTTAAATTTCACTACTCCCTAGATATCTTTTACACGTTAATTACTTGTTATAGTTGCGTGGATGACGGATTGTATTCCTTAATACCATTCATGGGGTGGCGCACTTAATTCCCCAATCCTATGAGCTCTTATCTCCTCCTAATCCATGCCCAGCACAACCATAGGGATTGTAAACAGTGGCTCATGCATTAAATACAACCAATAAAAGCTAGTGCACATCAGTTCATGTTTCCTAAGAGGTTCAGGCATGTTACCAATTGGAGATTTGCCAGTTTTCTTAAGCCTAACATCGAATTCATTCATCCAATACAACCATAAACAAGTAATCAACACATAATTAACATCTAGGTTTCATTAGATCCAAGCAAACACAAGATAGATCTAGCCTAGCATGATGGAATTAAGACAAGAACAAGATATAGACAACCAACACATAGACATATTGATTGAATTAAGAGAATACTTATCTCAATTACACATGAAAGGTATCAAGGGCTTAGAACCCTTGAAAAACCTGTAAAATTCGTATCAAGTTCGTACTTAGGGTTTCTCCAAAACTTCTCACTTTTTAATGTGAAAATTAGAAAACTATATATAGGAAATAGGGTCTGACGGCGTCAAGACAAAATCGGTGACGCCGTCATCTCGCCGCTAAAATACTCCTCGGACTGCCTTGATCCAGATCTGACGCCCTCAAATGTTATGTGTTTCCAGGCCGTCATGCATTTTCCTCTTGACGCCCTACCATGTGACGCCGTCAAATATGTATTGGGCCGTCATGGAAATTACTCTTGACGCCGTCAAGATTTTCTTCTTGACGCCGTCACCTACTGTTCCCAGCAAGGAAAATTAAGACTTTGGCGTTTTCTTCACTTATATGCTCCAAAAACATCTGAATTGCTTCCTTTTCCAGATTTCTCTTCCAAAGTACCTAAAATCACAAAAGGAACGATTTAGGGCTATATTTGATCAAATAAATTCAATTCCGGGCTTAAATGACCCCCTAAAAGTGGTTCATTTTTCGCCTCATCAAGAGGAAACAAAAGAAATTGTTTTTATCTTGGGCTTGTGACCTAAGGGTTCTTTGGTTAAGATGTCCTATTATATTATCTAATGGATGTGATCTAGATTCTTTAATATTAACAGTTTCGTTATTTTCTAAGTGAATGTCTTCATTATCATTTCCTATGGGTTTTGTTTTACTAACCTCAATAGCTTCATCTTCGACTAAATCATCATCTTCTAAAGGTAATGTTTTAGGAGGTGGTGGTGTTTCATCAAATGTTACATTTAGTGATTCCTCTACTTTCATGGAGTGTTTGTTAAGTATTATATATGCTTTGCTATTTTGTGAGTATCCTAAAAATATTCCTTCATATGATTTTGGATCAAACTTAGTGAGGTAATTCTTAGTGTTTATAATATAACATTTACTTCCAAACACCCTAAAGTAGCTTAAGTTTGGTTTTCTACCTCTTAATAACTCACAAGGAGTTTTTTCTAGAATTCTCCTAATTGATACCCTATTTAAAATATAAGTTGATGTATCTACGGCGTGGCACCAAAATTTTTGTGGGATGGATTGTTCATTTAACATAGTTCTACTCATTTCTTGTAGTGACCTATTTTTTCTTTCTACTACGCCATTTGATTGAGGAGTACGAGGAGCGGAGAAATTGTGAGATGTTCCATTTAACTCACCATATTTTCCGAATTGTACTTCGTTATCAAATTCCCTACCATGATCCGTCCTAATGGCAACTATTGAGCATCCTAATTTATTTTGAATCATTTTACTAAATATTTCGAATTTTTCAAAGGCTTGGGTTTTGTCACTTAAAAACCTAGTCCACGTGTATCGTGAGTAGTCATCTACTATTACTAAGGTATATTTGTTTCCTCCATAGCTCCGCACAGCGGATGGACCAAAAAGATCCATATGTAATAATTCTAGGCACCTAGTAGTGGATACTATATTTTTAGCTTTGTGACTAGCATGAGCTTGTTTTCCAATTTTACATGCATCACAAAAATGCTTTTCATATTTTAGATTAGGCAAATTTCTAACCAATTCCTTAGAGGCCAAAAATTGTATTTGTTGCATGTTAGCATGTCCTAATCTCCTATGCCACAATGTAGAGTTTTCATCTAGGGTCGTTAGGCATATCCTATCCTCAGGCTTGTTTCCTAATTTCATAACATATATACCACCTTTCCTAATTCCTCTACCTATAATTTTTCAATTCTTGACTATTTCGCTATCCTCTTCGGTAAATGTGACTCTACATTTATTATCACGTATTTGTCCTACACTAAGCAAGTTATATGTTAACTTATCTACATGCTCTACATTTTCAATAGTAAGTGAGTCTTTAGAAATCGTACCTTTGCCAATGATTTTTCCACGTAAGTCACTACCGAAAATAACGTTACCTCCATTGTATGCCTTATATATAGAGAATAGCTTGCGGTTCCCCGTCATGTGCCTCGAACATCCGCTATCTTTGATCCATTCGTCAGGTTCCAAGTGAATTCCTAAACATATTTCGTTGGTTTATTTTGCCATAAAACACTTTTCGTCTCTTGGCTTTTCAACTTCTTCTTTGTCACTGTCACTCCATGTTCCACTAACAAAAGCGCCTTGATTTTCATAACCCGGTGGCTTTAGACATTCGCCAATGAGATGATTTAGACTTCCACATCTAAAGCACTTTCTTTTCCCGTAGTTGTCACTTCTATTTCTTTGGAATGCTTTTCTTTCGTCTTGTGATGATCTAGTGAATCTTCCTCGTCTCTTGAAGAATTTCTTGAATTCTCTTACGGCCATTTCATATTCTTCGTCTTCACTTTCATCACTTGAATCATCATCATCACTAGGTTCTTTTTTGGCTTTTAGAGCAATGAATTTGGTTTGTTCTTTCTTGACTTTGACCGTTTCTGAATCTCTTCTTATGATTTCTTCATGAACCTTAGCTCGCCATTTTGGATGCAATGCCCTAAGAAATTTCCTAACACAATTTTTACTTGAAAATGTCTCATCAAGTGCTTTTAAACTTGTGATAATAGTGTTAAACTTAGTGAAAGCATTATCAAATGATTCCTCTTCCGGAATCGTAAATTGTTCATATTGTTGTACAAGAAGATCTATTTTATTATCTTTGACTTGGCTATTACCTTGGTGAGTGATTAGTAAAGAATCCCAAATTTCTTTGGCGGTTTTACACATAAAAATTCTTTCATACTCTTTGCGTGGTAACGCATTATAAATAACCATTTTAGCCTCATTATTTTTTGCTAATTTCTTTTTGAAATCATCATTTTGTTCTTCGAAAGATACAATTTCATTCATTTTAGTTTCAACATTATAATGAATAGGGGGAAAATCACCAAAGGTAATAATATGCCAAAGATCAAGATCTTTTGATTTCACATACGTTTCGAATCTATTTTTCCAATATAAAAATCCATCACTTTCAAATAGTGGTGGTCTTTGCATAGATTGCCCTTCTAAATATTTTTCAGATTCCATAGATCGTTACAAGTTTTAAAATACAATATATTTTAAAAATCTTGCTAGACGTGGCTCTGATACCAATTGTGGAAAACTAGAAGGGGGGTTGAATAGTTTTACGTCTTTTTAATTCGTTGTAAACGATACTGTTCTGGAGCGTGGCCGGTCCCCTTAATTAATGGCCGGTCCCCTTAATGATTAAGGGGGCCGCCTAAGGAATTAAGGGGGCCGCCCCTTCAGAACGTTGGTTTTTCTTGCCTTTTAGTGGGGAATATTTTTCTGGATAAAATTTCCCATTTTCGGTTAGAAATTCGAAATCATATATTTATAATGAATTAAACATATTCTTTTAATTCCAAAAGTAATTTTGTAAAAGATATAAGATGTTTAAAACATTTTATAAAAAATTCTAGTGATTAGAAAAATTTCCTTTGATCATGAAATGCAATAAACTCTTTGTTTATTCATACCTTAAGTGATATGGAAGCAAAGACAAATATTAAGCACTAAAAACTTGTTTACGTCATAAGTTTTAGATTAATGATTTTATGCTTTGCAATTATCAAAACATAGAGACATTGTTAATATGCTAACAATGTTTTAAGACATTATTTATGTCAACAGTATGAAGATATCATCTGAGTAGCTGAGAGTTACTGAAGATATCATCTGTTGCTGATAAAGAGTACTTTTATACATAAGTCAGATAGAAGATAAAGATACAATCTTTCCATGAAGAAAAAGATGTTGAAGTTAAAGAATCACAAAGGAACTTGAAATCAAGCAAGTAGAATTCAAGTTAGGGTAGGATTATTGGGATATAAAAGGCAAAGTACTTCTAAAGCTCAAAGTACTGCCTATGCTGAAAAGTCAAAGTACTGCTTGAAGATTAAAGTACTACTCGTGCATGAAGAAAGTCAAAGTACTTCTATTGATAAAGGACTGTTATGCAAAATTGTTAAAGGACTATTATGTAAAGTTATTAGAATATTCTAGAATTAGTTAAGATTAGAATTAGTTTACTTGTCATTCAAGTATTGTAAACCGACTTAAGGTTTTCCTTATGCCTATAAAAGGAGCCTTAGGATGGTATTAGACGTACAAATATTAGACGATTATTAGAGAATACGATATCTAGTTGCAAAAACAATATTAGAAAGTTATAGGGTTGTTAGTGAATATGTATTGTAAAGCAGGGTCAAAGGTTGGTTTTAATATAATCATTGAAGTTCTTCTTAGCTTTGTTGAAGTAGATTCCGCATACATTAACAAAGTTATATTAGTGTTTCATTGTTAGTAGTTTTGGAGTTATTCTAGATGGCTAGACCATTACAAGTTACATGGTTAAATTTGGTAAGAGTATATATCGATCCAACACAGAGAGAGGCCTATTATGATAGGATGGCTCGATTCAAGTTTGATGACAATGTAGATGTGATGGCTAAGTATGGTGGACCATCAACGAGAGAGAACATAGACTAGATCATTTGTAGTAGTGTGGTGTCGTGATAGTAGTTTGCCTTATACGTACTAAACTGATAGTGTCAGTTAGTAGATTTTATCAGAAACTTGTACTTGTTTTGCATATCTTGTAAAACTTATGTCATGTATTATATCTATGATGTATTTGGGTAATGTACTTGTTAATGATATTGAATGTATACTATATTATGATGTTCTTGTGGCTTTATTGTCTTGTGATGTGATTCTGTTATGATTGATCAAATACTTACATGTTGTACATTTGTATTGGTTGATAGCATTATGGCACCTAGGACTATGACTAAGGTTGTGATCCAGCAGAATAATAATGAAGGAATTGTAGCAACACTTGTCGGGTAAGCAGATGTTGGTCCCTAGAATGTTGGACAAGCGGGAGTTCAAGCTGTTAACCATTTCTGCACTTATAAGAATTTCTTAGACTATAAGCCCACTAGCTTTAATGGAACTGAGGGAGTTGTTGGTCTAACTCAATTGTTTGAGAAGGTGGAGTCTGTGTTTCAGAAGATTGCAAGGTGAAGTATGCAACAGGTATATTGATGGAACATGCCTTGTCTTGGTGGACTGCTTTTACTCAAGAGAAAGGTCTGGAGAATGCTTTTAATCTTTCGTGGGATGATTTTAAGAAGGAGATGGTCAAGAGCTATTGTTCTAGTAGTGATTTGAGGAAGCTAGATACCGAGTTTTATCATTTGGCTTTGAAAGAAACCGATCTTATTGTTTATGTGCGCCGTTTCTAGGAGTCGAAAGTGTTTTGTGCTCGTATGGTGCCAGATAATGAGAAGTTATTGGAGAAGTTTATTGATGGATTACTTGCTAGCATCAAGAGACATGTGATGTCGTACAACTCAGAGACTTTAGATGATGCTATTAGTATGGCTGAGCGCCTTATGGAACAAGTGGTTAAGCATGGTGCCATCCCAAGAGGTAACTACTTTGACAATAAGAGAAAGTGGGAGGACCATCAGAGGAAAAGCAACTACAACAACTTCAAAAACTACAACAACAACAACCAGTACCGTAATAACAATCACCATCACCAATAGAATAGAAGGATAGAGACTGTTAAAGTTTTTGTGGCCACGGCAGCACAAGCAAGGAGATATGCTGGGTAGCAACCGCTTTATGGCAAGTGTCATCAGCATCATGCTGGGCCGTGTGCAGTTAAGTGCTTGAACTGTCAGAAGGTTGGACATGTTACTAAGAATTGTAGGGGTAGAACTGTTGCTACTAGGGTGAATGCTCAGCCAGTCGTAACATTTTATGGATGTGGAGGGCATGGACATTTTAGGAATCAGTGCCCAAAGAATGTCGGCCAAGGAAATTTAGGTCCCCATGCTAGGGCGTATGTGATGGGAAGTGGAGAGCAAAAATAGAATCTGAATGTAGTCACTGATACATTTCTTCTCAAAAACCTTCGCGTTAAAGTTTTATTTGATTCGGGTGCCGATATGAGTTTCGTATCTTCTAAGATTTCACAGCTACTTAGGCTTACCCCAACCCTTCTAGATACCAGTAATATCATCGAGCTAGCTAATGGCAACTTAATTGACAGCTGTACCATAATACATGGCTGTACCCTAAACCTTTTAGATCATCCGTTTAATATCGACCTTTTGCCGATTGAGCTTGGGAGTTCGATGTAGTAGTTGGAATGGATTGGTTATCTAAGAACCAAGTAAGTATTGTTTGTGGAGAGTGCGTTGTTCACATTCCTCTCAATGGTGAGATTTTGATTATTCGAGGAGATCGTAGTTGAACCCGTTTGAACATCATATCGTGTATCAAGACCTTAAAGTACATCGAGAAAGGATGTCATGCTTTCCTACCACACGTCGCTAAGAAGGAGTCGAGAGAGAAGTGACTCGAGGATGTTCCTATAGTGAGTGATTTTCCTGAAGTATTTCCTAAGGATTTTCCAGGCCTTCCACCGGTTCAACAAGTAGAATTTCGTATCAACTTAGTTCTGAGAGCTACAATTGTAGCGCGTGCACCGTACCGATTAGCTCCGTCATAAATGGAAGTATTATATAAGCAATTTCAAGAGTTGTTGGATAAAGGGTTTGTCCGACCTAGTTCATCGCCTTGGGGAGCTCCAGTGTTATTCGTAAAGAAGAAAGATGGATCTTTCAGAATGTCCATTGACTACCGTGAGCTGAACAAGTTGAAAGTGTAGAACCGCTACCCATTACCGAGAATCGATGACTTGTTTGAACAACTTCAGGGATCAGATTTCTACTCTAATATAGACTTGTGTTTAGGCTACCATCACCTCAGAGTTCGGGAAGAGGATATTCCAAAGATCACATTCAGGACCCATTATGGTCATTATGAGTTTCAAGTGACGTCATTTGGTTTGACAAACGCACCTGCTGTATTCATGGATCTCATGAACCGAGTGTGTAAGCCGTATTTGGATAAGTTCGTGATATTTTTCATCGATGACATTTTGATCTACTCAAAGAGTGAGGAGGAACACAAGTAGCATCTAGCGATGATTCTTAAGTTACTCAAGGATGAGCAGTTGTATGCAAAGTTCTCTAAGTGTGAATTTTAGATTCGTAACTTACAATTTTTGGGTCATGTGATTGACAGTAAGGGATTTCATTTGGATCATGTAAAGATTTAGGCTATCGAGAAATGGGCAATGCCTGTTAATACCATAGAAATTCATCAATTTTTGGGATTGGCTGGTGATTACTAGAGATTCATTGACGGATTCTCCAAGATAGATAAACCGTTAACTACTTTGACACAAAAGGACAAGAAGTATGAGTAGGGAAAAGAGTTGACCACTTTTATTAAAACATGACTTGTGAAACTGCTATCAATGCAAGTTGACTAAAGAATTTGGACCAGTTAAAAAATAGTGATCTAACAGCTTCAAGATAGATTCGAACAACACAAAAAATACAGTTTTGACAATATAACACCACAATAAACCAACCAAAAACTAAAACTAGGCTCTGATGCCACTTACAGGATCATGTTTTTGATTGATTATTGTGATTTGGGAGGTCGGGTTTGGTGGAAATAGATGAAACCCATGGTTAGTGAGATAGAGTGGATAGAGAATGGAAAAACTTTATGCTTATTGATAATGAAAAGTAAAATACACAAATGAGTCTCACCCTCCTAGTGAAGTCTAGGAGGGTATTTATAGCCAAACACAATCTAAAGTATTACACTATTACATAATAAGTCCTTATGTTTTGGCAAAATAGGATAACTACTGTAACCTCGTAATGTTGTCACATTTAACTGTAGTGATCCCAACAAGGTAGGAGAAGCTCAGCTTATTGGTCTGGCTTTAGTCTGGGAGATGGCTGAAAACATTGCCCAGATTAAGGACAGACTGAAAGTCGCTCGTGACCGATAGAAGAGTTACGCGGATGTGAGGCGTAAACCCTAGGAGTTTCAGATAAGGGATAGAGTTATGTTGAAAGTGTCCCCATGGAAAAGTGTGCTCAGATTTGGTAAGACAGGAAAGCTAAACCCCCGATATATTGGACCGTTCAAAATTTTGGGCAGGATTGGTCCCCGTGGCTTATAAGCTAGACTTACCGCTAGAACTCAGCTGAATTCAGCCCACTTTCCATGTGTCGAATTTGAAGAAGTTTTTGTCCGATGAGAACACAGTAATTCCGCTTGATGAGATTCAGATTGATGAGCAATTACATTTTGTACAAGAGCCCATTGAGATTAAGGACCGTGAGGTCAAGCGATTGAAGAAGAGTCGTATTCCTCTTGAGAAAGTTCGCTGGAATTCCAAGAGAGGACCAGAGTTCACCTTGGAGTGTGAGGATGAGTTTAAACGCAAGTACCCAAACCTTTTCAAAATCGGGACTGATTACCTAAACCGAAATCCAGGACGGATTTCCAAATATGATGTATGTGGAAAACTAGAAGGGGGTTGAATAGTTTTACGTATTTTTAATTATTTTTGAAAACGTTTGTTTGCTACTTAAACTTAGATTCGATCTTTATGTGAATTCATCTTTTGCACAATATAAACAATTATATGTCAGTAAATAAAGACAATGCAAGTAAAGTAATGTGAGTAAAGAGATGGAAACATCTAACTGATGTGCGTTTTATTAGTACAAGTTTTAACATTTATAAACATGAATTATCCGATTATTATCTAGCACATACGAGCAAGTTTACTCGTCCGGTGTAATAAAGGTGGGTAAGTCAAGATCGTCCCAAGGGATTTGGTGGTTTTAGTAATAAGAAAAACGTTTGTTAAATAAGGGTTGTCAATCCAAATTTATATAAAATCTTAATTTAAAAGAAACTCAATAAAAACTAAACATATACTTGTGTATAATTCCTTGATTGGTGATTAGGAGTATCGTAACAATTTGAGTACGAAGTTTGGTGTAAAACTTGTTATGATGCGCAACTAACAATGAGTAGTTATACAATTTATGATGTATGTCATGTTTTCACAACTACTAAGAATTCCATAACCTAAATGACTCCTTTCGGACATATCAAATTAGTATGACAATCCTATAAACACATGGTTGTTTAGAAAATCAATTCTTTTCTTATGAATTCCTACGAATCCTTTCGGTCATTTTTCGTGATGAAATCGTCTCAAATCTATTTTAATAAGTAAATAGAATGGTTATCAAGCATCCTATTCCATACTAATCTGGTGCATTAATATTTTGGAATAAAAACAAGTTGAAAATCCTTTCGGACCTATTTTTCAAGAAATTGTTTTTACCGACAAATTAAGCAAGAAAAGATGTCATATCAACAAACTCATAAAAATAGATATGTTTTCATGCATCACCTTTTTCATAAAATAATACTCCATTAACCAATCACATCATATACACAAGCATATCACAAATTACTCAATAGCAATCATAATTAAACACAACTAAATAAGAAAACTTTCATAAAACTTAAAGTAACAATTGTTCATTATAAGTATCAAGGTGTACCTAGTCTTGAAAATTACAATGAGTAAACTTGTGGAACTATAGCAACCACACTCTTCCAATTGCTCACCAATGTAAGTAAACAACTCTACACTCGAACCAATGCTTGAGACTTTAACTCAACACGTTCTGGACGTTTTTACAACACTTAGTAAACTTTCAGGCCATATAAGATAAGCTAACAAGATTTGGTGTAATACTAAGTTAGATAATGGTGGTACCAGTATCTTTAGGCACTAAGTGCTCATTATATAGCTTAATGACACTTATGCTTCAAGTAAAAACGTCCCTTCTCAGTAAATAAGCAGAAATGATCAGCCACAAATGATTATGGGGAGTAAATTCGCCAATTAATGCAAAACTTGTAACTTCAGTTATCACCATCCGATCGGTTTCTTGCCATCCGATCGGATGGTCAATTCTGGCACATTTCCAGCCGATCCGGTTGCGGGTTGCAACCGATCGGTTGGATTTAGTCTGAACATGTTTTCATGTCTTTTCTTCGTCGTTTTACGTTGCATGCAATATTTTTTTTCGTGGCATGACTTTGTCCATTAGAACTTGATATTTCCTTGATAATTTCGTGTAGTAAACTTGTCTTTATCAAATCCTTTTGTTCGTGCAACGTTTCTTTCTTCCTTGATCCTCTTGAAACTCTCCAAAAATGCATGTCCACTTCATTTCTTCATCTTTTAATCATTTTTACGTGCTTTTGGCTATATTTGCATGTATAAACACTTTTCAACGATTAAGTAACAAATATATACAAATACGACCAATTTCCACTCATAAATCAAACAATAATGCGACTAAAAATATGTTAATTTTGAACGTTATCAAATCCACCACACTTGAGCTTTGCTCGCCCTCGAGCAAGTCTTAATCAAAAGAAAATTGAATTCAATGGTAATAGTGCAAATATCTTATTTGAAGTCAATCAAGTAAATAAAGAGCTTGATAACAATTCTAAGCACCTCACGAATATAATTTGAAATTCACTCGTCACTCAATATGTGTAATGATTAATAGATCACTCATTGCACAATCATGATTTATGTTTCTTACCATAGGCTTGTACAAGTATCAAAACAATTGAATAATTCATCAAAGAGGTCTTTTATTCGGGTTGTAATGTTTAGGCTAAGGGTTTTATAAACTTTCATGTAAAATAATTACACTAAGTCAAAAAGGTAAGGATAAGGCATGGGAATATTTATGAAATTGGTTTTAAAAGAAAAATAAAATCAAAGTCTAAGTCCCATAGTTGCTAATCTCAAATAATCCACAAACCCAAAAATGATAATAGTTACCATCTTCTCCTCTTCGAACTCCACATGTTGATATATCGCTTCACCATAAAATATTCTTCAAACTTAGCACGTCGGCTAACAACATATCTCATGACTTTCTTTATTCATAACAATATAACATAATTGGCTACATTTGTCACCTTATAATTGCGATGATTTTTTTTATTTTTTTTATTTTTTTTATTTTTTATTTTTTTTCATAGCAACCTCCCCCACACTTCGCATAAGCATACACCACAAAAAATACAAATAAAAAGTATGCATCCTTCATCTTTGTTGGAATGACAAACACATAAATTGTGAAGTGTGGCTAACTAATAATCATCAAAAACTAACCAACAACCAAGCAACTAGCAATCCACCATTTAGACTTTGATAAGGGTTAGGCTAAGGTTTAAAGTGTAAAATCTTTTTGTATTTTTTTCTGGATTTAACAAAATGAAAAGGATGGCTCAAAGGGTGAAACTAATGGTATCTAGCGCTAAAGATGAATGCTAACAAATGGGTTCCAAATACGAGGTTAACTAACCAATGTGGTTAGCAAAAATTATTTTGTAAACGGATGGCCATTTGGTTTTATTCCTAAGTTTGCCTCTTATCATATGAATATATCCTTATCATTCGAAAATGATTTTAACCGTAATGCATAACAAGTACAAGTTCTAGAATTAACACAACCACCGGCACACTCATCATGAAATATGTAAATAGTATAAGAAATACTATTCTCATAAAAAAAAACTAATCCTCACAATTTAAAGTAATAAGGGTATAAAATTGTGCTAGCAAATGTTATCAATTCCGAGACAAATTGCTCTTTAAAACTTGAATTTATTCTTCAAAAAATATTATTATTATATACCATGAAATCAACCTTATTTTAACTAAAATATGAAGGGCGAACTACTACTAGTTACTAAAGTTTCACGACTCTAAAACCAAAACAAAAATTTAAAAATTAAAACAAATTAAAAATTAAAAATTATGCAATTTTTCTATTTTCTTTTCCTTCCCCCAAACTTAAGTTTTGCATTGTCCTCAATGTAAAAAAAAATAACTTCAAAGTAAAGAAAATGGAAAAATTTAGAAAATATCGGAGTTAAATAAGCAACATGCATATTTAATCATAATAAACAAATGAGTTTACCGACTCCAAAAGTTGATCAACTATATGCTTCCGTAATAAAACTCCTGCAAGAAAACTGCAAGATATACGAAACATCTATAACACCCCCAAAGTCGATTAATACAACGGAAGACTTAAAATGTCAGCGGAAGACTTTTGGGGTATTATATTGTGGATCTTTCGTCACAATTATAGAAAACGATTCAAGTGATCGTTTTAAGTTTTATTGAAAATACCAAATATTTATAATTCCAAGAGAATTCGTTATTCAACAACAAGTTTTATTTAAAGAGAAATAAACGTTTCTTTATTTGCCCACTTCGTGCCGTTGCCATCCATTCCATTTAGTTACCTGAGATAAACATGCTAAAAGTCAACAAAAAGTTGAGTGAAATTCATAGGTTTATAATTTAGAGTTTGAACACAAGAGATAGATGTTTATTGTAATATCGATACAAATAAACAAGTTAGAAATCACATTCATTATTGCATTAAGCTCATGACACTCAACGATTCAACAGACATCAATATTTTCATAATAATGATGTAAAATATATAGCCCCCAAGATAGGTATTTGCCAGTAACCTATTATTTTCAAATAACGTGCATTTGGTAACTTTCCTCTAGCAACCAAATGGGGATTGTCAATCCCTAATAGATCTATTCACAATTATTTACGTTCACCTTTCAAGTGATTAAGGTTCATGATCGAGGGACTTTTGGCAATAGCTACTTAAGCAATAATAAGATCAGGAAAAGACTTGTGTTCGGTTTTTGAGCATGTATCCCCCCCACAGAAATCAGTTAAGTGTGGGCTATGAACTCACCTTAGTAGGATAGTAGAACAAACGTAATCTCAACGATGCAAGGCAACGGCTTCACACACAACCTATAAGATATGGCACGTTTCAGTTCTTAAGTCTCGTTTTATTGTGAACGTTTATTATTAATTATGAGAAATCGATAAAGTGCATACGTGATGTGTTACGTCGTATAAAAATAGATAATGGTTACGTATTGTTTTATTCGTCTAAATTCAGTTATCGTTATATAAGTTTTATTCGTATTATTATATATAGTCTTTGTAATTTTCATTCAAATGGGAGGACAATTTTAGGGACGAGTTGAATAAACCCTAGCTCGACTTTTACAATATTTTCAAGGGTTTTCACCACTTGAAACCTTTCATGTTCAATTACGATAAGTATCCTTTCAATTCATTCAATATGTCTATGTGTTGTTTGAATATATCTTACGCTTGTCTTGATTTTAAAATGCTAGGCTAGATCTCTTGTGTGTTTGCTTAGATGTAATGAAACCTAGATGTTGATTATAGGTTGATTGCTAGTTTATAGTTGTAATGGATGAATGATTTCGATGTTAGGCTTAAGAAAACTGGCAGACTTCCATAGTGTAACTTGCTTGAACGTCTTAAGAAACATGAACCAATGCGTACTAGGTTTTTATGGTTGTATTTAACGCATGAGCGAATTCTTGTGATCCCATGTAAGGAGCTTCTTACAGGCTCGACATAAGAGTGAAGTAGGAGCTAAATTCAGTTATCGTTATATTTATTACTTTAATTCAAATATATATATAAGTATAAAAATATATAATTTATAAAATTATTATTAAAATCAATATTACCATTCAATCCTTCATGTTTCTCAATTTTACACTTTATACCCTTAGAAAAACAGTTTTATACTTTTCACTCTAAGTTTTACAAACTTTACAATTTTAGTCCCTAACCTTCGAACATTTGCAAAAATTGTCCAAACTTTTCCAAATTTAAAACTTAACATTTTTATTATTTCAATAAGCTCAGAACATTTAGAAAAACTTAATCCGACAGCTTATTTGCTTATTTTCTTCTTATTTCACAAAATGGGCCTTAGCGAGTCAAATTAAGGTCCAATAACGATTTTTGATCCAAAGGGTTTGGGGGAACACTAGGTTTATAGAAATCCATCATTTTAAGTTACAAAAACATTTCAAAACAGCTTATTTACTCAGCTTATCGTAATAAGCTGAAATGAGTTTTTTGGCCCACGTAAGGTTTTTAAGTTTTTGAAAACTAGTTTCTAATGTCGATTTACTTTGGGTCTTGTTAGGTGATCAAACGATGTTGTTAAGTTGTACTTTTTATCATTCTCGTTTCTATACCAAGTAAACAATTAGTTCGTACAAAAATATTAATGGGTCGTGTGTTGAAATTAGAAATGGCGAGGTCAAAGTGTAAGGTCAAAACTCAATACGCAAAAATTATAAAAGTTCAAAATATTTCTAAGTCTTTTAGTGTGTAAATTGCATGTCTCATGTGACTTGAGATCGTATGGTTTTTAGTATTTAAACATAAATATAAACTTGAAATAATTATGTAAGCTCGTTTGTGACTTAGTAAACGTGTAGAATAATGAATATTACACATATGTTACGTTTTAATTTCTTGTTTTATTTAGACGAAGTGTTTGTGCAAAGTGAATGATACGTGTATATATATATATAAGAAATAGAGATTTTGGAAGTCTCATCTCACCTCAAAGGTGGAGTAAAACGGTGAGAATGGTTCGTGTATGTGGTTCAATGCCTCGTGGTTCACTTCAAGCCTTCGATGGTTCACTTATAAGCTTGCTACTCGCTCCTTGGTTCTTTTGCTTCGTGGTTCCCTTGTGCACTCCGTAGGGCTTCCAATGTAGCTTTTGTGTTTCTTGTTTGTGTGAGTTTTGGTACGTACAAGTGTGTTTCAAATTGTGAGTGCATGTGCTTGTTATATATTGCGTTTTAAGATATGGAAGATACGTGAGATCGTAGGAACGATTTGGTTCCATGTTAAGCAAATAGTATCGCCTTATTACTTGTCCAATGACGTGCGTACAAACCAAGTATCCTTGTGATACATTCCTGACACAATCTCTGTTCATATGCTCGTGATAGGGGAGAAGGGGAGGTGTGGAAGAGTAATCATGCCACGATTTGGCCTTATCTCTTTGGAGGGTTCATGTCTTAGCTTTGATCGTTTTTAGTGGTAGTAACGAAAGCATGTGAGTAGAACTTTGGTCTCGTATGATTCTTGGGCAGTAGATAATCCAAGATGTGCAAAAATATAGGCTCGTTATGTATAAGAATCGTTAGATATTAGGGTGCGTTTGAGGGTGTCGAGGTGTGTTTGCAAAAGAAAGAAATAAATAAAAGGGGTGCGTTTGGGCTTTGAGCCTGGTGGGCTTGCGTGTGGTCTCGGCCCAGCAGAAAGAAAGAAAAAAATTAAAAAGGGAGTCCGTTTGGTTTATGTTGTGTATCCGTGGCCCAAAGGGTGTTGGGAGCCCACCTGGGGTGTCTCGATTATCGTGTCGAAGTTCAAAAATATTAGTGAGCGTTCTCGGGAAGTTTCGTAGGTTCGGGGAATATATAAATAGTATACGTTATTTATACGAAACGTATTATTAAATATAAACGCGTTATATAATTATTTATCGTTCGCAATAATTATAGGCAACCTAGGTTGTGTGTAAGCATCGTTCCTGGGTAAATAGTCAATCACAGTTGTCGTAGTGGTTCAATATCAAGTCATATAAAAAAAAAATTGTTACCCGTAAAATGGTGTTAATTCCTTTTAACATCGTTTTATGTATTCGTATGCATTTACTAATCGGATGGGAAATTTACGAGAGGTTACATTACCTACCTCTTACAGGGAATTCCGTCCCAGAATTGTAGTCTAAGATAGTTGTCAAGGGTGTCTTAGGTGAAGAGATGTGGGTATTTGGAGCGAATCTGATCCTCGCGCTCCCAGGTATATTCCGGTCCTCGCTTGGAGTCCCACCGAACTTTGATGATAGGGATACGTTTTTTTTTAGTTGTTTGACTTCTCTATCCATGATTTCAATGGGTTCTTCGGTAAAGATAAGGTTATCGTCTAGTCGAATCTCTTTTAGTGGAATCACGAGAGATTAATCGGATAAACACTTCTTAAGGTTTGACACATGAAAGGTGTCGTGAATCCGGCTAAGTTCTTCGGGTAGTTCTAGTTTATAAGCCACGGGTCCTATCCTTTCCAGGATTTTGAATGGACCGATGTATCTGGGGTTCAACTTTCCATGCTTTCCAAATCGTACCATTCCCTTCCAGGGAGATACTTTCAATAAGACTCTGTCTCCTATTTGAAATTCCATGGGTTTCCTTTTTAGGTCTGCGTAGCTTTTCTGTCGGTCTCGGGCTGCTTGTAATTGTTGCTTAATCTTAATAATTTTCTCAGTTGTTTCCCGAACAAGGTCTGGTCCTATAAGTTGTCTTTCTCCGACTTCTGCCCAACAGATGGGCGATCTGCACTTTCTACCATACAGTGCTTCGAAGGGTGCTACTTTTACACTGGCGTGGTAACTATTGTTGTATGAAAACTCTGCTAATGTTAAGTGCTTATCCCAACCTTTTCCTAAATCAATAACGCATGCTCGGAGCATATCTTCCAAGGTTTGGATAGTTCTTTCACTTTGACCATCAGTTTGAGGGTGGTATGTGGTGCTCATATCTAGTTTAGTTCCTAAGGCTTTCTGTAATGATTTCCAAAAGTGAGAGGTGAAACGACTATCTCAATCCGAGATAATAGAAATTGGTACTCCATGACGAGTGACAATTTCCCTCACATATAGTTGAGCTAATGTATTCATCTCATCGGTTTCTTTGATGGGTATAAAATGAGCGGATTTTGTTAGACGATCCACAATAACCCATATTGTGTCGTATCCGGATGAGGTTCTTGGGAGTTTGGTGATGAAGTCCATAGTGATTCGTTCCCATTTCCACATAGGAAGTTCTGGTTGTACCAGTAAGCCTGAGGGTTTCTGATGTTCTGCCTTTTCCCTTGAACACGTCAAACATTTACCGACATATTCTGCGATGTCAGCCTTCATGTTCGGCCACCAATATAGTCTCTTGAAATCCTGATATATCTTGTCGGAACCTGGATAAATGGAGTATTTTGACTTGTGGGACTCGTACATGATGAGCTCACGAATACCTCCAATCATAGGGATCCAACTTCTGCCCTTGAAACACAGTGTTCCATCAGATTTCTTCACTAAACCATTCTTATTCTCGGGCATACCATAAATCTTTTCTTTGGGTCGGTTCTCTTCTTTAAGTGCTTCGTTCTGTGCGGTAAGGATTTGGGATGGAAGGGGTGAGTGGATAGTCATCCCTAGTGATCTAACTCGAAGGGGTTTCAATCGTTCCTTTCGGCTTAACGCATCTGCTACTACATTAGCCTTCCCTGGGTGGTAACGGATCTCACAATCATAATCGCTGAGCAATTCTAGCCAGCGACGTTGCCTCATATTCAAATCCTTCTTATCTAAAATGTGTTGAAGACTCTTGTGGTCGGTGTACATGGTACATTTGGTGCCATATATGTAGTGTCTCCAAAACTTGAGCGCAAACACTACAGCTCCTAACTCCAAGTCATGACTCGTGTAGTTCTCCTCATGTTTCTTCAGTTGCCGAGATGCATAAGCTATCACTTTGCTTCTTTGCATCAAAACTGCTCCTAGTCCATGATAAGATGCGTCGCAATATACTATAAAGTCCTCGTTTCCTTCTGGGAGGGCTAATATTGGAGCTTCACAAAGCTTTTGTTTTAACAACTGGAAGGCTGCTTCTTCCTTTTCTTCCCAGATGTACTTCTCATTCTTTTGGGTCAGTTTAGTCAAAGGTTTTGCAATCTTGGAGAATCCTTCTATAAATCTTCGGTAGTAACCTGCGAGACCTAAAAATTGACGAATCTCCATGGGGTTTGTAGGAGATGACCAACCTTTAACAGCCTCAATCTTTGCAGGGTCTATGTGAATGCCTTGACTATCGATGATGTGTCCTAAAAATTGTACGGTGCGAATCCAAAAGTCGCATTTGGAGAACTTAGCGTACAATTCCTCTTTCTTGAGCAGTTCTAGAATGATCCGCAAATGTTCCGCGTGTTCTTCTCTGTTGCGAGAGTAGATCAAAATATCATCGATGAATACTATTACAAACTTATCCAAGTAAGGTTTGCATACTCGATTCATTAAATCCATGAAAACTGCTGGTGCATTGGTCAGACCAAACGGCATTACTTGAAATTCGTAGTGACCATAGCGCGTTCTGAATGCAGTTTTTGGAATATCCTCTTCTCGAACTCTTAGCTGATGATATCCTGATCTCATATTAATTTTTGAGTACACACTTGATCCTTGCAATTGATCAAACAGATCATCAATTCGAGGTAATGGGTATCGATTCTTTACCGTAAGTTTATTCAACTCCCGATAATCGATGCACATTCGAAAGGATCCATCCTTCTTCTTAACGAATAAAATTGGAGCTCCCCAAGGTGATGAGCTTGGTCGAATAAATCCTTTATCTGATAATTCCTTTAGTTGTTCTGGCAACTCTTCCATTTCAAATGGCGCTAGCCTATAAGGTTCTTTAGCCACTGGTGCTGCTCCAGGCATTAGTTCAATCTGAAATTCTACTTGACGTACGGGTGGAATACCAGGTAATTCTTCAGGGAATACTTCAGGAAAATCCCTAACGATAGGAACGTCATCAAGCTGCTTCTCGGATGACTTACTTTCCGTAACTTGGGCCATGAATACTTGACATCCTTCTTTCATGTATTTTATTACTCGCATACCTGAGATAATTCCATATCGAGGTTTGCTTTTGTCGCCTTGGACAATGAGTGTTTCATCCTTGAGTGGTATATGGACGGCCTTTTCGTCACAGTGAATCCTAGCACGATGGTGGGATAGCCAATCCATGCTGACGATAGTGTCGAAAATACCAAGTTGAACTGGCATAAGATCAATGGCAAAAGGTTTTTTGGATAAGGTTAGGGTGCAATCTTTCATGATAGTATTGGTATCTATTAAATTCCCGTCAGCCATTTTGACTTCGTAGGTGGTGTTTAGCTTAGAGGGGGTAACATTAAGTAAAGGGGCAAACGTATCTGATATAAAACTCTTATCGGCGCCCGAATCAAACAATACTCTAGCATTATGATGGTTTAGTAGAAACGTACCGGTGACTACATCGGGTCCGTTTCCATCTCCGAGTAGGTATACCCTAGCTTGTGCGTTGGCTGGTTCGTTTCCTTTTGGGCAGTTTCTCTGGATGTGTCCTACTTCTCCGCATCCGAAACAAGTGGGTGATACAGCTAGTGTGTTGCTTCCCGTAGCAGGAATCCTACAGTTTCTGGTTTGATGCCCGATTTTATGACATTTGTCTCATCGGACGGTACAACGACCCTCATGATGATGTTTGCATCGCTGGCACAGGGGTTTCTGTCCGTTGTACCCTACACCTTCCGTAGCGGTGTAGACTCGGGGTTTTTCTTGTCTTTGATTCTGCTGCTGAGTGCTTCGAGTGTTGTGATATGGTTGGTGGTTCCGATTATTGTTGCGTTGGTTGTTGTTGCGGTGATGACTGTTGTAGCTTTGCTGGTTGTTGTTGTGATGGTGGGTAGTTCTTTTATCGTCCAATTTCCTTTTAAGTTCATTGCATTTCACTTCTCGATCTAGAAGTTTTTGAGCAAGCTCCATTGCTGCTTCCAAGGTTGGCGGGTTTGCTGAGGTGACATTTCCTTCAATACTCCTAGGGAGTCCTTCGACATATTTCTCTAATGTCTTCTCATGATCGGGTACCATGGTAGGGCATAGTACCCTGAGTTCTTGGAATCTCCGGTTGTAACTTCTCAAATCAACTCCTTTCACTATTAAGGCATGGAACTCATCCTCGAGTTTTCGCAGTTCGGAACGGGGACAATACTTCTTTAGTATTTTAGCCTTGAATTCAATCCAAGTAAGCTGATGTGCTGCTTCTGCTCCTAGTGTTTGAACGGTAGAGTTCCACCAGGATAGAGCGTCTTGCATTAGTGTTCCCGTTGCGAAGCTTACCTTGTTGTTTTCCGAGCATCCACTTCTTTGGAAAACAGTTTCACTTCTTTCAAACCATTGAGCTAATTCTGACACTCCTTCAGTTCCTTTGAAATACGTTGGTTGACATGCTATGAAGTCTTTGTATGTGCAGTAGCTGGGTGCCGGTGCATTTCCGTCTCTATTATGGTTTTGTTCAGCTAAAACGGCATTAACGCCATCAGCGATTGCTTGCTGGATTGCAGCCGGGGTCATAACTTCGGGGTTTGCTGGTGCGGCGTTCGTGCTTGTTCTCCTAGTTCTAGCCATATTGCTATAAAAGAAGGTATATTATTAGAACATTTATAATAATCTTATCACGTTGAAAATACATATCGAGTAATGACTAGTTAAATATAGGTCGTACTTACAATGATTCGATCATCGTAAATTTTCGTATGTTGGGATAACACACATAACGAATAAGTTTGACCTGTATGAACCAATATATTACGATATAGTGTATAAAGTTTGCAACGTAGATAAAGATAAAATAAACTTCCATAAATCAATGTCAAGGTGTTACAACACTTATTGGTACTTGTGCTAATGTTTACAAAACACGACAAGATATACTTATTTGTAGGACATTGATTTTTCTTAACAAGGTGGTGGTCTCATGGTTTTCTTAAGGCTTTGTCTAGGCTGTTTTGGAGTTCCTGAATGGCAGTGGACATGGTTTCCATGGTTTGATCTCGAGTCCTTTCCCCAAGTTCCCTTGTTGTTGGTGTTCCTTCTTGAGATCTCCAATATTGCATAATAGGCAATAATAAAGACCATTTACAAGCATCTACTCGCTTGTGGATCCTTCGGCGTCTACGGTGAACACTAGATTCTGAGGTGGTTGGGCGGATTGGGTAAGTCTTTCGGTGAGGTGATAGAGGGACACTTCGGTAAGGTGCAGGTGGTAATGCTAGTGGAGGTGATGCTATAGGTGATGGTATTAGAGGCACAGTAGTAGTTTGGCTGTAGAAGATAGTTGGTAGTGGTGGTATTACTGGTGGTGCAGGTGGTGATGGCACAACTGATTCAGGTGGTATGACAAGAGCTGGTGCTGGTATAGCAGTACTTGCTTCATACAGCTGAAGTTGTCTAATTAGCCTAGATCGGCGAATTGGACCAGATGTTGCCAGAGGAGAAGCCTCTGTGTTAGATGCTGGCAGAAATTGCTGGCTTTACATGTATCTGTCAGTAGCAGGAGACATAGGCATAGGTGAGGTAGCATAGGCTGAAGTAACATCTTCAGTTCCTGAGTTTGAGGACAAGCTGATTGGGTGGGTGTTCGAAGACATGACACTGTAATAAATTTCCCGATTAGTAAATGTAAGCATAATTATAACCAATTTAAAATGCTATAAGGTAAATAATACTTTTTACCAATTACTGGGATGCGTAGGCACGAAGGGCGTATGATGGTATTTTATGAAAATTTGTCCCGTTTAAAGTGTAGTTATAGTCCAATGTTCCAAAAACACTTGGTTCACTATAACCGTGGCTCTGATACCAATCTATAACACCCCCAAAATCGATTAATACAGCGGAAGACTTAAAATGTCAGCGGAAGACTTTTGGGGTATTATATTGTGGATCTATCGTCACAATTATAGAAAACGATTCAAGTGATCGTTTTAAGTTTTATTGAAAATACCAAATATTTATAATTCCAAGAGAATTCGTTATTCAACAACAAGTTTTATTTAAAGAGAAATAAACGTTTCTTTATTTGCCCATTTCGTGCCGTTGCCATCCATTCCATTTAGTTACCTGAGATAAACATGCTAAAAGTCAACAAAAAGTTGAGTGAAATTCATAGGTTTATAATTTAGAGTTTGAACACAAGAGATAGATGTTTATTGTAATATCGATACAAATAAACAAGTTAGAAATCACATTCATTATTGCATTAAGCTCATGACACTCAACGATTCAACAGACATCAATATTTTCATAATAATGATGTAAAATATATAGCCCCCAAGATAGGTATTTGCCAGTAACCTATTATTTTCAAATAACGTGCATTTGGTAACTTTCCTCTAGCAACCAAATGGGGATTGTCAATCCCTAATAGATCTATTAACAATTATTTACGTTCGCCTTTCAAGTGATTAAGGTTCATGATCGAGTGACTTTTGGCAATAGCTAGTTAAGCAATAATAAGATCAGGAAAAGACTTGTGTTCGGTTTTTGAGCATGTATCCCCCCCACAGAAATCAGTTAAGTGTGGGCTATGAACTCACCTTAGTAGGATAGTAGAACAAACGTAATCTCAACGATGCAAGGCAACGGCTTCAAACACAACCTATAAGATATGGCACGTTTCAGTTCTTAAGTCTCGTTTTATTGTGAACGTTTATTATTAATTATGAGAAATCGATAAAGTGCATACGTGATGTGTTACGTCGTATAAAAATAGATAATGGTTACGTATTTCTTTATTCGTCTAAATTCAGTTATCGTTATATGTGAACGTTTATTATTAATTATGAGAAAAACAGTTTTATACTTTTCACCCTAAGTTTTACAAACTTTACAATTTTAGTCCCTAACCTTCGAACATTTGCAAAAATAGTCCAAACATTTCCATTTTTAAAACTTAACATTTTTATTATTTCAATAAGCTCAGAACATTTAGAAAAACTTAATCCGACAGCTTATTTGCTTATTTTCTTCTTATTTCACAAAATGGGCCTTAGCGAGTCAAATTAAGGTCCAATAACGATTTTTGATCCAAAGGGTTTGGGGGAACACTAGGTTTATAGAAATCCATCATTTTAAGTTACAAAAATATTTCAAAACAGCTTATTTACTCAGCTTATCGTAATAAGCTGAAATGAGCTTTTTGGGCTTTTTGGCCCACGTAAGGTTTTTAAGTTTCTGAAAACTAGTTTCTAATGTCGATTTACTTTGGGTCTCGTTAGGTGATCAAACGATGTTGTTAAGTCGTACTTTTTATCATTCTCATTTCTATACCAAGTAAACAATTAGTTCGTACAAAAATATTAATGGGTCGTATGTTGAAATTAGAAATGGCGAGGTCAAAGTGTAAGGTCAAAACTCAATACGCAAAAATTATAAAAGTTCAAAATATTTCTAAGTCTTTTAGTGTGTAACTTGCATGTCTCATGTGACTTGAGATCATATGGTTTTTAGTATTTAAACATAAATATAAACTTGAAATAATTATGTAAGCTCATTTGTGACTTAGTAAACGTGTAGAATAATGAATATTACACATATGTTACGTTTTAATTTCTTCTTTTATTTAGACGAAGTGTTTGTGCAAAGTGAACGATACGTGTATATATATATATATATATATATATATATATATATATATATAAGAAATAGAGATTTTGGAAGTCTCACCTCACCTCAAAGGTGGAGTAAAACGGTGAGAATGGTTCGTGTATGTGGTTCAATGCCTCGTGGTTCACTTTAAGCCTTCGATGGTTCACTTATAAGCTTGCTACTCGCTCCTTGGTTCTTTTGCTTCGTGGTTCCCTTGTGCACTCCGTAGGGCTTCCAATGTAGCTTTTGTGTTTCTCGTTTGTGTGAGTTTTGGTACGTACAAGTGTGTTTCAAATTTTCAGTGCATGTGCTTGTTATATATTGTGTTTTAAGATATGGAAGATACGTGAGATCATAGGAACGATTTGGTTCCATGTTAAGCAAATAATATCGCCTTATTACTTGTCCAATGACGTGCGTACAAACCAAGTGTCCTTGTGATACATTCCTGACACAATCTCTGTTCATATGCTCGTGATAGGGGAGAAGGGGAGATGTGGAAGAGTAATCATGCCACGATTTGGCCTTATCTCCTTGGAGGGTTCATGTCTTAGCTTTGATCGTTTTTAGTGGTAGTAACGAAAGCATGTGAGTAGAAATTTGGTCTCGTATGATTCTTGGGCAGTAGATAATCCAAGATGTGCAAAAATATAGGCTCGTTATGTGTAAGAATCGTTAGATATTAGGGTGCGTTTGAGGGTGTCGAGGTGTGTTTGCAAAAGAAAGAAATAAATAAAAGGGGTGCGTTTGGGCTTTGAGCCTGGTGGGCTTGCGTGTGGTCTCGGCCCAGCAGAAAGAAAGAAAGAAATTAAAAAGGGAGTCCGTTTGGTTTGTGTGGTGTATCCGTGGCCCAAAGGGTGTTGGGGGCCCACCTGGGGTGTCTCGATTATCGTGTCGAAGTTCAAAAATATTAGTGAGCATTCTCGGGAAGTTTCGTACGTTCGGGGAATATATAAATAGTATACGTTATTTATACGAAACGTATTATTAAATATAAACGCGTTACATAATTATTTATCGTTCGCAATAATTATAGGCAACCTAGGTTGTGTGTAAGCATCGTTCCTGGGTAAATAGTCAATCACAGTTGTCGTAGTGGTTCAATATCAAGTAATATCAAAAAAAAAATTTGTTACCCGTAAAATGGTGTTAATTCCTTGTAACATCGTTTTATGTATTCGTATGCATTTACTAATCGTATGGGAAATTTACGAGAGGTTACAACAACCAAACAAACACAAGCAAAAACATATCTAAACCAAATAAATAGAAAGTTACGTTAAGTTATGAATCCTACAAGAAATAGTTAAAGATAATAGAAATAGAAATTGTTCGACACATAATTGTTTTTAAAACCAACCATAATCCATGTGATCAAATGTCACCATCAATAACTCACATCGGAACGAATGAACTCGTCCTCGCTTTCCTCTTCATCCTCATCAACATCTTCTTCCTCGTCCTCGTCCACCACTTGTCTCTTCTTCTTTCCAGCTCTCGATGACGAACCACCAACATCATAACTTGATCCTCCAGGATTAAAACTTGGTCCACCCACATTAACACCTGAGCTACCATACTCGGGAAGTCTTTTGTATGGAGGATATGGCTCGGGAAATGGTGAATAACCAGGATAAGGATAGGGGTATGGTCCAGGATATGGAGAATACGGTAAAGGGTATGGTGGAACATTTGGTGGGTTGTAGGGAGGTACCTCATAATTGGCATCTCGTGCCAAATGTTGGATCATAGGCATGGAATAATCATAGTTGTAATTATTCCTCATTTGCATTGAATCTCTCCAAACATCCCTACACTCAATAGCATTTAATTCACAGTTCCAATCACCCCATCCTGAATCAAAACCACTTTGGGTATTACCCGAAAAACTCCCCATTTGACGTTGTGAAGGCGCTCCCGCATAAGCTCCGGATTGTGCCCCCACATTTTGTTCGATCCAAGGTCCCAAAGTCTTGTTAATCCTATCCAATGCTTTCCCAAAACTAAAAGCATCCCATATCTCACTCTCCAATCTCACTCTACACTTCCTCAACTCATCATCGTTAAAATACCCAAGATTTTTAGCCAACATGGTCACATAATGACCACCACAAACATCACTTTGTTTCTTAATCCCCGGTGCTCTCTTCGAAAGATACTCGGCAATAATCCATGCCACATTCCCATTCTTGTCTTCCTCCAACAACTTCATCACCCATAGGTCCGGTTGACTACATTTGTCTTGTCCACCGCTCCTATGTATCAATCCCCAAGAAATCAACTTTTGTAAAACCTTCAACAATGGATTCCTAATCCTAGAAGAATTTCTCCTAAGACAAGTTGGATCACCAATTATATTCCAATATTCATCAATACCCGTGTATTGATCATTACCTCTAGCTAAACTCACAAAATGTGGTCCAAACAACCTATGTTGAATCTCACTCTCCTCATACAAACCAAGTGTAACTGCAAATTTTGGCAAAGATAAAGCATGTTCGCGACCAAACAATCTAAACCAAACACAAACATCTCCAAGAACATCATTTACCTTTCTATCAAAGTAGAACGTAGAAAAGAACTCCAAACACCATTCCTTGTAAACATCTTCACGAATACTAAAATCTCTTTCCCAAGAATAATCTTCAAACCTATCTCCATCACCAGGATACACATAAACCATAGTCATCATGCTCCTTAACTGATCCTCACATTCATACTCCTCAAGCAATTCCCAATCAATCAACCTAGGCTTAGCAATCTTCCTCTCTTGAAGTTTTGAAAGACGTTCTCTATACGCATTCTTCTCATCTTTGTTTTGCACATGAGAAAACTTGACATTTTCATTAGACTCTAGTTTCAAACTGAAAGTAATCCTCTTCCTCTCGTTCCTTTTCAAATACTTGTTAACAATCGGATTTCGTCCTAATCTTCCAACATTTCCCTGAAAGAAATCTCAAATTATGTTAGTATATAAGTATAAGAACTAATACCAATCAATTTAGAAACTAGAAAACACATTTTCAAAAATTGTAAAAAATTTTCCGAGGCCACCAACCGATCGGTTTGAGGTCCAACCGAATCGGTTACCACTTTGGTACACTTCCAACCGATCGGCTGCAACTCGCAACCGATTCGGTTGGAGTTTTCTGCAAACCATATTCTTCTTCAATCCATCCTAAACGTTTCCCAATCAATCTGAACTTCTTTCTAACTTGTAATCTCCCATTCTTGAGTACTTCTAACATCCAAACTCTCCTATCAATGATTCTTAACATTTCCAATCATCAACCTAGTGATTCTATAAAAACCAAGAACATCATCTACTAAAAATCTTCCAATTAGTGCTCTAATCAACAATGCAATAACCTAAAATCACTAATTATCAATCATATAACTTATGGGATTCATCATTTTCAAATAAACTAGTTCCAAGGATTATACCCAATTCAATCCGAAAATTCAATCAATGAATTCTTACTAAAAACTTAACCAATTCATCTAATTATTTTTGCAATACCTTCCCCTATCATCTAATCACTTATCCCCAAAATATTACATCTCAATTCGAACTAATTCAAAAATACCCAATTCGTGACCTAATTTCAATCATCCAAATTAAAACTTAATTGAACAAAATTAATGATATAACTTACTTGACTTGATGCCATTAATGATTAATTATCACTCCTGCAACCTTCTAACAACTTCTTATGGTCGAATTTTTAACCCCAATTTTTGGTGGATTGTGTGTATGTGTTTTTCTTAAGTTTTCGAAAATTTTGGTTTATATATTCAACTCCATCCGATCAGTTGTGAATCCATCCGTTCGGTTTGGTATGAAATTGATTTTTCAAAGTTTTTTCTCCACTACTAAACTTGACACAAGTGCTAGTAGCTTTTTCTTTTCTCAAACTTATTATCTTGTATGTATTCCAAATACACTTTGTCTACCAAATAATTTTGTCATCTACTTCTACTTCTAAACTTAAAACTAAAACAAAACTTAAACTCTAAAAACTAAAACTTAAACTAAACAAAAAGATAAATAGCTAAATAAATAGATAGATAAATAAATAGATAGATAGTCTCATTCAAACATGAAATGCATAAAACCTAAAAACATGAAATAAAATGCATGAAAAATAAAAGTACGAAACAAACAAACTAGCACAAGATGTGCTTTATTCTTGTGATCATTCTTCTTCATCCATAGAAATATTCATTCCTAAGAATGTCTTCTCCACGATACTTGTTTGCCAACTTCCTAGTAGTCTTTTATGTTTTGAAAGTTCTTGCAAAGTTCCTTCCACTAGGACATGTGATGTCAAATTTGCAATGCGAATCACCATCTCCTTCTTCTCTTTTGTAAATGCTATGACCTTCGGAACCCCATTCCAAGTTCTTCAATTGGACCGGTAAAGATCCAAGAAAATCTGTCAACTTGTTAAACACAAAAATATTTTTAAACGGATTAAAGAAAGCCTCCATTGCTAGAGCTCTTTCCATTTCATCTTCAATATCAAAGAAATTAGGTGTGCATGGACCAAACTTTGGTCTACCATCTTCATCCCTTCCTACTTCAAAGCAACCAAGGTAATCCTCCTCTTGGTCCTCATCATTATCATCTCAATTACTACCCCCTCTAGGCTTTGGATAGTAAGTATTCTTAAGAACTCCATCATCAATTTTCATGGTACCTTTTCCCATATCTATTATAGCTCCACAAGTTCTTAAAAATGGTCTACCTAACAACAAAGGTAGTTCCTTATCAACCGCAACATCCAACACAAGAAAATCCGCCAAGAATGCTTGATAACCAATTTGAACTCTCACATTTCTTACTTCTCCCATTGCTTTTGCCTTAGAATTATCTGCCATAGTGAGTTTAGAATTGTTAGGTGTAGGGTCTCTTAATCCTAACTTATGATATAATGGATAAGGCATAATACTCACACTAGAACCCATTCTCAATTATCCTTCTCTCCTCTACTTCATCAAAACTATTATCCTCCAATTTAGACTTTGCCAACATAACTCCATCTAACTTCTTCCTATACTCCATATAATTCCTCAACACTTCAATGACCGGTTTGTTTTCCATCAATTCACTAATTTTTGCTTCATGATTCTCCAAAATAGCTTGTTTTTGCTCTTTGGTTAAAGGTTTGGTACTTTTTGGTGAACTAGGTGGTGTTTTGGATGATGATGATGATGATGATTTGTTTGCTTTTTGGGTGGAGGGTTGGGTTAATTTGTTCAATGGTGTTTTGTTTCGGTTAGCTTTACCCATCTTACAGACTTCATCCGTTCCTTCCTTCATCATTTCCATTCCTTCACAAACATCAACAAGCATATCATTCACACTCTTCCCTTCTTCCAAATCACTTATGTTAATTTTCAACTCCCCAAGTGCAAAATCCAAACTACACTTGGTATTCACTAAAAAATCTCTACCAAAAATCACTTCCGGTTCATCTTCATTAGTATACTCCAAAACAAGAAAATCAACTTTAAAGATGTGACCATGAATATTCACTCTAACTCCTTTCACTTCCTTCTTACCATAACTTCCATAATCAAGCCTAACAAAACCAAGTTTGTCAAGAATTTCTTCCGAAATGTAATTTTCTCCATATTCCATATTCAATTCTGCATCCCACGCTTTAACTCCTTCCACTGCACAAGGTGTAGAATACCTCATGTTTGGAGCATCATATTTCTTAGGTGGTGCTCTAGTGAAAACAACAACTTTTCTCTCCTTCTCCTTCTTTGGATAACACATTTCATGTGGCAAATAAGAAACATTGTCACAAATAACTTCCTCTCCTTCCAAATCCAACTTTGCTTTTTCCAACATGCTCTCCAATTTTTCCAAGTCTTTCAAATACGCAGAAATTTGGCTCAAACTCTCCATTTCAACTTAAGCACTTACTAACTATAACATAACCATAAAAAAAATCCAAATCATTAGCATGAGGGTTAGTTATAATCTAATAAACTCTTAATATGAAATAAGAACAAGTAAATTAACTAAATTAAACACTAAGAAGAGAAAATAAACAAAAAAAAAATGTCTAAAATTTTACTGAGATGTCCAACCGATCGGTTTGTAACCCAACCGAATCGGTTAGCACAAATGACCACCTCCAACCGATCGGTTGGAACCCGCAACTGAATCAGTTGGAGTTTTTACACTAAAAAAAAAATAAAAAAAAAAACTAATATTATAAAACTAATATTTAATAAAACTTTAATTATGAGATTAAAAACAATAAAAGCATTAACTAAGGTGTCTTTAAGAATTACTAAATCATTAATTGAAATTAAAACTTCTAAAACATTAAAATGACTAATAATTGCAACTTAAAACTATTAAAAACTAACATTAATTATATAATTATTAAAACTAATTAACTAAAAACAGAAAAATAAAAATTAATTACTAAAAAACAGAATCCAATAAATTTACCGAGACCACCAACCGATCGGATGGTTACCAATCCGATTCGGTTCGTCAAAAAACCATTTTTTTTTTGTTTTTTTTTTTTTTTTTACTTTAAAAACTTTAAAATTTCACAAATTACAAACAATTTAATTACTAAAAACTAAGAAAATTAATCAAATCCCCGGCAGCGGCGCCAAAAACTTGATGTGCGTTTTATTAGTACAAGTTTTAAAATTTATACACATGAATTATCCGATTATTATCTAGCACATACGAGCAAGTATACTCGTCCGGTGTAATAAAGGTGGGTAAGTCGAGATCGTCCCAAGGGATTTGGTGGTTTTAGTAATAAGAAAAACGTTTGTTAAATAAGGGTTGTCAATCCAAATTTATGTAAAATCTTAATTTAAAAGAAACTCAATAAAAACTAAACATATACTTGTGTATAATTCCTTGATTGGTGATTAGGAGTATCGTAACAATTTGAGTATGAAGTTTGGTGTAAAACTTGTTATGATGCGCAACTAAAAATGAGTAGTTATACAATCTATGATGTATGTCATGTTTTCACAACTACTAAGAATTCCATAACCTAAATGACTCCTTTCGGACATTTCAAATTAGTATGACAATCCTATAAACACATGGTTGTTTAGAAAATCAATTCTTTTCTTATGAATTCCTACGAATCCTTTCGGTCCTTTTTCGTGATGAAATCGTATCAAATCTATTTTAATAAGTAAATAGAATGGTTATCAAGCATCCTATTCCCTACTAATCTGGTGCATTAATATTTTAGAATAAAAACAAGTTGAAAAATCCTTTCGGACCTATTTTTCAAGAAATTGTTTTTACCGACAAATTAAGCAAGAAAAGATGTCATATCAACAAACTCATAAAAATAGATATGTTTTCATGCATCACCTTTTTCATAAAATAATACTCCATTAATCAATCACATCATATACACAAGCATATCACAAATTACTCCATAGCAATAATAATTAAACACAAGTAAATAAGAAAACTTTCATAAAACTTAGAGTAACAATTGTTCATTATAAGTTCAAGGTGTACCTAGTCTTGAAAATTACAATGAGTAAACTTGTGGAACTATAGCAACCACACTACTCCAATTGCTCACCAATGTAAGTAAACAACTCCACACTCGAACCAATGCTTGAGACTTTAACTCAATACGTTCTGGATGTTTTTACAACACTTAGTAAACTTTCAGGCAATATAAGATAAGCTAACAAGATTTGGTGTAATTCTAAGTTAGATAATGGTGGTACCAGTATCTCTAGGCCCTAAGTGCTTATTATATAGCTTAATGACACTTATGCTTCAAGTAAAAACGTCCCTTCTCAGTAAATAAGCAGAAATGATCAGCCACAAATGATTATGTGGAGTAAATTCGCCAATTAATGCAAAACTTGTAACTTCAGTTATCACCATCCGATCGGTTTCTCGCCATCCGATCGGATGGTCAATTCTGGCACATTTCCAGCCGATCCGATTGCGGGTTGCAACCGATCGGTTGGATTTAGTCTGAACATGTTTTCATGTCTTTTCTTCGTCGTTTTACGTTGCATGCAATATTTTTCTTCGTGGCATGACTTTGTCCATTAGAACTTGATATTTCCTTGATAATTTCGTGTTGTAAACTTGTCTTTATCAAATCCTTTTGTTCATGCAACGTTTCTTTCTTCCTTGATCCTCTTGAAACCCTCCAAAAATGCATGTCCACTTCATTTCTTCATCTTTTAATCATTTTTACATGCTTTTGGCTATATTTGCATGTATAAACACTTTTCCACGATTAAGTAACAAATATATACAAATATGACCAATTTCCACTCATAAATCAAACAATAACGCGACTAAAAATATGTTAATTTTGAGCGTTATCACTAACCACGACACAAAGGATTTATAGTGGTCGGCTACAAGGACACCTTCCTTGCCCTACTCCACTCCACGAGCACCTAACTCGAGAGTTCTCTTCACTATGTGAACAAGCTCCCTTATAGCAGAGAAAACTTTATATAATTTCGCTTACAACAATTTAACGACACTAAGCTAAACGTCGAGTTCAAATCCTAGCTAGAACCAATCTCACACCCCTTGTATCTTCACAACTTCTTTCACGACTACTTCACGACTTCTCCATGAATTTTTCATGACTTCTTCACAACTTCTTTCACAACTTCTTCACAACTTTTACACAACTACTTCACTACTACGCAACACTACCTCTTCACACCTTCACTACCTATACACCTTTGCTACTTGCACAACTAATCTACACACTTATATTCACAACTAACTACCTTGTTTACACAACCTGTACACAAATGAAAGAATGATTTACAAAGAATTGTACACTAAAAACTTGAGTGAGAGGATCACACAAAGTTGTAATACTTCTAATCTTGAAGGTTAGAGGTATTCTTCTCTTACACTTGAATGGTTGAAGCTTGGATCACTTAGAAACAAAGGCTTATGATTATATGATCAAATGATTTAAGAGAATAGAAATGGAGAATTATATCAGAAAGTTTAGAGTCAAAAGGTGGGGAAAAAGTCCAGAAATGATCCAGTATTTATAGGCAAAGCTGGGGGCTGGAGGAGCGTGGCCGGCCCCCTTAATGTCACACCCTCAATTTACCTTACTTGCAGCGGAATGGAATGCCTGAGGGAGTCTGTCATAGCATCACAGTTACAGTTACATTGAACGACCTTAGGTGTCGTTTGGAAAATACTTCGTTTGATCATTGAAATTATTCAGAGTTTACAAAATGAGGTCTCCAAAAGGTGTTGCATGTTTATGAAAACAAGTCCTACTAGATCAAACGTTTACATAAGTGCATGAAATAATGGTGAGACGCGTGGACTCCGCGACTCCATGAAGGTCCAAATGCATGCCACATGAGCTACCTTAATAACCTGAAATACATTGCTAAAACGTCAACACGAATATTGGTGAATTCCATAGGTTTATAAAATGTAATGTTGTATGGCCACCACAAGTATAAGTGCATGACAAAAGTCATGTAAAATAGTACAATAGACCTTAAGCTCATGACCCCGAAGCTAGACTGATGAAATTGATGAGGCGAAAAATGATCCGTTTTTAGGGGGTCATTTAAGCCCGAATCCGACTTTATTTGATCAAATATTGCCCTAAATCGTTCCTTTTGTGATTTTAGGTGTTTGGAGAGTGAATTCTGGAAAAGAAGCCATTTTGGACGTTTTTGGAGCATAAAAGTGAAGAAAACGGCAAAGTACCAAATTTCCATGCTGAAGATACAAAGTGACGGCGTCAAGAGTAATATCTTGACGGCGTCAGACATGAAGATTAAAATACCAAAGATGGTGACGGCGTCAAACGCCTTCATGACGCCGTCAAACATGAAGAATAAAATACCGTAGGTGGTGACGGCGTCACCGAGGCCGTCACGTGTAAATCTGTCATAACTTGCGCGCGGAGTAGCTGATATTGTTTTGGTCATAACTTTTGCATACGAACTCGGATTTAGGTGATTCAAAAGCCCACGCGAAGAGGACGAAGAGATCTACAATTTGGTGAAAAAATGGTCTTGACGGCGTCAAGAGTACGGGCTGACGCCGTCACGAAGGGCCGACAGAAAACATCCCTATAAATATAACTTCATAACTTCACTTTTTGTAAGCCCTAAACCCTAAGGTCGATTCCTGGGTTTAGGTGGGTGTTTTTCCAGCAACTTAGAGGGTTTCAATCACTCCATAAACATCATGTATTGGTTTGATGATTCTATCTTAATTATGTTTTCCATTATCATTGTTGTTTGCTCTTCTTTGATGATGATTTGCTAATTCACCTTGTGTCTACTTATGATTATGTGAAACTTGTATATAATTGATTAGATCTCCAAATGGTAACATGCTTGAACGTCTTAAGAAAAATGAACCGAGGCGTACTAGGTCTTTATTGGTTGTATTTAATGCATGAGCCACTGTTTACAATCCCTATAGTTGTGCTGGGTCATGGTGTAGGAGGAGATAAGAGCTCATTGAGTTGGGGAGTTATGTATGCCACCCCACGAATGGTATTAAGGAATACAACCTGTCAATTAAAACAAGATTACAATTCAATAGGTAGGATTGGATAGCTAGCAAGGAGTAACATATCATGGGTAGACATGCTTCACTTATCTTGTAGAACCTTAGTTTAGTTTTCTTGTTAATTAGTTTAATTAGTAGCTTTTGGGTTAGTTGATTAGCAACTAATTCCGCCCACTCTCCCAATACCCGAGATTTTTACTTGCTTTTCATAAAATATAAAAATACAAAAAGAATCATCCTTCACCTTTAGACCTAGTTAGATTAATTTCAATCCTAACGACACTATTCCTAGCTGAACGATCAATCCCCAGGTACTTGTCACTATACTATACTACAACGATCAGGTACACTGCCTGGTGGGGGTTGTAAGCTTCTCGAGATCCCTCGAGAGGTAAAGCAAGGTGCGATTCCCACGCATCAAGTTTTTGGCGCCGCAGCCCGGGGAATAGTTATTGTTTAGGTTGAATTTGATTTTTATTAGGTCTACTCATTAGATTCCTATCAAGTGAGATTTTTTATTTGTTTTTACTTTGTAGCTTTCTCGTAGTCTATCTTTTCTTTGTGATTTTGTTTGTAATTTGCTTCAAATGGACTTTACACTTAGACTTCTAAGATTACAAGATAGGGTTGAGCGGCTAACACACCAAAGAGTTCAAAATACCTCATTTAGAGACACCTATGAATCATATGAGCCTTCACCTAGGATAGATTATTATGAACAACCTCCATGTTTAAGATCTAGTTTTAGTGAGGCCAATAGGAAATGCGACCTAGTTTGCCAAGGAATTATGGAGAGAGCCATTGCAACAAATCATAAGTTGGATGAAGCACTAGGTTTGCTATTATCACTACCTAAGAATACAATTGAGGAGGATTTAGCCGAGCATGATCACATTGATCAAAAAGACCTAGGTTCTATGATTGATGATGATGAATCTCAAGAAACAGATGATGAATCTCTTGGGCAATTTGTATATAGCAGTCAGAATATTGAAGACGATCCTTATGATTCGGACATAGAAGTTGAGATGCCTAGAGAAGCACGTGAGATACTTGGGAGAATGTTAGGGCTAGATCCTGATACATGGAATGATGAGGTGAACAACATAAGCCCACAAAATACTCAACCATCATTTGAGGCACACGCACCGCCCGTGACTTACCCGGAGGAAGTAGAAGAAACTTTAGGAATTCCAATGGAGGTAGAACCCTTGGACCAGGCACCACTTGAGGATATAGGTTTGAACACTTGTAGTGATAACCTTACTCCTAGTTCTAGGGAGTTTCCTAGTGTTGATGAACCGGAACCTCAATCTTTACAAACTTTTCCATCCTTAGATATATTTCTAGGAGACAAAAGAGGAACCGACCCACCCATCAACCAATATTATCCGGGTAGTTTTAGGATGAAGGAAGCCATTCACTCACCCCCTTCACCTCACGTGGCATATTCACACCCTAAGGGTGTGTATCGCTACTTTCACCCACACTTAATCCTAAGTGTAGGGAGAACCTCCTCTATTTCCATTAAATAAGGGTAGAGTCAGGCTCATGACTCGAACAAAAACAAGCGCTTCTTGGGAGGCAACCCATGTTTTGTGTGTTTTTATTTGTTTGTTTGTTTGTTTGTTTGATTTTATTTGTTTCCGTATGCATGTTTTATTTTTATTGTTTGTGGCTCATGTTTCAAAGTAAATTGTGAAAATGCTTTATTTTGTTTTTAACTTCGTCTTAATTGCATATAAAGGTATTTTGCAAAAGATAAGTGTAAGGGAGATCCAAATTTGTTTATAAGAACGAAATTGAGCATGAACCACAATAATATTAAATGGACATGTGTATTAGTACTTGTTAGAGTCAAATGCTTGTATCGAGTCGTAATGATGTTTTGCAGGATTTTCCAGGAAGTAGGACGAAGTTTTTCCATAAATTTTCCAGAAACTTAACATAAGAATTTCTGCAGGTCACTTCTGACGGCGTCACGAGTTTACTCTTGACGGCGTCACGTGTAAAAATCTGGAAATTTTACCAGTTTTGTTTTTCTAACGGAGTCTTATGGTTTTTGTGAATTATTAAGTTTTATAATCTCCAGGAAATCTGCAAACATTCATTCCACAAGCATTATATCTTTAATTGTTTTGTTTTAATTCCTAAGTCTGGAATTACATCTAGTTGTGAGTTATCTTTGTTCGGCTTGATGCTTTGGGTTTTTGTAGTTGTTCTGTCAGGATTTACAGGTTATGTTCGACAAGAAGATGATTTATATTCTGGAAGGGAAGCTTTGATTTTTCATTTTCTTGGAGGATGATTTAACCTGGCCAACCTATAATCCATACCGAGCGAATCAGGGGAGTATTTGATTTCATTCTCTTTACTTCTTAACTTTTACATTCTTTACTTGAACATTGGGGACAATGTTCATCTTAAGTGTAAGGGGAGGGTAAAAAGATGATACCTTACATATGCACTTTCGCTTGAGTTTGTTTTGTTTGATAGTAGATGTGTAATAAAACTATGAGAAATACTTGTTAGTGTAATTTTAGCGCCAAATTTAAAATTTTTACAACATTTAGGAGTGAAACTTTAGCCATAGCAAGCGTCTCATGGATAGGAGGTTGTATGACTAGCACATAACCGTATATTCAGAAAAATTTTCCACCCAAAAATGTGAGGTTCGCCTTTAGATTTGATAGGAAAAGCATTTATTATTGGTGCTTATGAGTGTACCGGTAGCATTTAGATTCTAGAACTTGCGTTAGTGATGCATCCCGAGACCGCTAGTGAGACTACATTCGTGTGGTAGGATTTACTACATGATAAGAGGCATTAGGATCACCCTTGTGTTAAACCCGTATTATAATTACTTGACCATTTAAGTCATATTACTTGGCTAGTTAAGTCAACTAATTTCTCCCACACCCTTTGCGTTGTACTCATTTTTAGTACACGATACCCCTAGTACACCCCTCCGAGCCTATCTTTTCATTTCTAACTTTAAGCATTTTACTTAAAGGAAGAATTTGTTACACCCCACTTAAATGTACACCTAAATCGCCTTAGCCTTCCGTGTATGCGCTCATTTTTAGTGCATTATTGTTATTTGTTAAACCCTAAATTAACTTTCTAATTGATTACATGGTTGCTAAGTCGGGTCATATCCTTGTACATATTGTTTTGGGACGATTGGGACTCATGGGTAAGTACTTATTTTATGGAGTAATGGGGAAGAACATAATATTATTACCCCCATACGTACGTTAATCTTAAAAGTGCTCCAAGTGTTTTGATTTTCTTAATTCGAGTCATTAGAATAAGTTTAATGTAAAGTATGTAAAGATTCAAGTGTAAGGGGAATGCTCAAACCCCTATGATGTATTATTTTGGATGGTAGGGTAAGAGTGTATGAAAAAAAAAAAAAAAAAAAAAATCGAAAAAATGAAGAAAAAGAAAAAAAAAATATAGAAAAAGGAAAAAGAGAAAAAAACATACGGACTACCATCCCGTTTTCGTTCTATGTTCATTTTACGTTTTTGTTATTTTTCATTTGTTAGCTTAAGTCGAGTCTAGTCTTGGCTTAGCAACGCCATCTTGTAAATGTAATTAACCAAGATTGTTAACTCGCCACCAGTAAAACTTTCTTTATCCAACAAAACTGTGTAATTCATATCCCTACACCTAACGTTACAACCCTTTAAAAGACCTCTTTGATAGTTTATCCTAGGTGCTTACGCCATGTGGTGGAGGTTTGATCCTTTCCCAAGCCTATGGTAATCTATTTTGCTATGACAGGTAGTGAGAGATATCTTCCATTTCCATAATGTTATATTACTTTATTACACCCGAGAGATGTGAGTATCTAAACACTATTTGTGAGGTGCTTGTGTATGACCTCCGTGCTTGTCTATTGGTCTATAGTGGAACGATTATTTGTTGTAATTACTTTTATATTAGTGTTAAATGACCCCTAACGTGTCTTTTGAGTAGAATAAAAGCTCATTTGCTTGAGGACAAGCAAATCTCAAGTGTAAGGGTATATGATGAGGCGAAAAATGATCCGTTTTTAGGGGGTCATTTAAGCTCGAATCCGACTTTATTTGATCAAATATTGCCCTAAATCGTTCCTTTTGTGATTTCAGGTGTTTGGAGAGTGAATTCTGGAAAAGAAGCCATTTTGGACGTTTTTGGAGCATAAAAGTGAAGAAAACGGCAAAGTACCAAATTTCCATGCTGAAGATACAAGGTGACGGCGTCAAGAGTAATATCTTGACGGCGTCAGACATGAAGATTAAAATACCGAAGATGGTGACGGCGTCAAACGCCTTCATGACGCCGTCAAACATGAAGAATAAAATACCGTAGGTGGTGACGGCGTCACCGAGGCCGTCACGTGTAAATCTGTCATAACTTGCGCGCGGAGTAGCTGATATTGTTTTGGTCATAACTTTTGCATACGAACTCGGATTTAGGTGATTCAAAAGCCCACGCGAAGAGGACGAAGAGATCTACAATTTGGTGAAAAAATGGTCTTGACGGCGTCAAGAGTACGGGCTGACGCCGTCACGAAGGGCCGACAGAAAACATGCCTATAAATATAACTTCATAACTTCACTTTTTGTAAGCCCTAAACCCTAAGGTCGATTCCTGGGTTTAGGTGGGTGTTTTTCCAGCAACTTAGAGGGTTTCAATCACTCCATAAACATCATGTATTGGTTTGATGATTCTATCTTAATTATGTTTTCCATTATCATTGTTATTTGCTCTTCTTTGATGATGATTTGCTAATTCACCTTGTGTCTACTTATGATTATGTGAAACTTGTATATAATTGATTAGATCTCATTGATTTCTTGTTGATGTTGTGTCTATCTCCACCAATTAAGGTGTGACAACTTCAATAGATCTAGTTGGTTTAGTTTATAATCCTTGTTTCCTATTGATTCTTGTTTTGATTGAATGATTTATATGTTAGGCTTAAGAAAACTGGCAGATCTCCAAATGGTAACATGCTTTAACGTCTTAAGAAAAATGAACCGAGGCGTACTAGGTCTTTATTGGTTGTATTTAATGCATGAGCCACTGTTTACAATCCCTATAGTTGTGCTGGGTCATGGTGTAGGAGGAGATAAGAGCTCATAGAGTTGGGGAGTTATGTATGCCACCCCACGAATGGTATTAAGGAATACAACCCGTCAATTAAAACAAGATTACAATTCAATAGGTAGGATTGGATAGCTAGCAAGGAGTAACATATCATGGGTAGACATGCTTCACTTATCTTGTAGAACCTTAGTTTAGTTTTCTTGTTAATTAGTTTAATTAGTAGCTTTTGGGTTAGTTGATTAGCAACTAATTCCGCCCACTCTCCCAATACCCGAGATTTTTACTTGCTTTTCATAAAATATAAAAATACAAAAAGAATCATCCTTCACCTTTAGACCTAGTTAGATTAATTTCAATCCTAACGACACTATTCCTAGCTGAACGATCAATCCCCCGGTACTTGTCACTATACTATACTACAACGATCAGGTACACTGCCTGGTGGGGGTTGTAAGCTTCTCGAGATCCCTCGAGAGGTAAAGCAAGGTGCGATTCCCACGCATCAGAAATATAGGCCCCTCCTGAATGTTTTACCAGAACACTCAAATGTGACAGACATGAAATGCATCCGCTTACTATTGGTAATAACTACCACGGATAGAGGCGTCACCCTCAATAGATCTATTCACTCACTCTCGCTTAATAGGCAAATTAACGGTCCATGATAATAAATAGGGGACTTTAACATGTTGGTATGGCAACTTAAGCGATGTACATATGTTTTGGTACTTGGGCTCGTACTAAAATGATTGATGCAATGTATTCCCCCGTGGGATTTGAAATCAAAATATTGAATTGAAAACAATGCTATGAAAACTCACCTCTAGCTGATGATACTGTGTGATGAAGTGAAATGAAAAACAATGAATGATTAGTTGCCGCAACCTAATATGAATGATGAACGATCTACTTTAAATCATGAAATGATATTGTGAATGTCCATGCACATGTTTCCTATACCACTCTACTCTTTGAAAAACACTTGTTGTTATCAAAATAATACATTTTCCAATACTTAGGAAAATATGGCAACTAGAAAATAAAACTAGTTGAAATGTATGTATATATATATATATATATATATATATATATATATATATATATATATATATATATATATATATATAGTTCAATACAGAACAACAAAAAACCAAAGAACAAACCACTCCATCCTGGCCATTGATCTCAGTTTGATTTGACGGTTGGATCTATTTTTCATTCATCCCATTTAATTATGTAGAAGGGTAGGTTAGTCCATTTATACTCTTACACACTTTCACCCAGCCTCTTTTTCTCTCTCACTCTCATTCACTGACATACACTCTCGTTTTACTCACTCTCTCACCTTCACCAATTTCAAAACCCTAACCCCCAAATTCTAATCAAGATCATCACTTTCATATAAAAGTTATAGGGTTGGTTTTCTGTTCTCCCTTTTCTTCAACATATCCATTGACACGAATGGGGTGTTTGGTAATTTATTGAACTCGTTGAAATGGGAGGTGCGGGCAGGGGTGACGAGATCTGTGGCGACGAGTTCGTCGATCCGCCATATCTGCGGCGGGGGTGACGGGATCTGTGGCGGTACAGTCAAAGTTCGAGTTCATTTGTGAGATTGGAAGAGGATTTTTGGACTATGAAGATGGTGAATGAAAGTCCAAAGGGTTGAATGAAGGTACATATGTGGAAGAGGATTCCGGACTATGAAAATGAAGATGGTAAATGAAAGTCCTAAGGGTGAATGAAGATACACAGTGGATGAGGTGATGACACAAATGTAACAATTCGCAATTTCAGGTTAACTTTTATTCCCGAAATTTCACTATTCACTTTTTACTATTCACTTTTTACTATTCACTTTTCACTATTCATCTCAGAAATTTTTATTTCATATTCTCGTAAGTTAAACTATTTTAACGATAATCCGAGAGTTTGACGCTCGTCGGATCATTTCTGCAAAAATCACAAAGCCGTGTCCGAGATTTACTTTTAGGTTTAAACGTCCTTCCAGCATCCCGATATATCCATAAAACATTATAAACAATAGAAATATGATCTTCTCTCATTTTATGACAATTCCAAAAGTTTCGGAATTTTACGTTTTTCAGTTCAGCGTTTTACGCGAATTGCGCGTTTTAGACCCGTGTTTCCAGTTTTTAGCAGGGTTTTAGCACCCGATAGAACCTACCACTCATTTTATATTTTATTATGGAGTATATTGACATGTTTAACCATATTTATAAGTTTCATATTTTTAGGATACCCGATTTTAAGTTTCATGACTTAATAACTTACCGTTAGTGATTACCGGGACCAAAACTCACTCCGCAAGCTAGATAATACCAAGTTTTTGCATCTAGTCACCCTTATCTCTATATGGCCGACTTAGGGGGGGGAGGATTCACACTTGTGGCATGATCTCATGACTTTAGCCATTAGATCAATACTTATTTACAACTTTGTCTCCAAGTTTAGCAAAAATATCCTAAAAACTAACCTCCTCAATGAACCTTCCTAGACACCTTCCTAACCTCCTCTTCATGCTATAAATAGAGAGCTCATTCCATCCTTTCTTCATAAAAAAAAAAACTCCACAACCTCAATACCTAGCACCATGATCCTTTGATCTTCAATATACAAGTTACACTACAAAGTTCAAGGTCTTAGATTCTCTACCTAGTTCTTAAGTTTGTTTGGTGATTCCATGGTTGAATTAAGAGCTACACAAGGTTACTAGGGCTGAAGTTAAATGGTTTTCACAAGTTTTATATCAAGTCTATCAATGGTTACAAGAGTTATGGTGAAGGGTTTACAAGCTTAGGTTTAGTGTCCTAGTTCTATACTTGACTTCCTTTCTTTAGAAAGCCAAAAGTTGTAAGCAAACCCTTATACACTTTCTTGCTCAATATCATTTTCATGCTCTTTGTGTTCTTTTCATGCTATATATGTTCTTGTTATTGTGTTCATGATGTTTAAAAATGGATAAAACGAGTATTGGTATACATATGTTAACTTATGACAAGCAAACAACCAAACTATTGATTTTTATGGAAAACCACGACCAAAATAGTATAACTTTGATATTTGACACTTACTTACTGTTAAAGAGGACTTAACAAGGAAAACATAGCAATTTGAATCACCCAAAACGAGTACCCGAGTCAAAAGTTATGGCCATAAGAAGTTAGCGAAACCAAAACGCCGAAACTGCCAATACCCTACTGTTTGCATTCTGCCATTTTGAAAGTCACCCTTATGCTCCGATTCATCAAAAAGTTAAAACACGAAAGTTGTCCGGAACGACGTTTTCGTTCAGGTACAAAGAAGCTCGAGCCCTGAAAACGCTTTCTGAGTGATAATTTTCTTCAAATTCTTAACAGCCCATTTTTAGACCAAAGTCACTATATAATAGTTACGTTTTACTAAGACCAAGAGGTCTAATGACCTAAAGCTAAGACCACAACCATGGCTAAAGCCAAGGTTGAGTCTCAAGACCATGGTAACAATGACCAAGGTCACGGCAAAGCCATGGCTAAAGACCATATAACTTTTAAAGATCAAAACTTATATATATGTTATCAAATACTACAATAGTAGGGAGCCTCATGTGAGGAGTTCATTAAGTAAGCCGTCGAGATGAGTTGTGGATTTACGAATTAAAGTGTCCTGGCTCCTCGAACGTTTACTCCATGACTTCTGAATTATGTCGGCCCGAACGGTAGTAAGAGATGTACAACCTATACATGTTTCATAAACCATTTATATTCAAAGACTTACACTATATACTAAGTACTACATCATGAACATTATGCAAGACATATATGGGCAATTCTTCGTATTCTTAGACGTTACTCCAAACCTAAGTCGCAACGTTATATTATAGGCTGCTCTTAGAGACTTTCGCGATTCGACTACCACTTTCATTTCTCATTACATAAGCTTAAGGTGAGTCATAGCCCCTACTCTTTTCATACTTGTTTTAACTCTTGGGGGGGATACATGCTCAACTACTTGCTTACTTGTAAAAATACTCTTAAACATTTATACTTGATTGTGTTATACTTGATTGGCGTTATACTTGATTGGCATTATACTTGATTGCGTTATACATACTTGTTACACTATGCTTGCTTAATTTAAATACAAGATTCGTATTTACATGCATACATAATACTCTATTCTGTCAGAGAGGTATTGGTAGTACTCATGGGAAGATGCCCCCTACCCTTGTGTCTATACTTGACCTTGGATGACGTAGTACTATTTGGGAAGATGCCCCCGCCCTTGTGTCTATTCTTGACCTTGGGTGAATATAATCTGATGCATTGTATAAACTAACTTTTAGTAGTGGGTTGTGAACACACAGGTTGCAAGTCTCTTATGGCGGGACCTGCAACTGAGTGGATTCACAATGCCTTTGCTGTGTGAACATTCTTTATAGGCTTTTCAACTGTTTTAAGACAAACTCTATGAACTCACCAACCATTGTGTTGACACTTTAGCATGTTTATCTCAGGTTAGTAAGGCGATAGCTAGTGCGTGGAACTTAGAGTCAAGCTGCATATTCTGAAGACTTACACTTTTATCATTTACCATTCAAAACACTTGTATACATTTATGTATCATACTTTGGAATCTCATGTTTGTAACTTTGAATTCATTAATCGAATGGTAACTTTTCAAAACGTCTCATTTAGAGTTCGTTTTCTATAACTTGTACTTTGTATTATGAAGTAGCACCCCAATGACACAGTCTTCCGCTGCGGTATTTTGGGGGTGTTACAGATTGGTACCAGAGCCTTGGTTATAGAGAACTAGGTTGCATTTAGTGCCTAGATTATAACTGCTATATACGTTGGGACCTTCCTCTTTATTTGCCTTACACACAATACATACACATATGCTTTTTGGTTAGAGGTTTGCCTAGTTCCACGCTGTTAGATGATGTGACTTTAGCATTATAAGGAGCCCCAGAGATTCGTCGAGTCATTAAAAACATGGAGCTCAGTAATAACTAATTAGTTAACTTGATCTTGTGACAGTTCTTGTTTGATTAGACACAAGATTTGAGTTAAATAATATTATTGCTTAGCTTTAGGGATTTGATGGCTTGATTATCTTACTATCGGCCTCAGAAGGCGGATTTTGTGTCTGAAATTCTTAAGTAGGATGATTTAGAATCTCCTTATTTAAATGGATTGGGACGCCTCTTCAGTTAAATAAAGAAATTGTAAATCACCGAACCATAAGTTTATGAGACCTTACTTACATAAATTTGGACGCTTCTTTATGTTAGTAATGTGTTATAAATAAGTGGGCTTAATTGTAGCCGATACAACTCCTTAACCAGAACCTTAGACGAATCAGAGTAAACACCACTATATTAGAGATCCCAAATTCTCTTAGACACACCGTAAGTAGTTAACATCAACTGAACTTCGGGACGAAGTTCTCCTTAAGGGGTAGAGACTGTAACAATTCGCAATTTCAGGTTAACTTTTATTCCCGAAATTTCACTATTCACTTTTTACTATTCACTTTAGCAGTGGGTTGTGAACACACAGGTTGCAAGTCTCTTATGGCGGGACCTGCAACTGAGTGGATTCACAATGCCTTTGCTGTGTGAACATTCTTTATAGGCTTTTCAACTGTTTTAAGACAAACTCTATGAACTCACCAACCATTGTGTTGACACTTTAGCATGTTTATCTCAGGTTAGTAAGGCGATAGCTAGTGCGTGGAACTTAGAGTCAAGCTGCATATTCTGAAGACTTACACTTTTATCATTTACCATTCAAAACACTTGTATACATTTATGTATCATACTTTGGAATCTCATGTTTGTAACTTTGAATTCATTAATCGAATGGTAACTTTTCAAAACGTCTCATTTAGAGTTCGTTTTCTATAACTTGTACTTTGTATTATGAAGTAGCACCCCAATGACACAGTCTTCCGCTGCGGTATTTTGGGGGTGTTACAGATTGGTACCAGAGCCTTGGTTATAGAGAACTAGGTTGCATTTAGTGCCTAGATTATAACTGCTATATACGTTGGGACCTTCCTCTTTATTTGCCTTACACACAATACATACACATATGCTTTTTGGTTAGAGGTTTGCCTAGTTCCACGCTGTTAGATGATGTGACTTTAGCATTATAAGGAGCCCCAGAGATTCGTCGAGTCATTAAAAACATGGAGCTCAGTAATAACTAATTAGTTAACTTGATCTTGTGACAGTTCTTGTTTGATTAGACACAAGATTTGAGTTAAATAATATTATTGCTTAGCTTTAGGGATTTGATGGCTTGATTATCTTACTATCGGCCTCAGAAGGCGGATTTTGTGTCTGAAATTCTTAAGTAGGATGATTTAGAATCTCCTTATTTAAATGGATTGGGACGCCTCTTCAGTTAAATAAAGAAATTGTAAATCACCGAACCATAAGTTTATGAGACCTTACTTACATAAATTTGGACGCTTCTTTATGTTAGTAATGTGTTATAAATAAGTGGGCTTAATTGTAGCCGATACAACTCCTTAACCAGAACCTTAGACGAATCAGAGTAAACACCACTATATTAGAGATCCCAAATTCTCTTAGACACACCGTAAGTAGTTAACATCAACTGAACTTCGGGACGAAGTTCTCCTTAAGGGGTAGAGACTGTAACAATTCGCAATTTCAGGTTAACTTTTATTCCCGAAATTTCACTATTCACTTTTTACTATTCACTTTTTACTATTCACTTTTCACTATTCATCTCAGAAATTTTTATTTCATATTCTCGTAAGTTAAACTATTTTAACGATAATCCGAGAGTTTGACGCTCGTCGGATCATTTCTGCAAAAATCACAAAGCCGTGTCCGAGATTTACTTTTAGGTTTAAACGTCCTTCCAGCATCCCGATATATCCATAAAACATTATAAACAATAGAAATATGATCTTCTCTCATTTTATGACAATTCCAAAAGTTTTGGAATTTTACGTTTTTCAGTTCAGCGTTTTACGCGAATTGCGCGTTTTAGACCCGTGTTTCCAGTTTTTAGCAGGGTTTTAGCACCCGATAGAACCTACCACTCATTTTATATTTTATTATGGAGTATATTGACATGTTTAACCATATTTATAAGTTTCATATTTTTAGGATACCCGATTTTAAGTTTCATGACTTAATAACTTACCGTTAGTGATTACCGGGACCAAAACTCACTCCGCAAGCTAGATAATACCAAGTTTTTGCATCTAGTCACCCTTATCTCTATATGGCCGACTTAGGGGGGGAGGATTCACACTTGTGGCATGATCTCATGACTTTAGCCATTAGATCAATACTTATTTACAACTTTGTCTCCAAGTTTAGCAAAAATATCCTAAAAACTAACCTCCTCAATGAACCTTCCTAGACACCTTCCTAACCTCCTCTTCATGCTATAAATAGAGAGCTCATTCCATCCTTTCTTCATAAAAAAAAAAACTCCACAACCTCAATACCTAGCACCATGATCCTTTGATCTTCAATATACAAGTTACACTACAAAGTTCAAGGTCTTAGATTCTCTACCTAGTTCTTAAGTTTGTTTGGTGATTCCATGGTTGAATTAAGAGCTACAAAAGGTTACTAGGGCTGAAGTTAAATGGTTTTCACAAGTTTTATATCAAGTCTATCAATGGTTACAAGAGTTATGGTGAAGGGTTTACAAGCTTAGGTTTAGTGTCCTAGTTCTATACTTGACTTCCTTTCTTTAGAAAGCCAAAAGTTGTAAGCAAACCCTTATACACTTTCTTGCTCAATATCATTTTCATGCTCTTTGTGTTCTTTTCATGCTATATATGTTCTTGTTATTGTGTTCATGATGTTTAAAAATGGATAAAACGAGTATTGGTATACATATGTTAACTTATGACAAGCAAACAACCAAACTATTGATTTTTATGGAAAACCACGACCAAAATAGTATAACTTTGATATTTGACACTTACTTACTGTTAAAGAGGACTTAACAAGGAAAACATAGCAATTTGAATCACCCAAAACGAGTACCCGAGTCAAAAGTTATGGCCATAAGAAGTTAGCGAAACCAAAACGCCGAAACTGCCAATACCCTACTGTTTGCATTCTGCCATTTTGAAAGTCACCCTTATGCTCCGATTCATCAAAAAGTTAAAACACGAAAGTTGTCCGGAACGACGTTTTCGTTCAGGTACAAAGAAGCTCGAGCCCTGAAAACGCTTTCTGAGTGATAATTTTCTTCAAATTCTTAACAGCCCATTTTTAGACCAAAGTCACTATATAATAGTTACGTTTTACTAAGACCAAGAGGTCTAATGACCTAAAGCTAAGACCACAACCATGGCTAAAGCCAAGGTTGAGTCTCAAGACCATGGTAACAATGACCAAGGTCACGGCAAAGCCATGGCTAAAGACCATATAACTTTTAAAGATCAAAACTTATATATATGTTATCAAATACTACAATAGTAGGGAGCCTCATGTGAGGAGTTCATTAAGTAAGCCGTCGAGATGAGTTGTGGATTTACGAATTAAAGTGTCCTGGCTCCTCGAACGTTTACTCCATGACTTCTGAATTATGTCGGCCCGAACGGTAGTAAGAGATGTACAACCTATACATGTTTCATAAACCATTTATATTCAAAGACTTACACTATATACTAAGTACTACATCATGAACATTATGCAAGACATATATGGGCAATTCTTCGTATTCTTAGACGTTACTCCAAACCTAAGTCGCAACGTTATATTATAGGCTGCTCTTAGAGACTTTCGCGATTCGACTACCACTTTCATTTCTCATTACATAAGCTTAAGGTGAGTCATAGCCCCTACTCTTTTCATACTTGTTTTAACTCTTGGGGGGGATACATGCTCAACTACTTGCTTACTTGTAAAAATACTCTTAAACATTTATACTTGATTGTGTTATACTTGATTGGCGTTATACTTGATTGGCATTATACTTGATTGCGTTATACATACTTGTTACACTATGCTTGCTTAATTTAAATACAAGATTCGTATTTACATGCATACATAATACTCTATTCTGTCAGAGAGGTATTGGTAGTACTCATGGGAAGATGCCCCCTACCCTTGTGTCTATACTTGACCTTGGATGACGTAGTACTATTTGGGAAGATGCCCCCGCCCTTGTGTCTATTCTTGACCTTGGGTGAATATAATCTGATGCATTGTATAAACTAACTTTTAGTAGTGGGTTGTGAACACACAGGTTGCAAGTCTCTTATGGCGGGACCTGCAACTGAGTGGATTCACAATGCCTTTGCTGTGTGAACATTCTTTATAGGCTTTTCAACTGTTTTAAGACAAACTCTATGAACTCACCAACCATTGTGTTGACACTTTAGCATGTTTATCTCAGGTTAGTAAGGCGATAGCTAGTGCGTGGAACTTAGAGTCAAGCTGCATATTCTGAAGACTTACACTTTTATCATTTACCATTCAAAACACTTGTATACATTTATGTATCATACTTTGGAATCTCATGTTTGTAACTTTGAATTCATTAATCGAATGGTAACTTTTCAAAACGTCTCATTTAGAGTTCGTTTTCTATAACTTGTACTTTGTATTATGAAGTAGCACCCCAATGACACAGTCTTCCGCTGCGGTATTTTGGGGGTGTTACAGATTGGTACCAGAGCCTTGGTTATAGAGAACTAGGTTGCATTTAGTGCCTAGATTATAACTGCTATATACGTTGGGACCTTCCTCTTTATTTGCCTTACACACAATACATACACATATGCTTTTTGGTTAGAGGTTTGCCTAGTTCCACGCTGTTAGATGATGTGACTTTAGCATTATAAGGAGCCCCAGAGATTCGTCGAGTCATTAAAAACATGGAGCTCAGTAATAACTAATTAGTTAACTTGATCTTGTGACAGTTCTTGTTTGATTAGACACAAGATTTGAGTTAAATAATATTATTGCTTAGCTTTAGGGATTTGATGGCTTGATTATCTTACTATCGGCCTCAGAAGGCGGATTTTGTGTCTGAAATTCTTAAGTAGGATGATTTAGAATCTCCTTATTTAAATGGATTGGGACGCCTCTTCAGTTAAATAAAGAAATTGTAAATCACCGAACCATAAGTTTATGAGACCTTACTTACATAAATTTGGACGCTTCTTTATGTTAGTAATGTGTTATAAATAAGTGGGCTTAATTGTAGCCGATACAACTCCTTAACCAGAACCTTAGACGAATCAGAGTAAACACCACTATATTAGAGATCCCAAATTCTCTTAGACACACCGTAAGTAGTTAACATCAACTGAACTTCGGGACGAAGTTCTCCTTAAGGGGTAGAGACTGTAACAATTCGCAATTTCAGGTTAACTTTTATTCCCGAAATTTCACTATTCACTTTTTACTATTCACTTTAGCAGTGGGTTGTGAACACACAGGTTGCAAGTCTCTTATGGCGGGACCTGCAACTGAGTGGATTCACAATGCCTTTTGTCACACCCCCAAAATCGGGTCCAGCGGAAACATACGTGTAGCTGGGGTGTAACTCAATCGATATCACAACACAAGTACAAAAATGGTTTTCACTTTAATCATTTAGAATAAAATCGTTTAATCAAAAATGTTGAATTTACATCGTTAAAAGTAGTGCGGAAGTAGGCCCTTAAAATAGTTTAAAACGGTCCCCAAATAAATAATCAGAGTCTTCTATGACCATGCCATGCCCTGCCAAAACCTCCTGTAGCGTGCCATAGGTTAAAACCTGAAAATACATGCTAAAGTGTCAACACGAGGTTGGTGAGTTCATAGAGTTGTTTAACAAATAAAGTTTATGCATATGTATGAAGGTTTCCCAGCAAAGGCATCGTAAATCCACTCAGTTACAAGTCTCGCCATAAGAGCCTTGTAACCTGTGTGTTTACAACCCACTGCTACAATATATAGTTTCTCAGGATTATATTCACCCAAGGTCAAGCATAGACACAAAGGCGGGGAACTACCATCCCAAATAGTACCTGTCACCCAACGTCGCCTCTGTTTTGGACTTGGGTGGGGGGTGTTTCCCCATAATAGTACTATCAATACCTCTCCTTTGACAGTATAGAGTATTATGTATGCACGTAAATACGAATCTGGTATTTAAGTTAAGCAAGTATAGTGTAACAAGTATGTATAACGCAATCAAGTATAATGCCAATCAAGTATAACACAATCAAGTATAAATGTTTCAAGTATCAAGAAAGTATGTTTTGAGTAATTGTATAAGTAAGTAAGTAGTTGAGCATGTATCTCCCCCCAAAGAGTTAAAACGAGTATAGAAAGAGTAAAAGCGGGGCTATGACTCACCTGGTGCGATAGCTACGATGACAAAAGTGGATACACCGAAATGAGGTACGATCTCTAACCGCAACCTAATATGAATGATAGTGATCTACTTAGATCATGAAAGGATGTAATGAATGCACATGCACATGAAGTCTATACCACTCGTACTTTGAAAATAATAGTTATCGTTGAAATTCAATGTTTTCCGATACTTGGTGAAAATAAGCCCAATTAGCTTCGTAAAGACTAGTCGTGTAATAATATATAAAGTGTTAGTGTTTGGTCTTGGCGTTTTGAAAACCTTGAGATGTCATCTCATTGATGGGTTAATAAACTTTTGATGGTACGTGCCTCAACGGCTAGGAAGGACGGTTCTCCATTGTTCGTTTGGTGTAAGTATATTGTTTAGTGCGCAAAATATTCTCTATTAGAAAAGCTGTCAAAAATATATATAGTTCGTCTAGTTTCAAACGTGTATATCTTAGTCGTTATAAGCCCGTTTTCTATGTTCTTTATATTCCCGGAATCGTGGGACAACATACTAACATATTTTTGATAAGTCGGGATGGCTAGATTTAGTTTTACGCCTCGAAACAGTCGTGACAACTGTTCATCAGCAAAGGATTTTCAGAAAAATAGTTTTCGTCGTTAAACTCGTTTTTAGCGTATCTCTTTCGTTATTAACTCGTTTTTATCCCCGTTTTCGGCTATAGTTTCGTATCGGAGAGTATTTTCTAAATCTTTGGTCAAAAGTTACACCCTTACCCCTGATCTTTCCACGTTTTCCAAAAAGGGACAGCAGGTTTTTATATATGTTTAGAATCCATTTTTAATGTTCCAAACTAGTTTCTAATCCAACCAAACCACTTTCAATCACCACAAAACTAGTCTAATCCTACCATACACCTTCTTAGGGTGTCATGGGTTCCTAAACATCATAAATCAAGTGGATCTAACAAGGATCTAACTATAATCCATTTCTAGAGTTCATAAATTATAAAAAGTATAAATAGAGTGGTATAAACTAACATATGCATATAGATCTTGAATGGAAATCATATGATCATAAAAATAACATGAAGAAATTATGAACAAGAGTTTGACAACTTACTAGGAAGATTAGTGAGCTTGTGATGATGAAAAACCAAAGAAACCTTGAGTTTTTAATACAAAACTCAAACAAAGACAACAAAAGGAACAATAAAATGACTTGATCTTGGAAAATTTATGGTTTTCATGGTGTTCTCCCTTCTTGGTCGATTCTCACACACAAAGGGAGGAGAAGATAAATTTTGGTGCTAGTTTTGTTGTATGATTAAAATGAAGGTTGTGATGAAAAAGAGTATATATATATGGTCTAGCATTTATGGTGGTCAAAAAGTTGGTCCAAGGGGGGGACATATGGGTGGCAAAAGGAGGGAAACAAGGAAAATTGTTTGTGGGCTAAATAAATGAACTTGTCTAAGTGTTGGAAGTATTAGTGTATTTTGTGCATACTTTGGGTGTTATCGGGTACCGAGTTAATTAAAAATAAATCGTAACGAGACAAAATAAAATATAATGAGTTTGTAAAAATTGTAAAATAATATTCCTGATGAGAATCGGGTGTTAAAATAATGATCGGGTTGAAATATCGTAAACCGACGGAGTTATAAGCTTTGACCGGAAAACGTAACAGTTGATTTGAAAACACCGGACAATTTAATAATAAAATTTTTATTATTATTATTATGAGTATAAAAATATGTTAGGACCATAGTTGGGATTGTCGGACCAATTATTCAAAATAATAGTTCATAAGATAACGTTTCTTAGATTAAAAATCGTACGTTTACAAAAATGACGCAACCCACGTATAAATGACAAATTTTCTCCGGAGGTGAATAGTGTTTTATGAATAGTAAAATTTTAAAACCCTTCTCAGAATATCAAACTGACCTCAAAAATGATGAATAGTAAAATGATGAATAGTGATCGATGAATAGTAACCGATGAATAGTAATGTTGAAAGTTCGGGAAAAGACCAGAATTTACGAGTTGTGACAGTCTCTACCCCTTAAGGAACTTCGTCCCGAAGTTCAGTTAACGTAGGTCTCTGAAGTGGTATAAAGGTGAAGATTCATGAGATGAAATGACGAGTTGACGTGTTTCTAGGCGGCGGTTCACAAGGTGATGAAAAGTATAAGCGTTCTGACAACGAGGGTACACACACACATGAATGAAACATGGAAATTGAGTTGAGAATTCAATCCAGACAGAATTTTATTATAACCATTCTCAGTGTTGCAAAATTCATTTCTGAGTCGGATATAGGTAGTCAGCCTATGTCCCACTATCCCGGGTTGAATATAGGTGACTAGTCTATATTCCACCGAGGTTCCATGAATTTTGAAATACTCAGCTCAGTTATAATAATACTATGTCCTTCACAAATACCAAGACGTTCAGAAAGACTAAGGTAGGTGACCAAACTCGAGGTCAAAGGATGAAACTATGCAAGGAGATACATACCAGGGTAACAATATATGATACATGAATATGCTTATGAAAGACAATGATAATAAGTAAATATAAAATACCAGATAACGAGACACAAATCTCATCACCTAAGTCAGCAACAAACCACAAGTGAGGCATCAGCTTGGCAGGCAGGCACGTGACGGTCATAGGGTTAAGTTTTTCGTAAAAGTAGCTATAGTCTAGGTTTTAAAAACACTTAGTTCGCTATAGCCGAAGCTCTGATACCAATCTGTCACACCCCCAAAATCGGGTCCAGCGGAAACATACGTGTAGCTGGGGTGTAACTCAATCGATATCACAACACAAGTACAAAAATGGTTTTCACTTTAATCATTTAGAATAAAATCGTTTAATCAAAAATGTTGAATTTACATCGTTAAAAGTAGTGCGGAAGTAGGCCCTTAAAATAGTTTAAAACGGTCCCCAAATAAATAATCAGAGTCTTCTATGACCATGCCATGCCCTGCCAAAACCTCCTGTAGCGTGCCATAGGTTAAAACCTGAAAATACATGCTAAAGTGTCAACACGAGGTTGGTGAGTTCATAGAGTTGTTTAACAAATAAAGTTTATGCATATGTATGAAGGTTTCCCAGCAAAGGCATCGTAAATCCACTCAGTTACAAGTCTCGCCATAAGAGCCTTGTAACCTGTGTGTTTACAACCCACTGCTACAATATATAGTTTCTCAGGATTATATTCACCCAAGGTCAAGCATAGACACAAAGGCGGGGAACTACCATCCCAAATAGTACCTGTCACCCAACGTCGCCTCTGTTTTGGACTTGGGTGGGGGGTGTTTCCCCATAATAGTACTATCAATACCTCTCCTTTGACAGTATAGAGTATTATGTATGCACGTAAATACGAATCTGGTATTTAAGTTAAGCAAGTATAGTGTAACAAGTATGTATAACGCAATCAAGTATAATGCCAATCAAGTATAACACAATCAAGTATAAATGTTTCAAGTATCAAGAAAGTATGTTTTGAGTAATTGTATAAGTAAGTAAGTAGTTGAGCATGTATCTCCCCCCAAAGAGTTAAAACGAGTATAGAAAGAGTAAAAGCGGGGCTATGACTCACCTGGTGCGATAGCTACGATGACAAAAGTGGATACACCGAAATGAGGTACGATCTCTAACCGCAACCTAATATGAATGATAGTGATCTACTTAGATCATGAAAGGATGTAATGAATGCACATGCACATGAAGTCTATACCACTCGTACTTTGAAAATAATAGTTATCGTTGAAATTCAATGTTTTCCGATACTTGGTGAAAATAAGCCCAATTAGCTTCGTAAAGACTAGTCGTGTAATAATATATAAAGTGTTAGTGTTTGGTCTTGGCGTTTTGAAAACCTTGAGATGTCATCTCATTGATGGGTTAATAAACTTTTGATGGTACGTGCCTCAACGGCTAGGAAGGACGGTTCTCCATTGTTCGTTTGGTGTAAGTATATTGTTTAGTGCGCAAAATATTCTCTATTAGAAAAGCTGTCAAAAATATATATAGTTCGTCTAGTTTCAAACGTGTATATCTTAGTCGTTATAAGCCCGTTTTCTATGTTCTTTATATTCCCGGAATCGTGGGACAACATACTAACATATTTTTGATAAGTCGGGATGGCTAGATTTAGTTTTACGCCTCGAAACAGTCGTGACAACTGTTCATCAGCAAAGGATTTTCAGAAAAATAGTTTTCGTCGTTAAACTCGTTTTTAGCGTATCTCTTTCGTTATTAACTCGTTTTTATCCCCGTTTTCGGCTATAGTTTCGTATCGGAGAGTATTTTCTAAATCTTTGGTCAAAAGTTACACCCTTACCCCTGATCTTTCCACGTTTTCCAAAAAGGGACAGCAGGTTTTTATATATGTTTAGAATCCATTTTTAATGTTCCAAACTAGTTTCTAATCCAACCAAACCACTTTCAATCACCACAAAACTAGTCTAATCCTACCATACACCTTCTTAGGGTGTCATGGGTTCCTAAACATCATAAATCAAGTGGATCTAACAAGGATCTAACTATAATCCATTTCTAGAGTTCATAAATTATAAAAAGTATAAATAGAGTGGTATAAACTAACATATGCATATAGATCTTGAATGGAAATCATATGATCATAAAAATAACATGAAGAAATTATGAACAAGAGTTTGACAACTTACTAGGAAGATTAGTGAGCTTGTGATGATGAAAAACCAAAGAAACCTTGAGTTTTTAATACAAAACTCAAACAAAGACAACAAAAGGAACAATAAAATGACTTGATCTTGGAAAATTTATGGTTTTCATGGTGTTCTCCCTTCTTGGTCGATTCTCACACACAAAGGGAGGAGAAGATAAATTTTGGTGCTAGTTTTGTTGTATGATTAAAATGAAGGTTGTGATGAAAAAGAGTATATATATATGGTCTAGCATTTATGGTGGTCAAAAAGTTGGTCCAAGGGGGGGACATATGGGTGGCAAAAGGAGGGAAACAAGGAAAATTGTTTGTGGGCTAAATAAATGAACTTGTCTAAGTGTTGGAAGTATTAGTGTATTTTGTGCATACTTTGGGTGTTATCGGGTACCGAGTTAATTAAAAATAAATCGTAACGAGACAAAATAAAATATAATGAGTTTGTAAAAATTGTAAAATAATATTCCTGATGAGAATCGGGTGTTAAAATAATGATCGGGTTGAAATATCGTAAACCGACGGAGTTATAAGCTTTGACCGGAAAACGTAACAGTTGATTTGAAAACACCGGACAATTTAATAATAAAATTTTTATTATTATTATTATGAGTATAAAAATATGTTAGGACCATAGTTGGGATTGTCGGACCAATTATTCAAAATAATAGTTCATAAGATAACGTTTCTTAGATTAAAAATCGTACGTTTACAAAAATGACGCAACCCACGTATAAATGACAAATTTTCTCCGGAGGTGAATAGTGTTTTATGAATAGTAAAATTTTAAAACCCTTCTCAGAATATCAAACTGACCTCAAAAATGATGAATAGTAAAATGATGAATAGTGATCGATGAATAGTAACCGATGAATAGTAATGTTGAAAGTTCGGGAAAAGACCAGAATTTACGAGTTGTGACACCTTTGCTGTGTGAACATTCTTTATAGGCTTTTCAACTGTTTTAAGACAAACTCTATGAACTCACCAACCATTGTGTTGACACTTTAGCATGTTTATCTCAGGTTAGTAAGGCGATAGCTAGTGCGTGGAACTTAGAGTCAAGCTGCATATTCTGAAGACTTACACTTTTATCATTTACCATTCAAAACACTTGTATACATTTATGTATCATACTTTGGAATCTCATGTTTGTAACTTTGAATTCATTAATCGAATGGTAACTTTTCAAAACGTCTCATTTAGAGTTCGTTTTCTATAACTTGTACTTTGTATTATGAAGTAGCACCCCAATGACACAGTCTTCCGCTGCGGTATTTTGGGGGTGTTACAACAAATGTGAATGTAACTTTACATGATATTTAATGGTGCAATAATTTCAATAAATGTATCGCATTTAATCCATTTATTAACTTTTCAATAAAGTGAACACAATTCTACATTTTTGACAGCTACATACGAGTGTTGTTTTTGGAAAATTTGCTTATTCAATGTGACAGTGTGACAATGCATGTGATGTGGGAAATCATAATGAATTTTTATTGGGAGTATGAAGTTTAATGGAAACAATTTCAATAAGTGTTTTTTTTTTTTTTTTTTTAAACTCATAAATGAATAAAGACAAGTTTAACTCATAAGCCTTCTTTGTTGCTTTGTTTGTATGCAAATCACATGTGATTAACCTCAAATCACATGTGATTTTACCGCATATTAATTTTTTAAATTGAATCACATATGGTTTACACACGAATCACATGTGATTTACACACAAATTAAAAAATATATATATATATCACATGTGATTTAATAAAAAAATATTTTATTATTAACATTTACTTTAGTAACTTTTTTTTAACTAGACTTCTTGTAGTTAGTTTTATGTATTTAGCTTGTTTTGGATCACATGAAAGTAAACACATGTGTACTTTGAGATGTTCGGATTCTGAATGAATGCACTCTTTTATTGTTCAATTTAAATTTTGTGTTTTATTTATTTATTTTTTGTTTGTTTTGACCAAACCAGAATGTGAAAAACCAAAGACAAAAGTTATGACGTTAATATTTGTTTGTATTATGTCTACGATGATTAAATCACATGTGATTTACACACGCATCACATGTCATTATTTGGTGAGTATTAACTTATTAAAAGATGACAAAAATGATATTTACTCAATCATATTCGTTGTTTGTCGTATCTCTCCGTTTCACTGTAAAGCTAGATGACTCATGAGTTCCGACATTACAATAACATAAAACAGATACTTATAGATCTTTATAATTTACTAATTTATGTGCCTTTTTAAAGATTAAGAAAGTGATAGTAAATGAATCACTTCATATCAGGTCTTATTTCTAACCATGGTTCAGAACACATGTGATTTGTTTAAAAACACATGTGATTTTGTTCTAAATCACATGTGATTTTGTTCTAAATCACATGTGATTTGTTCTAAATCACATGTGATTTGTTCTTAATCACATGTGATTTGTAGTATAACTTCGAGTAATCATTTAAAATTACATGTTACTAATTACATTTTTGTATGTGACTAACTACAGGTCTTGCTTAAAAAAGTTGAAGAAAAGCCTAAGCCAAAGGCTGAGTTGAAGAAAAGCCTATGTGTCAAAGAAATTCAAGGGGAAGATGATTAGGTTTTAGGTACTCTTTGTGTTAGGTTATTCAACTTGTGAAGTCGTTATCAACGAATGTAATTGTATGATTAGGTTTTAGGTACTTTATTTACGTACGAGTGATGATTATTGATTGATATATGTTTTGATCTTAGGTGCTAACTTCTTTGTTACTTTGTTTGTTGTATTTTTACGCATATTGATATGCAAATCACATGTGATTTACCTCAAATCACATGTGATTTACCTCAAATCACATGTGATCTTTACCTTATACTATTTTTAAGGTGAATCACATGTGGTTTATAAACGAATCACATGTGATTTATACTTGATTTAATAACATGTTTCTTACAAAATCACATGTTTTGTTATTTTTAAAATATTGAGTACTCTCTGATGTCTTACATTCAAACATTATAAAAATACTAAAGATGAGTATTCAATAAAAAGTTTTGTATTTAAGTAAATGATAATTCCATAAATTCAATTCACAACACATATAAAACATTACATAAAAAGTAAATCACACGTGATTATGTTTTTTTATTGTGATTCGTATGTAAATCACATGTGATTCGTTATGATTTACCTTAAAAAAATAATTTGAAGAAAAATCAAATGTGATTTGCGGTAAAATCACATGTGATTTGCACAAAATCTCATGTGATTCTTTGGTGGATCACATTGAAAAAGGTTAAATGTCTTACAAAAATAAACTACGGTTTCTTTCTTTATTTAAGTTAAAGAAAACATAAGAAAAGACTTAACCGCACATCACCAACGTCATTTCCATTAATGTAAAGTAAACCTAAACAACGAGCACCAAAGTGTATTTGACTTCTTATTATAACAATGATAAGAAAAGAAAAGTAAGATATAACTTCCGGCAAGAACCAAAGTCTCTTTCATTGATTGAGGAAAAATAAAATAATATATGATAGGAAAAAGTATATAAATGGGTTATATAATAAACAGGTATTAAACAATAAATAATCAATCTCCACACATGCCAAGAGAAGAGCTTGTGTCCAAAAATCACCTTCCAAAATGAGAATATTTCATAGAGAAGCTCCACCATTTTTTTTTTCTCTTTCGATAAGGGCCTTGTTTTTTTGCAGCAATATGTTTGTCGTTTCAACATCTTTAGTGCTAACTGCTATACATAAGGCTGTGTAGAAACTGTTTTCTTGAAGCTCCAGACTTAATCGCACATCAACCGACGTCATTTTCGTTAATACTCCGATCGGGCGGCGGCGACGATGAAGACGGCTGAGTGGCATTAGGTGACGACATTTTCGGCCACCTAAACAACAGATCGGTGGCGGAAGAATAGATCGGCAGTGAAACAACAGGTCGACGGCGGAACAATAGATAGTCGGCGGATAGATAGCGGATTGAAGGCAGATTGAAGGCGGATCGACGACGACAGCGGTTCACGGTTGGTGTGTGAGAAATTTTTTTGTTTACAATGAAAGTTAATTAGATATTTTTGGCTTTTATAATAGACAAAACTACCCTTGCTGTGTAATTGGCTGATTTGATCAGAACCGTTGGATGAAAGCCAAATGAAAGGACGCGATTGGCTGATTTGTTCTTTAGATAATGTGGGGTTGCTGTCGATCTCACCTCATATATATATATCGTATGTATCAATGTTAGTGTTGAAATCCTGGGTTTGAAATCCTTGAAATAACGACTTGTCGTAATAAAAATATACCTGTATTCACTAATACTTCATTAGTTATGATTTTGGGTAGTTGGGTATTATTTCTAGAATCTAGAGTTACTACGTAGTTGTAATATTATTTTGCCAAAAGCTGTCAAAAATAATATATGTTTTGCCTATATTGAAACGTGAATATCTTTGTCGTTATAAGTCCGTTTTACTTGTTCTTTATATCCATGGTTACGTCTTAGTATGTAGTAATATATTTTGGAAAGCTTGGCTCCTCCGGGTTACGTCTAAAGCCTCGTTTTGTCCGACGAAAAACGTCCAACAGCATGTATTTTCAGAAAATTACTTTTCGTCAATAAATTTGCAAGAATCATAACTCCTTCGTTATAAATTCGTTTTAACCCGTTCTTTCGCGTACGGCTTCATTTTTGAAAGTATTTTCTAAAAAGTTTGCCAAAGTTTACTTTATATTTACTGATTTTCCTGGGTTTACAAAAATGGGACAGTAGGTATAAATACTTGTTACAAATCCATTTTCAAGGTTCTAAACTAGTTTCTAACAATCCCCAAATCTCTTGCAAACACCACAAAGCTAAACTAATCCTACCATACACCTTCTTATGGTGCCATGGGTTCCTAATCATCACTAATCTAGTTAATTTAACAAGGGAATACCTAAAACCAATTCTAGGTTTTGTATGATCAAAAAGTTAACAAAAATAATGTGGTATAGCTAGCTTGTGGATGAAATTAAGCATGAGAATCATATGATACTAGTAAATATAAGATGAAATCATGAAAATAAATTTGATAACTTACTTTGAAATATAAGGTGATTAGATGATGAGAAATCTTGTGATTCTTGAGTTTGTATTGCAAAACTCTTAACTAGAATGATGAAATGAACAACTTTTATGCTTTGATCTTTGAAAAATTATTGGTTCTTGCTTCTCCTTGTTCTTGGTCGTGGGTTTAAAGAGAAAAAGAGAGGAAATGGTCTTCTTGATTTTTGATCTAAGTGTATATGAATAAAAAGGTGTTTGTAGATATTTATTTAGGATTATATTATATAATAAGAACACATAAATGCATGAGGTCAAGGGGGGGGGGGGGGGTTCATGGCTGATTTTTCAAGGGTTCAAAAGCAATAATATGGACTTTGATTTATTTAGGATAGTTAGTGGATGATTTGTAGCATAAGTATAGGTTTTTAGGTGTTAAATTTAGGTAATCGTAGTTAGTTTTTAGTTATAATTGAGTACCGGGTTTGCGAGAAATAAATTTTAACAAGTTAACCGGGATAAAATAAAGTTGTAAAAATGTTAAAAATATGTTGGGTACAAGTATTGAGTGTTCGGGTGATTATTGTTTAGTTTCCACGAAAACCGTCGCAATATTTATAAACTTACGTTATAAATAAAAATATATTTCCAAAATACTGGGTAAATGAATATTATAACTTTTATGATGATATAATGGATATAAAAATATGTCGGGACCATTGTGGGAATATTTAGATATATTCGTCGTGTTTATTAACCGTGTGTTATCGTTTATTTAAATATAATTATACTTAAAACGTTAAATATATCAATTATATAAATTTGAAAATCCTAATAGTGGTATAACATGTAAATGACCTACTGGTGATATGCAGACCATCTCTAGTCCGTATGCAATGTCCTTACTGATAATGAAATGAATTCGTACCTAAACCAATCCGGTTTTGCGAATTTGAATACCCGTAAACTAAATTTACGATGAAATGAGTGTTGCAAGTGAATAGTGAAAATCATTTCCGGAAATGAATATTGTTCAGTGAATAGTAAATTTCTGAATGTTCCTCGGAATGTCGAACTGACACAAAAAATGATGAATAGTAAAATGATGAATAGTGTTTTTCTAAAGTTTAGGAAATGACCTGAAATGGTGAATTGTGACAGTCTTCCCCTCTAAAAGGAACTTCGTCCGGAAGTTTAGTTTGTGTTGGTCTCTGAAGTGGTATTGGTGAAAAGATGATAATACATGGTTGTGTAATCCTGTTGTTCTCTAACAAGGCTCAAGTCTGACGGCCACTAGGCCTACTCTGTCTGAAATATTACATGGTCCAGTGTATATCGGGTTTAACTTTCCAAGTGTAATCCTGTTTTCTGAATGATATCATGCCTTTCCTAGGCAGAACTTTCAACATAACTCTGCCTACCAACTTGAAGTTTTAATAGTTTACAACTTATTGAACTTGTAACTGATTCTTGACTTGTAGGAAATTTCTGGTTATTTCATGAATGCCTACTGGACTAGTGAGTTGAGCTTTTTCCGAGTTTGGCCCATCAATAGATGGTCTGCACTTCTTAATGTCTTAAATGTGATATTGGTAATATATACTGCTAAATTTGCCAGAACTCTGGTTTGTATGCTAGTTGGTCGATTCTAAAATGAATCTTAAATGGTCCAATATGCTAAAGGTTCAATCCAAGGAAATGCTTTTAACTTAATTTTTCTCCCACTTGAATCTGGATGGTTTGTTGTTCAGGATACCCAATCCAAATGATGTGTGTTATGTACCAACCTAACTTCTGCCAGTTTCTCGCTGTTGGTGTGATAACTATTATTGTAGATGAATTTGATTTATGTTAAATGATTAGTCCAACCATTTCTAGGGTCAATCACTCATGCTCTGAGCATACTTTCCTATGTTTGAATTGTTCTCTCGCTTTGACAATCAGTCTGAGGATGATAGGTGATGTTTACATCTAAATGGGTTTCTGAAGGAAATCTTGAAATGATTGCTTGAAGTCCAAGGTGAATCGGTTTCCTTATCATGAATAACTGAAATGGGTACAATAAGTCTTTGTGACTAATTCCACAACGCTCGGTCCTTTGAACTTGGCGTTATCTGAAAGGGATAAAATATGGGTAACAATTTGATTCCTTGTGTTTTGTTCCAACGGATGGTAAGACATATGTTTTTTTTTTCTTTGGCTAGTAGGCTTGTTCTCCACTACTAAAGTTCGTGATTAATTTGTGATGTTCCTGCTAATTCCTTCATCACAAATTCCAATATTCTTTATTGTCAAGTCACAAAATCCTAAATGCATAAGCGATGTAGCAGAGTTTTTGGAAATTTGTCTTGCGATTGTGAGTTTTTGTTGAAATCTCTTTCTGAATAACGAATATAAAAAAAATGGAGCAGATGATTTACTGAGTAATATTTTTCTTGATGATTCAAAATCCAGTAGTTATGAAATAGGAAACTATTTTCAAACCTGTTGTGATTACGACTGTTTACCAAAGTTTGATGTCTATATATTTCTCATTGTACGATGGTTTTGCTAAATATTGACCAAAAAGGATCGTACTTGTTCAAAATAGGAATTTCAGAAATCATTTTCTACAAGGTATGTGATTTATGTAAACGCGATTTTCAAATCAACTTTATTTAAAAGTGAAAACACTAACAATGATAAAATGGTAGAATAGGAAATGTTCGCTTAAATGCATAGATGTCTAACATTTAGTTCCTGAGGTTGGATAATGTCTATTAGTGGGTATTAGGCAAAACTATAAGCGTAGATATTTAGACTAACTTAAGTCCTGAAATGGTTTATCGTTGTAATTGGCAAGGCGAAGGTATCACTTGATGTTGTGTCGATGAATGTCTATTCTGTTTTTGTCACAACTTACCATTTCAGGTCATTTCCCGAACTTTGGAAAAACACTATTCATCAAAACACTATTCATCAGTTTACTATTCATCATTTTTTGTGTCAGTTTGACATTCAGAAATTTTACTATTCACTGAACACTATTCATTGCCGGAAAAGTTTTCACTATTCACTTGCATTACACATTTCATCGTAAATTTAGTTTACGGGTATTAAAATTCGTGTAACCGTATGGGTTTAGGTGCGAATTCATTTTATAATCAGTAAGGACATTGCATACGGACTAGAGACAGTCTGCATATCATCAGTAAGTCATTTACATGTTATACCACTCTTAGGATTTTCAAATTTATATATTTAATACATTTAACGTTTTCCTTATAATTATATTTAAATAAACGTTAACACACGGTTAATAAACACGACGAATATATCTAAGTATTCCCACAATGGTCCCGACATATTTTTATATCCATTTTATCATCATAAAAGTTATAACATTCATTTACCCAGTATTTTGGAAATTTATTTTATTTATAACGTAAGCTTATGAATATTATGACGGTTTTCGTGGAAACTAAACAATAATCACCCGAACACTCAGTACTTGTACCCAACATATTTTTAACATTTTTATGACTTTATTAAGTCCCGAATAACTTCGTTAACATTTATTTATAGCAAACCCGGTACCCGATTATAACTAATACTTACACTAAACTACTACTAATAATACACTACATTTTCTAAGTGATCAAAACGGACTTTGTATCTCCTTTTCACATTGAAACCGGCCACATGCCCACCCCTAGACACCATGGGATTTCTTTTTAACCTCATTGACTTATGTACTAATATTATACATTATATCCTAACTAAATATCTACAAAAACACAAATAACATAAACATACTAAATCCTAAGAATCATAAACTCATCTTTCTCATCTCCATAACCACGACCCAACTTCAATCCTAGACCAAAATCCATTATTTTTCAATGTACAAAGCATCAAAGTTGTTCATTTTGTCTTCCTAATCAAGAATCATACCACAAAAACACAAGTAAACCAAGGTTTCTAATCATCTCATCACCTATTATTTCAAAGTGAGTATTCAAATTTATTTTCATGTTTTCATCTAATTAACACAAGTATCTTATAGTATTCATGCTTAATTTCATGCACAAACTAGTTATACCACTTTATTTTTGTAGACTTTTGAAACATACAAACCCTAGAATTGGTTTTAGGTGTTCCTTTGTTAAATTTACTTGTTTACTAGTCATTAGGAACCCATGGCACCCTAAGAAGGTGTATGGTAGGATTAGTATAGATTTGTGGTATTTGCAAGAGATTTGGTTGAAGTAGAAACTAGTTTTGGACATGAAAAATGGATTTGTAACAAGTATATAAACCTACTGTCCCATTTTCGTAAATTCTGGAAAATCAGTAAACATAAAGTAAACTTTGGCAAAATTTTTAGAAAATACTTTCAAAAACGAATCCGTAGGCGAAAGAACGGATTAAAAAGAGTTTATAACGAAGAAGTTATGATTTTTGCAAGTTTATTAACGAAAAGTATATTTTCTGATAATACATGCTGTTGGACGTTTTTCGTCGGACAAAACGAGGGTTTAGACATAACCCGGAGGAGCCAAGCTTTCCAAAATATATTACTACATACTAAGACGTGACCGTGGATATAAAGAACAAGTAAAACGGGCTTATAACGACAAAGATATTCACGTTTCAATATCGGCAATAATCCTCTATAATTGGCATCTTTCACTAGTAAAAATAATAATACTACTTCTACGTACTAAATTCTAGATTTTCTAGAAATATTAACCAAGTACCCAAATTCATAACTAATGAAGTATTAGTGATTACAATTATATTTTTATCACTACAAGGCGTTATTTCAAGGATTTCAAACCGAGGATTTCAACATTAACATTGATACATACGTTATATATATATATATATATATATATATATATATATATATATATATATATATATATATATATATATATATATATATATATATGTATATATATATATATATTTCAACTAGTTTATTTTCTAGTATCCATATTTTCCTAAGTCTTGGAAAATGTATATTTTTGATAACAACAAGTATTTTTCAAAGAGTAGAGTGGTATAGGAAACATGTGCATGGACATTCATAACATCATTTCATGATCTAAAGTAGATCGTTCATCATTCATATTAGGTTGCGGCTAGTGTGCGCGCCTTGTTTTTCAGCTCATTACATGTTCATTATACCATCATATCAGGTGAGTCATAGCCCCACTTTTACTTGTTTAAATACATTATAAACTCTTTGGGGGAGATACATGCTTAAATACTCGTGTTATATTTTTATACGATTTGAATTACTTTTGGGGGAGAATAGGTTGCTTTAATTATTTTTGTACAATGCCAAAGTATAAATTTCTTACATTGCTTAAGTTGCCTTATTACCACGTCTTGACAAGTCCCCTTTATTATCATGGACCGTTAATTAAAGTACGAGCGAGAGTGAGTGAATAGATCTATTGAAGGTGACTCCTCCATTCGTGTTTGGGTTGCTCCAATGGAATTACGAATGCATTTCATGTCTAATATAGTACGAGTGTCTGGTAAACACTCATTTGGGGCAAATTTTAGTACGTCTAGCTTCGGGGTCATGAGCTTAAGAGCTAATGTGGGTTTCATTATTGAAATCTTAGTACTTTACTTTACACTTGGGCTATTGTACATACAAAAATTACTTATAAATTCCCAATACTTTTTCATCACTATTACTACTGAATTACGATGCCTTTGCATCAGTCTTACTATTGAATTACGATGCCTTTACATCGGTGTTAGGTCACCATTTAGTAAACACAAGTATAATGATAAGAGAAATGAGATGAGAATGAGAGTGGGATGATTATGAGAAATTTGAGAAAATGAAATGCAAGAGTTTCCTTAATGTTTTCAAATAACCAACCAAATACAAATGAGGCCTAAGACTAGTATTTATAGGAGAGGAGCTAGGGCAACATCCCTACTCCATCCTTTACATGAAACGTGTGGGCTTAAAGCCCATGGATCATAATACTTAGGCCTAGTAAACATGTTACTTATCCAATATTATAAGCAATAAATAACTTAAGCAACCTATTGTTACAAATGACCGAGACTTGACAAAATAGTAAAAACTTAGGTTCCAACAATCTCCCCCTAAGGGTCGGTCGTCATGGTTGCTTGACGTCTTTGTCGTTAACTTTGACTTTCATAGCTTCAGACGTCTTCAGAAATGATAAGAATAATGATGGATATACTTTGCTCTTTGTCTTTGTTCTTTGATGATGTTGTAGTGATTGCGTTACGAAGTTGTCTGCCGTTCGTCACTCCTGCGTCTGTGGTGGTTGTCCGCCATTCCAACATACTCATACATCTTTGGACTTAGACTTTCACGTACAAGAAGTTCCTTTTCGTACATTGAGATCTTTAGTCTTTAAACTTTGTAGATTCTTCTTTATTGTAGTAGAATCTTTCTTTGAACTTTGTGTTGCTAAGATCTTTGGGGGAGCTTTCTTTGACTTCAAGATGTATGTATGAGCATGTTGGAATCTACCATCTTGGAAGTGAGGTACCTGCGAGTAAACAGTTAGCAATAAAATAACCGGTACTTACGGATAAGGAATTAGAGCTCGTCAACAGCATAGTGTGAAGACTCCTTCTAATCCTTATCCAGGCCGTTCCCATATCAGATACTCCCGAGGGAGCTTACTAGACCTACTATGTAGCTCAATGACTGGGTGAGTCGCTGGGGATCACTCCACGACTGTAGACCGTAATGGAACCACCGCAAACACTAAGCGTAACCCTTGTGGGGTTACCGAAGTGACCTGCTGTCAGGGCTGTTAGATGTTGACCCTGGCAGGATTTCTGTTCAATCATTGAGAAATACCTAAGTAATCCTCTCATAAACGTTCTAGGCAGATTGCTAAGATCTGCGAAGGACTCGATAGTTTACAACTGATGCCCATTGATGTAGAACATCAGTCGTAGAAATACTAAGTGTTCCTAAGAGATCTTTGATGTATCTCAAGGCTCTAGACTATATAAGTGTACACCTAGGTTTCCTATGCGGAGACTGGGGAGGTGTCTCCTGCTTCAATATCAACCGTCTCTAAGAGATAGGTCGATAGGTTACGCGGGTTCCCCGTGAGAATGAAACAAGTCCTTTTAAGAGAACTTGAGTGGTTAAGAAGGTTTAGTGCATCGCGTCACTGGGTCCATGACGACTTAGTCTTCAATACCGGTGTTGTCTTTTGCAACAGCCAGTAGCATATGAATTGAACCCGGTGTCTGCCCTAAAGTTGAACATATGGAGGGCTATTTCTTTTCACCCTTTTCTTTGCTTTTCCTTTTAATTCTTCAACTCCTTCTTTCCCTTTCATTCATTTCTCCTTTTTTCGTATCATACCTAAGGACTTCTAATTCTAACTATGGAGATGTCCTTGGGTAGATCCCTCCGGCTCTGGCGGATCATAGGACGGATATTCCTATCTTAGTCACCTTATAACTCCGACAGTAGCCAAGAAACCTTTGATAGAAAATCTCTCAAAGTGTTTGTGATAATCAAATAATTTGGTTAACACTTCGAGAGTTTTGTGTACACTTTTGAAGGGATCCCCCTGCATATGTGCTCATAAGTATTTTAATAAATTTGCACATGCGGGAGGAGCAAGCACTTTTGAATTGATCCACTTTCCGTGAACAAGACCGATTCGAGACACGCTTACATCACTAGTTAGACTAGCTTGAAGTTATTACCCGGCCTGGTCAAGTCCACAAAAAGTTTCTCGAGACGGTACGTTTCTACTGAGACAAATCCTTTTCGAGACACGCTTACGTAGTTAGTTAAAGAGTTGCATTGTCAGCTTTTAGGTGACAACTAGCTCTAGTAACTAACTTGATGTTATTACCCGTCGAGGATAAGTCCTTTCGATATAACTAACATGCATTATCTCGTCAATTCCTGGGTCAATACTGAGTCTAGCTCGCTTATGATACAACTTTTAAGCTTTGACTTTGTATATTTTAATCACTTTTACATTTTCTCCCCCTCAAAAATAGCATACAAAATGGTGTTTTTGACAACTTTTAAGATTGAAATATGCCTTTTGAGTCTTACGGGGAGATTCACCAAGAACATTAGATTTTGAGCAAAGTATATTGTTTTGACAAGTGCTCCCCCTCAACAAGTGATTACGTCTTATTGAGGTGAAATACTTGTCCTTTTGAGCAGAATTATGAAAAATCAGAAATGTTTGATTAATTCTACTCAAAAGTAAGAAGCTTTCGCTCCTTATGTGAGGATTGAGGCACTGAAGCGTACCTCAGGGTCCTTTAAATACAAAGCACGGGTTGTACACTGTAATGTGTGCACAAACCATTATGAAAAATCATTTAATCAAATGAACTAATCAAATGTACCAAGTTACTCTTCGTCTGGAAGTGGAGCATCAAAGTCAGTGAACTTGGGTTCAGGTCTTTCGAAGTTTCTGACAGGAAATGATGGTCTGACGCCGATGTAGCTTTCCATTCGTCTGATCTGTTCCCGTCGAAATAACCTTTCCTCAATCTTTAAGACAAAATTCCGAACTTGTCTTCTGATGCTGGATTTCCATCTCGGTTGTTCCCCCTTAGCTATCTTTCGCCGATCATCATTCAACCTTTTGACCAGCCCATCACGAACAGATTTGAGAGTAACATCACAGAATTTATGCACCTCATCAAATCTCATGAAACTTTGAAGTTGTTTGCTGTTGATGTAGGTGAAACCAAAAGGGTCTTGGTTGAGAGTAAACTGTGACGTTTGATAAATTCCATCAAACGTGAATTGCGGCTTAGTCAAATTTATCTTCTGTTGATAACTTTCCACACCCAGTTGAAGATCTTCCACCCTTTCTTGAACTATCAGTCGTCGGATGTAGAGAAGTAGTGATGCCATAAAGTTGTACTGTACATCTCTGTCGAAACCCCGCATTCTTCCTTTAACCTTTTCGAGATACATATCTTCGATGTCATTCAGATAAAGGTCTGGAAAGTCTGCTTCGGAGAACTTATACTTCTTTTCATCCTGACGTTTAACCACAATTTCAAGCATGAATTTGTAGTTAAACCGTTGTGACTCGTGAATCTCCAAGATGGCGATGATCTTAGATTTATGCTTCACATCTTCCAGAGATTTCTCTCCCAATCTGCTAGTGTAACCGAGACGACGACGGTCTGGCCAGTGTTGAATACCATGTAGGGCATCTCTGTCGTAAGCTACGATGGATTTGCTGAATACACGAGTTGTTTCTTCGATGGCAGGGATTTCGTATCTGGTGGCTGGTACGGAGATTGTGAGTGATGAAGCATATTTCTTCTTGTTTTTCTCTTGGGTAAGTTTGATATTCTGAAGATCTTTGTTGAAGAAATAACTGTAGGGTAACTTGGGCTTATTTGGAAATCCTGTCAAAGGCAATGGTTTTCTCCAGTCGGTGAAGTAAGGTTTTTCATGGATCTTTGAACTGAAATCGATATTCATCTCAGGATTTAGCCAGTCAAATTCGGCAGACATTGCACTGGCTATATTCTGCAAATGAAATTCGTATTCAACTTTGTTCCCAGATCTTTTCTTGAGAAAATCTTGTGCGTCCTTATTGATTCTTCTCAACTCCGTCTTTGTAAGTTTGTTGATCTGAAGATCCTTCATGATAACTTGGGTAAACTATAGAGTATTGCCCGGAAGGGGTTCTTCATCTTCTAGAGGAGGTTGTGCTTGAACCATGTCTGTCAACCAGTCGTTAAGAGGAGTATCGTTATTGTCGAGCCATGTATGACGGCTTTTCTTCTTGGATTTCTTAGACTTAGATGGAGCATCTTTGTCTTTAACTTTGGACGGTGACGATGGTCCAGCATGAGAATCATGAGTTGGTGGGGCACGGTAATCGGTGTCAAGTTGATCCTGGAAGTCGTCTGTGTGTTCCATGAAAATTTCTTCATCTTCGGTTTGACCTTTACAAGTAGTAGAGGGTTGTTGTTGAGTTCCCGGAGGAGTGGAGTCCTTTTGCGGCTGTAGAGAGGATGAGGGACCTGTTCCAGACTTGGATTTCTTGCCTTTGGAGTTTGGGTCAGGATCGTCATCTTTTCTTGTCCGTTTACGGGTTCCAGCAGCTTCTTTGCATGACTCTTTTGACATGTAAGCCACCATAGCATCATGTAGGGCCTTTTCTTCAGCTGTCTGTGTGGTTTTGGTGGCAATGTTGTCAAAGAGTTTGACAAGCATGTCATTGAAGGACAATTCTGGGACGGTTGGAGCCACAGTAGAAGGTTTAGCGGTGTGAAGTGTGAATGGTGTAGTAGACAACATTTTCCTTGTAACACTTCTGATTCTGTGATCTAAATTGTCATTGATAGGTTCAAGAAGATTAGCTACTGTAGGAGTGATCATATCAACCAGATTTTCAGTGAGAAAAACATGTGTTGCAGTTCTGATGAATCCTTCGTAATCAGAATTCAAGAACTTATCGATCAGCTGCTTTGACTCCTGGAATTCATCAACTTGTTTAGTAAGATTGGTAACCATGTTGGTGAGTTTGTTCACTTGCTCCTGAAGATCAACTGGTTGTTTTGGTTCATTGATCGAATGTTGTTTAGATGCGGTCTCAGAAGGTGTGGGGGATGAGTGCTCAGGTGATGATTCGGACGATGACTCGTTGTGAGAGTCTGAAGAAGATGCAGGAGGAGTCGGATCCTTTGGTGGAGAGTCTTGTGGAGGTGGAGGTTGTGCTGAGGAAGTCTGTTGAGAAGATGACTGAAGAAATATGTTGGTGTCGAACGCGTTCTTCTCTTCGTTTTCCTTTCTACGAAGTTCCTCTGCTTCCTCTGCTTCTCGTGCAAGAAACTCTGGAGTGATGAGATATTCTTGTTCCTGATCCGTAGCAGTGTGTTCTTGTCCGCCAACATTCTCCTCTAAATTAGCAGTCTCTGTCATGTGGACATCTTCAGCCTTGTCAGTGTCCTTAATATTGTCATCAGGTTGTGGAGCTGATTCTGACGTTGTGGGAGGAACCATGCTGCTTGTAGCCCATACATGTTCTGACTGATCGATAGGTGGTGGTGTTGGAGGGTGTGATAGAAGTCGGCTTTCAAGACTTGCTTTCCTTTGTTCTTTGAGTAGTCGCTTTTCTTCAGCTCGAGTGTCGACAACTATACTCTTGAGTTTGCGTTTATCGACCAACGGTTCAACGATTGGTTCGTCTTCATCATCATTCGGCTCATTTATAGTGACTCCTTTCCTTCTCCTTGTCTCTTCTTCATAAGTTTCAAGACTTTGTTGTACGGCAATCTCTGTAGCAGGAAATCCTTCATCAGGTGCTCTGTATCTCAGTTCATAGTCTGGTTCTTCTTCATCAGATTCCGTATCGAATTCGGATTCGGTGTCAGAAGGTGGAGGTGTTGGTTCATCACTAAGAGTGTATTCAGGAGTTACCTTCTTCTTTGGCTTGGTAGCAGGTTTGGGTTTGGATGTAGGTTTAGGTGTGGTAGAAGTCTTGGTTTTTGCCGTTGGAGCTGACTTAGATCTTGTATGAGGTGATCCAGTGGTGCTTGTGGTACTCCCAGACTTTGCACCTCCTTTGCTACGAGTCTTTATCGTTGTTTCTTCCTGTACACCTTTGTAAGCGTTGTCATACAGCTTGTAGTTCAGACTCTTCTTGATTTTGTCATTCAGTAGGTATTCTGGAAGCCTCATTCCCTTGATCTGTCACAACTCATCATTTCAGGTCATTTCAGGTCATTTCCCGAACTTTTGAAAAACACTATTCATAAATCACTATTCATTAAAACACTATTCATCGTTTTACTATTCATCATTTTCGAGGTCATTTTGATATTCTGAGAAACATTTGGGAAATTTACTATTCACTAAACACTATTCATTTCCGGAAAAGTTTTCATCATTCACTTGCATTACTCATTTCATCGTAAATTTAGTTTACGGGTATTCAAATTCGCGTAACCGGATTGGTTTAGGTGCGAATTCATTTCATTAGTGCTAAGGACACTGCATACGGACTGGAGATAGTCTGCATATCATCATAACAACATTTTCATGTTATACCACTCTCAGGATTTTCAAATTACTATATTCAGTACATTTAACGTTTTTACGTATAAGTATTTATAGTAAACGTTAACACCCGGTTTATACACGACGAATATATCTAAATATTCCCACAATGGTCCCAACATATTTTTATATCCATTTTAACATCATAAAAGTTATAACATTCAGTTACCCAGTATTTTGGAATTTTATTTTATTTATAACGTACGCGTATGAATATAACGACGGTTTTCGTGAAAACTAAACAATAATCACCCGATCACTCAGTAAATGTACCCAACATATTTTTAATATGTTTTTAACATTATTATAACTTTATTATAATCCCGGTTAACTTCGTGAACAATTATTTCTATTAAAACCGTTACCCGATTTTAACGAATAACGAAAACTAACACTTAAACTACTCAAGATTTCTAATTAAATCACAAGTACCCCAACCCCCCCCCCCCCCCCTTGGCTCACCAAAACCGGCCACATGAACACCCTTAACCTCATGCATTGATTTCTATTATAAAACTAATAAACCTTAAAACTTATACTTAACTAAAAACCTAAAAATCATAACATACACTTTTAGATAAGAAAGAAAAGTTTCTCATCTCCTTCCTCTCCTTTGCAAACCCACGACCCAAACCATAATCATAGATCAAGTGATCATTTTTCAAAAGCTAAAGCACCAAACTTGTTCATTATACTTGCCTAATCAAGAATCAAGCAACAAAAACACAAGAACATCAAGCATAATCATCAACTAATCATCTCATTTTATCAAGTAAGTTATCCATTTTATTTTTACATGAAACATCTTATATTTACTTGTATTTCATGATTTCCATGCTAAAAACCATGTACAACTAGCTATACCACCATTTATTTTGTCTAAAATGAAACATACAAACCCTAACTTTTTATTTATGAATCCCCTTGCTATAATAACTTGGTTAGGAGTCCATGGCACCCTAAGAAGGTGTATGGTAGGATTAGATTAGCTATGTGGTGATTACAAGAGGTTTGGTGATGGTAGAAATTAGTTATAAACCTTGAAAACTTGATTTGGAACATATTTTAGACATGCTGTCCCATTTTGTGAAAACCTGGAAAATCAGTAAACACCAAGGAATCTTTGGCAAAATTTTTAGAAAATACTTTCAAAAACGAATCCGTAGGCGAAAGAACGGATTAAAAAGAGTTTATAACGAAGAAGTTATGATTTTTGCAAGATTGTTGACGAAAAGTATTTTCTGGAAATTAGTTGCTGTTGGACGTTTTTCGTCGGTCAAAAAGAGACTTTAGACGTAACCCGGAGGAGCCGAGCTTTCCAAAATATATTACTACATACTAAGACGTAACCGTGGACATAAAGAACAAGTAAAACGGACAAGTAACGACAAAGATATTCACGTTTGAATATCGGCTAAAACCATTTTTATTTGACAGCTTTTAATAAAAGTGGCACAAAAACTACGAAGTACTTTTATAAGCTAGACATAATATTAAGTACCAAGCTTTATAACTAATGTAGTATTAGTTATTACAAGTATATTTTCATCATTTCAAGGAGATATTACAAGGATTACAACCCGAGGAATTCAACGCTAACATGAAAACATACGATATATATATATAAGTATATATATATTACAACTAGCTTATTATATTTTCTAATAGCAATATTTTTCCAAATTCTTGGATTATATATTTTTGATAACACAAGTGTTTTCCAAAGAGTAGAGTGGTATAGAAACATGTGCATGGACATTTTCAACATCATTTCATGATCTAAATTAGATCGTTCATCATTCATACTAGGTTGCGGCAGTTAACCGATCATTGTTGTTCACTTCATTTCATTTCAAGTATCATTACTTCGAGGTGAGTCATAGCCCCTACTCTTTTAATTGTTTTGTAAACTCTTTGGGGGAGATACATGCTACTACTTGCTTACTTGTACAGATTCACATAACATTATACTTGATTACATTATACTTGATGTCATACATACGTGATTGTACTATACTTAACTGTGTTATACTAAACTGTGATGGTGTACTCTTGAGACTTCCAATGGCCCCAGATTAAGTTTCTGGGCACAACCATGGAGACATACATACATATTTCCAATGGCCCCAGATTAAGTTTCTGGGCACAACCATGGAGACAAACATACTTAAGTGAGGTCTTCGGAGATGAAGTGTAGACTCACTACAAATTGCTTAACTGTTGTTATGAACTTATACATATCTTAATCATATTATTTTGTAGCAGTGGGTTGTGAACACACAGGTTACAAGTCTCTTATGACGGGACTTGTAACTGAGTGGATTTACGATGCCTTTGCTGTGTGAACATTCTTTATAGGCTTTTCAACTGTATTAAGACAAACTCTATGAACTCACCAACCTTTGTGTTGACACTTTTAAGCATGTTTATCTCAGGTTAGAAAGGCGATAGCAGGTGTGTGGAGCTGAGAGTCTTAGGGCATGCTTTTGGAGACTTTCACTTTTAATCGTTTACCATTCGATACACTTTAAAAACTTATGTATTATTCTACTTTGGGGATCTTTGTTTTGTAAACTATGACTTTTATCTATTCGAATGGTAACTTTTCCAAAACGTCTCATTTAGAGTTCGTTTTCTATATCTCGTACTTTGGGCCCTGAAGTAGCATCCCAATGACACAGTCTTCCGCTGCGGTATTTTGGGGGTGTTACAGATTGGTATCAGAGCCTTGGTTATAGAGAACTAGGTTGTTTTAGAGTCTAGACTATAACTACATACATGTAGACTCTCCTCCCTATCGCCTTGCACTTTACATACACTTACGCTTGCTGGTAATTTATTTATTTTTGGACCCACACTATTAGATACTTTGTAGAAACCGTTAGAAAGTAGACTTCCCGGTAACTTTAACACTTAAGGGAGAATCCTTTGTTCCTTTGTACTAAGCGTGACGTTCCCTAGATGCCCATTTAAGCAACGTCTACCACTGAGATATGTGTGCCTGGTGATATGTACACTTGTGAAAGGAAACATTTATAATTGTGGTGGCCAACATAATTATAAGTGCTTCACGACACACGTGGACATATGACTATGCAGATGTAGATCGGTGTTGGCACAACTTAGGAAACAACTGGTAGCACGGTATTATATACGAGGATGTTAAGTGTAGACTTTGGATAATCAACGGTTTTCCCTCATCTTTGACGTTCACTAAATGTCCTTCCTCTCAGGAAATCATGGCACCAAAGAGAGTGACTCGTAGCTCTGGTCGAGGAGGCGCAACACCAAGGGGTGGAAGGACTGGTAGACGTGGAGGTAGAGGAGGTAGAGGAGCTGCTCATGATACTAGTAACCCAAGTAACGATGGTGGAAGAACTGGTGGACGTGGAGGTAGAGGAGGTGGTCACGGCGTTGAAAACAATGATAACAACGACGGTGGAAATACTGATTTTGAAGCCATCATCGCTCGACAACTTGAAAACTTTCTCCCCACTATTGTCACTCAAGTTGGCGATCATATGAATAATTTGGCAAACCACGAAAGCGGAATTAACAACACCAATGGTATAGGCCAGAATTGTAATGGCAACAACAACATTAGGACCGGATGCACGTATAAGGAATTTACGTCATGTAAGCCAATTGATTTCGATGGTGTAGGAGGCGCGTTGGTGTATACTCGATGGGTTGAAAAGATGGAGTCGGTGATCGATATTAGTAACTGTGCAGCACATCAAATGGTGAAGTATTCCATGTGCTTACTATCAGGAAAGGCATTGACATGGTGGAATACGCAGATTCAAGCTAGGGGTAGAGCGGCAGCTGTAGGTATGACATGGGATGATTTTAAGGCATTACTGAAGGAGGAATACTGCCCGGACAACGAGATGCAAAAGCTGGAGGATGAACTCTATCATCTCTCTATGATAGGGGCTGGTCATGCAGCCTATACAGATCGATTCCATGAATTAGCCAGACTAGTTCCATACCTAGTTACCCCTGAGTCCAAGAGGATCGAGAGGTACATATATGGCCTTGTCCGAGAAATTCGTGGGATTGTGAAAACAACTGAGCCTTCTACAATTCAGAGTGCAATATTGAGAGCAGGGACTCTGACAGATGAGATGGTTAGAAATGGAAGCTTGAGGGACAGTGATAAAAGGAAGGGAACAAGCGAGTCGAACAAGCAGACTGACAACAAAAGGGCAAGGACCTTTGCGGCGACTAATTCGGGTCAGAGAGAGTATTTAGGCCAACATCCTAAATGTACGAAATGTAACTTTCATCACCAAAAGACTGTGCCCTGCCGTATGTGTGCTAATTGCAGACAGTCTGGTCATTATGCAAACCAGTGTAGAGAACCGGTGAACCAAAAGACATGCTATGAGTGTAACAGCCCGGATCACTTTCGGAACACCTGTCCTAAATTGAAAAGGAATCTTAACCAAGGAGGAAATCGTCCAAACTTAGCAGCAGCAATTGAAGGGCCACGAGATGAGGCCAATGAGATACCACCCGCACTTGGCAGAGCTTACTTCCTAGGAAATCCTATCACCCAACATGTCCGCGATAGCACAACGGGTACATTCTCTTGAACAACTAGCGTATTTTAGTAGCACTTAAGTCTTAATATAGGACCTATACACAACACTGACTAATCTGAGACCTAGCAGCATTAACCTTAGTCATACTAACATTAGAAATTTGATTAGTGTAAGCAATTCCAAAGTCGAGCCAATCTTTCAAAAGATCTTTTTCAAGGATGTTGAATCCAGACCTTGATTTTTAGCTTGGTTCTAGTGACTGTTCTTGTTTGATTGGGTTGCGAAAATCAAGCTAAAAGTTAAAGTCATCACTCAAACCGATTTAGCCTAATCTCATGACTGTTCTTGTTTGATTGGGTTGTGGGATTAAGTGAAAATCGGTTACCTAAATGATTAACCTAAAGGAGGTCTTTTGAGGACTATGCTCGGGATTGGGAAGGTTTGCCTCATCAAGTCGGACCACGAGAACATACCTAGTTGGATAGGAAACCCACATACATAAGCTTTGACACATTTTCTTAAACACACACTTAACTGATTAACATTAACTGAACTTCGGGACGAAGTTCCATTTAGAGGGGAAGACTGTCACAACTCATCATTTCAGGTCATTTCCCGAACTTTGGAAAAACACTATTCATAAATCACTATTCATTAAAACACTATTCATCGTTTTACTATTCATCATTTTCGAGGTCATTTTGATATTCTGAGAAACATTTGGGAAATTTACTATTCACTAAACACTATTCATTTCCGGAAAAGTTTTCATCATTCACTTGCATTACTCATTTCATCGTAAATTTAGTTTACGGGTATTCAAATTCGCGTAACCGGATTGGTTTAGGTGCGAATTCATTTCATTAGTGCTAAGGACACTGCATACGGACTGGAGATAGTCTGCATATCATCATAACAGCATTTTCATGTTATACCACTCTCAGGATTTTCAAATTACTATATTCAGTACATTTAACATTTTTACGTATAAATATTTATAGTAAACGTTAACACCCGGTTTATACACGACGAATATATCTAAATATTCCCACAATGGTCCCAACATATTTTTATATCCATTTTAACATCATAAATGTTATAACATTCAGTTACCCAGTATTTTGGAATTTTATTTTATTTATAACGTACACGTATGAATATAACGACGGTTTTCGTGAAAACTAAACAATAATCACCCGATCACTCAGTAAATGTACCCAACATATTTTTAATATGTTTTTAACATTATTATAACTTTATTATAATCCCGGTTAACTTCGTGAACAATTATTTCTATTAAAACCGTTACCCGATTTTAACGAATAACGAAAACTAACACTTAAACTACTCAAGATTTCTAATTAAATCACAAGTACCCCAACCCCCCCCCCCCCCCCCCCCCCTTGGCTCACCAAAACCGGCCACATGAACACCCTTAACCTCATGCATTGATTTCTATTATAAAACTAATAAACCTTAAAACTTATACTTAACTAAAAACCTAAAAATCATTACATACACTTTTAGATAAGAAAGAAAAGTTTCTCATCTCCTTCCTCTCCTTTGCAAACCCACGACCCAAACCATAATCATAGATCAAGTGATCATTTTTCAAAAGCTAAAGCACCAAACTTGTTCATTATACTTGCCTAATCAAGAATCAAGCAACAAAAACACAAGAACATCAAGCATAATCATCATCTAATCATCTCATTTTATCAAGTAAGTTATCCATTTTATTTTTACATGAAACATCTTATATTTACTTGTATTTCATGATTTCCATGCTAAAAACCATGTACAACTAGCTATACCACCATTTATTTTGTCTAAAATGAAACATACAAACCCTAACTTTTTATTTATGAATCCCCTTGCTATAATAACTTGGTTAGGAGTCCATGGCACCCTAAGAAGGTGTATGGTAGGATTAGATTAGCTATGTGGTGATTACAAGAGGTTTGGTGATGGTAGAAATTAGTTATAAACCTTGAAAACTTGATTTGGAACATATTTTAGACATGCTGTCCCATTTTGTGAAAACCTGGAAAATCAGTAAACACCAAGGAATCTTTGGCAAAATTTTTAGAAAATACTTTCAAAAACGAATCCGTAGGCGAAAGAACGGATTAAAAAGAGTTTATAACGAAGAAGTTATGATTTTTGCAAGATTGTTGACGAAAAGTATTTTCTGGAAATTAGTTGCTGTTGGACGTTTTTCGTCGGTCAAAAAGAGACTTTAGACGTAACCCGGAGGAGCCGAGCTTTCCAAAATATATTACTACATACTAAGACGTAACCGTGGACATAAAGAACAAGTAAAACGGACAAGTAACGACAAAGATATTCACGTTTGAATATCGGCTAAAACCATTTTTATTTGACAGCTTTTAATAAAAGTGGCACAAAAACTACGAAGTACTTTTATAAGCTAGACATAATATTAAGTACCAAGCTTTATAACTAATGTAGTATTAGTTATTACAAGTATATTTTCATCATTTCAAGGAGATATTACAAGGATTACAACCCGAGGAATTCAACGCTAACATGAAAACATACGATATATATATATAAGTATATATATATTACAACTAGCTTATTATATTTTCTAATAGCAATATTTTTCCAAATTCTTGGATTATATATTTTTGATAACACAAGTGTTTTCCAAAGAGTAGAGTGGTATAGAAACATGTGCATGGACATTTTCAACATCATTTCATGATCTAAATTAGATCGTTCATCATTCATACTAGGTTGCGGCAGTTAACCGATCATTGTTGTTCACTTCATTTCATTTCAAGTATCATTACTTCGAGGTGAGTCATAGCCCCTACTCTTTTAATTGTTTTGTAAACTCTTTGGGGGAGATACATGCTACTACTTGCTTACTTGTACAGATTCACATAACATTATACTTGATTACATTATACTTGATGTCATACATACGTGATTGTACTATACTTAACTGTGTTATACTAAACTGTGATGGTGTACTCTTGAGACTTCCAATGGCCCCAGATTAAGTTTCTGGGCACAACCATGGAGACATACATACATATTTCCAATGGCCCCAGATTAAGTTTCTGGGCACAACCATGGAGACAAACATACTTAAGTGAGGTCTTCGGAGATGAAGTGTAGACTCACTACAAATTGCTTAACTGTTGTTATGAACTTATACATATCTTAATCATATTATTTTGTAGCAGTGGGTTGTGAACACACAGGTTACAAGTCTCTTATGACGGGACTTGTAACTGAGTGGATTTACGATGCCTTTGCTGTGTGAACATTCTTTATAGGCTTTTCAACTGTATTAAGACAAACTCTATGAACTCACCAACCTTTGTGTTGACACTTTTAAGCATGTTTATCTCAGGTTAGAAAGGCGATAGCAGGTGTGTGGAGCTGAGAGTCTTAGGGCATGCTTTTGGAGACTTTCACTTTTAATCGTTTACCATTCGATACACTTTAAAAACTTATGTATTATTCTACTTTGGGGATCTTTGTTTTGTAAACTATGACTTTTATCTATTCGAATGGTAACTTTTCCAAAACGTCTCATTTAGAGTTCGTTTTCTATATCTCGTACTTTGGGCCCTGAAGTAGCATCCCAATGACACAGTCTTCCGCTGCGGTATTTTGGGGGTGTTACAGATTGGTATCAGAGCCTTGGTTATAGAGAACTAGGTTGTTTTAGAGTCTAGACTATAACTACATACATGTAGACTCTCCTCCCTATCGCCTTGCACTTTACATACACTTACGCTTGCTGGTAATTTATTTATTTTTGGACCCACACTATTAGATACTTTGTAGAAACCGTTAGAAAGTAGACTTCCCGGTAACTTTAACACTTAAGGGAGAATCCTTTGTTCCTTTGTACTAAGCGTGACGTTCCCTAGATGCCCATTTAAGCAACGTCTACCACTGAGATATGTGTGCCTGGTGATATGTACACTTGTGAAAGGAAACATTTATAATTGTGGTGGCCAACATAATTATAAGTGCTTCACGACACACGTGGACATATGACTATGCAGATGTAGATCGGTGTTGGCACAACTTAGGAAACAACTGGTAGCACGGTATTATATACGAGGATGTTAAGTGTAGACTTTGGATAATCAACGGTTTTCCCTCATCTTTGACGTTCACTAAATGTCCTTCCTCTCAGGAAATCATGGCACCAAAGAGAGTGACTCGTAGCTCTGGTCGAGGAGGCGCAACACCAAGGGGTGGAAGGACTGGTAGACGTGGAGGTAGAGGAGGTAGAGGAGCTGCTCATGATACTAGTAACCCAAGTAACGATGGTGGAAGAACTGGTGGACGTGGAGGTAGAGGAGGTGGTCACGGCATTGAAAACAATGATAACAACGACGGTGGAAATACTGATTTTGGAGCCATCATCGCTCGACAACTTGAAAACTTTCTCCCCACTATTGTCACTCAAGTTGGCGATCATATGAATAATTTGGCAAACCACGAAAGCGGAATTAACAACACCAATGGTATAGGCCAGAATTGTAATGGCAACAACAACATTAGGACCGGATGCACGTATAAGGAATTTACGTCATGTAAGCCAATTGATTTCGATGGTGTAGGAGGCGCGTTGGTGTATACTCGATGGGTTGAAAAGATGGAGTCGGTGATCGATATTAGTAACTGTGCAGCACATCAAATGGTGAAGTATTCCATGTGCTTACTATCAGGAAAGGCATTGACATGGTGGAATACGCAGATTCAAGCTAGGGGTAGAGCGGCAGCTGTAGGTATGACATGGGATGATTTTAAGGCATTACTGAAGGAGGAATACTGCCCGGACAACGAGATGCAAAAGCTGGAGGATGAACTCTATCATCTCTCTATGATAGGGGCTGGTCATGCAGCCTATACAGATCGATTCCATGAATTAGCCAGACTAGTTCCATACCTAGTTACCCCTGAGTCCAAGAGGATCGAGAGGTACATATATGGCCTTGTCCCAGAAATTCGTGGGATTGTGAAAACAACTGAGCCTTCTACAATTCAGAGTGCAATATTGAGAGCAGGGACTCTGACAGATGAGATGGTTAGAAATGGAAGCTTGAGGGACAGTGATAAAAGGAAGGGAACAAGCGAGTCGAACAAGCAGACTGACAACAAAAGGGCAAGGACCTTTGCGGCGACTAATTCGGGTCAGAGAGAGTATTTAGGCCAACATCCTAAATGTACGAAATGTAACTTTCATCACCAAAAGACTGTGCCCTGCCGTATGTGTGCTAATTGCAGACAGTCTGGTCATTATGCAAACCAGTGTAGAGAACCGGTGAACCAAAAGACATGCTATGAGTGTAACAGCCCGGATCACTTTCGGAACACCTGTCCTAAATTGAAAAGGAATCTTAACCAAGGAGGAAATCGTCCAAACTTAGCAGCAGCAATTGAAGGGCCACGAGATGAGGCCAATGAGATACCACCCGCACTTGGCAGAGCTTACTTCCTAGGAAATCCTATCACCCAACATGTCCGCGATAGCACAACGGGTACATTCTCTTGAACAACTAGCGTATTTTAGTAGCACTTAAGTCTTAATATAGGACCTATACACAACACTGACTAATCTGAGACCTAGCAGCATTAACCTTAGTCATACTAACATTAGAAATTTGATTAGTGTAAGCAATTCCAAAGTCGAGCCAATCTTTCAAAAGATCTTTTTCAAGGATGTTGAATCCAGACCTTGATTTTTAGCTTGGTTCTAGTGACTGTTCTTGTTTGATTGGGTTGCGAAAATCAAGCTAAAAGTTAAAGTCATCACTCAAACCGATTTAGCCTAATCTCATGACTGTTCTTGTTTGATTGGGTTGTGGGATTAAGTGAAAATCGGTTACCTAAATGATTAACCTAAAGGAGGTCTTTTGAGGACTATGCTCGGGATTGGGAAGGTTTGCCTCATCAAGTCGGACCACGAGAACATACCTAGTTGGATAGGAAACCCACATACATAAGCTTTGACACATTTTCTTAAACACACACTTAACTGATTAACATTAACTGAACTTCGGGACGAAGTTCCATTTAGAGGGGAAGACTGTCACAACTCATCATTTCAGGTCATTTCAGGTCATTTCCCGAACTTTGGAAAAACACTATTCATAAATCACTATTCATTAAAACACTATTCATCGTTTTACTATTCATCATTTTCGAGGTCATTTTGATATTCTGAGAAACATTTGGGAAATTTACTATTCACTAAACACTATTCATTTCCGGAAAAGTTTTCATCATTCACTTGCATTACTCATTTCATCGTAAATTTAGTTTACGGGTATTCAAATTCGCGTAACCGGATTGGTTTAGGTGCGAATTCATTTCATTAGTGCTAAGGACACTGCATACGGACTGGAGATAGTCTGCATATCATCATAACAGCATTTTCATGTTATACCACTCTCAGGATTTTCAAATTACTATATTCAGTACATTTAACATTTTTACGTATAAATATTTATAGTAAACGTTAACACCCGGTTTATACACGACGAATATATCTAAATATTCCCACAATGGTCCCAACATATTTTTATATCCATTTTAACATCATAAATGTTATAACATTCAGTTACCCAGTATTTTGGAATTTTATTTTATTTATAACGTACACGTATGAATATAACGACGGTTTTCGTGAAAACTAAACAATAATCACCCGATCACTCAGTAAATGTACCCAACATATTTTTAATATGTTTTTAACATTATTATAACTTTATTATAATCCCGGTTAACTTCGTGAACAATTATTTCTATTAAAACCGTTACCCGATTTTAACGAATAACGAAAACTAACACTTAAACTACTCAAGATTTCTAATTAAATCACAAGTACCCCAACCCCCCCCCCCCCCCCTTGGCTCACCAAAACCGGCCACATGAACACCCTTAACCTCATGCATTGATTTCTATTATAAAACTAATAAACCTTAAAACTTATACTTAACTAAAAACCTAAAAATCATTACATACACTTTTAGATAAGAAAGAAAAGTTTCTCATCTCCTTCCTCTCCTTTGCAAACCCACGACCCAAACCATAATCATAGATCAAGTGATCATTTTTCAAAAGCTAAAGCACCAAACTTGTTCATTATACTTGCCTAATCAAGAATCAAGCAACAAAAACACAAGAACATCAAGCATAATCATCATCTAATCATCTCATTTTATCAAGTAAGTTATCCACTTTATTTTTACATGAAACATCTTATATTTACTTGTATTTCATGATTTCCATGCTAAAAACCATGTACAACTAGCTATACCACCATTTATTTTGTCTAAAATGAAACATACAAACCCTAACTTTTTATTTATGAATCCCCTTGCTATAATAACTTGGTTAGGAGTCCATGGCACCCTAAGAAGGTGTATGGTAGGATTAGATTAGCTATGTGGTGATTACAAGAGGTTTGGTGATGGTAGAAATTAGTTATAAACCTTGAAAACTTGATTTGGAACATATTTTAGACATGCTGTCCCATTTTGTGAAAACCTGGAAAATCAGTAAACACCAAGGGATCTTTGGCAAAATTTTTAGAAAATACTTTCAAAAACGAATCCGTAGGCGAAAGAACGGATTAAAAAGAGTTTATAACGAAGAAGTTATAATTTTTGCAAGATTGTTGACGAAAAGTATTTTCTGGAAATTAGTTGCTGTTGGACGTTTTTCGTCGGTCAAAAAGAGACTTTAGACGTAACCCGGAGGAGCCGAGCTTTCCAAAATATATTACTACATACTAAGACGTAACCGTGGACATAAAGAACAAGTAAAACGGACAAGTAACGACAAAGATATTCACGTTTGAATATCGGCTAAAACCATTTTTATTTGACAGCTTTTAATAAAAGTGGCACAAAAACTACGAAGTACTTTTATAAGCTAGACATAATATTAAGTACCAAGCTTTATAACTAATGTAGTATTAGTTATTACAAGTATATTTTCATCATTTCAAGGAGATATTACAAGGATTACAACCCGAGGAATTCAACGCTAACATGAAAACATACGATATATATATATAAGTATATATATATTACAACTAGCTTATTATATTTTCTAATAGCAATATTTTTCCAAATTCTTGGATTATATATTTTTGATAACACAAGTGTTTTCCAAAGAGTAGAGTGGTATAGAAACATGTGCATGGACATTTTCAACATCATTTCATGATCTAAATTAGATCGTTCATCATTCATACTAGGTTGCGGCAGTTAACCGATCATTGTTGTTCACTTCATTTCATTTCAAGTATCATTACTTCGAGGTGAGTCATAGCCCCTACTCTTTTAATTGTTTTGTAAACTCTTTGGGGGAGATACATGCTACTACTTGCTTACTTGTACAGATTCACATAACATTATACTTGATTACATTATACTTGATGTCATACATACGTGATTGTACTATACTTAACTGTGTTATACTAAACTGTGATGGTGTACTCTTGAGACTTCCAATGGCCCCAGATTAAGTTTCTGGGCACAACCATGGAGACATACATACATATTTCCAATGGCCCCAGATTAAGTTTCTGGGCACAACCATGGAGACAAACATACTTAAGTGAGGTCTTCGGAGATGAAGTGTAGACTCACTACAAATTGCTTAACTGTTGTTATGAACTTATACATATCTTAATCATATTATTTTGTAGCAGTGGGTTGTGAACACACAGGTTACAAGTCTCTTATGACGGGACTTGTAACTGAGTGGATTTACGATGCCTTTGCTGTGTGAACATTCTTTATAGGCTTTTCAACTGTATTAAGACAAACTCTATGAACTCACCAACCTTTGTGTTGACACTTTTAAGCATGTTTATCTCAGGTTAGAAAGGCGATAGCAGGTGTGTGGAGCTGAGAGTCTTAGGGCATGCTTTTGGAGACTTTCACTTTTAATCGTTTACCATTCGATACACTTTAAAAACTTATGTATTATTCTACTTTGGGGATCTTTGTTTTGTAAACTATGACTTTTATCTATTCGAATGGTAACTTTTCCAAAACGTCTCATTTAGAGTTCGTTTTCTGTATCTTGTACTTTGTGCCCTGAAGTAGCATCCCAATGACACAGTCTTCCGCTGCGGTATTTTGGGGGTGTTACATGATCTTTGTAGAGGAAGTGGTCGTTTTGATGAATGAGTTGGTGAAGTCGTCCTCGAAGAGGTGCTTCGGCTCATTAGGATCTGCCATCCTCTTAATGAATTCTGGAGAATTTTTGCAGAGATGTTCAATGATAAGCTTGGTGAATCTCGTGAATGGTATCATAGTCTTCACACGTTCAGTCTGAATACTGTGTACGATATCATTCATGATAGGAACTGCAAAGTCAATCGGTGTCAGAGTCACCATTCGCCAGAATGTTTGCAGGTGTTCGAGCCTTGGATGTTCATGACCACTTTTCCTTCCAGATATAGATCTTACCACCAACAGACAGAATGTTCTCCAAGGCTGAGGGATATACTTGACATTAAATTTGGAAAGCTTGACTAGAGGTACATCATCGTCAACGTCATATCCTAATTCAATGAAGAAGTCAAGAAGTTCTAGGTCAGGTAGTATAGGAGCAAATTTGTTGTCAAGTTGTGGCATGAGAAGGGCTGTTCGAAGAACGTCATGATCTACAGAGTATTCTTGGCTTTCCAATGTAACAGTGAAAGACTCATCATCCAAGTTGGCCTGAGCAGTAAGCCAGAACTGATGAAGGTAGAACAGCGGAACTGAGGTAGAACAGGTGAGCAGAGGTTTACAAGGATGTGCCAGTAGGATATCTTTCACAATCATGCATGATTTCTCTGTGATATTCAACTTGTTGAAATCAACTTTGGGATTGTTGTTGCCAATCGTGACATTGTAGTTCTCGGGAGTGATGTCATCCAAGGTGAGTAATGGAAGAGGTTGTTCTGCGACGTTCTCATTGTGTTCAGCCATGTTTATCTGAAAAGTATCACTATAAACCAAACATCCAAATTTGTTATGTGTTAGCACAGTTTAGAGTTTGGATACAGATATCTACTTGAGACAGTTAAGCACAAATGCGTCATTTTGTTATGAGTCAAATAATGCATATTGCAAATAAGCACAACATGACAATCACAATTCACAATTACATCACAATACATAACAATAATGAATCACAACAAGGTAACATAGATATAACATGACAATGCCAAACAAGATTTTGAAAAAATATATCATGGACCTTTTATCGCAAACTTGAGTAAAGAAACAGATTTCGAAAAAAAAAATATTGAAACTTTATCCAGAAAGTGACTTCTCGAAAAAATTCTCATAATTGACTTTTGTCGAGATCTCTTTCTTTTAAAAAAAATTGAAGTTATCGAGAAAACATCTTTTTCAACTTTTCGAGAAACTGATGTTATCGAGATCTTTCCTATATTAGGTTTTTGCGAAAAAACTTAAGTTATCGAGAAAAACATCTTTTTCAATTTTTCGAGAAACTGATGATATCGAGATCTTTCCAACTTAAGTTATCGAGAAAACAATCTTTTTCAATTTTTTCGAGAAACTGATGATATCGAGATCTTTCCAACTTAAGTTATCGAGAAAACAATTGTTTTCGATAAAACAACTTTTCGAGAAACTGATGATTTCGAAAAATATAGTTCACAAAAAGATTTCGAAAAATGAAATTTTCGAAAAGTTTGAGCTTTGAACAATATTTATCGAAAACTTAAGTTTCTCGATAAGCTTTAAAAAGATTGCGATAAGACTCAGGTTCTCGAAAAAATTCTTATACAAGAATTAACTCGAATTTTATTGAAATCACACGTACATTTCCTTCACAAAGAACTTTTCCAATGATTTTGGCCTGTTTCCAAGATAGATAAACATAACTTAGACAGAATCATGAAGATTTCGATAATATTCAAGAACATGTTTTTCGATAACTTTAACGAATTTGTGACAAATGAGTATCACGGATTCTAGCATATCACAACTACTTGTATAATGCTTATAATGACACGTAACACAGTAGTCAACACATAAGACACATTTATCTCGATAATTTTAACGAACGAAGCATACAAGTTTTTCGAGAATCATGTTCAAAGGGTGAGAATCATCATAGCTAGATTACCCATGCAAATATGAGACCTAAGAAACAAATCCCACCAATCAAATCAATCTAATGCGTACAGGACCTTACAAACCCAATTCGACCCAATATTCCGAATTCGAGAAACATAGTAAACATGATGGAATGTGTCAATAATCGATGAGTATGTGTTAGAAACAATCATAGTAACTAAACCCCATCAAGAATTAAGCACCACAACATGTTAAAAGCAAATTTCGAAACTCGACATCATGAAAACAAGAAATCGAACCATTGAAAAATCAATTAACCAAGATCCTATTAGTGTAATATCCTAGTGATGACATAGGAACTTACAGATTGTTGATCAAGGTCTTGGATTTCTAGATTGAATTTGAGCCGTGGGTTAGAAAAGGGTTTTAGGGGTTTAAGAGTTTTGAAATCTGTGGGGTTTTTGTTGGTACGGTTTGTTTGTTTATTTGTATTTGAAATTTTAAGTATTTAACCCTTTAGGTCCCTTAACTTTAAGATAAGTCTATTAGAGTCCTAAATTAACTAGCAAACCTAAGTGATATTTGAGATATGTATCCGTTAAGCTAACTTATGAAGACGTAAAATAAATGAGACAAAGTGATGTAAAGGAAATCATCCACACATTCTGAAGAACCGTAAAATACGAGAAATATGCAAGTATACCAATTAATTGGTAAAAGATTTAAGCGAGACTCCCCCTCAACACTTGTAAAGGAAGGACAAGGTGTTGAATGGAAGCGATATACTTGCATTTTTTTTTTTTTTTTTTTTTTTTAGAAAAATATAATGTGAAAAATATTTTTGTGTTTAGATTAATTTATAGTAAAGAAAGAAAACAAAATATTATACAGAGATAGTTGTGATGTTTGACGATTAGTGGTATTTTAAAAACTTTTCAAGATCCTCTAGTGTCAAACATCTCATACCAATTTGGTGGACTAGACTAGCAAACCTTGAGGGTGCCAAGGATTTGGTAAGTAAGTCCGCCAATTGGTACTCAGTTCCAACAAAATAAAGTTCAACTGTACCCCTTTCCACATGCTCTTTGATGAAATGATAACGGAGATCGATGTGTTTGGATTTGCAATGATGCACAGTGTTGCAGGAGATAGCAATTGCACTCTTTGAATCACAGTAGATAGGAATCTTGTTGAATAGGTAGCCATAATCTTTAATTTGTGATCTCATCCAGATGACTTGAGCACAACAAGCAGACATGGCTACGTATTCAGATTCTGTAGATGACAAAGACGTGCAGTCCTGCTTCTTAGATTGCCATGACACAAGTTTGTCTCCAAGAAACTGTAATCCACCAGATGTACTTTTGCGTGTGTCTAAACATCCTGCATGATCAGCATCTGAAAAAGCAATTAGTTCAAAACCAGAATCCTTTGGATACCAGATCCCCAAGTTAATGGTTCCCTTTATGTATCGAAGGATTCTTTTGACCTCATTGAGGTGTTTTTCAGTTGGTCTTGACTGATAACGAGAGCACATGTAGACAGCAAAAACTACATCAGGTCTACTAGCTGTGAGATACATGAGGGACCCAATCATACTTCGGTATTTGGTAGGGTCAACGGGAGTCCCATGTAAATCAGCATCTAGCTTTGTGGTATAGCCCATTGGTGTATTATAAGTATCACAAGTCATCATTCCATGTTTCTTTAAAATTTCAAGAGCATATTTGGACTGATTTATAAAAATCCCACGGGGTGATTGATGAACTTGTAGTCCTAAAAAGAACGAAAGTTCACCCATCATGGACATTTCAAAATTATCTTTCATTAATTTTGCAAAATCATTAGAATAACTTCGTTTTGTTGAGGCAAAAATGATGTCGTCGACATATATTTGAACAACAAGTAAGTCCTCCCCGTAGGTTTTTGTAAATAGTGTGGGATCCACCAATCCTTTAAAAAATTTATTGGCCAGTAAGAAAGTGGACAGTTTGTCATACCACGCCCGTGGGGCCTGCTTGAGTCCGTAGAGAGCCTTTTTGAGTCGGTAGACGTGATTAGGACGCTCAGGATCAACGAAGCCTTCCGGTTGGCTGACATAAACTTCTTCACGGAGATCTCCATTCAGAAATGCTGTCTTCACATCCATTTGGTAAACCACCATATTCCTATGTGCAACATAAGCCAAAAAGATCCGAACAGCCTCATGTCTTGCTACTGGTGCAAAGGATTCAGCAAAGTCTAGACCTTCAAGTTGGGAGTATCCTTTCGCTACCAGACGTGATTTGTTGCGGATGACTGTCCCTTCTGCATCAAGCTTATTCTTCCAGATCCATTTTAACCCGATGACAAAGACTCCGTCAGGTCTTTCAACTAATTCCCAGACTTCTAATCTAATGAATTGCTGAAATTCCTCTTGCATAGATTCAATCCAGTTGTCATAAGTCATTGCTTCTTTAATGTTCTTGGGTTCTTCATGACAAACTGTAAGTGCGTATATGCAAGTTTCTCCATCTGTGTAAAGTCGTTGTCTTGTCATAACAGGTGCATCTGGATGGCCAATAATGTGAACAAGTGGATGGTCACGAGTCCATTTATGTGTTGAAGGGTGTAGTTGATATGTATCTCGCATGTTGGCAGGATCCAAGTTGCGTGTTGACGACTCAGCTATATCAGGAACTGTAGTAGCTGGTGCAAACGGATTAATGAACGCATCAGGATCATGCTCTGCGGATTGTGGAACTGATAGTTGTGGTAGATCTTCAGCTGAAAGGCGGGAAGTAGAACCAGTTTGTTCTGCTGTAGATGGTGATACAATTGGAGGACCGTCTCTCTCAACACTTGTAGTAGTTTGTTGAGGTGAGTCTGGTACTTGAATGTGATCAGGTTGAGCAGCGGAATTTGGTGAGACCTCAGTAGGACGGTATTCAATTGTGTCATCAAATAGTGGAGCAAACAAGGTTTCTAACTCTTTTCGGTTAAGTGGCAAAGGTTCAGCTGAAGATGCCGGAGAGTTAAGACGGTTAAATTCGGGTCCTAAGCTGTGTTGCTCAGAAGCCATTTGAGGGAGTTCATCAAAATTAGCGTGAATTGTTTCTTGAATTTCTCTTGTTCGACGATTCCATATCCGAAAACCTTTGGAATTTTCACAATATCCAACGAACACACCGATGTCTGCCTTAGCTTTGAGTTTACCTAAATCATCACGATCATTTTTCGGATAGCAAAGTGCTCCAAATACATGAAAGTAATCGATGTTCGGTTTTCTTTTGTGAACAATTTGATATGGTGTTTTGCGATGGCGTTTTGTGATCATGCAACGGTTTTGAGTATAACATGCGGTTGAAACAGCTTCTGCCCATAAGTAATCTGGTAATTGAGCATTAATCAACATTGTTCTAGCAGTTTCCACTAACGTCCTGTTGCGTCTTTCAACCACACCATTCTGTTCTGGGCTTCTAGGAATAGATGTCTGATGTTCAATTCCCACTTTCTCATAATAAGACCGAAGTGTCTGATTCTTAAATTCAGTTCCATTGTCAGTTCTGACGATTCGTACTGTGTTGCGAAGCTGAACTTGAATTTTGGTGAGAAAGGTGATGATCATCGAAGGAGCTTGATCTTTACTTCGTAGAAAATAAACCCAAGTCCATCTGGAGAAGTCATCCACAATTACTAGTATGTAGCGTTTACCGTTGATACTTTGAACACGCATCGGTCCACACAAATCCATATGTAGCAGTTGTAAGACATGATTCGTACTTTGCTCAAGTTTAGACGGAAAATGAGCACGAGTACTTTTGCCTTGTTCACAGGCTGGACATAAGTGATCTTTGGTGAAACGGAATCTTGGAAATCCATCGACAAGTTTAAAACGAGCAAGGTCAGTCATGGTTCTGAAATTCAAGTGCGAAAGACGTTTGTGCCATAACCAAGATTTAGTCGATTCAGCTTTGGAGAGAAGACATATCGGAGATGTTGCGATCATATCTGACATTGAGATTGTATAAAGATTGGAGCCGCGTGAGCCAGTCATTAGATCGTTGCCTTGTAAATCACGAACAAAGCAAGTTTTCTCACGAAATGCAACTTCAAGATCCCCATCACAGAATTGACCAACAGAGAAAAGGTTGTGTCCAAGGCCTTCCACGTAGTAAACACGACTAATTTCAATGTTCCCGCTGATATAGTCACCATATCCCATGATTAGAGCGTAATGATCATTCCCGAATCTGACAGTTCCAATAAACTTTGAGACAAAGTTGTGTAGCAGTTTGAGATTGCCTGTCATATGTCGGGTGCATCCGCTATCAACAATCCAGAGAACGATCTGAACTACCTGCATCACAAGAAGAGGACACAGATGGAACAGAAGTAAGGGTGGAACCCAAAGATAGTGCGGGTTCCTGTTGGTTAGACACACATGTATTCAACAGTTTAGGAATCCATTTAAATTCTGGTTTGTATTGTAACCAACGTTGCCAGTTCCAAGTAGTTTTTGCCTTCTTAATGTTAAATGCATTAGTCGTTGGCTCATTCCTAGATTTGTTCTCGTCACCTATGGGGGTAACTACAACATCATTAGAAACCAGAGAGGACGGCTTTCCTAAGTTAGACTTAGAGGCAATAGTGGGCCTAGGGAGAATGCGTGTCCTACGTTTCTTATGACGAGTGAGAATAGAGTTAGCTATACATTTTGTATGATCACCAGATGAGACGCTTTTACGACAGAACACACAAGATGCATTAATATTCAAAACATTTAACGGTTCATCATTTGTTACATTTGGATTTTGATTACAATTTGCCAGACTAGAATCTAAATCTGATGCAACATGATTTTTATTCAAATTCCTAAGTTGATCTTCTACTTCTTGAGCTTCTAGTTGTCCTCTCTTACGTTGCAAGATCCTATTCTTCTTTTTACTTTTTCGCTTGGGTCTGCTAATGCTATTAGTGGAGACTAGTCCTGTAGAAGTGGAGTTATCAACATTAGTGGTTTGAACAACGTTCCCTTTAGTTGTTTTGTGTAATTGATACAATCCTGGTGCTATCACCGTGGTGTCAACCATTTTACCTTTTTGAAGTAGCTTAACTTTCTCTTTTAAATCAATGATGATGTGATTTTTGTCTTGAATTTCAGACTCAAGTAAACCATTGCAATATTTGATGTCATCACGGTTTTGTTGCCATTCGGCGTTTTCAATTTTCAAGTCCGTAATTTCTTTCTCGTATTTGAGACACAAACTTTTGAGAGACTCATTGTTTTTGCAAAGCTGACAAGAGTTAGAAAAATTTTGACTTTGAAACTTCAATTCCTTTTTAAGACTCTGAGCTTGACACCATTCAAGCCTTTGTTGGAGTTGACAAATTTCTTTTGAAAACTGTTTTGTCACATCATCATTCTTTTTCCTCAGATTTTCATTCTCATGTTTAAGTGTCTCTAATTCCACGTTCAACAAATTGTTATCAACACAGAGATCATCGACAAGCATAGAAGTACCAGATTTATAGAGATCATTCATGATAACAGACAAAATATCAGCACAGAGAACTTGTTCCAAGAGTCGATCAGCATCATTTTTGAAAACTCGAGTTTGTTGCTTTTGGACTAAAATCTCATTTTCAGTAGCATTGAAAACGTTTATCATATTTTTGACCTCCTTTTGAAGTTCCTGATCCCAACGTGTAGCACATAGACGGAGGTGTTGAACAATTGGTTTCATTTGTTTTTGAAAAATGTCTCTCTTTTCTCGCTCGTAAGCGGATTGAAAAGTTTCAATTTTTATTTTAGAATTGCGTTCAATTGTTTCCTCCAAAATTTCGATGTCTTCCATAAAGGTTTTGAAATAATTTAAGACACGACATTTTGGTAAAGGTGAAAGTTCACCGGATGATGGTAAAGGACCATTTATTTGTGCTACAGGTGGGACAGGAGCCACATTGTGAGATGAAACATATGACTCTTCGATAAACCATGATTTCTCAGGTAATTCCTTTTGAGTAACAAAAGATTTTGAAATTGGAGGAGCTTTTGAATAGTCATATGGTGTCCAATATTGAACTTGACTCATTTTAGATCGACTCTCTTCTTCAAGTTCTTCTTCTTCCTCAGTATCAAAAACAACAGCACGCACAATCGTATTATCAAGAAAATAATCCATGCTGTAAATTTTTGGAATTTCTTTGAATGCCGTGTGAAGAAACATTGAATTGTAATCACCAAGTGCATATCCGGAATTGGGTCTCGGTTTTAAAGTAAATTTCTGAATTGTTGTGACAGAGTTCCCGTGTTTGTAAACAATGTGACGAAATTCTTTGAGTTGTTTTTCAAGATCAACAATATCACCGAGTAAGTTATCTATGTACTTCCTTTTCCGTATTTTATGTTCATGAAAATCCTTTTGACAACTTGACAATTCTGTTTCTGTTTTTGAAAGTTCATTTTGAAGACATTCAACTTGTTTTTTCAATTCACACTTCTCACTTTCAAGTTTCGAAATCAACTTTCCGTGTGACTCAATTAAATCTTGCATTTTGCGTTGAAGATCTTGTTCTTTGTTGTAAGAATCTTGAAAAGCTTTTTCAAAACTTTTAGTGTGTTTAATCTTTTCTTCTTGATTAGAAAGCTGAATTTTATAACACTCAATGTCTCTTGCAAGTGCTGCATTAGTTTCTTTTAAAACTTTGTTTTTCTCGTTGCACTTTGCAATTAGCAATTGTTGAGCATTCAGTTGTTTAGATAACATTATGAGGTCAGGGTCTGGATCAAATGATGGTTCATGTTGTTCTAACTGATCATATTTATCATTCTCAATAGGATCATTAAATGAAACAACTGTGTCATCATCAAATATGACAACTGTGCTTATTTGTTCATCTGTTTGAGAGGATGAAGATGATTTAGATGGAACAACTTGCACCATATCTGATTCAGAAGCAGAGGGTGAGATAATATCATTAATAAAGCATGCATTGAAGTCATGTACCTGAGACAAGCCGTCAGTGTCATACACTGGACCTGAATCATTGAGCTTAAGTTCCTGCATGTTGGCCATAAGCATCACAGCTTCATTAGCTTCCAGATCTTCCATGTCATCATCATTGTGTACATTTGCCATGAAGTTGTTGTCTTGTTCAGGGAAATGTCCATCCTTTTCATCTTGAAGAGCCATGAGTAATGCCTGCTTGTGAAACTTGCTACCCCGAGTACGCGGTTTAGGACATGCAGTCGCAATATGACCTTGTTCATTGCAGTTATAGCACCATACTGCATTCCCTGAGTTGGAGTTTCTTGTTGCAACTGGTTCAGACCTTTGCTGAGAAGATCCTGAGTTGTTCCTGAACCCTCCATTGTTACTAAACCTCTGACCATTCCCATAGTTTCCTGAAGAGCTTCCCGAACCAGATCGACCATAGCTACGATTCTGAATTTCCACTCTTCCATCATTAACAATAGCTTGATTCCTTGTGTTAGAAGATGAACGTTTACGGTTGTTTGTTTTGTTGGAGAATTTGCTGAAAGCACGAGCAATAAGAGCAAGTCCCTGATTCAACGTATTAAAGTCATCATCGTCATCATCATTGGAGTTGGAGTAGTACACAGCATCATTGTTGTTTGACGGAACAAGTTGAGTAGAAGAATCTTGTGGAGATGAATCATAAGGGACCATTTGATTCGAGGTGGAAGATTGTGGATAACTGAAGTAGTTCTGCTCTTGAACATATGCATGATTTGACATTGGTGGTGGAACATAGGGAGATTGAGCTACGAGAGCCAAAGAGTTTGGTGTTGATGTTGGTGTGTATCCTCCTCGTAGAGCTCTATCTTTTTCCACTTCAGGTTCATGGTGTTTCAGAAAATCATACAACAAGCCATATGGAGCATCATGAAGATTCTTCGTTTGACGAACAAATGTCACATATTTATGCCAATCAGGGCTACGAACAAATTTGGAGTTCACAGCGATCCTTGGTATAGTGATTTTGTGACGTTCCAGATCATTGACCACATTTGTGAAATGATGATAGTAGGATTCTAGTGACTCTCCAGGTTCAATTGTGATGTCAGTGTATTCCATGTATAGCTTGGATTCCATGTCATCTTTGTTCAATTGAGTTCCTTCCATGAGGAGATGAACGTGTTCCCACATAGCTTTGGCTGTTTTCTGAGCATCGACACTGCGATAGATCGGATTAGGTATACCTTGAAGTATATAAGCCATTGCATACTGATCAGCTTCACGATGTAGTTTCTGTTCTTCAGTAAGTGCAGTTTCTGGAAGAGGTCTATCACCAGGAGGACGTGGAGGATCAGCATTTGGATCACCAGCTTCAAATCTTGTTGGCCACTCAAATGGTCCTTCAAGTATCACTTGCTTCAAGAATTGCCCATGAAGTTTCTTTATGTAGCCTCTCGTAAGTTTCCCAAAGGTTAGTAAATACTTACAAGTTATTACGTTATTTAAATACCCACTTTTACGTATAAAATTTTTTTTTCTATTAGACTTGATATATAAATCACAACGGTAAAACTTTGAATTATCTTTTGCTTAGAAATATTGCTTGCACACAAACCTAGATAGTCTAAATTATCGCGAATATATATATTTTAAATGTTATATTTTTATAATATACGTTTCGTATATTTAAGGTACAATATTTATATATTCCCGGAGCCTACGAAAATTCCCGAGATCACTCATTAATATTATTTGATCGTAACCCGACTCTCAAAACACACCAGGTAGGCCCCAACACCCAATGGGCCACGAATCCAATTACATAACCAAACGGACCATTTTATATTTTTGGTTTTCTTTTTCTGCTGGGCCAGACGAAACCCCAAGCCCAAAGGGCTCAAAGCCCAAACGCACCCTTATGGAATTGTTTTCTTTTCTTTCTTTATTTGTGCTAGTCGCGACACTCCCAAACGCACCCTAGTATCTCACGATTTCTACACACAACTTACCTATATTTTTGTTTACCTCGTCTCCCCTAGTGCCATAGAAACAGAATTGATACTAAATACTCACTCTCTCGTTCATTTACTACCTTGAATAAGCCCAAAGTAAAACTACAAACTCACTTTGAAGTGATAAGCCAAAACGTGGCAAGGTATCTCCTAGCACCTCCCATACTTCCCAATCACATCCAAACGAACTCTAAACATCATGACATGGTCAGGAATGGACAGAAACAAAATCATACATGATACAACCTTGTACAAAACCGATTGGACATCAATTGTGGCAACACTATTCGCTCTCACATGCACACTCTAACGCTTGTGATATCAACTCGTCTCTACCCTTCAAAGATTGCCTATATAAGCCTCCCATGCAAACTTAAAACGCTACATGCACTTAAAACACACCACATTACATAAAAATAGTAACGAGAGAAGTTGTGGAGGGACGAACGAATCGCCAAAGTGAACCACGCTTAGAAGTGAACCTAGGAAGCAAGCTTGGAGCTACTTGAACCTTGGAGAGACGTGAAGTGAACCACGGAGCTTTTGAACCATCCCACGTACCCATTTTGATCCATACGTACGAGAACTCCACCCCAAGTGGTGAGGTGAGACACGGAGTCCCCTTTGTTATATTTTCATCACGTTATTTTAGTGTTTTTACACATTTACTTTGACCATTTATTTTGAAATATACAAACGTAACCTATATGTTTTATTCGACTTTCTTTATGTTCAATAAGCTAACAATTGGAAGCCATAAAGTTTAATAGTGATAATAACGATTTGACATTAAACTTAACACGTTTGTAAGTCACTTGGACCCATACGTTTTTAATAAAAGACTTAGAATATTTTTGAGTGAAAACTGTTTTCAGAAATGAATTTGGAACGTTTACTTTGGTCTCGCCATTTAAAAACTCAACACATAACCATGCCTTTTTATTGCTCGACCCCATTGTCACCTTGGTAAACAATTAGAGAACACTTTTCATTCGACCTAACTAGCTCGTATAACTACTTTACTCGACCCCTTTTGTCTCGACAAAAACCAGATTTTACAAAACTTTTATAAGCCAACGTGGGCTTATGTAAAGCCCACTAAGCTTATGTGATACACTGGGCCTGAGAGCCCAACACCAGTGTTTTTAGTATCCTAAAATGAGTCCAAGGTCAGGCCCAAACCTTTCGTAAGCCCATTGGATCACCAAACGTTAACGGACCTTTAAATTTACACGTTAAGCCCATTAGGTGAAAAATAAGCTTTTTAAGCAAATAAGCCGAAGAAATAAGCTTTTTCTGAATATTATGAGCTTAATCTAATAATGAAAATGTTAAACTTTTAATTAGGTGAAATTTGGACCAAGTTTGCAAATTTTTCAAATCGAGGGACTAAAAGTGTCAAAATGGTAAACTATGGGTAGAAACTGTCAAAACGTAAAACTTTGAGTTCTAAACTGTTAAAAATGATAATTAGAGTTGAAAAATGTAAATATTTGATATTTGGACTAAAAATGTAAATATATATAACTTTTGGACTAACGGCGTAAATATTTTCCGTTAAGGGTAAAAAGTGTAAAATTGAGAAAACATTAAGGATCGAATTGAAATATTTACTTTTTCTATATTTATTATATATATATATTTGATTATATATTAAAACAATAAATAATAAAACGTAACTTATTATATATATATATATATATATATATATATATATATATATATATATATATATATATATATATATATATATATATATATATATATATATATATATATATATATAAAACGAATAAAACTTATATAACGATATAGCAATACGTTATTTATTTCTTGTAAAACGATACGTTTATTTCTGTTATAAAAACTAACTTTATATCAATCATCGATATTTTTACTTACGAGATATAATTATATATAACGTTGTTTTAAACTTTAGACACTTAAACAAACATGAGATTTATTCGTAACTAAATAACAAGTAATCGCGATAAAACCAGATTTAGACTATCAACTGAAACTTGCATTATATTATAGGTTGTGTGTGAAGCCGTTGCAAACATCTTTGAGTTACGAAACTACTACTACTACTAAGGTGATTTCATAGCCCACTCTTTAACTATTTTCCCGTGGGGAGATACATGCTTAAAACTCGATCACAAGTCTTTTATACCGGGTATTGAAATACCGTCAGGCCAATGTTACTTGCTTAAGTTACTATTGTCAGAAGTCCCTCTATCATGAACCTTAATCACCTGAAGGGTGAACGTAAATAATTGTGGATAGTACTATTAGTGATTGACAATCCTCGTTTGGTTGTTGGAGAAAACACCAGGCGCACTTTATTGTTCTTATAAATAGGTTATTGACAAATACCTATCTTTGGGAGCCTATTACTTACCATCATAATACATACTTATGAGTGGCTGTTAATCGTTGAGTATCATGAGCTTAAGGCAATAACAGGAACATTGAATTTTTTTTTTAACATATTGATTGTATGTGATTACAATACACTCTTAACTTGTGATTCAAACTCTTAAATTCAAACCTATGAATATCACTCAACTTTATGTTGACTTTAGCATGTTTATCTCAGGTAACTAAACAAGATGGATCTGGATGGCACGGAATGGGCAAAAGCATGACAAGAACCATAATAAACTACTTATTTTCCTTCAGAATAAAACACGTTCTTAACTTAATAATGTTTTGTATCCCAGATATTTGGTATTTTGAAATAAATTAAACTTTAATACTTCACTTTGTGTTGTCTACTATGATTGTGACAAAGATCCTTGAAGTAATACCCCGAAAGTCTTCCGCTGACATGTTAAGTCTTCCGCTGTTATTAACGACTTTTGGGGGTGTTACAGATTGGTATTCAGAGCCACGGTTATAGAGAACCAGATGTTTTTAAACATTGGACTATAACTACACTTTAACTGGACCATTTTTACAAAATACCACTTCATGCCCTCCGTGCCTACATTCCAACATCTGGTAGAAAAGTTACTTCTCATTATTTCTTACTTATATAACTTGATATATGCTTACATGCTATGATTTTGCTAATAACTATGTTTACTAATCGGGATTATTACAGTACCATGTCTTCCAAACCCAACTTCATTGTTTTGTTATCGGATTCGGAAACTGAGAGCTCTACACCTATTGTACCAACTCTTGCTCCAATGACTGTGTCACCTACAACAGATAAGAATAAGGAAAGTCAGCAATCCTCTACTTCACCTCAAGCATCATCTGGTCCAATCAGACGCAGTAAGCAAACTTCTCCATTCCAGCCTTATGAACCAGCCACAGCTGGAAAAGCTCTTTCATATGCTGAAGAAAAAGACATCTGGGATGATACTAAATGGAAAAAGGAAGTTGCTCCAACTGCAGAACCAGTGATACTACCTAGTATATTTTATCAGCAGACTACTACTGTACCAGTGACAATCAACAGTCCACCACCTGTGAAAACTTCCAGTGCTCCTCTGCCTTATCAACCAAGGAATTACCAGATTCGTCCTACCTCCTCAGATCCTTACTATTATGCAAGAACCAACCATAAGGCTCGTAAGCGGGTCAATGCTCGCAAATGGTCATTTCTACTACCAATCCTTAAGTATTGGAGATCTCAAGAAGGTACTCCCACCAACAGAGAACTTGGTGAAAGATCATCATTTGCTGCATCTAAGATCCTTCCAGTCACTGGAGAACCCATTCACCATACCATACCACTCTTGGCAGCTAGGTTAGTAAGACATGAAGACAGGTTAGACGCCATAGCCACCTTGGTGAACAACATCCCTAATGAACTAATAGAAGTCATGTCAGCTGAGATAGAACAACTTGTGATGGGACACCTAGAGATGGGAACCATGATTGAACAACTAAGTACTCAGTTCGGTGAAGCTATGGAATTCATCGGATTACTTTGCTCTGCTAACACCATAAACAAGGACATCATGTGTGACATCGATCAAGCTCTCGACACCACAAGAGCCCAAGTCATGTCTCTGCGACGTGCACAACAAGAAACACAAGCTAGGGAGAGAGACCGAGACCAAATCATAGAAACCATGGCCGCCAAAATTCAGGAACTAGAACGTCGTCTTGATGATAACCAAGGAAAACCCTAGAATGCCATAGATTGTCGACGTAGCCTCACCCACATCACAGTAATAACTTGTATTTGAATGTCCTAGAGATATGTCAACAAGAATAAATAAGTGATGTAAACTCAAAACGACAATCTAATCAATGATGTTATGTTTGCTTTATTTTCATAAGTGTTATGATATCGTATATTGCATCGTGATATATGTGACACTATTATAACTTTGAACCTATTGATGTTACTAAATAGTCTAACACAAGATGGTTATTATGAAAATTCTAAAAATATATTCTCATTTTTAGGAATATGGCACCTAAGAGAACCACGACCACTACCTCAACAGCAACCATGACCCCGGAAGAGATCCAACAAGCAATCACCAATGGAATCAATGCCGCCTTAGCCGAACAAGCAAATGCTAACGCACAACCGGCAAGAAATGTTGCTCCCGCACCTCGCCAATGTACCTATAAAGACTTTATGGCTTGTCAGCCGACTTACTTCATGGGTACTGAAGGGATAACTAAACTCGCCCATTGGTTCGAGAGATGCGAAACGGTATTCCAAAGGAGTGGATGCTCAGAAAACAACAGGGTCACATTTGCCACAGGAACCTTAATGGATGACGCTTTATCATGGTGGACCGCTACAACTCAAACTTTAGGTACAGAAGCAGCATACCGACTCTCCTGGACGGAATTCAAAGCTAAGATCCTAAAGAAGTACTGTCCTCGATCCGAAATAAGAAAACTGGAAGACGAATTCCACGTCCTTGCAGTCAAAGGAATCGATCTTAGGGCTTACAACAGGAGATTCCACGAGCTAATGGCATTATGTCCTTCTATCGTACCAGATTTAGAGAAAACTCTGGAGAAGTATATTGAAGGTCTTCCCCGGAATATTGAAGGAAATGTCACAACATCCAACCCACCATCACTAGAAGTCGCAATAGAGTTAGCACAAAAACTCCTAGACCGCGAAATCAAGTGCAACGAACTCAAAAGAAAGCTCGACGACAGGAGAACCACCCACCACCAAAACCACAATCACTACCACAACGGCCATCGCAACAACAACCATCACCACAACAACAACAACAACTACAACAGGATCAACCAACAACAACACCAGAACAAGAACCCACATCGTCAACAACAGAACCAACGACAAGAACCTCCTAAGATATTTACGGCGACCAATGGCAATGGATATCAAGGTATTAAGCCACAGTGCAACCGATGCAAACTTCATCACAATGGTGCTTGTACAGTAAAATGCCATAAATGCCAAAGGATAGGTCATGCCACAAAAGATTGTAGGACCCCTGCTACCGGCAGCAACCTACAACCAATAGCACCAACATGTTACTCATGCGGAGAAACCGGACACTTCAAGAACCGCTGTCCAAAAGGAAATGGTCAGAACACTGCACGAGCAAGAGCATACGTGATGGGAAATGAAAATGAACCACAAAACCCCGACGTTGTCACGGGTACGTTCTTATTAAATCATCATAATGCTAGAATATTATTTGATTCTGGAGCAGATAAGAGCTTCATGTCAGATACGTTTACCCCTTTCATTAACTCTAACCCTTCTAAGCTAAACACCACATACGAGGTAGAAATGGCCAATGGGAACTTAATTAGCACCAACTCTGTATTAAAGGATTGTACCTTAACCCTCGTAGGAGAATCTTTTCCTATTGACCTAATGCCTGTCCAACTCGGTAGTTTTGATGCTATCATCGGAATGGATTGGTTATCCAAACATCATGCTAAGATTCATTGTGACGAGAAAGCCATACACATTCCTTTTAAGAATGAAACCCTCGTTATCCATGGCGACAAGAATAAAAACCGATACGGAATCATCTCATGTCTCAGAATGATAAAATACATGAACGAAGGATGTCATGTATTCATGGTTCAGGTGACGGAAAGTAAGTTAACCAAGAAACAACTTAAAGATGTACCTATCGTTAAGGAATTCCCCGAAGTATTTCCTGAAGATCTACCCGGTCTTCCACCTACTCGTCAAGTAGAGTTCCAAATTGAACTAATGCCTGGAGCGGCACCAGTAGCAAAAGCACCTTACAGGCTGGCACCTTCCGAAATGGAGGAACTATCGGAACAACTAAAGGAATTATCCGATAAAGGTTTCATTAGACCAAGTTCATCACCTTGGGGAGCCCCAGTTCTATTTGTTAAAAAGAAAGACGGGTCATTCCGAATGTGCATAGATTACCGAGAGTTAAACAAACTCACTATAAAGAACCGATATCCTTTACCTAGAATAGACGATTTGTTTGATCAATTACAAGGATCGAGTGTATACTCGAAGATTGATCTAAGGTCAGGATACCATCAATTGAGAGTTCGGGAAGAAGATATTCCCAAGACAGCCTTCAGAACCCGTTATGGACACTATGAATTTCAGGTAATGCCATTTGGTCTAACAAACGCACCCGCCGTGTTTATGGACCTAATGAACCGAGTATGCAAGCCATATTTGGACAAATTCGTGATAGTATTCATTGACGACATTCTGATCTACTCTCATAACAAAGAGGAACATGCCAATCATTTGAGAACAATGCTAGAGTTACTTAGGAAGGAAAAGTTGTACGCGAAATTCTCAAAATGTGACTTTTGGATTCCCACGGTGCAATTTTTGGGACACGTAATCAATAGTCAAGGAATACACGTGGATCCTGCAAAAATAGAGGCAGTTAAAGAATGGTCATCACCTACAACTCCCACAGAAGTACGTCAATTTTTAGGTCTTGCAGGTTACTACCGGAGATTTATTGAAGGTTTATCTAAAATCTCAAAACCATTGACCAAGTTGACCCAAAAGAACGAAAGTACGTTTGGGGACAAGAAGCAGAATCAGCCTTCCAACTGTTAAAACAAAAGCTTTGTGAAGCTCCAATACTAGCATTGCCCGAAGGAAACAAAGATTTCGTGCTATATTGTGACGCTTCGTACCATGGTTTAGGTGCAGTCTTGATACAACGGGATAAGGTAATAGCTTATGCCTCACGTCAACTGAAGAAACATGAGGAAAATTACACAACCCATGATCTAGAACTAGGAGCAATAGTATTCGCTCTTAAATTATGGAGACACTATCTATACGGCACTAAGTGTATCGTGTTTACAGATCACAAAAGTCTCCAACACATCCTAGATCAAAAGGATTTAAACATGAGACAACGCCGTTGGTTAGAATTGCTTAGTGATTATGATTGTGAAATCCGTTATCACCCAGGAAAGGCTAATGTAGTAGCAGATGCATTAAGCCGAAAAGAAAGACTAAAACCTCTCAGGGTTAGATCGTTGGGCATGACTATTTGTTCACCCCTTCCAACACAAATCATTATCGCCCAGAGCGAAGCTCTCAAGAAAGAAAACCGATCAATTGAAAAGATTTTTGGCATGCCAGAAAACGAAAACGGATTTGTGAAAAGATCAAATGGAATGCTTTGTTTCAAGGAAAGAAGCTGGATTCCTCTCTTCGGAGGTATTCGTGACCTTATCATGCATGAGTCTCACAAGTCAAAATACTCCATTCACCCAGGTTCCGACAAGATGTACCAAGATCTTAAGAAACTATATTGGTGGCTGAATATGAAAGCCGACATCGCTGAGTATGTCAGTAAATGTCTAACATGTTCAAGAGTAAAAGCAGAATACCAGAAACCCTCCGGATTACTCACCCAACCTGAACTCCCCATGTGGAAATGGGAACGTATTACAATGGATTTCATCACCAAACTTCCCAAAACCTCTACTGGCTACGATACGATATGGGTTATCGTTGATCGTCTCACCAAGTCAGCTCATTTCCTACCAATCAAAGAAACTGATGAAATGAACACACTTGCTCAGATATATCTGAAAGAAATTGTGTCACGACATGGAGTGCCGATTTCCATCATATCAGATCGTGACAGTCGTTTCACGTCTCATTTTTGGAAATCATTACAAAAAGCTTTAGGAACAAAGCTGGATATGAGTACAGCCTATCACCCACAAACCGATGGTCAAAGTGAGAGAACCATACAAACCTTAGAAGATATGCTACGCGCTTGTGTTATAGACTTTGGAAAAGGTTGGGACAAACACTTACCATTGGCAGAATTCTCATACAACAACAGTTATCATACCAGTATCAAGGCAGCACCATTCGAAGCACTTTACGGTAGAAAGTGTAGATCACCCGTTTGCTGGGCAGAAGTCGGAGAAGTACAACTCACGGGACCGGATCTAGTTCATGAGACAACCGAGAAAATCATCAAAATCAAACAACGTTTACAAACCGCTAGAGACCGGCAGAAAAGTTACGCCGACCTAAAAAGAAAACCCATGGGTTTTCAAATTGGAGATAAAGTTATGTTAAAAATATCACCATGGAGAGGAATGATACGATTCGGAAAGAGGGGAAAGTTAAACCCAAGATACATCGGTCCATTCAAAATCCTAGAAAGAATTGGACCCATGGCATATAAAATTGAACTACCCGAGGAACTTAGTAGAATTCACAACACTTTTCATGTGTCAAATCTCAAGAAGTGTTTATCCGATGAATCTTTGGTCATTCCATTAAAAGAATTACAACTTGATGACAAACTCGTTTTTACCGAGGAACCAGTAGAAGTCATGGATAGAGAAGTCAAACAACTGAAACAAAACCGTATCCCTATCATAAAAGTTTGATGGGACTCTAAACGAGGACCAGAGTATACTTGGGAACGCGAGGACCAGTTTCGCACCAAGTACCCACACCTCTTCTCTTAAGACACCCTTGGCAACTCTCCTAAACTCGAATTCCGGGACGGAATTCACTGTAAGATGTATGTACTGTAGCCTCTCGTAAGTTTCCCAACGGTTAGTAAATACTTACAAGTTATTACGTTATTTAAATACCCACTTTTACGTATAAATTTTTTTTTTTCTATTAGACTTGATATATAAATCACAACGGTAAAACTTTGAATTATCTTTTGCTTAGAAATATTGCTTGCACACAAACCTAGATAGTCTAAATTATCGCGAATATATATATTTTAAACGTTATATTTTTATAATATACGTTTCGTATATTTAAGGTACAATATTTATATATTCCCGGAGCCTACGAAAATTCCTGAGATCACTCATTAATATTATTTGATCGTAACCCGACTCTCAAAACACACCAGGTGGGCCCCAACACCCAATGGGCCATGAATCCAATTACATAACCAAACGGACCATTTTATATTTTTGGTTTTCTTTTTCTGCTGGGCCAGACGGAACCCCAAGCCCAAAGGGCTCAAAGCCCAAACGCACCCTTATGGAATTGTTTTCTTTTCTTTCTTTATTTGTGCTAGTCGCGACACTCCCAAACGCACCCTAGTATCTCACGATTTCTACACACAACTTACCTATATTTTTGTTTACCTCGTCTCCCCTAGTGCCATAGAAACAGAATTGATACTAAATACTCACTCTCTCGTTCATTTACTACCTTGAATAAGCCCAAAGTAAAACTACAAACTCACTTTGAAGTGATAAGCCAAAACGTGGCAAGGTATCTCCTAGCACCTCCCATACTTCCCAATCACATCCAAACGAACTCTAAACATCATGACATGGTCAGGAATGAACAGAAACAAAATCATACATGATACAACCTTGTACAAAACCGATTGGACATCAATTGTGGCAACACTATTCGCTCTCACATGCACACTCTAACGCTTGTGATATCAACTCGTCTCTACCCTTTAAAGATTGCCTATATAAGCCTCCCATGCAAACTTAAAACATTACATGCACTTAAAACACACCACATTACATAAAACTAGTAACGAGAGAATTTGTGGAGGGACGAACGAATCGCCAAAGTGAACCACGCTTAGAAGTGAACCTAGGAAGCAAGCTTGGAGCTACTTGAACCTTGGAGAGACGTGAAGTGAACCACGGAGCTTTTGAACCATCCCACGTACCCATTTTGATCCATACGTACGAGAACTCCACCCCAAGTGGTGAGGTGAGACACGGAGTCCCCTTTGTTATATTTTCATCTCGTTATTTTAGTGTTTTTACACATTTACTTTGACCCTTTATTTTGAAATATACAAACGTAACCTATATGTTTTATTCGACTTTCTTTATGTTCAATAAGCTAACAATTGGAAGCCATAAAGTTTAATAGTGATAATAACGATTTGACATTAAACTTAACACGTTTGTAAGTCACTTGGACCCATACGTTTTTAATAAAAGACTTAGAATATTTTTGAGTGAAAACTGTTTTCAGAAATGAATTTGGAACGTTTACTTTGGTCTCGCCATTTAAAAACTCAACACATAACCATGCCTTTTTATTGCTCGACCCCATTGTCACCTTGGTAAACAATTAGAGAACACTTTTCATTCGACCTAACTAGCTCGTATAACTACTTTACTCGACCCCTTTTGTCTCGACAAAAACCAGATTTTACAAAACTTTTATAAGCCAACGTGGGCTTATGTAAAGCCCACTAAGCTTATGTGATACACTGGGCCTGAGAGCCCAACACCAGTGTTTTTAGTATCCTAAAATGAGTCCAAGGTCAGGCCCAAACCTTTCGTAAGCCCATTGGATCACCAAACGTTAACGGACCTTTAAATTTACACGTTAAGCCCATTAGGTGAAAAATAAGCTTTTTAAGCAAATAAGCCGAAGAAATAAGCTTTTTCTGAATATTATGAGCTTAATCTAATAATGAAAATGTTAATCTTTTAATTAGGTGAAATTTGGACCAAGTTTGCAAATTTTTCAAATCGAGGGACTAAAAGTGTCAAAATGGTAAACTATGGGTAGAAACTGTCAAAACGTAAAACTTTAAGTTCTAAACTGTTAAAAATGATAATTAGAGTTGAAAAATGTAAATATTTGATATTTGGACTAAAAATGTAAATATATATAACTTTTGGACTAACGGCGTAAATATTTTCCGTTAAGGGTAAAAAGTGTAAAATTGAGAAAACATTAACGATCGAATTGAAATATTTACTTTTTCTATATTTATTATATATATATATATATATATATATATATTTGATTATATATTAAAACAATAAATAATAAAACGTAACTTATTATATATATATATATATATATATATATATATATATATATATATATATATATATATATATATATATATATATATATATATATATATATAAAACGAATAAAACTTATATAACGATACAGCAATACGTTATTTATTTCTTGTAAAACGATACGTTTATTTCTGTTATAAAAACTAACTTTATATCAATCATCGATATTTTTACTTACGAGATATAATTATATATAACGTTGTTTTAAACTTTAGACACTTAAACAAACACGAGATTTATTCGTAACTAAATAACAAGTAATCGCGATAAAACCAGATTTAGACTATCAACTGAAACTTGCATTATATTATAGGTTGTGTGTGAAGCCGTTGCAAACATTTTTGAGTTACGAAACTACTACTACTACTAAGGTGATTTCATAGCCCACTCTTTAACTATTTTCCCGTGGGGAGATACATGCTTAAAACTCGATCACAAGTCTTTTATACCGGGTATTGAAATACCATCAGGCCAATGTTATTTGCTTAAGTTACTATTGTCAGAAGTCCCTCTATCATGAACCTTAATCACCTGAAGGGTGAACGTAAATAATTGTGGATAGTACTATTAGTGATTGACAATCCTCGTTTGGTTGTTGGAGAAAACACCAGGCGCACTTTATTGTTCTTATAAATAGGTTATTGACAAATACCTATCTGTGGGGGACTATTACTTACCATCATAATACATACTTATCAGTGGCTGTTAATCGTTGAGTATCATGAGCTTAAGGCAATAACAGGAACGTTGATTTTTTTTTTTTTAACATATTGATTGTATGTGATTACAATACACTCTTAACTTGTGATTCAAACTCTTAAATTCAAACCAATGAATATCACTCAACTTTATGTTGACTTTAGCATGTTTATCTCAGGTAACTAAACAAGATGGATCTGGATGGCACGGAATGGGCAAAAGCATGACAAGAACCATAATAAACTACTTATTTTCCTTCAGAATAAAACACGTTCTTAACTTAATAATGTTTTGTATCCCAGATATTTGGTATTTTGAAATAAATTAAACTTTAATACTTCACTTTGTGTTGTCTACTATGATTGTGACAAAGATCCTTGAAGTAATACCCCGAAAGTCTTCCGCTGACATGTTAAGTCTTCCGCTGTTATTAACGACTTTTGGGGGTGTTACACTTTAGTTCAAGAAATCGTAGGAATCGACTTGATCATTGCACATAGTTACCAGGTGTTAGCATTGGTGGTGTCTCAAGTGATCCTGCCTCATGTCGGGATTGTTGAGTAGTAATAACTTCACACATTCTGTCAAACCAGTGAGGTTGTTTGGAGGAAAACTGAGTGTTTTGTTGTGGCACTTCATATGGTTGTTGTTGAGGAATGATCTGTTGTTGTTGCATCGTCAGGTAATGATGTAGTGGATTGTATGTTTGTCTTTGAGAAGGTTGTTGATTCATCTGGTGCGGAAGGTAATGTTGTTGCTGATACTGCTGAGGTTGTTGTTGCTGAGGTGGATGTTGTTGAACATGAGGAAAGTAGTGATTAGGTGGCTGAGACATCTTAGAACACTTGTGTAGAAATGGATCTTGTAGAAAGTGTAGAATTAACCAAGTATCGAGAAACTTAGCACAACTTCAGTTTGCGAAATATGTGATTTCGATAATAGGGTTTGCGAAACTTGTCAGATTTTCGAGAAACAAGGTTTTCGAAAAAAATCTTAGGTTTATCGAGAAAACTTAAGACTTCGAAACTGTTCAAGTTATCGAAAAAATTAGATTTCGAAACTTTTGCAAGTTATCGAAAAAGTAAGATTTCGAAACTTTTAAGGTTTGCGAAACTGAAGTAGTTTTCGATAAAATAGTGATTTCGAAAAAAAATTGTAAGTTTTTCGAAAAATCACAAAGTTTGCGAAAAAACCAGTTTTCGAAATAATACAATTTCGAAAACTTTCCCAAAAGTCGAAGTACTTAACTTTCTTATACAAGAAAGAAAATACCGAGTCCACACAAACGAAGTCGAGGTAGTGCACTTTGAGAAGATCTCGAAAAAAAAAGGGAACTAGCAGGTTCTCGATAACTTGTAATTTTTGTTTTTCAAAGAAAGCAATCCTAAAACTCGTTTTTATTTCAAGATACTTGTACTTTTGTGTATAAAATGAGTAGATCTTAAAGAAAGTAGAAAACTTTAAGAAATTTTTCAAACTTAATAAGATTTCAATAAAAGTACAAATAAGCAAATTCGAATAGTTTAGTGAAAAGTTTGGAACTTTTTGGTTTGTTTTGATTTTAAACACAAGTTTGTAAGCAAAGATGTGAAAAAAAACCAAGAAACTAACAAAAAGTTTAAAATTTTCACAAAAAAATTCGATAAAAAACGATTATTTTAAGAAAGAAATCAATGAAAACAATAACTACACCTTCCTCTAGCGAATGATACCACTTGTTAGGTCACCATTTAATAAACACAAGTATAATGATAAGAGAAATGAGATGAGAATGAGAGTGGGATGATTATGAGAAATTTGAGAAAATGAAATGCAAGAGTTTCCTTAATGTTTTCAAATAACCAACCAAATACAAATGAGGCCTAAGACTAGTATTTATAGGAGAGGAGCTAGGGCAACATCCCTACTCCATCCTTTACATGAAACGTGTGGGTTTAAAGCCCATGGATCATAATACTTGGGCCTAGTAAACATGTTACTTATCCAATATTATAAGCAATAAATAACATAAGCAACCTATTATTACAAATGACCGAGACTTAACAAAATAGTAAAAACTTAGGTTCCAACAATCAGCCTTATTACTGAATTACGATGCCTTTGCATCAATCTTATTACTTTTGTTTCCATAAACCAAATCATACTTTGGCAGTGGGTCGTAAACACACAGGTTATAAGTCTCTTATGGCGGGACTTGGAACTGAGTGGATTTACGAGGCCTTTGCTGGGAATTCTTCTTTCAAATGTATTACATTACATACTTGTTCACTAAAATCTATGAACTCACCAACCCCGTGTTGACACTTTAGCATGTATTTTCAGGTTATTAAGGTAGCTCATGTTGTATGCATATGGACCTTCATGGAGTCGCGGAGACGACGCGTCTGATTATTTTTTTTTGCACTTATGAACGTTTGATCTTGTTAAACTTATTTTACCTAAATTGGCAACACCTTTTGGGACCTTATTTTGTGAACTCTGAATATTTTTAATGATCAAACGACGTATTTTACAAACGACACTTTAGGTCGTTCAATGTAACTGTAACTGTGATGCTATGACAGACACCCCCAGGTATTCCATTCCGCTGCAAGTCAGGTAAATTGGGGGTGTGACAGATTGGCATCAGAGCTAAGGTTATAGTGAACTAGGATGTATCTTGGACCCTAGACTATAACCACATCAGCATAGCATCTCATCATTTCATCATAAGTGCATAATCATGATACATGTTGTTTCATGCATACCCTGTGCGAGTTATTTATACTCATATTTGTATATATATATATATATCATTTTATTGACCTAGTTCACAAGTGACATGTATTCAGATACTCACCCTGACATCCTTTTATCAGATTCTGACATTGAAGATGCCTTGTCATCTTCCACTACCATTATACCACCAGTTGCACTTACACCACCATTAGCAACATTGATTTGCCATAGGAACAGGGTCTTCCTATCATTCAACCTATACATAGAATGCCTTTATGTAGAGTATTCAGACTTAATCTTAATGGACTTATTAGGATGTTTATTGCAAGGGAGATAGTATATTTTCTTTCCGTCACTAGTAGAGCACTCACTATTCAGGTACTACCACCACCATCAGTTACTTATTACACTATTGGTAGTCCTATATTGCGTACTTCAGTTTTACCTCTTAGATGTCGTGAGGTAGCGCGAAAGAGGGTAGTATTCCATTCACTAGTACCCCCATTGTCATTTTCCTTTTCCATTCCCACTTGCCATGAACTAGATAACACCTAGTAGATAATACCAATATCACGGACTCAACAGAAACATCCGCAGATTCTTCAGGAATGGTTCAGAACCTACGTTATCTAAGATGTGATAGATGCACAACTTCAGACACCACTTCAGGACTATCTCGACCTTATGATATCATAAACCCTGGTTTCACTTAGAGGGACACCAGGAAGTCCCTATACTAGACTTATATCTTTATTAGCTTTTACTAATATCCTAGCTACGGAAAGTGTGGGACATAGTCTAAAGAATTTGTTGTCTTTTGGTTGTTGTACAAACAAATGTATCAAGTGTGACTCTACTATGTAGGAATGGTTGTGCTATCTATGATATTGGTCCACGTAGACCGAAATTTTCATGTATTATATTCATGTGTTGTGAATATGATGATTTATATTACCTATAGATTCTCATGATCTCTTATGATTTGATGAGGATAGATTTAAGCAACCACTATATCTACCTACTGTTTGACCTTAGAAGCAAAAGAAACACCTCTACAAGAGATTTCCAATATAGATACACCATGCCACAACACCACTACTTCAAATTACAACTTTTTCGCTCATTCAATGTTATCAAACCCTCACCCTAGTATAAGCTCATTGGATTAAAACATCAAGGTACAATGACTCAACAAAATTTATATTCTTTTCAGAGCTTGATATAGCGTAGTCACATTTGGACAAGACCTCATTCTCATGAAAGGACATCGAGAAGTTTCACCTGACCAAAAGACATTTAGCTTTCATTCATGGTAAATCAAACATCATACGATGGGGTACCTACTTGATTCAGACCACCAGTACAACAATTTCCAGGCTTTATACATTTTAGTCATGCTTAGAAGGATTAAGCATTTGAACCTGCGACCTTTACCTAGAATAAATTCTCTAATACTTTAAATCATAGGCACCAATTTCTTCCTTATATCCTGTAACACATAGACTATCATCTTCACTTGACTATAGATGCCTTAACGACACGTTCATCCTTCTCGCTCTCAATATCACTATCATATTCTCGACCACTTCATAATCATAAACCACTATCCAGTATTGGACTAAGATATTTATATTCTCTAAATAAGTGGATTAGTATACTATTACCATTCAACAAGATTCACCCATGTATCCAATACACCATTCAACGGATTTTACTTTAAGCTATTTTATTACCATCCTATAAATTGATTTTTCTGTCATTACACCAAGTATTTACTATTATTACGCGAGGCAATTTTCATGTTATTTGAAAGAAAAAATCAGGACACCATTTTTAATAACAATGCGTTGAACACCATCTAAAACTTTTGAGAAAAGTTATGATATTTTGACAAAATCTAACATTGGATCATTAGTCTTCAATTGTACATAGCCTGATCACCTATGTAAAATTCAGGAAGGATTATCCCATGGAGGAAATAATTACCTTTTCAAAGGATTGTTAATAACAATCTTCATTTAAAAGTGTTGTAAACAAAGGAACTCTTCCATAAACATCCCTTTTGCCGAACTATCCCTGGATTCTTACCCCACCTGTCACCCACTAAGCCATTAAGTTGGATTTTTTTTCCATTGACTTCCCTAAGAGAGACTTTCCATATCAATTACATGCAGGATTCCTCTATACAATAAAAGCAATGAAAGGATTTCAGAACTACTAAACAGAACTAGAAGTATATAGCGAGAGAATTCATAACTCAACAACAAATTCTAAGATACTGCGAAACCATCCGAATCACCATCTCTGACTTAGTTGTCAAATTCTATCGTTTAAGGGTACTAACTAGACTGAGCTACAGGATTGAACTCAATATAAATTTCCGCAGGACAACACAATAGAAATAAACCAAGCTTCTAATTGAGACTGTAGAGCATTTGATTTAAACATGGCCTCATCCATACATAAACTTTCCTGCAGTAAGTTTTCACAAAGGACAATTGTTTGAAACAAGAATATCGATGTAGATTCCACTAAGGCATTATGTCTCTAGAAATTTCAGATAACCTCACCTTCATACCAAGCAAGGAATCAAACCAGAACGTATCTCCTTATCTACACGGGAAAACAGAATAGACATTCATCGACACAACAACAAGTGATACCTTCGTCTTGCCAATTACAACGATAAAATATTTCAGTATTTAAGCTAGTCTAAATACCTATGCTTGTAGTTATGCCTGATAACCACCAATAGGTATTATCCAACCTCAGGAACTAAATGTTAGACATCTTTGCATTTAAGCGAACATTTCATATTCTTCCATTTTATCCTTGTTAGTGTTTCCACTTTTAAATAAAGTTGATGCGTTTACATAAATCACATACCTTGTCGAAAAATGATTTCTGAAATTCCTATTTTGAACAAGTACGATCCTTTTTGGTCAATCTTTAGCAACATTATTGTACACTGAGAAATATCCATAGACATCAAACTTTGGTAAGCAGTCTTAATCACAACATGTTTGAAAACATCTTTCTACTTCATAACTATTGAAATTTTGAATCATCAGGAAAATATATATGTATATATATATATATATATATATATATATATATATATATATATATATATATATATATATATATATATATATATATTACTTAGTAAATCAATTGCTCCATTTTCTAAATTCATTTATTCAGAAAAAGATTTCAACCAAAACTCACAATCGCGAGACAAATTTCCAGAACCAATTTCCCTACAACATCGCTTATGCATTTAGGATTTGTGACTTGACAATAAAGAATATTTGAATATATGATGAAGGAATTAGGAAGGACATCACAAATTAATCACGAACTTCAGTAGTGGAGACCAAACCTAATAGACAAAGAAGCACATATGTCTTATCATTCGTTGGAACAAAACTTAAGGAATAAAATTGTTACCTATATTCTATCCCTTTCAGATAACGCCAAGTTCGAAGGACCGAACATTGTGGAATTAGTCACAAAGGTTTAATGTACCCATTTCAGTTATTCCTGTTAAGGAAACCGATTCACCTTGGACTTCAAGCAATCATTTCAGGATTTCCTTCAGAAACCCATTTAGAGGTAAACATTACCTATCATCCTCAGACTGATGGTCAAAGCGAGAGAACAATTCAAACATAGGAAAGTATGCTCAGAGCATGAGTGATTGACCTAGAAATGGTTGGACTAATCACCTAACATAACTCAAATTCGTCTACAACAATAGTTATCACACCAACAGTGAGAAACTGGCAGAAGTTAGGTTGGTACATAACACACATCATTTGGATTTGGGTATCCTGAACAATAAACCATCCAGTTTCAAGTGGGAGGATAAACTAAGTTAAAAACAATGCCTTGGATTGGCATGATACAAATTGGATAACAAGAAAGGTTGAACCTTTAGCATATTGGACCATTTCAGATTCATTTTAGCATCGACCAACTAGCATACCAACTTGAGTTCTGGCAGAATTCAGCAGTATATATTACCAGTATCACATTTAAAACATTAAGAAGCGCAGACCATCTTTTGATGGGCCAAACTCGGAAAAAGCTCAACTCACTAGTCTAGTAGGCATTCATGAGATAACCAGAAATTTCCTACAAGTCAAGAATAAGTTACAAGTTCAATAAGTTGCAAAACAATTAAAACTTCAAGTTGGTAGGTAGAGTTATGTAGAAAGTTCTGCCTAGGAAAGGCATGATATCATTCAGAACACTTGGAAAGTTAAACCCGATATACACAGGACCATGTAATATTTCAGACAGAGTAGGCCTAGTGGCCGTCAGACTTGAGCCTTGATAGAGAACAACAGGATTACACAACCATGTATTATCATCTTTTCAGATTAGTCACTTATAATCCCATTTGGAAAGGAATCCAACAGAACAGTTGAAGCAGAGTCGAATTCCTATCGTGAGAGTTCGCTGGAATTCTCGAATATCATCACCTTTTCACCAATATGTTTTCAGAGACCAACATAAACTGAACTTCGGGATGAAGTTCCTTTTAGTGGGGAAGACTGTCACAACTAACCATTTCAGGTCATTTCCCGAACTTTGGAAAAATACTATTCATCAAACACTATTCATCAAAACACTATTCATCAGTTTAGTATTCATCATTTTTGGTGTCAGTTTGACATTCAGAGAAGCATTCAGAAATTTTACTATTCACTGAACACTATTCATTGCCGGAAAAGTTTTCACTATTCACTTGCATTACACATTTCATCGTAAATTTAGTTTACGGGTATTAAAATTCGCGTAACCGTATGGGTTTAGGTGCGAATTCATTTCATTATCAGTAAGGACATTGCATACGGACTAGAGACAGTTTGCATATCATCAGTAGGTCATTTACATGTTATACCACTCTTAGGATTTTGAAATTTATATATTTGATACATTTAACGTTTTCCTTATAATTATTTATAAATAAACGTTAACACCCGGTTAATAAACACGACGAATATATCTAAATATTCACACAATGGTCCCGACGTATTTTTATATCTATTTTATCATCATAAAAGTTATAACATTCATTTACCCAGTATTTTGGAAATTTATTTTATTTATAACGTAAGCTTATGAATATTATGACGGCTTACGTGAAAACTAAACAATACTCACCCGAACACTCAGTGCTTGTACCCAACATATTTTTAACATTTTTATGACTTTATTAAGTCCCGAATAACTTTGTTAACATTTATTTCTAGCAAACCCGGTACCCGATTATAACTAATACTTACACTAAACTACAACTAATAATACACTACATTTTCTAAGTGATCAAAACGGACTTTGCATCTCCTTTTCACATTGAAACTGGCCACATGCCCACCACTAGACACCATGGGATTTCTTTTTAACCTCATTGACTTATGTACTAATATTATACATTATATCCTAACTAAATATCTACAAAAACACAAATAACATAAACATACTAAATCCTAAGAATCATAAACTCGTCTTTCTCATCTCCATAACCACGACCCAACTTCAATCCTAGACCAAAATCCATTATTTTTCAAAGTTCAAAGCATCAAAGTTGTTCATTTTGTCTTCCTGATCAAGAATCATACCACAAAAACACAAGTAATCCAAGGTTTCTAATCATCTCATCACCTATTATTTCAAAGTGAGTATTCAATTTTATTTTCATGTTTTCATCTAATTAACACAAGTATCTTATAGTATTCATGCTTAATTTCATGCACAAACTAGTTATACCACTTTATTTTTGTAGACTTTTGAAACATACAAACCCTAGAATTGGTTTTAGGTGTTCCTTTGTTAAATTAACTTGTTTACTAGTCATTAGGAACCCATGGCACCCTAAGAAGGTGTATGGTACGATTAGTATAGATTTGTGGTATTTGCAAGAGATTTGGTTGAAGTAGAAACTAGTTTCGGACATGCAAAATGGATTTGTAACAAGTATATAAACCTACTGTCCCATTTTGGAAAATTCTGGGAAATCAGTAAGCGTAAAGTAAAATTTGGCAAAATTTTTAGAAAATACTTTCAAAAACGAATCTGTAGGCGAAAGAACGGATTAAAAAGAGTTTATAACGAAGAAGTTATGATTTTTGCAAGTTTATTGACGAAAAGTATATTTTCTGAAAATACATGCTGTTGGACGTTTTTCGTCGGACAAAATGAGGCTTTAGACGTAACCCGGAGGACCCAAGCTTTCCAAAATATATTACTACATACTAAGACGTAACCGTGGATATAAAGAACAAGTAAAACGGGCTTATAACGACAAAGATATTCACGTTTCAATGTCGGCAATAATCCTCAATAATTGGCAGCTTTCACTAGTAATAATAATAATACTACTTCTACGTACTAAATTCTAGATTTTCTAGAAATATTAACCAAGTACCCAAATTCATAACTAATGAAGTATTAGTGATTACAAGTATATTTTTATCACTACAAAGCGTTATTTCAAGGATTTCAAACCGAGGATTTCAACATTAACATTGATACATACGTTATATATATTTATATATATATACATTTCAAATAGTTTATTTTCTAGTAGCCATATTTTCCTAAGTCTTGGAAAATGTATATTTTTTATAACAACAAGTATTTTTCAAAGAGTAGAGTGGTATAGGAAACATGTGCATGGACATTCATAACATCATTTCATGATCTAAAGTAGATCGTTTATCATTCATATTAGGTTGCGGCTAGTGTGCGCGCCTTGTTTTTCAGCTCATTACATGTCCATGGCACCATCATATCAGTTGAGTCATAGCCCCACTTTTACTTCTTTAATTACTTTATAAACTCTTTTGGGGAGATACATGCTTAAATACTCGTGTTATACTTTTATACGATTTGAATTACTTTTGGGGGAGAATACGCTGCTTTAATTATTTTTGTACAATACCAAAGTATAAATTTCTTACATTGCTTGAGTTGCCTTATTACCACGTCTTGACAAGTCCCCATTATTATCATGGACCGTTAATTAAAGTACGAGCGAGAGTGAGTGAATAGATCTATTGAGGGTGACTCCTCCATTCGTGTTTGGGTTGCTCCAACGGAATTACGAATGCATTTCATGTGTAATATAGTACGAGTGTCTGGTAAACACTCATTTGGGGCAAATTTTAGTACGTCTAGCTTCGGGGTCATGAGCTTAAGAGCTAATGTGGGTTTCATTATTGAAATCTTAGTACTTTACTTTATACTTGGGCTATTGTACATACAAAAATTACTTATAAATTCCCAATACTTTTTCATCACTATTACTACTGAATTACGATGCCTTTGCATCAGTCTTACTACTGAATTACGATGCCTTTGCGTCAGCCTTATTACTGAATTACGATGCCTTTGCATCAATCTTATTACTTTTGTTTCCATAAACCAAATCATACTTTGGCAGTGAGTCGTAAACACACAGGTTATAAGTCTCTTATGGCGGGACTTGGAACTGAGTGGATTTATGAGGCCTTTGCTGGGAATTCTTCTTTCAAATGTTTTACATTACATACTTGTTCACTAAAATCTATGAACTCACCAACCCCGTGTTGACACTTTAGCATGTATTTTCAGGTTATTAAGGTAGCTCATGTTTCATGCATATGGACCTTCATGGAGTCGCGGAGACGACGCGTCTGATTATATTTTTTTTGCACTTATGAACGTTTGATCTTGTTAAACTTATTTTACCTAAATTGGCAACACCTTTTGGGACCTTATTTTGTGAACTCTGAATATTTTTAATGATCAAACGACGTATTTTACAAACGACACTTTAGGTCGTTCAATGTAACTCTAACTGTGATGCTATGACAGACACCCCCAGGTATTCCATTCCGCTGCAAGTAAGGTAAATTGGGGGTGTGACAGATTGGCATCAGAGCTAAGGTTATAGCGAACTAGGATGTATCTTGGACCCTAGACAATAACCACATCAGCATAGCATCTCATCATTTAATCATAAGTGCATAATCATGATACATGTTGTTTCATGCATACCCTGTGCGAGTTATTTATACTCATATTTGTATATATATATCATTTTATTGACCTGGTTCACAAGTGACATGTATTCAGATACTTACCCTGACATCCTTTTATCAGATTCCGACATCGAATATGCCTTGTCATCTTCCACTACCATTATACCACCAGTTGCACTTACACCACCATTAGCACCATTGATTTGCTATAGGAACAGGGTCTTCCTATCATTCAGCCTATACATAGAATGCCTTTAGGTAGAGTATTCAGACTTAATCTTAATGGACTTATTAGGATGTTTATTGCAAGGGAGATTGTATATTTTCTTTCCATCACTAGTAGAGCACTCACTATTCAGGTACTACCGCTACCATCAGTTACTTATTACACTATTGGTCGTCCTATAATGCGTACTTCAGTTTTACCTCTTAGATGTCGTGAGGTAGCGCGAAAGAGGGTAGTATTCCATTCACTAGTACCACCATTGTCATTTTCCTTTTCCATTCCCACTTGCCATGAACTAGATAACACCTAGTAGATAATACCAATATCACGGACTCAACAGAAACATCCGTAGATTCTTCAGGAATGGTTCAGAACCTACATTATCTAAGATTGATAGATGCACAACTTCAGACACCACTTCAGGACTATCTCGACCTTATGATATCATAAACCCTGGTTTCAGTTAGAGGGACACCAGGAAGTCCCTATACTAGACTTATATCTTTATTAGCTTTTACTAATATCCTAGCTACAGAAAGTGTGGGACATAGTCAAAAGAACTTGTTGTCTTTTGGTTGTTGTACAAACAAATGTATCAAGTGTGACTCTACTATGTAGGAATGGTTGTGCTATCTATGATATTGGTCCACGTAGACCGAAATTTTCATGTATTATATTCATGTGTTGTGAATATGATGATTTATATTACCTATAGATTCTCATGATCTCTTATGATTTGATGAGTATAGATTTAAGCAACCACTATATCTACTTACTATTTGACCTTAGAAGCAAAAGAAACACCTCTACAAGAGATTTCCAATATAGATACACTATGCCACAACACCACTACTTCAAATTACAACTTTTTCGCTCATTCCATGTTATCAGACCCTCACCCTAGTATAAGCTCGTTGTATTAAAAGATCAAGGTACAATGACTCAACAAAATTTATATTCTTTTCAGAGCTCGATATAGCGTAGTCACATTGGGACAAGACCTCATTTTCATGAAAGGACATCGAGAAGTTTCACCTGACCAAAAGACATTTAGCTTTCATTCATGGTAAATCAAACATCATACGATGGGGTAACTACTTGATTCAGACCACCAGTACAACAATTTCCAGGCTTTATACATTTTAGTCATGCTTAGAAGGATTAAGCATTTGAACTTGCGAACTTTACCTAGAATAAATTCTCTAATACTTTAAATCATAGGCACCAATTTCTTCCTTATATCCTGTAACACATAGACTATCGTCGTCACTTGACTATAGATGCCTTCACGACATGTTCATCCTTCTCGCTCTCAATGTCACTATCATATTCTCGACCACTTGATAATCATAAACCACTATCCTGTTATGGACTAAGATATTTATATTCTCTAAATAAGTGGATTAGTAGACTATTACCATTCGACAAGATTCACCCACGTATCCAATACACCATTCAACGGATTTTACTTTAAGCTATTTTATTACCATCCTATAAATTGATTTTTCTGTCATTACACCAAGTATTTACTATTATTACCCGAGGCAATTTTCATGTTATTTGAAAGAAAACATCAGGACACCATTTTTAATAACAATGCGTTGAACACCATCTAAAACTTTTGAGAAAAGTTATGATATTTTGACAAAATCTAACATCGCATCATTAGTCCTCAATTGTACATAGCCTGATCACCTATGTAAAATTTAGGAAGGATTATGCCATGGAGGAAATAATTACCTTTTTAAAGGATTGTTAATAACAATCTTCATTTAAAAGTTTTGTAAACAAAGGAACTCTTCCATAAACATCCCTTTTGCCGAACTATCCCTGGATACTTACCCCACCTGTCACCCACTTAGCCATTAAGTTGGATTTTTTTTCCATTGACTTCCCTAAGAGAGACTTTCCATATCAATTACACGCAGGATTCCTCTATACAATAAAAGCAATGAAAGGATTTCAGAACTACTAAACAGAACTAGAAGTATATAGCGAGAGAATTCATAACTCAACAACAAATTCTAAGATAATGCGAGACCATCCGAATCACCATCTCTGACTTAGTTGTCAAATTCTATCGTTTAAGGGTACTAACTAGACTGAGCTACAGGATTGAACTCAATATAAATGTCCGCAGGACAACATAATAGAAATAAACCAAGCTTCTAATTGAGACTGTAGAGCATTTCTTTTAAACATGGCCTCATCCATACATAAACTTTCCTGCAGTAAGTTTTCACAAAGGACAATTGTTTGAAACAAGAATATCGATGTAGATTCCTCTAAGGCATTATGTCTCTAGAAATTTCAGATAACCTCACCTTCATACCAAGCAAGGAATCAAACCAGAACATATCTCTTTACCTTCGTCTTGCCAATTACAACGATAAAATAATTCAGTATTTAAGTTAGTCTAAATACCTATGCTTGTAGTTATACCTGATAACCACCAATAGGCATTATCCAACCTCAGGAACTAAATGTTAAACATCTATGCATTTAAGCGAACATTCCCTATTCTACCATTTTATCCTTGTTAGTGTTTTCACTTTTAAATAAAGTTGATGCGTTTACATAAATCACATACCTTGTGGAAAAATGATTTCTGAAATTCCTATTTTGAACAAGTACGATCCTTTTTGGTCAAACTTTAGCAACATTATTGTACACTGAGAAATATCCAAAGACATCAAACTTTGGTAAGCAGTCTTAATCACAACATGTTTGAAAACATCTTTCTACTTCATAACTACTAAAATTTTGAATCATCAGGAAAAAAAAAAAAAAATATATATATATATATATATATATATATATATATATATATATATATATATACATATATATATATATATATATATATATATATATATATATATATATATATATATATGTATATATATATATATATATATATTTGATGCGTGGGAATCGCACCTTGCTTTACCTCTCGAGGGATCTCGCGAGGCTTACAACCCCCACCAGGCAGTGTACCTGATCGTTGTAGTATAGTATAGTGACAAGTACCGGGGGATTGATCGTTCAGCTTAGGAATAGTGTCGCTAGGATTAGAAAGCCTAATTAATAGTTCTAAAGATGAAAGATGATTATTTTTGTGTTTTTATATTTTATGAAAGCAAGTAAAATCTCGGGTTTTGGAAGAGTGGGCGGAATTAGTTGCTATTCAACTAACCCAAAACTATTATATAATTAATTTAAACTAATGAAAATGAAATTAAGCTAATATTAAACTAAGGTTGTGAGCAGTAATTGGAGAAATTGTGTTTACTTAGACTTCATTACTCCCTAGATATCTTTTACATGTCAATTACTTGTTACACTTGTATGGATGACGGATTGTATTCCTTAATACCATTCGTGGGGTGGCATACATAACTCCCCAACTCTATGAGCTCTTATCTCCTCCTACACCATGACCCAGCACAACAATAGGGATTGTAAACAGTGGCTCATGCATTAAATACAACCAATAAAGACCTAGTACGCCTCGGTTCATGTTTCTTAAGACGTTCAAGCATGTTACCATTTAGAGATCTGCCAGTTTTCTTAAGCCTAACATATAATATCATTCATCCAAAACAAGAATAGACAAGTAATAAACACATAATCAACATCTAGGTTTCATTAGATCTAAGCAAACACAAAGGAAATCTAGCCTAGCATAGTAGAATTAAGATAAGAACAAAAGATAGACAACCAACACATAGACATATTGATTGAATTAAGAGTATACTTATCTCAATTACAATGCAAGGTCTCAAGGGTTTGGAACCCTTGAAAAACCTGTAAAAGAGGCACCAAAATCGTCTTTAGGGTTTCACCAAAACTTCTCTTTTTTTTTTAATGAAAAAACTAGAAAACTATATATAGGAAAATCGTCCTGACGGCGTCAAGAGTTAAATCTGACGCCGTCACCTCGCCGCCATATACTTCCTCGGACGCCCTAGATCCACTTGTGACGGCCTATGTGACGCCGTCACCACCTACGGTAAATTATTCTTGGCCACTTTGACGCCGTCACTTGCCCATCTGACGCCGTCACCAGCTACGGTAAAATATTCATCATGTCTGACACCGTCAAGAAGCAAGTCTTGACGCCGTCACCTTGTATTTCCAGCTTGGATTTTTGGTACTTTGTCGTTTTCTTCACTTTATGCTCCAAAAACGTCCAAAATAGCCTCTTTTCCAGAATTCACTCTCCAAACACCTAAAATCACAAAAGGAACGATTTAGGGCAATATTTGATCAAATAAAGTCGGATTCGGGCTTAAATGACCCCCTAAAAACGGATCATTTTTCGCCTCATCATATACCCTTACACTTGAGATTTGCTTGTCCTCAAGCAAATGAGCTTTTATTCTACTCAAAAGACAAGTTAGGGGTCATTTAACACTAATATAAAAGTAATTACATCAAATAATCGTTCCACTAAAGACCAATAGACAAGCACGGAGGTCATACACAAGCACCTCACAAATAGTGTTTAGATACTCACATCTCTCGGGTGTAATAAAGTAATATAACATTATGGAAATGGAAGATATCTCTCACTACCTGTCATAGCAAAATAGATTACCATAGGCTTGGGAAAGGATCAAACCTCCACCACATGGCGTAAGCACCTAGGATAAACTATCAAAGAGGTCTTTTTAAAGGGTTATAACGTTAGGTGTAGGGATATGAATTACACGGTTTTGTTGGATAAAGGGAATTTTACTGGTGGCGAGTTAACAATCTTAGTTAATTACATGTACAAGATGGCGTTGCTAAGCCAAGACTAGACTCGACTTAAGCTAATAAATGAAAAATAACAAAAACATAAAATGAACATAGAATGAAAACGGGATGGTAGTCCGTATGTTTTTTTTCTTTCCTTTTCCTATTTTTTTTTTCTTTTTCTTGATTTTTTTCCGATTTTTTTTTTTTTTTTTTTTTTATTATATATTTTTATTTGCATACACTCTTACCCTACCATCCAAAATGATACATCATAGGGGTATGAGCAATCCCCTTACACTTGAATCTTTACATACTTTACATTTAACTATTCTAATGACTCGAATTAAGAAAATCAAAACACTTGGAGCACTTTTAAGATTAACGTACATATGGGGGTAATAATATGATGTTCTTCCCCATTACTCCATAAAATAAGTACTTACCCATGAGTCCCAATCGTCCCAAAACAATATGTACAAGGATATGACTCGACTTAGCAACCATGTAATCAATTAGAAAGTTAACTTAGGGTTTAACAAATAACAATAATGCACTAAAAATGAGCGCATACACGGAAGGCTAAGGCGATTTGGGTGTACATTTAAGTGGGGTGTAACAAATTCTTCCTTTAAGTAAAATGCTTAAAGTTAGAAACGAAAAGATAGGCTCGGAGGGGTGTACTAGGGGTATCGTGTACTAAAAATGAGTACAACGCAAAGGGTGTGGGAAAAATTAGTTGACTTAACTAGCCAAGTAATATGACTTAAATGGTCAAGTAATTATAATACGGGTTTAACACAAGGGTGATCCTAATGCCTCTTATCATGTAGTAAATCCTACCACACGAATGTAGTCTCACTAGCGGTCTCGGGATGCATCACTAACGCAAGTTCTAGAATCTAAATGCTACCGGTACACTCATAAGCACCAATAATGAATGCTTTTCCTATCAAAACTAAAGGCGAACCTCACATCTTTGGGTGGAAAATTTTTCTGAATATACGGTTATGTGCTAATCATATAACCTCCTATCCATGAGACGCTTGCTATGGCTAAAGTTTCACTCCTAAATGTTGTAAAAAATTTTAAATTTGACGCTAAAATTACACTAACAAGTATTTCTCATAGTTTTATTACTCATCTACTATCAAACAAAACAAACTCAAGCGAAAGTGCATATGTATGGTATCATCTTTTTACCCTCCCCTTACACTTAGGATGAACATTGTCCCCAATGTTCAAGTAAAGAATGTAAAAGTAAAAAGTAAAGAGAATGAAGTCAAATACTCCCCTGATTCGCTCGGTATGGATTTTAGGTTGGCCAGGTTAAATCTTCCTCCAAGAGAATGAACAATCAAAGCTTCCCTTCCAGAATATAAATCATCTTCTTGTCTTAAATAACTTGTAAATCCTGACAAAAGTAGACAAGGCAACCTCGCGTAAAATCGGCGGCATCCTATATAAGTTACTAAATCCTAGAAAACAAAGTAAGATATAATGCTTGTGGAATGAAGTTTGCAGATTTCCTGGAGATTATAAAACTTAGTAATTCACAAAAACCATAAGACTTCCGTTAGAAAAACAAAACGGGTAAAATTTTCAGATTTTTGACTCCTGACGCCGTCAAGAGCAATTCCTTGACGCCGTCAGAATGGACCTGCAGAAATCTTTATGTTAAGTTTCTGGAAAATTTCTGGAAAAACCTTGTCCTACTTCCTGGAAAATCCTGCAAAACTTCATTATGACTCAATACAAGCATTTGACTCTAACAAATACGAATATACATGTTCATTAAATATTGTGGAGAATCATGTAACACCCCCAATTCATGGTTGCAGCGGAATTCGAACTGGGTGTTACTTGACGGCACAATAGTCACAATAATAGAAAACGAACTCCAATTGAGTCGTTTTAAAAGATTTATCATTCAAATTATATAAATATCAGAGATTACAAAATGAGGTCCCAGATGGTTCCATGTTTACAATTTAAATGAGTTTTGAATGATAATAAAATTTATAGCCCTCTTGAGTATCCGTGTCCTTCCGTGCCATCCTTGATCGTCATGAACCTTAAGTAGAATAGCAAGTAATGAAGGTGATGGTTGGATCGTGTAGGTTTCTATGAGCAACAACTTTTGGCTTTCAAAGATGAAAGGAAGTTAACATGTAAGGATAGGACTTTGATAGACTTGCTTCAACCCACTTCACTTCATGCAATCTTTCTACCCTTGTAATCTTGAAAGATGGATGATGAAGGTTGAGGTGACTTGAGTGGATTCAAACTCAAGAGAATCACCAAGAGTTTCAAAAGGATTTGAAGTAGTTTGATGAATCAAAACCAAACTAGGGTTTATGTGTTGATATAGCACTTGATTCTTGAATAAAACTTGAAGTAGAGGGAAAATTAGGAGTGTGTTTGTGTGTTTGAGGTTATGAACGACCAAGAGAGGGTGAGGAGGGTTATATAGGTCCTTGAGGAGGTGCTAGGAAAGTGTTAGGAAGTTTCCTTTGAGGAGGTGCAAATATTAGGATATTTAGGAAGCTTACATGAGAAGTTTTACACATGTAACCATCCTAAGTGATCAAGGCTTCATCACAAGCCAACAAGGCTTGTGACTTGCTCAAAAATTTCGTGCATAGCTTATCTTGGATGACTAGATATGATTCTTGATGTTATCTTGCTTTTACGGAGTGAGTTTTGGTCCCGTTAATCGCAAACCGTAAGTTGTTAGGCCACGAAACGTAAAACCGGGTATCGTAAAATTATGAAACTTTAAAGTATTGTTAGACATGTCCATATGTCCCATAATAAAATATAAAATGAGTGGTAGGTTCCATTTGGGTGGTAAACCCTGCTAAAAACTGGAAACACGGGTCTAAAACGCGTAATACGTAAAATGTACGAATTTTGCGTAAAATTGAGAAAAGTAAAATGTTACTTTTCTAATAGGATAAAAATGATTTAAAATGACTTATAATGTCTAGACTGGGCTCAGTCTAGTGTCGGTTGGTATTAAATGTCTTTTAGACATCAAACCGTAAGCCTAAAAATCACGAAATGACTTATAAAATCAAGGAATGATTTTTGGTCAAAGGAGGAGGGAAAAATTATGTTGACTTTTTCTAATAAGTTTGAAAACTCAAAACGTCTTAGAAACTCGTTTTGTGGTCTAACGGTTAATCGCCCATTCGGTTAAGCGTGCTCATGTGAGAGTAGTACCGACATGGGTGACCTGCTGGGAAAAGTAATTAATCTGAAAATGCGAGTTGTTACAGTCTCTACCCCTTACGGGGAACTTCGTCCCGAAGTTCTTTGTGTGTCATATGTTGGAGTGGTGTCGATGCAGAGGTGTGGTAACTTATTAGGACTAAAGTCTGGGATTACCAGTGATGTAGTTTGATTTGTCGTTTCAGTATATGGTGTAGGATCAGGCATACTTTTATGTAGGAAAGGTATGGTAATAGTCGAATATCAAAGGAAATTGATATAGCAATCGAATATTAATAGGAATTGAGATAGTAATTGCAATCGTAGCCTAGTAGGTAATCGGTTATTGTACCTAGTGTTTATTGACTTTGTACTTATGTTATTTCGGATACAAACAAGCCCACTTGCTTATAATTCTTTATTTACATAGAGAGGCATCCCAAACAATGTAAATAAGGAAATATAAACTTATGGTTTGGTGATTTACAATGTCTTTATTTAAATGAAAAGGCATCCCAATCTATTCAAATAATTACAAATCATCCTACACAACATTCATACTTAGTCGGTAAGTTACAAGGTATTACGAGATGATACTGGTGTTCCAAAAGTACAGGATGAATATTCAATCTTGTAAAGCTGATGAGGGTGCTTGTGGTGTAACTAAGGATGATTTGAGCTTTAAAAGTGCATCAAGATCTGTTAATGAGCTTGTGGTTTCAACGGTTGTGAAGGTAATGTTGTGATATGTTGATGAACAAAAGTGCTTAGTGTATGCTTAATGTTAATACTCTTAGGTATAGATGTTGAGTTTGCTTTAAAAATCTTAAGAGATTTTAAAAGTTTATGATGGAATGGTATCCTTAGGACCTAAACAGGATAGTACTTCTACAGGTTGAAGAGAAGAATTGATAACTATCCCAAGATAGTAGTTCGGATTATCTCATAAATGAAAACTTTCAAGAATGAAATTAGGTAGTACAAATAAGGTGTTAAGATTTCGCTGAGTGGTAAAACACTATCGTGTCTCTAGATCGTTTTAAAGAATTCTGGTGGTTTATCGAGTTCAAGTAGGAAATCAATCTGAACATAACCCTAGTACAACTACTCTCAGTATTTGAAAATTTTAAGTCGAATATAGTTAGTCAGACTATATTCCACTGTCCCTAGGTTAAATATAGGTGACTAGTCTATATTTAGCCAAGGTTCGATAAAATTTTCAAATACCTAAATTAGGTATACTTTTGATATGTCCGTTGCTTTCGGAAAACTGTCCACTAAACAAAGGTGATGTCAAACCCTTAAGTTGCAAGTCCCGTCCATACAAGACTTGTAACGTATGTTTTCGTATTCCATTGGATATAAGATAGTAAAGGTAGGTACGTGTGGAAAGGAAGTTTTAAGTAGTTCTAAAATAGAACATACTTGGCCAGGATCACGAACTTTTAATAATGAAGATTTCATAAGAAAACTTTGATGAATGTAGAGAAAGTTCAGCTTTCATCGATGATGGATTAGTTTGTCCTTTAGAAATCTCATATTTCTTGTTTGGAAATCGATAGATTGTGATGGGTTTTTGATATCATATGAAATGATGTTGATGAGGTGGTGGAATAATTCCAGAGACCATTGCACAAATCACAATGTCTCGGAAGTAGATTAGACCATTGTGTGACTCAAAACATTTGAGAAATGATTAAGACCATTGTGTCATACAATGTCCGGGAAATAGAAAAGACCATTGTAATTAGTTACACTATTTTGGACATAAAATGCTGGAGTAGGAACATGATTGGGAGAATGTGGTCGTGTCGAAATGCCATAGAATAGGCATGTGTAGATATGTTTAGATAAAATGATTGAAAATAACTCGAATGTATATATAAATATACTTATATATGTTCGTGTGGTGTAGAATGCTTAATAAGTCCATAATCGTCTGGAGGATGGAAGACACGGAGAGCGGAAGGCTATAAAATGGTTTTGCTTGTAGTTGTAGTTATAGTTTAGGTCTCAATTAGACCCGTTTCTCTATAACCATGGCTCTGGTACCAATCTGTAACACCCCCAATTCATGGTTGCAGCGGAATTCGAACTGGGTGTTACTTGACGGCACAATAGTCACAATAATAGAAAACGAACTCCAATTGAGTCGTTTTAAAAGATTTATCATTCAAATTATATAAATATCAGAGATTACAAAATGAGGTCCCAGATGGTTCCATGTTTACAATTTAAATGAGTTTTGAATGATAATAAAATTTATAGCCCTCTTGAGTATCCGTGTCCTTCCGTGCCATCCTTGATCGTCATGAACCTTAAGTAGAATAGCAAGTAATGAAGGTGATGGTTGGATCGTGTAGGTTTCTATGAGCAACAACTTTTGGCTTTCAAAGATGAAAGGAAGTTAACATGTAAGGATAGGACTTTGATAGACTTGCTTCAACCCACTTCACTTCATGCAATCTTTCTACCCTTGTAATCTTGAAAGATGGATGATGAAGGTTGAGGTGACTTGAGTGGATTCAAACTCAAGAGAATCACCAAGAGTTTCAAAAGGATTTGAAGTAGTTTGATGAATCAAAACCAAACTAGGGTTTATGTGTTGATATAGCACTTGATTCTTGAATAAAACTTGAAGTAGAGGGAAAATTAGGAGTGTGTTTGTGTGTTTGAGGTTATGAACGACCAAGAGAGGGTGAGGAGGGTTATATAGGTCCTTGAGGAGGTGCTAGGAAAGTGTTAGGAAGTTTCCTTTGAGGAGGTGCAAATATTAGGATATTTAGGAAGCTTACATGAGAAGTTTTACACATGTAACCATCCTAAGTGATCAAGGCTTCATCACAAGCCAACAAGGCTTGTGACTTGCTCAAAAATTTCGTGCATAGCTTATCTTGGATGACTAGATATGATTCTTGATGTTATCTTGCTTTTACGGAGTGAGTTTTGGTCCCGTTAATCGCAAACCGTAAGTTGTTAGGCCACGAAACGTAAAACCGGGTATCGTAAAATTATGAAACTTTAAAGTATTGTTAGACATGTCCATATGTCCCATAATAAAATATAAAATGAGTGGTAGGTTCCATTTGGGTGGTAAACCCTGCTAAAAACTGGAAACACGGGTCTAAAACGCGTAATACGTAAAATGTACGAATTTTGCGTAAAATTGAGAAAAGTAAAATGTTACTTTTCTAATAGGATAAAAATGATTTAAAATGACTTATAATGTCTAGACTGGGCTCAGTCTAGTGTCGGTTGGTATTAAATGTCTTTTAGACATCAAACCGTAAGCCTAAAAATCACGAAATGACTTATAAAATCAAGGAATGATTTTTGGTCAAAGGAGGAGGGAAAAATTATGTTGACTTTTTCTAATAAGTTTGAAAACTCAAAACGTCTTAGAAACTCGTTTTGTGGTCTAACGGTTAATCGCCCATTCGGTTAAGCGTGCTCATGTGAGAGTAGTACCGACATGGGTGACCTGCTGGGAAAAGTAATTAATCTGAAAATGCGAGTTGTTACAAATCATGATCGGTTTGTTTCTTGAAAACATATTTGGGGTTTCCCCTTACACTTATCTTTTGCAAAAATACCTTTAGGTTGAAGTTAAGACTAGGCCAAACAACATAATAAAGTATTTCCACATTTTAATTGAGAAACATGATCAACCAACAATAAAAATAAAACATGCATACGGAAGCAAATAACAATCAAACCATTAAAATCACACAAAACATGGGTTGCCTCCCAAGAAGCGCTTTTCTTTATTTACGAGTCTTGTAGCTAGACTCAAAGTCGTGGGCTACTACGTGATCTCATCATTGGTTCCACTCTCCGATTGTAAATATTCCTTGTAGAAACCAATCACCTTTTTCTCAATCGCCCCCATAGTCAATCGGACAAATTCTTCATTGATCTTATACATTGGTCCAAGGGCCAAACAATTTTTGTAGTAAAGACTTCTTTTCTCCCATACATACTCCATGCCCTTTTTCTTATCCTCCTCACTAATATCCTCAAAAGCACCAATGTTGTCTTGATCAAGACGAGATACAAAGCGAAATTCTTTCATCCTATTGGGCATCCTATAGGTGATACTATCGGTGTTACTTGCGAATCGGATTGTGCCTTCCACCTCATCATACTCTAACTTAGACCCCTCAACAAATGGTTTGCCAAACACAACATTGGATAATCGACAATCAATAACATTAGCAAGATCCTCCACAATCATAAAGTCGGTGACAAAAGTGAAATTACCAACAAAGACACATAAACCTTTAACTCTCCCGACAAAGTTACAAACTCCACCGGGGTACTTGGGATCCCTTCTAGGTTCGAGTCTTGTGTTCAGTATATCATTATAAACCGTTGAGGACATAATGTTGATTGGTGATTTTAAGTCAAGGTAAGCATTACTAATTTGCCTATATCCAATCATACATGGTATCTTAGCATTCTTAGGATCGCCTCTCTTGATCTTAGGTTCAATCATGGTGAAGGGAGATCGCGGGTTATCAATAAGGTTATTATAGTATGCAATCTCCTCCTTAGTGGGGTATAGGTTAAAGTAGTCGTTAAGACTCGGATCCATTTCCTCTTCTGGTCTCTTAATAACACTCACAAAGTCATTAGGCCATAGGTCCTTATTTGAATACAAGACGGTTGCTAGGTCGCTAAACGTATGTTCGAGTTCAATCTTGATCAACCTATTAAGCTCTCTAAGCTCTCACTCTCAATTTGTTCACGTAACACAGCCACTTCACTAGGGGAAAGGGGTGGATTCGCGTTTTCCATAATGGTCAACGGAATAGTCAATGAGTTTAATTTACTAACAAAGGCACAAAGAAATAAGATAGACTAAAGAAGACCTAAAAATAAAAATAAAATCTTACTAGAAAGGAATCTAGCAAGTAGACCGAGTAAAAAGAAATCCTAACCTAGACAATAACTATTCCCCGGGCTGCGGCGCCAAAAACTTGATGCGTGGGAATCGCACCTTGCTTTACCTCTCGAGGGATCTCGCGAGGCTTACAACCCCCACCAGGCAGTGTACCTGATCGTTGTAGTATAGTATAGTGACAAGTACCGGGGGATTGATCGTTCAGCTTAGGAATAGTGTCGCTAGGATTAGAAAGCCTAATTAATAGTTCTAAAGATGAAAGATGATTATTTTTGTGTTTTTATATTTTATGAAAGCAAGTAAAATCTCGGGTTTTGGAAGAGTGGGCGGAATTAGTTGCTATTCAACTAACCCAAAACTATTATATAATTAATTTAAACTAATGAAAATGAAATTAAGCTAATATTAAACTAAGGTTGTGAGCAGTAATTGGAGAAATTGTGTTTACTTAGACTTCATTACTCCCTAGATATCTTTTACATGTCAATTACTTGTTACACTTGTATGGATGACGGATTGTATTCCTTAATACCATTCGTGGGGTGGCATACATAACTCCCCAACTCTATGAGCTCTTATCTCCTCCTACACCATGACCCAACACAACTATAGGGATTGTAAACAGTGGCTCATGCATTAAATACAACCAATAAAGACCTAGTACGCCTCGGTTCATGTTTCTTAAGACGTTCAAGCATGTTACCATTTGGAGATCTGCCAGTTTTCTTAAGCCTAACATATAATATCATTCATCCAAAACAAGAATAGACAAGTAATCAACACATAATCAACATCTAGGTTTCATTAGATCTAAGCAAACACAAAGGAAATCTAGCCTAGCATAGTAGAGTTAAGATAAGAACAAAAGATAGACAACCAACACATAGACATATTGATTGAATTAAGAGTATACTTATCTCAATTACAATGCAAGGTCTCAAGGGTTTGGAACCCTTGAAAAACCTGTAAAAGAGGCACCAAAATCGTCTTTAGGGTTTCACCAAAACTTCTCTTTTTTTTTTAATGAAAAAACTAGAAAACTATATATAGGAAAATCGTCCTGACGGCGTCAAGAGTTAAATCTGACGCCGTCACCTCGCCGCCATATACTTCCTCGGACGCCCTAGATCCACTTGTGACGGCCTATGTGACGCCGTCACCACCTACGGTAAATTATTCTTGGCCACTTTGACGCCGTCACTTGCCCATCTGACGCCGTCACCAGCTACGGTAAAATATTCATCATGTCTGACGCCGTCAAGAAGCAAGTCTTGATGCCGTCACCTTGTATTTCCAGCTTGGATTTTTGGTACTTTGTCGTTTTCTTCACTTTATGCTCCAAAAACGTCCAAAATAGCCTCTTTTCCAGAATTCACTCTCCAAACACCTAAAATCACAAAAGGAACGATTTAGGGCAATATTTGATCAAATAAAGTCGGATTCGGGCTTAAATGACCCCCTAAAAACGGATCATTTTTCGCCTCATCAATATTACTTAGTAAATCAATTGCTCCATTTTCTAAATTCATTTATCCAGAAAAAGATTTCAACCAAAACTCACAATCGCGAGACAAATTTCCAGAACCAATTTCCCTACAACATCGCTTATGCATTTAGGATTTGTGACTTGACAATAATGAATATTTGAATATGTGATGAAGGAATTAGGAAGGACATCACAAATTAATCACGAACTTCAGTAGTGGAGACCAAACCCAATAGACAAAAAAGGACATATGTCTTATCATCCATTGGAACAAACCATAAGGAATCAAATTGTTACCTATATTCTATCCCTTTTAGATAACGCCAAGTTCGAAGGACCGAACGTTATGGAATTAGTCACAAAGGTTTATTGTACCCGTTTCAGTTATTCCTGTTAAGGAAACCGATTCACCTTGGACTTCAAGCAATCATTTCAGGATTTCCTTCAGAAACCCATTTAGAGGTAAACATTACCTATCATCCTCAGACTGATGGTCAAAGCGAGAGAACAATTCAAACATAGGAAAGTATGCTCAGAGCATGAGTGATTGACCTAGAAATGGTTGGACTAATCACCTAACATAACTCAAATTCATCTACAACAATAGTTATCACACCAACAGCGAGAAACTGGCAGAAGTTAGGTTGGTACATAACACACATCATTTGGATTTGGGTATCCTGAACAACAAACCATCCAGTTTCAAGTGGGAGGATAAACTAAGTTAAAAACAATGCCTTGGATTGGCATGATACAAATTGGATAACAAGAAATGTTGAACCTTTAGCATATTGGACCATTTCAGATTCATTTTAGCATCGACCAACTAGCATACCAACTTGAGTTCTGGCAGAATTCAGTAGTATATATTCCCAGTATCACATTTAAAACATTAAGAAGCGCAGACCATCTATTGATGGGCCAAACTCGGAAAAAGCTCAACTCACTAGTCTAGTAGGCATTCATGAGATAACCAGAAATTTCCTACAAGTCAAGAATCAGTTACAAGTTCAATAAGTTGTAAACCATTAAAACTTCAAGTTGGTAGGCAGAGTTATGTAGAAAGTTCTGCCTAGGAAAGGCATGATATCATTCAGAACACTTGGAAAGTTAAACCCGATATACACAGGACCATGTAATATTTCAGACAGAGTAGGCCTAGTGGCCGTCAGACTTGAGCCTTGATAGAGAACAACAGGATTACACAACCATGTATTATCATCTTTTCAGATTAGTCACTTATAATCCCATTTGGAAAGGAATCCAACAGAACGGTTGAAGCAGAGTCGAATTCCTATCGTGAGAGTTCGCCGGAATTCTCGAATATCATCACCTTTTCACCAATATGTTTTCAGAGACCAACATAAACTGAACTTCGGGACGAAGTTCCTTTTAGAGGGGAAGACTGTCACAACTCACCAATTCAGGTCATTTCCCGAACTTTGGAAAAACAGTATTCATCAAACACTATTCATCAGTTTACTATTCATCATTTTTGGTGTCAGTTTGACATTCAAAGAAGCATTCAGAAATTTTACTATTCACTGAACACTATTCATTGCCGGAAAAGTTTTCACTATTCACTTGCATTACACATTTCATCGTAAATTTAGTTTACGGGTATTAAAATTCGTGTAACCGTATGGGTTTAGGTGCGAATTCATTTCATTATCAGTAAGGACATTGCATACGGACTAGAGACAGTCTGCATATCATCAGTAGGTCATTTACATATTATACCACTCTTAGGATTTTCAAATTTATATATTTGATACATTTAACGTTTTCTTTAAAATTATTTATAAATAAATGTTAACACCCGGTTAATAAACACGACGAATATATCTAAATATTCCCACAATGGTCCCGACATATTTTTAAATCCATTTTATCATCATAAAAGTTATAACATTCATTTACCCAGTATTTTGGAAATTTATTTTATTTATAACGTAAGCTTACGAATATTATGACGGTTTTCGTGAAAACTAAACAATAATCACCCGAACACTCAGTACTTGTACCCAACATATTTTTAACATTTTTATGACTTTATTAAGTCCCGAATAACTTTGTTAACATTTATTTCTAGCAAACCCGGTACCCGATTATAACTAATACTTACACTAAACTACAACTAATAATACACTACATTTTCTAAGTGATCAAAACGGACTTTGCATCTCCTTTTCACATTGAAACCGGCCACATGCCCACCCCTAGACACCATGGGATTTCTTTTTAACCTCATTGACTTATGTACTAATATTATACATTATATCCTAACTAAATATCTACAAAAACACAAATAACATAAACATACTAAATCCTAAGAATCATAAACTCATCTTTCTCATCTCCATAACCACGACCCAACTTCAATCCTAGACCAAAATCCATTATTTTTCAAAGTTCAAAGCATCAAAGTTGTTCATTTTGTATTCCTAATCAAGAATCATACCACAAAAACACAAGTAATCCAAGGTTTCTAATCATCTCATCACCTATTATTTCAAAGTGAGTATTCAAATTTATTTTCATGTTTTCATCTAATTAACACAAGTATCTTATAGTATTCATGCTTAATTTCATGCACAAACTAGTTATACCACTTTATTTTTGTAGACTTTTGAAACATACAAACCCTAGAATTGGTTTTAGGTGTTCCTTTGTTAAATTAACTTGTTTACTAGTCATTAGGAACCCATGGCACCCTAAGAAGGTGTATGGTAGGATTATTATAGATTTGTGGTATTTGCAAGAGATTTGGTTGAAGTAGAAACTAGTTTTGGACATGCAAAATGGATTTGTAACAAGTATATAAACCTACTGTCCCATTTTGGTAAATTCTGGAAAATCAGTAAACATAAAGTAAACTTTGGCAAAATGTTTAGAAAATACTTTCAAAAACGAATCCGTAGGCAAAAGAACTGATTAAAAAGAGTTTATAACGAAGAAGTTATGATTTTTGCAATTTTATTGACGAAAAGTATATTTTCTGAAAATACATGCTGTTGGATGTTTTTCGTCGGACAAAACGAGGCTTTAGACGTAACCCGGAGGAGCCAAGCTTTCCAAAATATATTACTACATACAAAGACGTAACCGTGGATATAAAGAACAAGTAAAACGGGCTTATAACGACAAAGATATTCACGTTTCAATATCGACAATAATCCTCTATAATTGGCAGCTTTCACTAGTAATAATAATAATACTACTTCTACGTATTAAATTCTAGATTTTCTAGAAATATTAACCAAGTACCCAAATTCATAACTAATGAAGTATTAGTGATTACAAGTATATTTTTATCACTACAAGGCGTTATTTCAAGGATTTCAAACCGAGGATTTCAACATTAACATTGATACATACGTTATATATATATATATATATATATATATATATATATATATATATATATATATATATATATATATATATATATATATATATATATATACATATATATATATATTTCAACTAGTTTATTTTCTAGTATCCATATTTTCCTAAGTCTTGGAAAATGTATATTTTTTATAACAACAAGTATTTTTCAAAGAGTAGAGTGGTATAGGAAACATGTGCATGGACATTCATAACATCATTTCATGATCTAAAGTAGATCGTTCATCATTCATATTAGGTTGCGGCTAGTGTGCGCGCCTTGTTTTTCAGCTCATTACATGTTCATTATACCATCATATCAGGTGAGTCATAGCCCCACTTTTACTTGTTTAATTACTTTATAAACTCTTTGGGGGAGATACATGCTTAAATACTCGTGTTATACTTTTATACGATTTGAATTACTTTTGGGGGAGAATACGCTGCTTTAATTATTTTTGTACAATGCCAAAGTATAAATTTCTTACATTGCTTAAGTTGCCTTATTACCACGTCTTGACAAGTCCCCTTTATTATCATGGACCGTTAATTAAAGTACGAGCGAGAGTGAGTGAATAGATCTATTGAGGGTGACTCCTCCATTCGTGTTTGGGTTGCTCCAACGGAATTACGAATGCATTTCATGTCTAATATAATACGAGTGTCTGGTAAACACTCATTTGGGGCAAATTTTAGTACGTCTAGCTTCGGGGTCATGAGCTTAAGAGCTAATGTGGGTTTCATTATTGAAATCTTAGTACTTTACTTTATACTTGGGCTATTGTACATACAAAAATTACTTATAAATTCCCAATACTTTTTCATCACTATTACTACTGAATTACGATGCCTTTGCATCAGTCTTACTACTGAATTACGATGCCTTTGCATCAGCCTTATTACTGAATTACGATGCCTTTGCCTCAATCTAATTACTTTTGTTTCCATAAACCAAATCATACTTTGGCAGTGGGTCGTAAACATACAGGTTATAAGTCTCTTATGGCGGGACTTGGAACTGAGTGGATTTACGAGGCCTTTGCTGGGAATTCTTCTTTCAAATGTTTTACATTACATACTTATTCACTAAAATCTATGAACTCACCAACCCCGTGTTGACACTTTAGCATGTATTTTCAGGTTATTAAGGTAGCTCATGTTGCATGCATATGGACCTTCATGGAGTCGCGAAGACGACACGTCTGATTATATTTTTTCTGCACTTATGAACGTTTGATCTTGTTAAACTTATTTTACCTAAATTGGCAACACCTTTTGGGACCTTATTTTGTGAACTCTGAATATTTTTAATGATCAAACGACGTATTTTACAAACGACACTTTAGGTCGTTCAATGTAACTGTAACTGTGATGCTATGACAGACACCCCTAGGTATTCCATTCTGCTGCAAGTCAGGTTAATTGGGGGTGTGACAGTTTTCCCCATGTAGATAAGAAGATATGTTCTGGTTTGATCCCCTTCTTGGTATGAAGGTGAGGTTATCTGAAATTTCTAGAGACATAATGCTGTCACACCCCCAAAATCGGGTCCAGCGGAAGCATACATGTAGCTGGGGTGTAACTCCATTGGTATCTCGACACAAGTTCAAAAACGGTTTGCACTTGAATCATTTTGAATAAAATAGTTAAATCAAAATGTTGAATTTACATTGTTAAAAGTAATGCGGAAGTAGGCCATTAAAATAGTTAAAAACGGTCCCCATATGAATAATCAGAGTCTTCTATGACCATGCCATGCCCTGCCAAAACCTCCTGTAGCGTGCCATTTCTTAATACCTGAAAATACATGCTAAAGTGTCAACACAATGGTTGGTGAGTTCATAGAGTCTTGTGAAAAAGAATGTAATGCATTGAATTGAAGATTTCCCAGCAAAGGCATCGTAAATCCACTCAGTTCCAAGTCCCGCCATAAGAGACTTGTAACCTGTGTGTTTACAACCCACTGCCAAATGTAATATGTTTGTAATAAATCAGTCATATGGTTGTTGCAAAGGCATCGTAATTCCGTAGTAATAGTGGTGGAAAAGTATCGTAATTCCATAAGTAATTTTCGTATGTACAATAGCCATGGCGATGTCGCCACAAAATGAATCTGACCAAGCAAAACGCATAAAATGAATATTGATTGCACTAAGTTCAAGGCACCGAAAAGGTTTTCTAGCTATATGTAGGAGGTTACGCTCCCAAGTAATTGTAGGTAATCAAACATACCCATGTAATTGTAGGTAATCAAACATACCCATGAAATTGTAGGTAATCAAACATACCCATGAAATTGTAGGTAATCAAACATACCTATGAATTGTAGCTACCGGTCCTTAACTTAGGCAATCTTAGGAAATCGGTAAATAGTTTAACTTTATGCACTCATGTCCATGAGTAAATAGCAAGTATGTAGCAAGTGAATTGTTTTGTACTCGGATAATCAAACAAGTATTTAGATAAAGCTGAAAATGTTTGAGTAATCCACCATGTAAAGCAAGTAATGCGTTTAAGTAAAACGAACATGTATTCTCCCCCAAAGAGTTTGCAAAACAATTTAAAAGAGTAGGGGCTATGACTCACCTGATATGATGGTACCATGAACATGTAATGAGCTGAAAAACAAGGCGCGCACACTAGCCGCAACCTAATATGAATGATGTACGATCTACTTTAGATCATGAAATGATGTTATGAATCTCCATGCACATGTTCCTATACCACTCTACTCTTTGAAAAATACTTGTTGTTATCAAAAATATACATTTCCAAGACTTAGGAAAAATATGGCTATTAGAAAAAAATAAAGCTAGTTGCAATATATATACTTATATATATATCGTATGTTTCCATGTTAGTGTTGAAATCCTCGGGTTGAAATCCTTGAAATAACGCCTCGTAGTGATAAAATATACTTGTAATAACTAATACTTCATTAGTTATAAAATTGGGTACTTGGTATTATTTTTAGAATCTAGAGTTGCTACGTAGTTTTGGCGTTAATATTTATAAAAGCTGTCAAACTAAAATGAGTTTTGCCGATATTCAAACGTGAATATCTTTGTCGTTATAAGTCCGTTTTACTTGTTCTTTATATCCACGGTTACGTCTTAGTATGTAGTAATATATTTTGGAAAGCTCGGCACCTCCGGGTTACGTCTAAAGCCTCTTTTTGTCCGATGAAAAACGTCCATCAGCATGTATTTTTCCGGAAAATATACTTTTCGTCAATAAACTTGCAAAAATCATAACTTCTTCGTTATAAACTCTTTTTAATCCGTTCTTTCGCCTACGGATTTGTTTTTGAAAGTATTTTCTAAAAATTTTGCCAAAGTTTCCTTGGTGTTTAATGATTTTCCAGAAAATAACAAAATGGGACAGCATGTTTATAAACTTGTTAGAAATCTATTTCAAAGGTTCAAAACTAGTTCCAACTTCAACCAAAACTCTTGAAAACTTCACAAAACTATACTAATCTTACCATACACCTTCTTAGGGTGCCATGGGTTCCTAATGACTAGTAAACAAGTTAATTTAACAAAGGAACACCTAAAACCAAATCTAGGGTTTGTATGTTCAAAAAGTATACAAAAATAAAGTGGTATAACTAGTTTGTGCATGAAATTAAGCATGAATACCATAAGATACATATGTTAATTAGATGAAAACATGAAAATAATTTTGAATACTCACTTTGAAATAATAGGTGATTAGATGATGAGAAACCTTGGATTACTTGTGTTTTTGTGTTATGATTCTTGATTAGGATGATGAAATGAACAACTTTGATGCTTTGTACTTTGAAAAATGATGGATGGATCATGGATATTGGGTTTTGGTCGTGGTTTATGGTGTGGAGAAGAGAAAGATGAAACTTTTTGGCTTATGAAAAAGTGAGGTTATGATTTTGGGAAAATGTTAAGTTTATGTTATAAGTGTTTATTGGATTATAAGAGCACATGTATGCATGTGGTAAAAATGAAAGTCATATGGTCTAGGGGTGTGCTCATGGCTGATTTTCAATGTGAAAAAGGGTAGCAAAGTCGGTTTTGATCACTTAGAAAATGTAGTGTATTATTAGTTGTAGTTTAGTGTAAGTATTAGTTATAATCGGGTACCGGGTTTGCTAGAAATAAATATTAACGAAGTTGACCGGGACTTAATAAAGTCACAAAAATGTTAAAAATATGTTGGATACAATTACTGAGTGTTCGGGTGATTATTGTTTAGTTTTCACGAAAACCGTCGTAATATTCATAAGCTTACGTTATAAATAAAATAAATTTCCAAAATACTGGGTAACTGAATGTTATAACTTTTATGATGGTAAAATGGATATAAAAATGTGTCGGGACCATTGTGGGAATATTTAGATATATTCGTCGTGTATAAACCGGGTGTTAACGTTTACTATAAATACTTATACGTAAAAACGTTAAATGTATCAAATATATATAAATTTGAAAATCCTAAGAGTGGTATAACATGGAAATGCTGTTATGATGATATGCAGACTATCTCTAGTCCGTATGCAGTGTCCTTAACACTAATGAAATGAATTCGCACCTAAACCAATCCGGTTATGCGAATTTGAATACCCGTAAACTAAATTTACGATGAAATGTGTAATGCAAATGAATAGTGAAAACTTTTCCCGCAATGAATAGTGTTTAGTGAATAGTAAAATTTCTGAATGCTTCTCGGAATGTCAAACTGACACCAAAAATGATGAATAGTAAACTGATGAATAGTGTTTTGATGAATAGTGTTTGATGAATAGTGTTTTCCAAAGTTCGGGAAATGACCTGAAATGACCTGAAATGGTGAGTTGTGACAGTCTTCCCCTCTAAAAGGAACTTCGTCCCGAAGTTCAGTTTACGTTGGTATCTGAGAATGTATTGGTGAAAAGGTGATGATATTCGAGAATTCCAGCGAACTCTAACGATAGGAATTCGACTTCGCTTCAACTATTCGACCTAACTGTCCATGATGTCTACTTGTTCTCCTGCAAGGTTTATGTTTGACTTTGGGTTGGATTCCTTTCCAAATGGGATGATGAGTAACTAATCTGAAAAGATGATAATACATGGTTGTATAGTCCTGTTGTTCTCTAACAAGGCTCAAGTCTGACGGCCACTAGGCCTACTCTGTCTGAAATATTACATGGTTCAGTGTATCTCGGGTTTAACTTTCCAAGTTTTCTGAATGATATCATGCCTTTCCTAGGCAGAACTTTCAACATAACTCTGTCTAACAACATGAAGTTTTAATGGTTTACAACTTATTGAACTTGTAACTGATTCTTGACTTGTAGGAAATTTCTGGTTATTTCATGAATACTTACTAGACTAGTGAGTTGGGCTTTTCCAAATTTCGAACCGTCAATGAATGTTGGCACTTCAACCATAGGGTGCCCCAAATGATGTAGTCTCTACGCTCGCGCGATAACTATAGTTGCAACTGAATTTGATTTATGGTAATTGGTTAGTCCAACCATTTCTTGAGTCAATCCCTCATGCTCTGAGCCTATCTCCCTATGTTTGAATTGTTCTCTAATTCTGACCATTGGTCTGCAGATGATAGGTGGTGTGGTTCCAAAGAAATCTTAATGTAATCACTAGGTGTTTGAGGTGAATTGAATTCCTCTATTAGAAATAATTGGAATGGATATCATGAATTTTGTAGAAAACTTACAAGGTTAAGTCCGTCAAAGGGATGTTGTTGAAAATAATAGATTAGGATAAGGTTGTGGTCCTCCGCAGGATGTCATAAATTGAGTCTTTCTCCACTTACGATGCTTAGTCTCCATTACTAAGATTTTCCCCAAGCTCTATGTCATCAAATCACAAAATCCTAAATGTATAAGTGATGTAATATAGTGATTGATTTACCAAAGATCGATGTTTAAAATTTCTTAGCATCCAGTAGTTTGTAAAAAGATTAACCAAAAGGAATTTGCTTATCAAAATAAGTGCCTTAGAAAAGTATTGCTTACAAGGTATATGTTTTGTATAAATGTAGTTTGGAGAAAAATCCATTTAAAAGTGAAAGTATTAAGAGGATAAAATAGCCAGGTAGGTATGTCTGCACACATGCATTGATGTCTAACATGTTTGAATAAAGTCTATTGGTGAGGCCATGTTCAATTGAATGTTCTACAGTCTTGGTTAGGAGATTGGATTTATCTCTATGGTGTGGCTTAGTGAGCACTCGTATCTAAACGAATCTTATAATTCAGTCAAGCCAATACTTTCCAGATAATAGAATTTTGGCGATCAGGCTAGTGATAGTGGTTCGAATGGTTTTATGATATCTTGAAGTTTCTGTTGAGTTTTGAATGATCTTAATGTACCAAGGGATTCTCCTTATAGATGGTATGGAAAGTCTTTCCTAGGGAGGTCATTGATAATATCCACTTATCAATATTGGGAATAGTGAGTGATGAGTGACATCGGAATCTATAGAGTGTAAGCTAATTCCTTATATATATATATAGGGATGGGGAAAGGTAATGATAGTGATGGTGAGAAGGGAAGAGACTGTGACAACTGCGACAAAATGATATTGTAATAAAAGAAAATACCGTGATGTAAGTGTATCATGCATAGACGTGAATGTTCATGAGATGAAATGATCAATTGACATGCTTCCAATCGGTGATCCACGAAGTGATCAAAAGTATGAATGTTCTGACAATGAGGGTATACTCACACATGCATGAAACATTTGAAAAATGAGTAAAGGATTCAATCCAGACAGAATTTTATTATAACCATTCTCAGTGTTGCAAAATTCATTTCTGATTCAGACATAGGTGGTCAGCCTATATCTCACTATCCCGGGTTGAATATAGATGACCAGTCTATGTTCCACCGAGGTTCCATGAATTTTGAAATACTCAGCTCAGTCATACTAAGACTATGTCCTTCACAAATACCAAGACGTTCTGAAAGATAAAAGCAAGTGACCAAACTCGAGGTCAAATGATGAAACTATGCAAGGAAGACATAATGCGGTGACCTATATGATACGTGAACATGCTTATATGAAAGACAATTATAGTAATCAACTATAATAAATGAATATAATATATCAGATAATGAGACACGAATCTCATTACCTATGTCAGCAACTAACCACAAGTGAGGCTTCAGCTTGGCAGGCAGGCACGTGACGGTCATAGGGTTAAGTTTTCTTGAAAGTAGCTATAGTCTAGGTTTTAAAAACACATAGTTTGCTATAGCCAAAGCTCTGATACCAATCTGTCACACCCCCAAAATCGGGTCCAGCGGAAGCATACATGTAGCTGGGGTGTAACTCCATTGGTATCTCGACACAAGTTCAAAAACGGTTTGCACTTGAATCATTTTGAATAAAATAGTTAAATCAAAATGTTGAATTTATATTGTTAAAAGTAATGCGGAAGTAGGCCATTAAAATAGTTAAAAACGGTCCCCATATGAATAATCAGAGTCTTCTATGACCATGCCATGCCCTGCCAAAACCTCCTGTAGCGTGCCATTTCTTAATACCTGAAAATACATGCTAAAGTGTCAACACAATGGTTGGTGAGTTCATAGAGTCTTGTGAAAAAGAATGTAATGCATTGAATTGAAGATTTCCCAGCAAAGGCATCGTAAATCCACTCAGTTCCAAGTCCTGCAATAAGAGACTTGTAACCTGTGTGTTTACAACCCACTGCCAAAGGTAATATGTTTGTAATAAATCAGTCATAAGGTTGTTGCAAAGGCATCGTAATTCCGTAGTAATAGTGGTGGAAAAGTATCGTAATTCCATAAGTAATTTTCGTATGTACAATAGCCATGGCGATGTCGCCACAAAATGAATCTGACCAAGCAAAACGCATAAAATGAATATTGATTGCACTAAGTTCAAGGCACCGAAAAGGTTTTCTAGCTATATGTAGGAGGTTACGCTCCCAAGTAATTGTAGGTAATCAAACATACCCATGTAATTGTAGGTAATCAAACATACCCATGAAATTATAGGTAATCAAACATACCCATGAAATTGTAGGTAATCAAACATACCCATGAAATTGTAGGTAATCAAACATACCCATGAAATTGTAGGTAATCAAACATACCTATGAATTGTAGCTACCGGTCCTTAACTTAGGCAATATTAGGAAATCGGTAAATAGTTTAACTTTATGCACTCATGTCCATGAGTAAATAGCAAGTATGTAGCAAGTGAATTGTTTTGTACTCGGATAATCAAACAAGTATTTAGATAAAGCTGAAAATGTTTAAGTAATCCACCATTTAAAGCAAGTAATGCGTTTAAGTAAAACGAACATGTATTCTCCCCCAAAGAGTTTGCAAAACAATTTAAAAGAGTAGGGGCTATGACTCACCTGATATGATGGTACCATGAACATGTAATGAGCTGAAAAACAAGGCGCGCACACTAGCCGCAACCTAATATGAATAATGTACGATATACTTTAGATCATGAAATGATGTTATGAATCTCCATGCACATGTTCCTATACCACTCTACTCTTTGAAAAATACTTGTTGTTATAAAAAATATACATTTCCAAGACTTAGGAAAAATATGGCTATTAGAAAAAAATAAAGCTAGTTGCAATATATATACTTATATATATATATCGTATGTTTCCATGTTAGTGTTGAAATCCTCGGGTTGAAATCCTTGAAATAACGCCTCGTAGTGATAAAATATACTTGTAATAACTAATACTTCATTAGTTATAAAATTGGGTACTTGGTATTATTTTTAGAATCTAGAGTTGCTACGTAGTTTTGGCGTTAATATTTATAAAAGCTGTCAAACTAAAATGAGTTTTGCCGATATTCAAACGTGAATATCTTTGTCGTTATAAGTCCGTTTTACTTGTTCTTTATATCCACGGTTATGTCTTAGCATGTAGTAATATATTTTGGAAAGCTCGGCTCCTCCGGGTTACGTCTAAAGCCTCTTTTTGTCCGATGAAAAACGTCCATCAGCATGTATTTTTCCGGAAAATATACTTTTCGTCAATAAACTTGCAAAAATCATAACTTCTTCGTTATAAACTCTTTTTAATCCGTTCTTTCGCCTACGGATTTGTTTTTGAAAGTATTTTCTAAAAATTTTGCCAAAGTTTCCTTGGTGTTTAATGATTTTCCAGAAAATAACAAAATGGGACAGCATGTTTATAAACTTGTTAGAAATCTATTTCAAAGGTTCAAAACTAGTTCCAACTTCAACCAAAACTCTTGAAAACTTCACAAAACTATACTAATCTTACCATACACCTTCTTAGGGTGCCATGGGTTCCTAATGACTAGTAAACAAGTTAAATTAACAAAGGAACACCTAAAACCAAATCTAGGGTTTGTATGTTCAAAAAGTATACAAAAATAAAGTGGTATAACTAGTTTGTGCATGAAATTAAGCATGAATACCATAAGGTACATATGTTAATTAGATGAAAACATGAAAATAATTTTGAATACTCACTTTGAAATAATAGGTGATTAGATGATGAGAAACCTTGGATTACTTGTGTTTTTGTGTTATGATTCTTGATTAGGATGATGAAATGAACAACTTTGATGCTTTGTACTTTGAAAAATGATGGATGGATCATGGATATTGGGTTTTGGTCGTGGTTTATGGTGTGGAGAAGAGAAAGATGAAACTTTTTGGCTTATGAAAAAGTGAGGTTATGATTTTGGGAAAATGTTAAGTTTATGTTATAAGTGTTTATTGTATTATAAGAGCACATGTATGCATGTGGTAAAAATGAAAGTCATATGGTCTAGGGGTGTGCTCATGGCTGATTTTCAATGTGAAAAAGGGTAGCAAAGTCGGTTTTGATCACTTAGAAAATGTAGTGTATTATTAGTTGTAGTTTAGTGTAAGTATTAGTTATAATCGGGTACCGGGTTTGCTAGAAATAAATATTAACGAAGTTGACCGGGACTTAATAAAGTCATAAAAATGTTAAAAATATGTTGGATACAGTTACTGAGTGTTCGGGTGATTATTGTTTAGTTTTCACGAAAACCGTCGTAATATTCATAAGCTTACGTTATAAATAAAATAAATTTCCAAAATACTGGGTAACTGAATGTTATAACTTTTATGATGGTAAAATGGATATAAAAATGTGTCGGGACCATTGTGGGAATATTTAGATATATTCGTCGTGTATAAACCGGGTGTTAACGTTTACTATAAATACTTATACGTAAAAACGTTAAATGTATCAAATATATATAAATTTGAAAATCCTAAGAGTGGTATAACATGGAAATGCTGTTATGATGATATGCAGACTATCTCCAGTCCGTATGCAGTGTCCTTAACACTAATGAAATGAATTCGCACCTAAACCAATCCGGTTATGCGAATTTGAATACCCGTAAACTAAATTTACGATGAAATGTGTAATGCAAATGAATAGTGAAAACTTTTCCCGCAATGAATAGTGTTTAGTGAATAGTAAAATTTCTGAATGCTTCTCGGAATGTCAAACTGACACCAAAAATGATGAATAGTAAACTGATGAATAGTGTTTGATGAATAGTGTTTTTCCAAAGTTCGGGAAATGACCTGAAATGACCTGAAATGGTGAGTTGTGAAAAATGCCTTAGAAGAATCTACATCGATATTCTTGATTCAAACAATTGTCCTTTGTGAAAACTTACTGCAGGAAAGTTTATGTATGGATGAGGCCATGTTTAAATGAAATGCTCTACAGTCTCAATTAGAAGCTTGGTTTATTTCTATTGTGTTGTCCTGCGGACATTTATATTGAGTTCAATCCTGTAGCTCAGTCTAGCTAGTACCTTTAGATGATAGAATTTGACAACTAAGTCAGAGATGATGATTCGGATGGTCTCGCAGTATCTTAGGATTGTTGTTGAGTTATGAATTCTCTCACTATATACTTCTAGTCCTGGTTAGTAGTTCTGTAATCCCTTCGTTGCTTTTATTGTATAGAGGAATCCTGCATGTAATTGATATGGAACGTCTCTCCTAGGGAAGTCAATGGGAAAATCCAACTTAATGTCTGAATGGGTAGCTGGTGGGGTAAGTATCCAGGTAGGATTTTTCAAAAGGGATGTTTATGAAAGAGTTCCTTCGTTTACAACACTTTTAAATGAAGATTGTTATTAACAATCCTTTGAAAAGGTAATTATTTCCTTCATGGCATAATCCTTCTTGAATTTTACATAGGTGATCAGGCTATGTATAATTGAGGACTAATGATGCGATGTTAGATTTTATCAAAATATCATAACTTTTCTCAAAAGTTTTAGATGGTGTTCAATGCATTGTTATTAAAAATGGTATCTTGGTGTTTTCTTTCAAGTAACATGAAAATTGCCTCGCGTAATAATAGTAAATACTTGGTGTAATGACAGAAAAATCAATTTATAGGATGGTAATAAAATAGCTTACTTCAGAAATTTTTCTGTAAAACAATTTCCCCATACGATAGTAAAATAGCTTGAATGGTGTATTGGATACGTGGGTGAATCTTATCGAATGGTAATAGTCTACTATCCACTTATTTAGAGAATATAAATATCTTAGTCCACAACAGGATAGGGGTTTATGGTTATTAAGTGGTCGAGAATATGGTGGTGATATTGAGAGCATGAAGGATGAACGTGTCGTTAAGGCATCTATAGTCAAGTGAAGACGATAGTCTACGTGTTAAGAATATATGGAAGAAATCGGTGCCAATGATTTGAAGTATTAGAGAATTTATTCTAGGTAAAGTTCGCATGTTCAAATGCTTAATCCTTCTAAGCATGACTAAAATGTATAAAGCATGGAAATTTTTGTACTGGTGGTCTGAATCAAGTAGGTACCCCATCGTATGATGTTTGATTTACCATGAATGAAAGCTAAATGTCTTTTGGTCAGGCGAAACTTCTCGATGTCCTTTCATGAAAATGAGGTCTTGTACCTATGTGACTAAGTTATATCGATCTCCGAAAAGAATATAAATTTTGTTGAGTAATTGTACCTTGATCTTTTAATCCAACGAGCTTATAATAGTGTGAGGGTCTGATAACATGGAATGAGCGAAAACGTTGTAATTCGAAGCAGTGGTGTTGAGGCATGGTGTATCTATATTGGGAATCTCTTGTAGATATGTTTCTTTCGCTTCTAAGGTCAAATAGTAAGTAAGTATAGTGGTTGCTTTCGAGTTTCGTTCATGAGTTGTGCGTGTTCCTTCTTGAAGATGTGGGTTCTAAAATTCGTCAACAACATTTGTTTGAGTGAAACATTGTGAAAATCTGATTATAAGTGTATTTTGGAGTGACTTTATTTGAAGTTTGTAGTGAGTATAGTCATGTAAAAGATGTCACTATGAAATATTTTGTACTTTGAGAGGAATAATATCTCCTATATATATATATGTCTTTGGAAAAGGGAATTCCAAAAGATTGTTGCAAAGAAAATGAGTTTTAATCCAACCATTGTAATTCAATATTTGTCGTACTTCGTAAGGTTTGCAAGAAATCTTTTTGTTTGTACAAAAATTCAATTAGATTTTAACTTAGTTGAATTGTTATTATCTCCGAAACACGAAAACTAGGGTAGTCATTTTTATCTTGGTCAACATGACCATTTAATCATAACGACATCTTCGTCTTTATTAATCCTATTGTCTTAGTGGGAGTGGTTCGCATAAATCTATCTTCATTAAATCATAAGAGACCATGAGAATATATAGTTAATAAAAGTCATCATATTCACAACACATGAATATAATACATGAAAATTTTGGTCTACGTGGATCAATATCATACATAGCACAACCATTCCTACATAGTAGGGTCACACTTGATACATTTGTTTGTACAACAACCAAAAGACAACAAGTTCTTTAGACTATGTTTCCTACTTTCCGTGGCTAGGATAATAGTAAAAGCTAGTGAGGATAAAAGTCTGGTCTAGAGACTTCCTGGTGTCCCTCTAAGTGAAATCAGGTTTGTGGCATCATAAGGTCGAGATAGTCCTGAAGTGGTGTCTGAAGTTGTGCATCGATCAAATCTTAGATAATGTAGGTTCTGAACCATTCCTGAAGAATCTGCGGATGTTCCTGTTGAGTCCGTGACATTGGTATTATCTACTAGGTGTTATCTAGTTCATGGCAAGTGGGAATGGAAAAGGAAAATGACAATGATGGTACTCTAGATGATGAGAATAAAATTGATGCCGATGAGATTCTAGTGGTGAGTTAGGTGTTGATGGTGATAATAATGAATGGAATACTACTCTCTTTCGCGCTACCTCGCGACATCTGAAAGGTAAAACTGAAGTACGCACTATGGGACAACCAATAGTGTAATAAGTAACTGGTGGTGGTGGTAGTACCTGAGTAGTGAGTGCTCTACTAGTGATGGAAAGAAACATACTATCTTCCTTGCAATAAGCATCCTAATAAGTCCATTAAGATTAAGTCTGAATACTCTACCAAACGGCATTCTATGTATGGGCTGAAAGATAGGAAAACCCTGTTCCTATGGCAAATCAATAGTGCTAATGATGGTGTAAGTGAAACTGGTGGTATAATGGTAGTGGAAGATGACAAGGCATCTTCAATGTCGAAATCCGATAAAAGGATGACAGAATGAGTATCTGAAGACATATCACTTGTGAACCAGGTCAATTAAATGATATATATACGAATATGAGTATAAATAACTCGCACAGGGTATGCATGAAACAACATGTATCATGATTATGCACTTATGATGAAATGATGATATGCTATGATGACGTGGTTATAGTCAAGGGTCCAAGATGCATCCTAGTTCGCTATAACCTTAGCTCTGATACCAATCTGTCACACCCCCAATTTACCTGACTTGCAGCGGAATTGAATGCCTGGGGGTGTCTGTCATAGCATCACAGTTACAGTTACATTGAACGACCTAAAGTGTCATTTGGAAAATACTTCGTTTGATCATTGAAATTATTCAGAGTTTACAAAATGAGGTCCCCAAAAGGTGTTGCATGTTTATGAAAACAAGTCCTACTTGATCAAACGTTTACATAAGTGCATGAAATAATGGTGAGACGCGTCGACTCCGCGACTCCATGAAGGTCCAAATGCATGCCACATGAGCTACCTTAATAACCTGAAATACATTGCTAAAACGTCAACACGAATGTTGGTGAATTCCATAGGTTTATAAAATGTAATGTTGTACGGCCACCACAAGTATAAGTGCATGACAAAAGTCACGTAAAATAGTACAATAGACCTTAAGCTCATGACCCCGAAGCTAGACTGATGAAATATAGGCCCCTCCTGAATGTTTTACCAGAACACTCAAATGTGACAGACATGAAATGCATCCGCTTACTGTTGGTAATAACTACCATGGATGGAGGCGTCACCCTCAATAGATCTATCCACTCACTCTCACTTAATCGGAAAATTAATGGTCCATGATAATAAATAGGGGACTTTAACATGCTGGTATGGCAACTTAAGCGATGTACATCTGTTTTGGTAGTTGGGCTCGTACTAAAATGATTGATGCAATGTATTCCTGTAACAAACAGGAATTTTCCATAATAAATGTAAATTTATTATTACCTAACTATTTAATTAAGCATTCGTGAGCGTACATAACTATTTCCGAAAGCTAACCCGCACACTGTAGCTTACAATAAACCACTACATTGGTAAGGTTTATCAGAAAATGAGAAATTTACTCTTTGTGACACACACCAACTATTTATGTATTGAACCGAGAACTATCTCGCATTTCCTAAAAAATGACACCGCTCGCGTACCGACACCTAGTTAGTTATGGCAAAAGTCAAATAAATATTTTTATGAGTCAGATATAATATTTTTATATCACTTTTATACACTCAAAACGGTATATTACACGTTTTGCTAAAAACGTCAAACCAGGACACCCCGACACATAGTTAAGCTCAAACGGGACACGAAATACACCACGAAAAATCAAAATCATCTTTGTCTCATTCTATACACGTTTTGGCGTCCAATTACAACTCATAGTATCACATGTTTATATTAAAAATTGTGAAAAGCTACTTTGCACCATATTAACTAGGTAATTACATGAAATGGACTTACACCCTTTTATCCTATAGTCTCTTGGGCTTAATGAGATTCCCTATCTTTTGCTTATAACCGAACCACAGCATACACACATGCATCACATTCTCTTTCAAACTTACAAAGGAAAACTTTTATATTCAAGGGGTTGGCTAAGCATTGGAGTTATTTTGGGTAAATCTTGGAAGAAAACTTGGTTCTTGGTTGTCATTCCATTCGACACACACCCAACATCCCACTGTAAGGATTCAATTTTTTTTTAAAAACTTGTGTTATACTTGATTTCTAAACATATACTTGAGCTTTATAATGTTTACATTTAAGATTTCATTTTGTATCGTTAGATTACTTAAGTTTTGAAAACAAAATGAGTTTCTTGATTTTATTCCACTCGACAAACATGTACTTATAATTTAGAGGTTGTGTTTTGAGCTTGTGTGGTGTCATTTTTGAACATATTTAGCACTAATAAGCACCTTAAAAACATGCTAGTGTTTATTTGCTTATAGAACGACACATACAAAAATATTTCAAACTTTATTCGAGATTTTAAACTAAAAATGACTAAAAGAAACTAAAGAAAGTATAGATCTAAAGAAAACTTAAGTATTGGCTGATGATGAAAGTGTCGATGCATAGCTTATGTTTTGACTAGTTGAAGTTAGAGTTAATCTTGTTTAGAGTTTGGGTCATGTCGGATTCTGTTTCGGGTAGAAAACCCACTGTGGTCGAACCACAGTGGTGCACTTTTGGCCTGAAAATTTGTTGCTTTCTCAACATAAGGGTGTGCTTTGTTTCAGCATATACGAAACCAACACAAACACCAAATGTATAACACCACTATTAAGGTTTTTGGCAAAATAAAATCACTGGCTTAGAGCATAATAAATAATAACGGTTTGCTAAGATTATACAAAAGTGGAGCTAGTCGATTGGCTGGGATGTTTGTGCGTTCAGCGAAAGGTCTGGAGTTCGATCCTAGTGGCTGACCTTTTTGCTATTTATTTGATTTTGGACTTTTCAACTATTGGTACTTGAAAATTGAAATAACTAATACCTTTTATAATTAAAAATAGTACTAAGTCCCTTTATTATTTAGTTACACTATTTTAAATTATATTTTTGACGAGAAATATTTTGCGGCACTAAATTTATGATGGGAAACTAATTATTACAGACGGGTCATGCCCGATTTTTGTTAAAATCCTATACTTAGTATATTTTTAGTAAACCCGACTAGAAGACGAAAACTAAATAATATGAAACTATTTATAACGCATAAGTATTTATTATTATTTTACCTTACAACGTGAACACATTACTAGTGAATACTTTTATATACTTATATACTCGTACACTTTTTCAAGAGCTAATACTTACAAACACTTTGAATTTATTTAAATAAAAACTCTGCCACACAAGCAACAATAAACACCACCACTCGAGAACACATAAACTTAATTAAACTCATTGAGCCGTGAATCAACTTTGTAAACTAAGACTTGCCATACTAATCTAGGTCGCATGTCGGTGCCGCACACTATCACTACTTGCCTTTTTACTATCAGACTGCTATTTGCTGAGGTGAGTTCATACCCCCTACTTTTACTTGTTTTTATAACTGTTTTGGGGGAGAATACATGCTCGTTTTTAACTAAACTCGATGATTGTTTATTTGAATGCGCAATTGTATACTTAAACACTACTATTTCTCTAAATACTTGATTGATTATTCAAATGCACCTATGTGTATATTGGTTGCATACTTGATTATTTTCTCGCATACACAAGTGTTTTATAAACATGTAACACACTTTATGAACTATTGCTTTTATGACACATACTTCATGAACTATTGCTTTTATGCAACACACTTTATGAACTATTGCTTTTATGCTGCACACTCTATGAACTATTGCTTATATGCAAAACACTTTACAAATCATTGCTGTTACACAAACACTTCTATTGAATGACAATTGCTTTTATGCAAACACTTTTATGGACCACACTGAAACTTATACTTTATTTACACTATTACGCGGATTAGCCTAAGACACTGAATCCCACAATGCCCAAACTCATGAACCGTCAATTCCTGTTGGGAAGCGCGAATGCTATAAATAGATCTATTGGGGTTGACACCCCCGTTCGGTTTGGCCGGATAGGCAAACGCGAGCGTATAACATGTTGAAACACGAGTGTCACGGGATAGACACTTGCAAGGGCTTTATTTAACGTGCTTCTAGAGCATGCACACTGTCAAGCTTCGGTTGCGTGAACTTAGTGCTAGCGTAATAGACCTTTACTTTTGTGTGGCATTATATCCGTTGTAATGACCACATACCTTACCTACGGTCCGACTTTATGCATAATGCTTACGATCTACTTTAATGACACTTTTCATGACGTTGTGGCTAAAGCAGTGGTCACTATACTGAATTTGACTTGTATGTGAACATTTATTCACACTCGGAAACCTTGTGGTCCACACTATTAATTTACTTATTTTCATGACTTTGTGAGCGACACAATGGTCACAAGACTTTATATTGAACTCTCATTTCTTTTACTCTACATTGTTATTCATACAAACTTATGAACTCACCAACCTCGTGTTGACACTTTTTAGCATGTATTTTCAGGTTTAAGGCGATAGCTAACTGTTGAAGGCTTTGGCATGGCATGGTCATAGACAACTCTGACATATATTTGGGACCGCTTAAACTCTTTTATGGGCCTATAACTATTTCAAAATGATGTAAACTAAATGTTTCGACTATGAAATTTATTCTTAAAGGTTGAGTTAAAACCGTTCTTTGTTCCTTGTGTTGTGATACCAATTTAGTAGCACCCCAGTAACATGTATGCTTCCGCTGGACCCGATATTTTGGGGGTGTTACAGATTGGTATCAGAGCCTTGGTTATAGAGAACTGGGTATTTTTAAAACCTAGACTATAACTACTTTTGCGAAAACTTAACCCTATGACCGACACGTGCCTGCCTGCCAAGCTGATGCCTCACTGTGATTTTGATTACTAATATATTTGATGAGATGTGTACTTTGTTATTGGATGAGTATATCCATTTATTTTCGCTATATACTATAAGTATCTTGACATACTTATGCATACGTATTGTACTTATCTTAGCGTTACGCGCTTTTCTCTGTGTAATCTCATCATTTGTCCTCGAGCGTGGACACTTGTTTTAGTCCTTCTAAACAACTTTTAAAAGTAAGGGACATATTACTAGTGTAACTGAGCTGAATATTTCAAAATTCATTGAACCTCGGTGGAATATAGACTGATCACCTATATTCGACCAGGGACAGTGGGACATAGACTGATCACCTATGTCCGACTCAGAAGTGAATTTTGCGATACTGAGAGTAGTTCTACTAAAATTATGTCCAGTTTGATTTTCTACTTGATTTATTAAAGTTTTAAAAATTTCTGTGTGTGTACATAATCATTGCATAACATTCACATCTACACACGACACACTGGCATGACAATACTTTTTCATCACAATACTTTTTTTTCTCTTAACGAGAATGCTCTTTTATCACAATCTGGGTATGTTACAGTCACCTCTACCCCAAACCTTGCACTCAATTGATATTGTAACTTCCTTGCTAAGTACACTACTGAGACAGTCAACTGATTACTAGTAGCAATCAACACCTTTCTTCATGGTTGTACCCTGAACGTGCCAAACTCCCAATTCAGAAGAGATGTTATGCCCAACAGAAACCTTAAGACCTTAAGGAGCAACCTAGACCACTATATTTGGAACATACACCTAATCTTTCATGCACCCCTCGATAATACCAGTTGTCTACCTTGCTACCCTCTTATAAGATAATAAACTGTGTCGCTATTAACATACAAACTATTTTCAATTGTTTTACAAATCATTTTGCAGTCATCCTACAAAATATTTTACTACGATTTCATGAAATCAAGATTTTGACCCTGCTACTATTTTATAAACAATAAATTGTTTTCTACTATCCTATAAACTGTTTTACGAATCATCGTTACAACTATTTTATCATGATGTAATAAATCGATTCATTACCTTACTACCATTCTATGAAACAAACAGTTTCGCTAGCATTTTCTAAAATAATATTACAATTATCCTACAAGTCTTACTACACTTTACAAAACTATTTTACTCCCCTATGAGTTGCCTTGCTACTAAATCACAAAAACTAAACTACAATTTACAAATGATAAATTGTTTTCCTATTACTCTATAAACTATTGTACAATCCGTTCTATAAACTATTTTGCAATCACCATGTGAACTATTTGCCCAATTGAAAAGCACCTTATGTTACTACCTTTTGGTACTGTTGAAGTAAATTGAATACTTATGTTTATGAAATTCGCTTGATATTAAACATTGAACCCTACTCAGGCTTGACAACTAGACTTCGTCATTAAGCACCTGAAATTTGTTAAAACGAACATACCCGACTACACATTTTTCCTTGACATCTTTGTTTTTTTTTAAGGACTTTCCTTTTGGAAATCTGTTTATAGAAATCACAAAACTCGTAACGGTATTTTCCCGAGATACTCATTTTGATGTGCCAAAATTTATCTAGTCAAACTTTATTGAGACTTTTGTATATTAAAGGGGTGACTAAATATTAACTTTTGAGACATGGTTTCCCACACCATGTTTAAAGACTGTTTACCCAAATTATGAGTCTTTTGAAGTCGCATCAGTTTACTTAACTGCAAATTTTCAGCAAAGAACCAAAACCTATCCCTATCGACAAAGTTATTAGAAACTTGCAAAAAGGAACTAAATTCACGTGGGGAAACGTGAAGATGAATTCTCGTGCGTATATACCCATCACTTTTCGACCGTAATGGGTAACTTGAATTGAATCGCGAGGAGGCGATTCCGTTTAAGGAGGTGTGACTGTAACAAACCGGAATTTTCCATAATAAATGTAAATTTATTATTACCTAACTATTTAATTAAGCATTCGTGAGCGTACATAACTATTTCCGAAAGCTAACCCGCACACTGTAGCTTACAATAAACCACTACATTGGTAAGGTTTATCAGAAAATGAGAAATTTACTCTTTGTGACACACACCGACTATTTATGTATTGAACCGAGAACTATCTCGCATTTCCGGAAAAATGACACCGCTCGCGTACCGACACCCAGTTAGTTATGGCAAAAGTCAAATAAATATTTTTATGAGTCAGATATAATATTTTTATATCACTTTTATACACTCAAAACGGTATATTACACGTTTTGCTAAAAACATCAAACCAGGACACCCCGACACATAGTTAAGCTCAAACGGGACACGAAATACACCACGAAAAATCAAAATCATCTTTGTCTCATTCTATACACGTTTTGGCGTCCAATTACAACTCATAGTATCACATGTTTATATTAAAAATTGTGAAAAGCTACTTTGCACCATATTAACTAGGTAATTACATGAAATGGACTTACACCCTTTTATCCTATAGTCTCTTGGGCTTAATGAGATTCCCTATCTTTTGCTTATAACCGAACCACAGCATACACACATGCATCACATTCTCTTTCAAATTTACAAAGGAAAACTTTTATATTCAAGGGGTTGGCTAAGCATTGGAGTTATTTTGGGTAAATCTTGGAAGAAAACTTGGTTCTTGGTTGTCATTCCATTCGACACACACCCAACATCCCACTGTAAGGATTCAATTTTTTTTTAAAAACTTGTGTTATACTTGATTTCTAAACATATACTTGAGCTTTATAATGTTTACATTTAAGATTTCATGTTGTATCGTTAGATTACTTAAGTTTTGAAAACAAAATGAGTTTCTTGATTTTATTCCACTCGACAAACATGTACTTATAATTTAGAGGTTGTGTTTTGAGCTTGTGTGGTGTCATTTTTGAACATATTTAGCACTAATAAGCACCTTAAAAACATGCTAGTGTTTATTTACTTATAGAACGACACATACAAAAATATTTCAAACTTTATTCGAGATTTTAAACTAAAAATGACTAAAAGAAACTAAAGAAAGTATAGATCTAAAGAAAACTTAAGTATTGGCTGATGATGAAAGTGTCGATGCATAGCTTATGTTTTGACTAGTTGAAGTTAGAGTTAATCTTGTTTAGAGTTTGGGTCATGTCGGATTCTGTTTCGGGTAGAAAACCCACTGTGGTCGAACCACAGTGGTGCACTTTTAGCCTGAAAATTTGTTGCTTTCTCAACATATGGGTGTGCTTTGTTTCAGCATATACGAAACCAACACAAACACCAAATGTATAACACCACTATTAAGGTTTTTGGCAAAATAAAATCACTGGATTAGAGCATAATAAATAATAACGGTTTGCTAAGATTATACAAAAGTGGAGCTAGTCGATTGGCTGGGATGTTTGTGCGTTCAGCGAAAGGTCTGGAGTTCGATCCTAGTGGCTGACCTTTTTGCTATTTATTTGATTTTGGACTTTTCAACTATTGGTACTTGAAAATTGAAATAACTAATACCTTTTATAATTAATAATAGTACTAAGTCCCTTTATTATTTAGTTACACTATTTTAAATTATATTTTTGACGAGAAATATTTTGCGGCACTAAATTTATGATGGGAAACTAATTATTACAGACGGGTCATGCCCGATTTTTGTTAAAATCCTATACTTAGTATATTTTTAGTAAACCCGACTAGAAGACGAAAACTAAATAATATGAAACTATTTATAACGCATAAGTATTTATTATTATTTTACCTTACAACGTGAACACATTACTAGTGAATACTTTTATATACTTATATACTCGTACACTTTTTCAAGAGCTAATACTTACAAACACTTTGAATTTAGTTAAACAAAAACTCTGCCACACAAGCAACAATAAACACCACCACTCGAGAACACATAAACTTAATTAAACTCATTGAGCCGTGAATCAACTTTGTAAACTAAGACTTGCCATACTAATCTAGGTCGCATGTCGGTGCCGCACACTATCACTACTTGCCTTTTTACTATCAGACTGCTATTTGCTGAGGTGAGTTCATACCCCCTACTTTTACTTGTTTTTATAACTGTTTTGGGGGAGAATACATGCTCGTTTTTAACTAAACTCGATGATTGTTTATTTGAATGCGCAATTGTATACTTAAACACTACTGTTTCTCTGAATACTTGATTGATTATTCAAATGCACCTATGTGTATATTGGTTGCATACTTGATTATTTTCTCGCATACACAAGTGTTTTATAAACATGTAACACACTTTATGAACTATTGCTTTTATGACACATACTTCATGAACTATTGCTTTTATGCAACACACTTTATGAACTATTGCTTTTATGCTGCACACTCTATGAACTATTGCTTATATGCAAAACACTTTTCAAATCATTGCTGTTACACAAACACTTCTATTGAATGACAATTGCTTTTATGCAAACACTTTTATGGACCACACTGAAACTTATACTTTATTTACACTATTACGCGGATTAGCCTAAGACACTGAATCCCACAATGCCCAAACTCATGAACCGTCAATTCCTGTTGGGAAACGCGAATGCTATAAATAGATCTATTGGGGTTGACACCCCCGTTCGGTTTGGCCGGATAGGCAAACGCGAGCGTATAACATGTTGAAACACGAGTGTCACGGGATAGACACTTGCAAGGGCTTTCTTTAACGTGCTTCTAGAGCATGCACACTGTCAAGCTTCGGTTGCATGAACTTAGTGCTAGCGTAATAGACCTTTACTTTTGTGTGGCATTATATCCGTTGTAATGACCACATACCTTACCTACGGTCCGACTTTATGCATAACGCTTACGATCTACTTTAATGACACTTTTCATGACGTTGTGGCTAAAGCAGTGGTCACTATACTGAATTGGACTTGTATGTGAACATTTATTCACACTCGGAAACCTTGTGGTCCACACTATTAATTTACTTATTTTCATGACATTGTGAGCGACACAATGGTCACAAGACTTTATATTGAACTCTCATTTCTTTTACTCTACATTGTTATTCATACAAACTTATGAACTCACCAACCTCGTGTTGACACTTTTTAGCATGTATTTTCAGGTTTAAGGCGATAGCTAACTGTTGAAGGCTTTGGCATGGCATGGCATGGCATGGTCATAGACAACTCTGACATATATTTGGGACCGCTTAAACTCTTTTATGGGCCTATAACTATTTCAAAATGATGTAAACTAAATGTTTCGACTATGAAATTTATTCTTAACGGTTGAGTTAAAACCGTTCTTTGTTCCTTGTGTTGTGATACCAATTTAGTAGCACCCAGTAACATGTATGCTTCCGCTGGACCCGATATTTTGGGGGTGTTACAATTCCCCCGTGGGATTTGAAATCAAAATATTGAATTGAAAACGGGGCTATGAAAACTCACCTCTAGCTGATGATACTATGTGATGAAGTGAAATGAACAACAATGAACGATTAGCTGCCGCAACCTAATATGAATGATGAATGATCTACTTTAAATCATGAAATGATATTGTGAATTTCCATGCACATGTTTCCTATACCACTCTACTCTTTGAAAAACACTTGTTTTTATCAAAATTATACATTTTCCAATACTTAGGAAAATATGGCAACTAGAAAATAAAACTAGTTGAAATGTATATATATATATATATATATATATATATATATATATATATATATATATATATATATATATATATATATATATATATATATATGTATATATATATGTATATCATATGTATCAATGTTAGTGTTGAAATCCTCGGTTTGAAATCCTTGAAATAACGACTTGTCGTAATAAAAATATACTTGTATTCACTAATAATTCATTAGTTATGATTTTGGGTACTTGGGTATTATTTCTAGAATCTAGAGTTACTACGTAGTTGTAATATTATTTTGCCAAAAGCTGTCAAAAATAATATATGGTTTGCCTATATTGAAACGTGAATATCTTTGTCGTTATAAGTCCGTTTTACTTGTTCTTTATATCCATGGTTACGTCTTACTATGTAGTAATATATTTTGGAAAGCTTGGCTCCTCCGGGTTACGTCTAAAGCCTGGTTTTGTCCGACGAAAAATGTCCAACAGCATGTATTTTCAGAAAAATAGTTTTCGTCAATAAACTTGCAAAAATCATTACTCCTTCGTTATAAACTCGTTTTAACCCGTTCTTTCGCCTACGGCTTCGTTTGGAAAGTATTTTCTAAATTTTTTGCCAAAGTTTACTTTATATTTACTGATTTTCCTGGGTATACAAAAATGGGACAGTAGGTATAAATACTTGTTACAAATCCATTTTCAAGGTTCTAAACTAGTTTCTATCAATCACCAAATCTCTTGCAAACACCACAAAGCTAAACTAATCCTACCATACACCTTCTTAGGGTGCCATGGGTTCCTAATCATCACTAATCAAGTTAATTTAACAAGGGAATACCTAAAACCAATTCTAGGTGTTGTATGATCAAAAAGTTAACAAAAATAATGTGGTATAGCTAGCTTGTGCATGAAATTAAGCATGAGAATCATATGATACTAGTAAATATAAGGTGAAATCATGAAAATAAATTTGATAACTTACTTTGAAATATAAGGTGATTAGACGATGAGAAATCTTGTGATTCTTGAGTTTGTATTGCAAAACTCTTAACTAGAATGATAAGATGAACAACTTTTATGCTTTGATCTAGGAAAAATTATTGGTTCTTGCTTCTCCTTGTTCTTGGTCGTGGGTTTCAAGAGAAAAAGAGAGGAAATGGTCTTTTTGATTTTTGATCTAAGTGTATATGAATAAAAAGGTGTTTGTAGATATTTATTTAGGATTATATTATATAATAAGAACACATAAATGCATGAGGTCAAGGGGGGGGGGGGGGGGTTCATGGCTGATTTTTCAAGGGTTCAAAAGCAATAATATGGACTTTGATTTATTTAGGATAGTTAGTGGATGATTTGTAGCATAAGTATAGGTTTTTAGGTGTTAAATTTAGGTAATCGTAGTTAGTTTTTAGTTATAATTGAGTACCGGGTTTGCGAGAAATAAATTTTAACAAGTTAACCTGGATAAAATAAAGTTGTAAAAATGTTAAAAATATGGTGGGTACAAGTATTGAGTGTTCGGGTGATTATTGTTTAGTTTCCACGAAAACCGTCGCAATATTTATAAACTTACGTTATAAATAAAAATAAATTTCCAAAATACTGGGTAAATGAATATTATAACTTTTATGATGATATAATGGATATAAAAATATGTCGGGACCATTGTGGGAATATTTAGATATATTCGTCGTGTTTATTAACCGTGTGTTAACGTTTATTTATAAATAATTATACGTAAAACGTTAAATATATCAATTATATAAATTTGAAAATCCTAAGAGTGGTATAACATGTAAATGACCTACTGGTGATATGCAGACCATCTCTAGTCCGTATGCAATGTCCTTATTGATAATGAAATGAATTCGTACCTAAACCAATCCGGTTTTGCGAATTTGAATACCCGTAAACTAAATTTACAATGAAATGAGTGTTGCAAGTGAATAGTGACTATTCATTTCCGGAAATGAATAGTGTTCAGTGAATAGTAAATTTTTGAATGCTTCTCGGAATGTCAAACTGACACAAAAAATGATGAATAGTAAAATGATGAATAGTGTTTTTCTAAATTTGGGAAATGACCTGAAATGGTGAATTGTGAAACATAAATAGGGGTCGATCCATAGGGCGGCGGATACATAGGGCGGCCCCCTTAATTTACTAGGCAGACCCCTTATTAATTAAGGGGATCGACCCCTTAATTAATAAGGGGTCTGCCTAGTAAATTAAGGGGGCCGCCCTATGTATCCGTTGCCCAGCTTTGTCTTTTTGTGAGGAAGGTTTTTCTGGAACATTTTTGCCATTTTTGGTTGAAAATTTTAATTCATATATTTATAATGATTTAAACATATTTATTTAATACCTAAAATGATTTTCTAAAAGATATAAAATATTTGTGTCATTTTATAAAAATATTAGTCTTTAAGAAAATATTCCTTTGATAAAAAAATGCATTAGGCATTTTGTTTATTCATACCTTAAGTGATTGAGTTGTTGAAATGTATATTAACAACTAAATACTTGTTTACGTACTAATTTTTGCGATTAATGATTTTACATTTTGTGATTATCAAAATGTAGAGATATCAAAAAGTAATAATAATGTTTTAGGCATTATTTATATCAACAATCTCTCCCTTTTTGATAATTACAAAATCTAAACTCATTAAATTAAAAATTAGTTATAGACAAGTATTTAGTGAGTTTATACTCATTAAATTAAAAAGGTTAGGCCGACTAGTTTTATGCATAAAATTAGATGGGATGAGAGCTCCCCCTTGATGTGTACTCCCCCTCGTTCGAGGGCACCAAGGAATCGAGCTATGGAATGCTTGGCTACAAAAATATGTTAAGAGCAAAACAAAAAGACATATACATATATATATATATATATATATATATATATACACACACATACACACACACACACACACACATATATATATATATATATATATATATATATATATATATATATACATATACATATACATATAGGGGAAGGTTAATGTGCGAACTTTCTTAAAGTTGTAAAAACGAGAACTATTCTAAATACCATTAAAGCATTGATACATAACAATTTTAGCAAAGATACACCAAAATATTATATATTAATACAAGTTAATATTAAATCGACTAATAACCAACTCATACATGAGAAACGGATTACTGATACACAATTAAATTTTTGATACGTATACAATAAAATCTCAAAAAACTAATTTCTTATACATAAATTGATACATCTAGTACACAACAACCACTAAAAACTTGATACACAATACTAACCTTGATACACATTACACCTGGAAGCAAAGTGTATCATTTAGTTTACATCAATTTTCATAAGAAAACCCATCAAATCTTTAAGAATTTTATTTGTAATTAATTATGTTTTTATTTTCTTTTAAGATGAGTGTCATTTGTGAGATTTTGGTTGGTTCTCATTTTCCTATACCACTCTACTCTTTGAAAAACACTTGTTTTTATCAAAATTATACATTTTCCAATACTTAGGAAAATATGGCAACTAGAAAATAAAACTAGTTGAAATGTATATATATATATATATATATATATATATATATATATATATATATATATATATATATATATATATATATATATATATATATATATATATATATGTATATATATATGTATATCATATGTATCAATGTTAGTGTTGAAATCCTCGGTTTGAAATCCTTGAAATAACGACTTGTCGTAATAAAAATATACTTGTATTCACTAATAATTCATTAGTTATGATTTTGGGTACTTGGGTATTATTTCTAGAATCTAGAGTTACTACGTAGTTGTAATATTATTTTGCCAAAAGCTGTCAAAAATAATATATGGTTTGCCTATATTGAAACGTGAATATCTTTGTCGTTATAAGTCCGTTTTACTTGTTCTTTATATCCATGGTTACGTCTTACTATGTAGTAATATATTTTGGAAAGCTTGGCTCCTCCGGGTTACGTCTAAAGCCTGGTTTTGTCCGACGAAAAATGTCCAACAGCATGTATTTTCAGAAAATTAGTTTTCGTCAATAAACTTGCAAAAATCATTACTCCTTCGTTATAAACTCGTTTTAACCCGTTCTTTCGCCTACGGCTTCGTTTGGAAAGTATTTTCTAAATTTTTTGCCAAAGTTTACTTTATATTTACTGATTTCCCTGGGTATACAAAAATGGGACAGTAGGTATAAATACTTGTTACAAATCCATTTTCAAGGTTCTAAACTAGTTTCTATCAATCACCAAATCTCTTGCAAACACCACAAAGCTAAACTAATCCTACCATACACCTTCTTAGGGTGCCATGGGTTCCTAATCATCACTAATCAAGTTAATTTAACAAGGGAATACCTAAAACCAATTCTAGGTGTTGTATGATCAAAAAGTTAACAAAAATAATGTGGTATAGCTAGCTTGTGCATGAAATTAAGCATGAGAATCATATGATACTAGTAAATATAAGGTGAAATCATGAAAATAAATTTGATAACTTACTTTGAAATATAAGGTGATTAGACGATGAGAAATCTTGTGATTCTTGAGTTTGTATTGCAAAACTCTTAACTAGAATGATAAGATGAACAACTTTTATGCTTTGATCTAGGAAAAATTATTGGTTCTTGCTTCTCCTTGTTCTTGGTCGTGGGTTTCAAGAGAAAAAGAGAGGAAATGGTCTTTTTGATTTTTGATCTAAGTGTATATGAATAAAAAGGTGTTTGTAGATATTTATTTAGGATTATATTATATAATAAGAACACATAAATGCATGAGGTCAAGGGGGGGGGGGGTTCATGGCTGATTTTTCAAGGGTTCAAAAGCAATAATATGGACTTTGATTTATTTAGGATAGTTAGTGGATGATTTGTAGCATAAGTATAGGTTTTTAGGTGTTAAATTTAGGTAATCGTAGTTAGTTTTTAGTTATAATTGAGTACCGGGTTTGCGAGAAATAAATTTTAACAAGTTAACCTGGATAAAATAAAGTTGTAAAAATGTTAAAAATATGGTGGGTACAAGTATTGAGTGTTCGGGTGATTATTGTTTAGTTTCCACGAAAACCGTCGCAATATTTATAAACTTACGTTATAAATAAAAATAAATTTCCAAAATACTGGGTAAATGAATATTATAACTTTTATGATGATATAATGGATATAAAAATATGTCGGGACCATTGTGGGAATATTTAGATATATT